>CM038215.1:297023615-298223615 GCA_021442155.1 Cymbidium sinense
CAACAATTTATCAATGACACAATAGTGGTGTAAAAAATCTCACTTCTATCAATGACGCAATAGATGGTGCAAAGTGCAAACCATGCTAGCCTAAATAATCAACACAACATCATCAACAAAGCTAGCACTATAATTATCAAAATCAAAGTTGCAAAGAGGGTAAAAGGAAATAAAAAGTGCATTTAGCATTTCACTGTAATAATTTAAATGCACTATGTGAAGTATTATCCGCTTTAGTCCAACTCATCCATACCAAATTGAACCTTACCCTTTTTGAGATAACTTGTTAGAAGGTCACCCAACCTAAGAGTACTTATCATGGTCACACTTAACTATAAATCCCCTAACAAAAGTCCAATCCTTACACAAATTATTTTATACATTTGGCTATAACCTTTTGCTTATATAACCCAATAATATTTTCTCCTTATCCAATGTAGGATTTAATTCATTCTTGCCATCATAGAAGCTTATTAAGAGCAGTTCTTTACCCAAGCAATCCATCTTGGTGATCACTCCCAGCACTCTTCGAACCAACTTCTTCAAATTTGGAATGTCATTCGCTAATTGGAATAAGAAAAAAAAAAAGATAATGGGCTAGGCCCACATTTTGGATGTCTAAACTTTTCACCTAGTCAACAATTTTGAACTACTAATTAATGGGAAAAAATATTAAGCAAACATAACATATATGGTGATTGTCCTTCAATTTATTGTACAATAACCTATAAGTCAATGTAAATATTCTTAAGGTTGCAATTCTAGACAAATCTACCAACTGATGGTTAAGGAAAATTGTAAAGACAAGTTGAAGAAAAAAATATGTCCAAATATATATTGCACAAAAAGGCCTTTACATGCATATATAAAAAAATAAAAAATAAAAGCAATCTCAAATTGGCTGTTTCACGATACAAAATAACATACTGCATGATCCCATTAAATCATAAAAAAAAGGATTAACATATAGCACACTAAAAGCTAAAAGAAAATTATTTAAATTAAAAAATACTAAAAATATATGAACCTGAAGTATCGTAAATTCACCTTGCTCTATGTGGTATCAAAACTTTTGTTTCAGATGGGTTACCCACTGGGCAATAAACTAATTCAGAATTATAGAACTCCTCACTTCGCCTCTGGATAAAAAAATGAGTTCCACGGTGACTAGCTGATGTATCAATACCATAAACTCGAGGAGTCAAAGTCTTAAGTCCCCCTTGTTGGTTGTCAATGTCTAGATAATATATAAAGCGCCAGATTTTACTTTCGATCCAACAAAATGTATTGTTTGCTTTGAAGAGATCAACAGAAAACATATCATCCTTCTCATGGTAAAGGCACTTGTCGCTTGACTGCTCTGACAATAATTTATGAGACCATACCTACAGAAGTATGAAAGACATTGTACTTATTGACTTAAAAAGTTTAGAAAATAGCGAAAGTATAGTAAATGGCTTAATTTTGGAGAAGTGATGTAGAAAAAGTGACGCTCATGTAAAGGCATTGGCTCAATGAATGCAGTTCAAGAAAAATTGAAAACATTTTATTTGGTAACATTGCACTTGATAAAGTGCATTATAGCATAAAGGTGTAAGCATATTTGCACAAATTTTATCTGTTCAATTGAATCATTGCAGAATAACTTTGAACATCAAGATCAGAACCTTGTCGACGATGTATTTCATCCATTGTGATGTAAACAAGTGTATCATCTCCCATTCTACATATGAAGTTACTCCTTTCAACGGATTGCCAATGGAAGTACCTTTTTCAGCATCAATCACGTAGACAGTATAGATCTCATCACCGTTAGTGTCTTCAGCATAAGCTATAAACTTATTATTCGGGCTAGCCTGAAAACACAAGTACAAAAATGTGAAACATGAGAAGAAAGGAAACTGCACCTAAATGTTAAGATGATAAATAATTACTTTGAAAGCTCCAATGCTATAATAATCATGGCCTTGAGCCTTGATATTCTCATCTAGAATAACATGCTCCTCGGCCAGTCCCATGGGCATAACATCATGCACAGAAGCATAAGTTTCATTAGTGATAAGACGCCTGCAGTGCAGAACATATTCCTTTCCCTGCAAAGTTCTCTCATAATAATAATATTTCCCTCTCCGAATAGGTACTGAGATATCATCTTCCTTGATTCTTGCTCTTATCTCAGCATATAACTGGTCTTCAAACTGTTTAACACCTAGAATTGAATGTCTAAATGTTAGCATATTCTAAAGAACAAGAAAAATTAAATGTGTGGTGGTAGTGTGGGTTGCTAAGTGGAGGGTTGAATAAAGATTAAAATGCATGAAGAAATGTCAAACTAAAAAAAATTATGAAATTCAAATACCTAGTTAATTATTTCTTTGAATTTTAATGAATTGGATAATCGCCTATATACTAATAGAAAACAGGAGCTCCTTATCAATAAAAATCATAAAAGATTATGTTGATCTTTTAAAATATCAATTACAATTCCGAAGTTGGATGAATGGCTTCCTACACATGACAAAAACATAAGGATTTCTTATGTAAGATGTCATCGTGATTTACAAAGAGCCCTCACAAGATAAAAGGATAAAGCTAAGAAAGTGCAATTAGATCATCATGAAGACTCAAAAAAACCATTCACTATATCTCAAGCTAAAGTAAAACACAATACAAGAAATTAGGATGCTTAACCCACCAAGGCCTATTTTGTGCTTGAATTTTAAATCATGTAACTTTAGTTTTCCTGGAGATTCTAGGTTTTGAAACTTCAAATTTTTAATTCTAACATTTATGTATTGCATGAGAAGTGAGGATTTGGCATTGAGAAGTGAGGTCTTGCATAGAATTTAAAGATAATTAAATGCCTCCACTTAATGCAACCACCCATGTTTCCATTTTCATATTTTTATTTTTTATTTTTTTCCTTTAAGGATGGTATTAATAAAATATTGTGTGGTGTATAAAATAAAATAATATAATATAATATAATATTTTATTTTGCTAAATCGTAACACGACAACAAAGGATTGTTCGTCAATTTATAAATCGCTTGAAATATTCGTCAGATTCTGCTTCGTCAAGCAAGAACACCTACTTGTTCTAACAATGAATTTTTTTGATAGCCCTATTAATTAGCTAACATCCAAATTCTCAAACTTCTAATTTGAAGGTCCTTACTTTTTCTACCAAAGAAAAGCTAATCATACACTATAAATAAATTTAAAACAAAAATCTACCCAAAAATCTCAAAATAATTAATCTCCTTTTTCTTGGCCTACCATATTAACCCTAACATCCTCACACCTCATCACTGCTTTCTCAATCATCATCCAACTCACTAAAGAATATTTGAAGATTCTGATTTCGCCTCACCACTTTAAGATTCCTTTGCACCCATAAGGTTTCTGAATTTTCAATTCATCGAGCTACCCCAAGCATTTGTTTCTTGTAAGTTTTTTGACCTATACACAGCTAATATGTCCGTCATGAGCAAAGAAGCAACTATTATTAATCGATAAAAGAGTTGTTACACTTCCCAAATAAATCTAGACAAGAAAAATGTAGAACTTCAAAATTTACCACACCATTTCAAGCTTAAGGAAATTAATAAATAATCAATTAAAGAGATTCTTTTATGTTGTAAAAGTAACCTAAGCAAGGGGGATTGCTATTAAATATTCGCTTTCTCATCATATTCTGCAAATGCTCATTCAACTAACTTGAGTCTATCAAGTAAATGATTATTAACCCTAGATAGTCGCTTTAACTTATCTTCCAACTTATCCACCTTAAAATAAAACTCGGCACTATGTCTATTATTGTTGTCTCCTAGCCACTTGTGATTCATCGTTTCTTCTTTAATAGAGGTCTCACATTTGAATCAAAAGTACTACTTGAAAGTTCCCTTAATTTGATACATGAGGATTGATAACTTAAATATGGGAGGAATCTTGTCCAAAACTTTGACCACTAAAAATCTCACACTAAATTAGACAAAGGTTGAATAAGGATTATAAAAAAAAAAGGAATTAATAAACTTCCTTGGTCAAATTTGCCTAAATATGGTATCTAACTCGTAGTTTATCTAAACAACTCGACACAATCAACCTTCGGACTTGTAGATTCAAAACAAATTCAAGTTTTCATCAAAGCTAACAAATATTCATCCTAATAGATGGAGTTATACTATAACTAAATAGGCCATCCTCTTCTACTCCTCATGGAAGAATTTTCTCTTCCAGTAGCTCATCCAATTTAATTTTCTAACTTTTATGTTCTTAAAAGAAGAAATGAACATAGTTGCTCCTAGTTGCTTTCATTTTTAGCATATAATAGTAAAGACTCGCACTCCAATTGATCTATTATCTCCCAAAAAAAATAACGAATATAATCATAACAACAAAATAATTTGGAGCAAGTTTGATTAATTTGGCTTAGGTTTGAATTTGACTCATTTGGATTCAAAAGGGTCAAATGAGTCAAGTTGACTAATTTGACCAAATTGGGTTGGGTTAGGTGTTGAGTCAAGCTCAGACCATAATGTTGAAGAATAGCAATATGGCATACACCTCAAAAGAAAAGGGACATCGCAGCCCAAAATAAAATCGATCTTGGTAGAAGTAGAGTTCTTGGTCTTCCATCTTATTCAAAAAATCACCTTCCATCAAAGCCTAAAACATGAAGTCTCCCCCATTGCCAAAATTCTCTTACAATAACCTAATATCCTATTTTGTGATCGGCAAAGAAAAAATTAAACTTTCTTGTAAGTTCTCCACACAACTTAGAGAAGCCAATACAACATCATTGAGAAAACTTTATTGTGGAAGAAAACGGAAGGAATGAAAAGCATCCAAAACTTAAATTTTATAAGGGAACTAATGGAAGACAAAGCATCACACATTCTAAGATCAATCTTAAAATATCAACCTGATTTTCTTAAAAAACTTTAAAGTGACATTAATCGAGCATATCCCTCATGATTATCAAAATCTCTAAAATTTGTGAATTCATCATTTCCTATAAAGATGCATAATGATAGGTTACAGATAAGATCCTAGAAGTCAGCGACCAAAGTTGAAACTACTTCAAGGTTGTTGATGAAACTTTTTCATTTATTCATCAAGAAGAAATGTCAAAAATGCTTCACATGGTTGAGCTAAGTAGATATGATGAATTCAAATAAAGTCCTTGATGCAGAAAAAAAGAATATTTTTAATTCATTCTCTTGTCTATCTAGAAGTAACTTCCAAAGATACAAAAAATATCAGAGAACTAAATAATATCTAAACATCTCAAATATCCTAAAATGGCAGTTCAATCCAAGGAAACTTAGCAGAATCAAGTGGATGAATTCGCTGTAATCTTGAAAACTCACAGCAAATTTGCCAAGACAAGCTAGCAACTTCATCTAGCAAGTCGATAGCTTTGACCTTGCTCTATTTGATGGTTTTATCAATAAGTCGAGCAAGCTAGTGATTTCATCTAGCAACTCAACAGCTTTGACCTTGTCAATGCTAATTTTATCCAACAAATCAGCAATTTCATCCAAACGGCAGGCAATTTCACTTGACCAAGTTAGGTGCCTTTACCCAACTTTGATACCTTTTCCTTGGCAAGGAGATGACTTCAGCTAACTAATAGTGCACAAGCAGCCGTGATTTTCGCCTGAAAATGAAGATTTTTTTCCTCATATATTTGGTACACGCTTTCTGCAATTATTATAAATCTCTCAGTACATTTTTTGTCTTTAAAGCTTTTTCTACAGCGTCAATATCTCAGGTTGAGCTCATAGATAAGGATCAGAGGAAACACCTAACACATGAAGTTTGAGTACTCTAAATTTTCTACTTTGAAACCTTTACACAAAGCCCTAATCATAACTCTCTCTCTCTCTCTCTCTCTCTCTCTTTTCTAGCTTGCATCGTCCGATTCGTTCAAGCAAGGTTCTGGCATTGCCAAAAACTTGAATTCAACATTAACAAACATGAAGGCTCATTGTCCCTTTCAAACATGAGAGTTTTTTTTTCCCATTGCACTAAGTGAGAATATAAAAAAAAAAAATGACTCACTCGACATTGATTGATTGGTATAATCGTTCTCCGCCTTGAGATAAGAGAGAACCTCGGGATTCGAACGAGAGTCGTCGCGGAGCCAGTAGTAATTGTCGACACGAACGTCGCCGAACATCTCCATCTCGTGCTTCACCTTCTTCGCCACCGGCGGCGCCGCCATAGAGCTAAGAAATCGTACAGCAACCGTTCTATGACCAGCGTACACGGAATCGAAAGTGGTGGAGGCAGCGAGTGACAGCGGTGAAGAGAGGAGGAACCGGCCTGTGAGAAACAAGGGGAACAGCGTCAATCCAACTAGGCCGAGCATTTTTTACACCTAAAAGGAAGCTGCTATATAATGGATTTTCAAAAAAAATGACAATTTTATAATACAATTTAATAGGATATTTTTAATTTTAAATTAATACCACACTGGCGCTGTGCACTTAATGAAGCATACAAGAAACTAAATTTATCAAATGCTGTGCAGTTACAATAGGAAATAAGAAAGTAAGTTTTTGTCCACAAAAAATTTACGAAGATCAAAATGAATCTGAGTGCTAAATATATTAACTATGCAAGAATGATAATCATCGAAAGTAAATATAAAAAAGAGGTCAAAGTCATTTAATATCAATTTCTGCAAACTTTCTTAAGTGCTAAAATCTACAAGAAGAAATCATCCAATCAAGCATATCAAGTGTCTCTTACCAAAGTGTAATTTCTCCCATGAAAATTTCCCAGTGGAAATTGATGCAAATACAAATACCACTTATCCCTACATCAAATGTAAAATAAAACGGCCCACGATCCACTTCAGAACTAAAGAAAAAAGAAGTATAAGAAAAAAAATATTCAACCAAAAATTCGTTCTTAGGAATATACCACGAGGCCCAGTGAAAACAATCGCAAGAAACATTTTTCGGATATCCATGAATTTTACCTTAAACACTCAAAACTAAAAGAAGTGACTACTCAAGGAGGAGACTCAAAACAAACGATAAAAGAGGCAACTTGAGATATTGCTTTTCAAAACGATAAAGAGGTAATGAATAATCAATTGAGATAGAATGATCCCATCTAAGAACTAAGCATGCTTTTGTGAGAGAAAAAAGAATCGTGAAGAGAAATTTCGCTAGAAAGAAACTTAGGGTTGAATAGAGCAAACAAAACTTTCATTCGAAGGAAGAATCTCGCCATGAGAGAACGAAACTGAATTCTTTAGCCGTTCGACGCTCGCGACGAGGATCTTAGCCGCCGAGAGAGGCAAGTAAATGCAAGAAACGTTAACAGTGTCCATTCTTAAAGGCTTACATAAAATTGATTTACTGTAAGATTTTGGTATACAATATTAAACTTTCATGTGTTAAATAAGTAAATTGTATAATTTGGAGTGGTATGTATGTAAAAACCCCTAATTTTAAATGATGCAGCAAAATTGTCTCTCTTTGTGGTCAACTTTTCATTTAACTATATCATTTTCCACATAATTATTTTTATTTAATCTACAATTATCACATCATTTTTTAATGCCTGAGCCTGACTGGAACTGAATCTCGGAGAGAGGCAACTAACAATATTTAAATATATATAAATTATAAAATTACAAGTATAGCATAAAATAATATTATTTAGAAATAATTAATGTTTAATAATGACAAATAAAGATACAATATTGTTAAGCTCTACTTCAAAGAGTATTTCATGAGATGAAAAATAACTCTTTAACAGTCTAATACGACGGAAAGTTGTCTATGAAATCATCGAGATTTTATCTTCAGCATATTTTAAAATTTTCAGAAATAAAGTAATGGCCTTTGGTACATCTCTAACACGTTCTTGCAATTAAGGGTATGCATTTTTTTATTTTTTTTTTGGTTAAAATTGAAAATTTGAATCTATCCAAAGTGATTTTTGAAATTCGGATCGGTTTTATAAAAAAAAATTTGAATTTGGTAATATTCGGTTTTCGATTTTTCGGTTCAATTTTGTATCATCTTAAACTGATTAAACCGATTAAACTGAAAATAGCTAAAAAAATCGATTTTTTTAATTCCTCTCAAGAAAGTAATTTCAATGATAAATTTGTGTTTTATTGATTTCATTTGTTAAACAGTATTTGATTTTGTATGAAATGATTTGATAAAATGAGGTAATTCTTTTGATAAATAATTATTATAGAATTTATATTTCCAATTTTGATTTTTATAAATAACCAAAAATAAAAAATTTCATTTATATTATTGATTAAACAAATCAGTTTTTTCGGAGTCTAGATTTAAAATCGAACGATTTAAGCAATTTTAAAACCGATCCGTCCAAATCTATCGATTGCACACCCCTACTTGCAGTTGATCGGACTGGGGAGGAACCAACTCATTTTTTCAGGGTGGATAATATTTTAAATAATAAAATAATATAATAATTAAATAGTAATCATAATAAGCATAATTAAACAAATAAAATTATATAATATTTTATTTTAGAAAATACAAATAATTAGTAAGATAAAATCATCAAATTTATAAGAAAAAATTATAAATAGATAAGATTGTGAAAATTATAGCCTATAATTTATAGTTTACTCACAACTTCTTAAGATTAAATATATAAATTAGTTTTGCTCAAGATTTATAGATTAAATTATTTGATGATTATAAAAGTTAATAAAATATCAAAATCATTTTTATCCATTTTTGAAATAATAAGCACAAAATAATTTTTTTAAAAAATATTATATGAAGTAGATCAATTTAAGTAATTTATGAATTTAATTAACATTAATATTAATTAATATGTGCATATTACATGTTCTTAAAAAAAATTGTAATATATATATATATATATATATAAAAATTTATAAGAGGAATACTAACAATATAAAAATTTTTTAAAATAAATTTATGATTTAAAATTATTATAAAATTATAAAATATAGTTTATAACTGAATTACATGAGTTAAAAATATTGATTACATGATGATCAAAGTTTAATTTAACCATCTTATTGTAATCCTAGTAATAATGCTTTATGCAGATATAAATGGGAGATCAACATAATTTTGGCTTACTTGACAAGATAAAGTTATTATTGGTCTTGTAATCTCAATTAAATATTCAAAAGTTAGTTGGATCATTAATGAATTAAAGATGTCCTTTTCAATTGCTTTTAAGTTAATATGATTTGAGCATGTGGCATAAACATTTAAATCATTGCTTAATTAACTTGATCGAGACATATAATTTCGCTTTTTTATCAATCCTAGGGTTCCTTAATAGACTCAAAATGAGTTAGTTACGACTCATCAAGTTTTTTAAATCCCAACTTTAATTATCAATCAAATTCATATTGAATTAGCTACCTAAGCTATGGACTCCAAATCTGGCCTCATGCTTGTTAGTTCAAGGCACTTAGCCTCAAGATAAATTCACTCAAATTTTTCATGACATCCATTTGAGCTAATACAACTTTTTTAAGTTAGATTTAATTCAATGAGGCACAAATTGACACGACCTAGGCTTAATTAAACTCATATCAAGTGTGGTTAAATTTATTTGACTATAGTAAATTTATTCGACATATATTTGTGTATATATTTTGAGAGATGAAACATGAGAATTCTTTAATGAGCATAAATCACCTTTTTTTGTTGAAAGATTTGCATGCATATCACAATTCTTAGTGCATTTGCATATCTATTAAATATTTAAATATTATTTATGTAAATATTAAAATTTAAGAGTTAAATATATAAACATATAAGAATTGTGTGGTATACATGAAAATGCTTTTTTGTTTGATGATAAATTTAACTTTGTATCTTCCATTCACATCTAAAAGGCTAAATTTTAAGTTAGGCATTATTATAATCTTAATTAGCAAATTAGGGCGAAAATTTTTTTTAAAATGCGCCTATGAATTGAATTTGACTTTTAATTTAAAAAAAAAAGAAACTTGGGGAACCTATATTTTGTCCACGGACTCATCTGTAATCGAGTGATCTTGGTATCGTTGAATCTAACAAAATTTTTCACAACTTTCAGTTGATCAAAATTAATATTATGGCGATAAGCAATTTTGCAAAGCTTAATCCGATGAAGTTTGGAGCAAATGCCTTATTTTATATCGGACTCATCATTCGAATCGAAATGAAGCAAGTATCGTTGGAATAAACAAAATTTTCACAACTTTTATGTTGATTAAATATTAATGATATACAGCAGCTTTTAAAATAAACAATTATGAAATGCACAAATAACTTACTCTAAACAAATACTCTTAATAAAGTGCAATTATTATGATTATTATTTAATTATTTAAAATATTTCCTCTATGAAAAATGAGTTGGTTCTCCCTATTGTTAAGCTAACCAAAATAAAAAATGGCTCACATAATGGAACTAAAATTAATTAAAAATACTTAGTGATTGTTATAGATTATTACCTTTGTGTGAGCTAGAGGAATAAGTTAAGGATATTAGACAAAATCGAATATATATAGTTAAGAGTTAGAATGATGAGTAAATTAAATAGAATAACCTCAAAATCAAATGGTGTTTAATTTTTCTTAAAATTTAATTTTAATAAAGTTTATGTTAACATAGCTTCATGCAACTAGAAAAGCTCATTTAAGCTCAGTCCTGTTAACAACTAATATAATTTTAATTTTAATCCCTAGCTAAATGAACCTTATAGGGGATGAGTTAGTGCCACTTATTCTCTAGCAAAATACAACCTTAATCCAAGAGCTATAGTTATTATGCACTCATTAGCATGCTTTGATAATTAGCATAAGAATTTTATCGAGGAAGATATTTCTTATTATGATGGCATCTTAAGATTATAGTGAATTTGCATTGAGCGCTACAATAAATTTACAATCCTGAAATTATTCACATTCAAAAGTGATATTGGTTAAGGTGATTCTCTCCTTAAATTAACATAGACTCATAAGATCAAGAAGCATCATTTTGATAGTGAGAAGAATTCTTATGGGCTAAGAAGCAAATCTCTAGATTAAGAAGCAATTCATGTAAAATTCCTTTTGAGCAACTTAGATGATAATATCAAATTACAAATTAAAAGCACTTATAATGATATTATCATCATTAATACTAAATGCATTAAGACATTAATTATAATGAAATAGATCATAAATTTTGCATGTATTTATAACAACTAGACAAAAAAAACCCATGAAATAACATATTGGCAAAACATGCACAACAAACTCATTTTGCTCATCTATTATATTGTATGCATAGAGATAAATCTACATTAACATATTGAAAACAAATTATTCTAAAGTTGTATTTTTTCATTTACATTGGGAATTATTTTGTTGTGACCTTTAGGTTGGAACATGCCATGAAACAAATGTGAGAAATATAGCTAGTTTACTAATATGGCAACTCAAATTGATAGCTATATTTAAGGTAATAGAATTAACATAAAGATCAATTTATAATAATAATGATTAAAAAATATTAGTTCAAATCAATATTTGAAACAAAATTATATTCTATAGTTACACAATTTAACAATAAAAGGCGTACACCATCTTTATAAATCATGGCTTATATGTAAAATGTATTCTTATTTTGATATTTTTCATTTAAGAGTATAAAAATGTATATTTTATTTTATAAATCCATCATGTAAATCTAGCTTGAAGGTGATCTTCATTCATCAATAATGCTACAAGAGATTATTCAGAAAGTATTATTTTTTATTATAGAAATTAAAATTAAGAATTGTTTAAAAAGATTTATTCAAGATTTTATGGCTTAATGACATTCAAGCAGTTATTAGATAGTTGTATTTTTTATGAATGATTTTGTAGAATAAAAATTACTATGACATTTAATTATATGAGTGATTTACAAAATTATATAAATTTTTTATGTCTATTTAAAAGCTTTGGATAATTTATTAATATGAAAATAAGTTAAGAATATAGATTCTCAATATTTTTAATAACAATGGAGAAAAATATATTTTATACTAATCATATTCACATTTTAAAATTTATGAAGAACTTTGTACTAAAAGTTCGAGTGAGTTATTAATACTTATAATTTAACATAAAATCTTTACGTTGGAATCACTAAGAGAATTTTTATTTTAATGGAAATTCCAAATATATTCCAATAGGAATTTTTGTTTGATGTTCAAATAGATTCACACACATTATTGCAAAAAAACAAAACTAATGAATTTTTTCCAAAGAAATTTTAATTTACATCCTAAATTTGAAGTTGCTTTATACATGAAAGTTATGAAAAATTTACATTCAACGATACTTTCGAAATGATGAGTCCGAAGCAAAATAAGTTGCTAAAATTTCAGATCGGTACGCTTTTGCACACATAAAAGCTCAGACAACAATCGTAATTTCTGATCAACATGAAAGTTGTGGAGAACTTTATTACAATTCCAAAAATATCAAGCTTGCTCGATTTAGACATCGGATGAGTTTGATACAGACAAAATAAGACGGCTGATCCAAAATTTCAGCATTTGTGAGCATTAAAATACAGAAATTATAATTTTGATCAAAATAAAAGTTGTGAAAAATTGTATAATTCCAACGATACTGCTCAAAGGTGAATTAGCACGCAAAATATTGCACCCGAATTTTTTTTTTTAGAGAGTTCAGATGATGCCATTGACGCCATTAGAAAATTTTTTTTCGGTATCTAATTTACTAATTAAAATTATAATTAGGCCTAATTTAAAATTTAAACCTATCTAAAAATCTTTCGATATTAATTTAATTCCTCTAAGATAATCTTATGCAAAATAATAAATCAAGACTTTCAAGTCATTATTATCAATCAATTTTAAACATGGAGTGTTTATAGTCAAATCGAAGGCCTTGACGATAATCTAACAAGCCCAAGATATCATAATTTACATCATTTGAGCATTCAAATGCATGAAATACATCATATGATCAAGGGATCATTTTGAGTAATGAAGTGAGTAATTTTTGCGTGATTTGAGACGTCCTCCACCTATAAAAGCCCTCATTCCTCATACGAGTGGGGGGCGTGAAGGGAAGAGAAGAGAGCTCAAGATTTGACAATCACGACTGATGGTCGAACCACCGCCGCCGCCATAACCATAATGCCGCCAACATATTGCCGGATCATCACCGACCACTATCGTCATCAACGCCAACATCATCGTCAACATCGTAATATGTTTACGACCAAGAATGTCATTATTTCATACAATTCGTAATCCCTGATCGAAGATCTTGACTCAAAATGCATACATAGAAGCTTTTACCTAGTAGTTTTTTCTGAGATTTTACGTAAAATTTGAGTTTTTTTTACACTTTTGTTACTTCAATTGTGATAATCTCAACATGTCTCCCTGTGAAAAATGAAATAACTAGTTGCACTCATTCTTCTCCTGTTTCATAAAAAAACATTTGGGCATCCTACTCAAGGATCGCATGGCAGCAATCCGCAACTAGCTCATGCTTCAAGGACATTGTGCATTAGCGAGGCTGAACCTGTAAGCTTTTGTATAAAGCATGTTCGCGCGTCTGCTGTACTCATAGCTGAGCATCGACACCTTGCAAGCTCTCCAATATTCAAAAGAATGTCTCCCTCATGTATAACGCACCAGCTGCTTCTCCGACTACAAGGTTACTATTAATTTATTTGCGACTGAATTTTCTACTATTGGTCCTCTTTGATATCGATTGAGATAGGCCTCAAATAAACCAGATTTAATTGAAATCCCCATTTCTTCGCCAAATCATGAACTCCCTCTCGCACTGACTCTGCCTCCTCTTGTTGCAAACACGCCGGCAGTGCCTCCTTCCTGTTGCCACTGATCGCCGACGACTTCCCGGCCACGAGGTACGTTGATCGCTCCATTAGACCACTCCTCTCCGCCACCACCCCATCCCTCTCATGATTAATATTCTTTAAGTTGAAGAAAAGGATTTTTATCCTAATGGAATGACAATTTTATTATTCAATTTTTAAGTCTGCATTTCTTCCTTATCATTAAAATTTAATGTTGCTATAATTATAAATTAATTGAATTTTTCCATGATGAATACATTGCGTAGAGTTTAAATTTCCTAAATTTTAATACACTAGATGCTCTATATTTGTTCGAAACTTATCAAATGAAAAAAGAAAATAGCCTGCAGATTTTACAGAATCCATAAAACATATATTAAAATGAAAACTGAAATGGAAAACAAAAGCGTCTTACAACAGAACTCCGATCGTTGTCCAATTCCTTGTATGCCTGTAATTGATGCGATCTTGGTGCTGTGAAATCAGGAGGAAATTATTTCAGGCTCTGGCAAAGATTATAGATGAAGAACATGAAGAAAATAAGATTCGAGTAATCATAAAAATAAAGTCTAATTTTAGTATTATTGAAGTTATATATTTAATGATTCGAGTAATCATAAAAATTGGCTTTTGAGAAAATAATTGAAATACGGGTGGAGTTAATGAAATTTAATACATTTAAAAAGTTTAAATTAAAATTTTTATATTTTTATATATTTTTTAAATATTTCTTTTGTTGAGAGTTTAGCTAATGGGGTATTAAAATACAATCCATAGATTCATGAAACCTATTGATTCAATTTGCCCTAATATCTCAAGTGATGTTCTTGTCCATTGCATCCATCAATCTCTAATGAATTTGCAATATGCATTAAGGTTAGTGCATATCTTTGATCCTAAAACCACTGAATGTAGGCATTACTAAGACTTATTATCATCAATTTTGAGCTCCATAATGAAATGGGCTACTAAAATCTAATTGAATTGATTAAACAAAAGTTAGATCCAATTTAATTTGGCTTGAAAAATGAGTTGCCCAATTTGATTTTACAAAATTTACAATTGAAGCTAACTAGTTTAGGGTCTATTTGGGATCAATTTTTTTTATGTTATTTTTAAAAATATGTTTGTTTAGTACATTTTTTAACTATTTTTATTTTTAAAAATAAATCACATTATTTTTAAAATATTCAAAATAATTTTTTGGATATTTTGAATATTTTTAAATATGTTTTATTTCAAGTCAAAATATAAATAAAATAAGATAAAAATAAAAAACCAAAAACAAAAAATAAAGGCAACTCCAAACATCCCCTTAGCTAATATGTAAATTAAACTATAAAAATGAAGGCAGTGCATATTAGTATTTATCTTAAATTATTTTTAAAAGTTTTATATTGCATCAAAATCATCCATCATTAATTGTACCTCAAAATTCATTGCAATATTTTTTCAATATATGTCATTGTGGGCTCCAAAAATTCACCACCGACCTCTTGATTTGAATAGGGTGATTTAAATATCAGTGTAATTTTCAGAAGACAGATGGAATGGTAGATAAGACACTACCCAGAGATTTCACCCTCATTTTGCGAAAACTTTAGATCTGGTTTTAGGTTTTCTATAGGCGCAAGCACCTATAGTTAATTACCACTCTCAATGTTGAGAGAGAACTTTCGATTAAGCTTAGTCATTAGATCGCTGAATGCGTAGCATACAGTAACAGCTTGTGGAGTTTAAATTTTAAGATTATGAAATTCATCATTTTAACTTAAAGCGGATGGTTGAGAAAATGATGATCCATGAATTTAAATTATCCGGACTTTCCCTACTAATTTAGTTAGAGGAGAAATGACCCAAGACCGGGATCCTTATCAGCAACATATGGGTTACGTTATCCAAAAAATTCTTGTAAACTTGGGGTGGTGTTTGACTAAGGAGACAGACTTAAATATACCTTTGCTGACAAAGGATTTTTTGCTCTATCAGGTGTATCATATGATTCACAACTAAAAGAACCATCGATATACTGCCACCGTGATCGTGATATAATGGATCCATTTGGTGGCAACCACGATCGAAGGACTCAGAATCGCATCATATGAAGCTTACAACCCACGAAGAGATGACATGCAACGCTCTTACCGACGGAGATTGATAAAACATAGAACACTTGATTTGACATTATTTTGAGCTGTGAGTTTTCTTAATTTATCACCTCAATGAATAATCGGAAGGTGGATTAGATTTTAGCTTTAAGGTTTAGAATTTTATTTAAGCATTTAATACTTAATGGCATATTAGATTTTTCATTTAGATTGACATTTGATTTTGATTAATTAAGAGCTACAAGCACATTTTGATGGGTATTCCTCCTGCTGAAATCTCGCTCAATGCGAATCGCCGGTAGTTACTTGATTAATTTGAATATATTTAAGAGCTTTAGATCACAACTCTATTTAGCTCTTAATGGAGGATCAGATCTACAGTCATATAATAGAATTAGCTTCACATATATTTTAATAAGTTGAAATTCTTATAATAAATGTATTTTTAGGCTATGTTAACTTGGATTTGATCCTAAGACCAAACCGGGAAGCAACCCGCGCAACATCCTCCGACACTAAGCTTAAGCATTCGGCATAGTGTCGGGGCCCATGTGGGTTTTATATTTTTGAATTATGAGATTAATTTTATATTTTAGTAATTTAGGTAATTTTTTATTTTTTGAATTATGAGATTAATTTTATATTTTTATTTAATTTGAACTTAGCATACGCAGCATTTTCAGACATTAAAATTTGCACTTTAAATCTCTATGTCTGAACACATATAGGTGTTTATAGTTGTTAAAGACCTTTCAAGTTTTTATCAATTAATCACTTTCAACTTTTATTCTAAACCAAAAAGAACTGATTTTATATCTATAAATGAGCATTGAGTTTATCACAACTCTAATTCAAATTATATGAATTTTTATTGATTCACTCAATGTATCATGTAGTGTAACTTGAGTGATTATTGAAAGAGTTTGTATTTATTTGAATACCATTAATTTTAGAGCTAAGCACTTAGATATGTAATAATTCTCTTGTACTTTAAATATAACTTCAAATACAGGATTCAAGTGATCTTTTTAAAAGCTACATTTATGAGTGATCACGAGTTGCCTAATTGAATTTATGGCTACATTTATGAGTGATCATGAGTTACCTAATTGAATTTGTGGCTACATTCATGAGTGATCATGAGTTGCCTAATTAAATTTTTGATTGTAGGAAAGCTACCAAATTACTTGCACATTAGTTCTTAATTTCAAATTGAACATTCAAATTTACCACCAATCATTTCCTCTTTGATATTCAATTGAGATCCTTATTTCCTTTGACATCAAATGTGATTACTCAAGTGTATTATTCACATTGATTACTTGTTCATGAATTTAACACTTTGAATATCCAAAGAGAAGTTTTGTTCATTTGACAGCAGCTGACTAACTCTTGATTTCAGTTGGAGTCAAATTTTGATACTCAAGTGTATTATTCATATTGATTACTTGTTCATGAATTTAACACTTTGAATATCCAAAGAGAAGTTTTGTTCATTTGATAGCAGCTGACTAACTCTTGATTTCAGTTGGAGTCAAATTTTGATAATTTTGTTTACTTCAAAATTTAGTGAACTCAAATTAAATTTTAAAATTAGCTTAGAATTTTCAATTTAAATTAATTTATTTGAGTTTTTGTTAATGTAAAATTCGGCAGTATTCTGGCATCATCCCCACGTAGGGGGCTACATCAATTGTTTTAGTTTGCCCATCACGCCCTGTGAGCATGACGATTGGTGTTTTGAAGTACATCGGCATACTTTTAATCTCATACGATGAGCATAACTTTTCAATCACCGTAAAAGCAAATATATATGCAAATATTCCTCTCCTTTTTAAGTCATTTAGTCAAAATTTTGGCGATTTGCATATAAAACAACATTTTTTTTGGCTTTCCTGATGCATGAATGTACCGATGTGTTTTACAACGCCATAAATTCATCTTCACATCTCGATAAATGTGACGAGGCCTTCAAACCTGCATAAAGAAGTATATATATATTTCTACATTCATATTACACATCCACAAATTACATCAATGCCCCTCTCTTTGGGTCTGTCAAAGCACTTGTGATTTGTTGAACTGCTGCTAAAGTCACAGTTTCCAAGCTCCTTCTGACCCAAGAAGAACATTTTCAGCTTTCAGGTCTCTATGAGCAATATGTGGAGACAGTGAATGCATGGCAAAAATTGCATTGCAGACATCTCTAAAAATTGAAAGAACCTTCTTCTCTTCAAAGTGTGTTGTTCCCCTACTTTCAAGAACATTAATCAAAGACTCCCCGCAAAATTCTAACATAAGAAGCACCTCCTTTCTCTGACCCATGTCTAATATTTGGATGCCCTTTAAGCAGTTTCATCACTTGGCTCTCCTTTATCGTAAGATCAAGTGACTCCTCATCTTGGCATATCACGTGCTTAAGAGCATATTGCTTTGATACATTTGCAGCATCATGAGCAAGATACACACAAGAAAAGCCTCCTTCATCAATCACGTTCTGCACACGAAGCTCTTCACTGCCAATTTCAATTAGTCTGCCTTCTAATCTAGATTTTTCTTTCCTAGAGAAAGGCTTGAACATCCATATATCTTAAGAGATCCGAAAACTGTAGAAACGAAGCAAAGGCAAAGACTGTCAACGATCAACCCTGTGACAGTCACCGTGGCTGCAATGGCGTGGGGAAGTGAGAAAACAGGGCCTTTTTCTTCCTTCCTCTCCCGAATGAACACCAAATGCAGGTAGAGGGGTAAGTATGTCAAAGAAAATTATAACAACATCTGGATGGAAAGCTCTCCAAGGCTTCCTGCTTAGCGCATCATCCATGCTGAAGGCCTACTAACAAGATTCCGCCTAGCAACTTGAACCAGTAGTGGATCCGAAGAAGAGCTTACCCTAGTAAATCTCAAAGGGTTTTTTTTTTTTGCGGAAGGAAGCACTACTTCATTCTACAGGAGGAAGCACTAGTTCACACTATAACACCACTAGCAAACCCTAAATGCAGGAACAATTCGGATGGGCTGCAACTTGTAGACCCACTTCTAGCCGGCACCGAAAATATTTGCATTGCGTTCATCATTGAATTATCTTCTTCAGTTCATAGAGGGAGGTAGTCTTCTTCCTCTCCCGCACTTCCTTATCAGATATATGTGTACCTTCGGCTGCCTTTCGTGGAGAGGGTAGGGAGGGCGAGAGAGTCTTCATTTTTTTTTTTGTTGTGGTTCCCCTTGCCATTCTTGCGATTTTGAAGGAGGCATAATGAAATTAAAAAAAAAGGAGAAAAGATGAGGGATCGGTTTCTCCTTGCGGTTGCTTACGGTTGAAAGAATCAGGAGTGAACGGTTGAGAGAAAGAGTTTTCAAATCTACATGTGAGGAGCTGAAGGAGAGTGTGGGAGGCTGATTGAGTGGATTTTAAGCTTTATTTTAAACTTTAAGTTAATTAATATATGTATATTAATTAAGCATCTAATCAACCCTAATTTGAATTTTACGATGATGAAATCATATGGTTAATATATATGTCAATCTTAAGCTATTTAGATGTTCCAGATTTAATGACACAGTCCGCTAAATATGTCAATTTGAAGTTATTTCGATGTTCCAAACACAACGGTATTGTCCGTTTCGCGATCAGAAACCGTTTAGTTTGAGTTGGTGTTGAATCGGATAGATTTCAGCTTAAAATGCGCGTTGCTGCTTTCAATCGCTCGACATTCACGTAGACTTGTTTGAATTAGGTGAGAATAGTTTCATTTGATAGATTTCAATATTCTAAGCTAACGATAAAATCAATTTCATGAACGAAAGTTGTTTGAACATCGTCGTAGTGACCGATATGTGTATTATCGACAACTGATCGCTTGACGGATCATTAGATTGTGCAATAATTATATTTTGACCAATTTCAATGTTTTGAACACGATGGCGAAGTTCGTTTGACGATCGAAGGTCATGTCAACTTATTTTGGTGATGTTTGGCGCATCTCAGCTCCGATGTACGAGCTGTTACATCAAAAGTCCATTGAATTTGGATTTTGAGCTCGACTCGACTGATATATTACACTTGGAGGTCAACAAATGCACCCCAACAAATGTGATTTACGCATAGAGCGAGTCACGTTTGTTGAAAATTGGTTGACCATTGAGCTGGCCACAGATCTTGGATCACTTCATCTTCAATTTCAATAGATTATGGGACTTTGATGGACTTGATGAGGATTGACCTAATTTGTCCACATTGACTTATCATGAAGTGTACTTTTATCTTTAGCCCTATGCTTGCTGCTTTGACGGACTCGTTGAAGGATGCGTACAAATGACATAGCCTTCCGGCTTATATTAGGTATATAATGTCGAGTTATCAGTCTAGCAATGTGTGCTTTAACAGACTGAATAAGTACAAGATTCCTTTAGTTTGACCATTGTCTTTGTATAAACTATAGAATTGCTTCCTCGGTCCTGTGCTTTCTGCTTTGACGAACTTGATGAGGAGATTGGGTTTGATATGTGTTATGTGCTTGATCATATCCTTTGAGAATAAATTAAAATATCACCCTGCAGTCAATATAAAGATTGACTTGAGGACAATTGTGAATTTTCTCGATTATCTTAGTCATCGATCAAGTAGAAAGATCTCTTGGATTCTGATTGCTTGTAGTCACAAAGTTGGATCTAGTTTGAGATTGAACTATCATCATTAGGCCGATGAGCTTTTTCACTGATATTTTCTTATGAGTGAGGAGAGCGTTTCAACCGCCATTTATAGGCTTCTTGAGTTCGACCTTTAGAACTTACTCGAGTCTTCGACTTAAGCTGTGATGGGTTGATGATCGACGGACTAACCAAGGCTCTCTTTAAGCACCTTTCTTACGGCTTGTTGAGTGAGGAGAGCGTCAGCAACTCGACCATTTGTGGCCTTATCGAGTTCTACCTTTAGAACCCATCTGTGTCCTAGACTTGAAGATGTAGAGGTTGGTGTTTTTTCAACTTAATAGATTGAAGCTTCAAAAATTGGGAGTTCTTTTGACTTGATCTTTGATATTTGACAAATATTGGAGAGAAGTTTTTTTTCTTGATATTTAGGGCTGTCGTTTCATGCATAGAAATAAATTCTTTCTATTATTGCAAGAACCTGCAGCTTTGACAAAAACAATTATAGATATATTCATGGACTTCAGCGTAAAGCTCGATGTCAACCTAAATCAGAATATATTCGAGGATCTCGTCTTATAGCACAATTTCAACTTAGCGAAATATATAAAAATGCCTTCTATCTTGTAGGAGAAATTTTAAAGTACTTTGAAAAAGCTCTAAAATAATTTAAGAAAATGTATCAATTTTTGAGTTGATATATTTAATCTTAAGAGGGTTTTAACATGTAACATTGATTCCATCTATGTATAGAAATCTAAAAATGCCCCATGTGTAATAGAGGAATTTTCACAGAATTTTTTTTTCTTGAGTTGGTATATTTATTTAAGGATCTCGGCATGAAGCACGATGTTAATCTAAATAAATATACTAAAAAAAATGCCCCATGTCTTGTAGGGGATGTTTGCTTTATTTTGGAAATGCATTTTTACCTTACAAGAGAATTTCCAAGCAAACTTAAATGTGTAATGACGGCGAAGAATAATTAGTATTCTCAGCACTATGACCAATTCTCATTCTTAAAAAATTTGAGGACGCACTGTATGATTGAATGCTTTGGGCATCCTTCGAGACTTCTAAATCTTCTTGAGAACCTCTCGTCAAGCGATCATGTTCTTTCATCCGTAGGCAGATATTCTCCTTTTAGGTAAGATCGTGTTGAATGGTTACTCGGAGTGAATATAGTTCAACTTCAAGTGGAAAGATCGCCTTAATACATAAGGAGTGGATTTTATGGGAGTACAGTCGAGATGTTACATCATTATCTTTCTTTAAGGTAGTTTCACTTTGAGGCTTTGGCCTCCAAATTTGCTTCCCTTTTTGATAGGACCTTTTGACAGTGGATTCTTGAACATGCAGCCCAAGTGTCACGCTCCGATGCTCACCGCACGAAGCATACTTGGCTCGATGATTAGTTACTAGAAGAGATGGCAACCTCCTTAGCATGACTTCAGTATTTTTAATCATCACAAGCCTTTGAAATTTTCTTTTCATTAAGCCTCTTTCATTGGCTACTTTAAGAACATTGTATTTTCTAGCGAATAATATTTTAGGTTGTCTCCTCTACAGTGGTGGAGCTTAACGTTGTTGAATCTAGAAAGACAGCTTTACCTCACCAATAGAGTTGTTCTTTTTTTACCCATTTTAGATTATCATTGTTGTTATGGGTGAATACTACCGGTGGCGTATTGCTTGTTCATTCATCATCAAATGGGATCGTTGAGCCCTCACCGATTCCTTCTCCTTCTTTGCCTTCTACTCAATTTTCCTCTAGAAGAATAAGCTTCAGCATCATGCCTTCCTAGTGCGAAAGGTTTAATTGAGAGTGGTCACACTCACAAGCATGATTGAAACTTTCTGCCAATGACGGTTCTTTTTATGACTGACACCTCATAATAACCCAATCTTTCAAAAATTGAAGTTCTTTATCGGAAGGACTCCTTAACAACGGTTGGTCATTGAATTGGTTGGAGAGCATGATGAATAGGGGCTTCAGTAAACTGAGGCCTTCCGATATGATTTCGAATGAGTGCATCACGGGTTGGTACATCAAGAGTTGCAACTATAATTACTGGGAAATTCATGCTACCAAATTGAATGGTAGCTCCAACATCTCCTATGTTGATGACAATGTTAGCAAAGCAAATGTTTGCACCACGCCCTTATTGAATAGTGAAAAGAGTGCTCTATAGATCCATTATTAAAAACTTTAATTTATTACACATTTTCAAATATTTTGTTGCTACTATAGCATGTATATGATTAGCCAAAGATGGAAAGAGAATCCTGTCCTCAGCCAAGTCGCCAAAAATTTGTGGGCTTCCAAAATTCACCACCGACCTCTCGATTTGAAGAGAGTGATTTAAATGTCGGTGTAATTTTCAGAAGTTAGATGGAATAGTAGATAAGACATTACCCTAAGATTTTGCCCTCATTTTGCGAGGACTTTAGATCTGGTTCCAGGTTTTATATATGTGTAAGCACTTATAGTTAATTACCCCTCTCACTGTTGAGAGAGAACTTTCGATTAAGGTGAGTCGTTAGATCATTGAATGCATAGTGTATAGTAGCAGCTTGTGGAGTTTAAAATATAAGATTATGAAATTTATCATTTTAACTTAAAGCGGATTGTTGGGGGAATGATGATGTGCCCGATCTAGATCCCATGGTTTTATCATCCCGGGCAGTCGTGGTCCCTAATCTACTTAGTCAGAGGAGGTAGTCGACAAGAAAGGATCCTTATCAAGAATATGGTTACGCTGCTCAAGAAATCTGCACGGGGTGGTGTTTATCTAAGGTGATAGGCTTAAGTCTACCTTAGCTAACAGAGGACTTGTTTCCCTATCAAGTGTACCTTATGATTCACAACTCAAAGGGCAGAACCATTGGGTTGTATACGGGCTACAGTCGTGATCGTAACATAATGGTTCCATTTGACAAAAATCATCCGATTAGAGGAGTCTAATCATAACTGCATCATATATGTAGCCTATTGGTCAAGTCATGAAGTCAGAGGATACGGGCCACGTCCTTATTAGAGTGAGATTGATTGAGAGTGAGCATAGTAGAACACTTGATTTGACATTGGCTTATTTGTGAGCTAGAGCTTTCTTAATTTATCACATCTGACGGATAATTATGGAAGGTGGATTAGATTTTAGCTTTAAGTTTTTAGAGATTTAATTTCCTTTAGGCATTTAACACTTAATGACATATTAGATTTTGCAATTAGATTGATATTTGATTTTGATTAATTCAATTGGAGCTTGCAAGCATATTTTGATGGTAAGTATCCTCTCCGGTTGTAATCTCCATTCAATGCAGCCATCATGGGGGTAGTTACTTGATTAATTTGAATATATTTAAGAGCTTTAGATCCTGTCAACTCTATTTAGCTCCCAACAGAGGATCAGATCTACTATCATATGATAAAATTAGCTTCTCAGATATTTTAATAAGTTGAAATTCTTATAATAATTAGATTTTTAAGTTTTGTTAACCCGAACCCGAACCTAAGACCAAACCACGGGGAGCATCCTTAGACACAAAGTTTAAGCATTCGGCATAGTGTCAGGGCTCATGCAGGTTTTTTAGTAATTTAAATATTTTTTTATTTCTGAATTATGAGATTCATTTCATATTTTTATTTAATTTCAACTTAGCCCGCGCAGCCTTTTTAGACATTAAAATTTGCACTTTAAATCTCTATGTCCGAGCACATGCAAATGTTTATAGCTTAGATAATTTCATCTAATTAATGAAATCTCTGACATTAAAAATCATAATTAGAATGAAAATTCTTTTATTTTTGGATTGAAAAAAAGTTTCTTCATTCATGCAGAATTTAATTTAGTATCGCATTTTGTCTGCTTATACGAAGAATTATAGATCTGGTAACATTTTAAGGCATTTTAATTTAAAATATTACTCACACTTAGATTACTTGTTGAATTTTCTAATTCTCAAATATTATTTGGCTTGCAGTTGTTAAAGAACTTTCAAATTTTTATCAATTACTCACTATTGACCTCATTTTTCGAATGAAGCTCTCGACACCTCCATCTTAGGCTTAGGATTCCTCTTAGACTTTAAGGGTTCCTTAGTCTTAAAACAAATCTAGAGATTAGGTGGACACTCCTCTAGCTCTAGATGACTTAGAAGAGTTAGCCATAGGAATAGGTTATGCCTTAGGGGTGTTAGGAAAATCTCCTACCCTTTAGCTTAAACCATTCTTGACTTTCCTTCTTTCAAGTCAAACTCCAAATCAATTTTATTTGATTTTTTCAAACTTGGGAAGCCCCTGAGGTAGCCTTCACTAGGGAAGCCCCTGTTGAGTCTACCATAGGGGAAGCTATTGTGGAGGCCTCTAATGCACATGAAGATGCAAACCTTTAATCGCAAAGATTGAGTGGTGTGAAAGCTCGACAGATAAGGAAGAGGAAAGCTATTAGTTCCCCCTTCACACACACTTACAGGAAGCCACGAGTAAGAATAAGTGATGTGGTGACCTCCACTCAAGATGAGAAGCCGACGGCAAGGTATTAAGTTACTTTCTTTTAAATTTGAGATAATAGAAATATATTTCACTAAATTTTTTTATAGGTTCGCAAAGATGAGCCAGTAAAGGTCGATTACCCACAGACTGCTATCGTTGTGGTGGAGGAGCATCAGTCGGAGGTATGAATCATCTCGGTAGATCGATCTTTAATTCATAGTGAATCTAGCTCTTCATCACTAACTTTTATCATCAGTAATTTTGTTACAGCCAGTAGAGGCACATCATTTTATTGAGTTCTCATCCAGAGCTGCTTTGCCTAAGCCGATGCTCTATCTTATTCACACTTCATGCTCCCGATTCGAGGACAAGTAAGTCAATCTTCAATCATCTCCTTCATGCATAAAATAACCTATTCGTTTAATTAAGATCACTTTAAAATATTTATCACTTGCAGGGGTGATACAGTATTCACGTCTGGGAATATCATTATTGCACGAGGGTAGATCGATGAGTTGCTAACAAATCAATATCTCTCAGATGCACACATTGATGCCTTTGCCTTCTTATTGGCTGAGGAGTACTCGCTCTATCCGGGACTGTATGTCCCCTATCTGTACATCTCATGCTTGCACTGGGTAAGTGACCCCACAAATATACAGGGTATTACAATTCAATCATTATTTCTATAGATGAAAACTACAATTTCTAAATGTTCTCTTCTTTTCTTACAGAGCTATGCAAAATATGGCCTACATAAGGAAAGCAAAAAGTTCATCCAGCATGTCGCTACGGACAGTGTGTCAAGGGCTAAGCTACTCTTACTTCCAATTATAGATAATCAGCACTGGACACTCCTGGTTGGACATATTAAGCTAGGGGCCTGATATTTTTATGACTCATTACCTAAACCAACCCATAAGGCCATTCTTTCAGAGATTGTAAGAGTTATTTTTAATTTGGTTTTCATAAACTGGTTTTTTTAGCCCCCCTTATTGACTATACTTCTTGCTTTTCAGATCAAATTACTTGTTGAAGATGTTGGCCAATCTTTTGTGAGCGATCCCACAAAATTTCCAATCAAAAAAGGTGGGTATGTCACCCAAGATAACAAGTATTGGACTGGGATGTTTGTTTGCAAGTACATGGAGGCAGAAATTAGGAAATCCCCACTTAACTAGGCTGACCACCAAGATTGGCCTAAGAAGATGAATTACTTTAGGGCCGAGTTTGGTTACACTATCTTTTGTTTGGGAATGAAAAAGCAAAGCTAAGAACAGTACATTTAAAGTTTGATAAGTAAGAAATAATTGTACATGACATTTCAAATTTTTTTTTCAATATTATTGGGCAGAGAACACCTACAGCAAGTTGGTTGATGAGTAGGAAATATATTTTTTTTTTCAATATTATCTGTGCAATAGTTTGGATCTTTTATTATTCGTCTGTACTCTCCGTGCTATTATAGAAGTGAAAGCTTAGATCATAATGCAAAATAGTTGGCATTTTTCATATTGAGAAAAATATAAAAGTAAAAGCTTAGATCATAATGAACCATGCACTTGGTTACTTGGGAGTTTTAACTTGTTTTATATCAGTGGAATTGGATTCGATATGATTCATTGCTCTTTCTTTTACATTGTGTGACCAAGTAAGTTTCTTACAGAATTTGTATTTTGACAAAAATAAACTATTTTAGACCCATCAAATTTTTTAATAATGATATACATGACTTTGCTGCTATATTATATTAGATCAATATTATTTTAAACCCAAATTGAGAGTCGCAATCAATTTTAAAATCTAATTTGTTAGTTCAACCAAACAAAGGACATAAAGTAAATTTCTTAATTTGAAGAAGTGTGAACTTATTTTCTTTTCCTTTGATTCTATTATTAAGAATATATAGTGTGCTTCCTACTAATCAAGAAATCCATGGCATTTAAGTTTCCAAACTGCTGGACGAAGAGGAATTGTTCACTATAACCTTAAAGCAAGTTGGATGCTACTCGGTTGCCTTTTTTATGAGTTTTCTGAGCAATTTTGCATATTTATACTCTCTGTACTCTCTGTACTCTCTGTACTCTCTGTTGTTTTCAGCAATCTATTTTTTCACATTTCCACTTTTGCTTTGCAGGACGAAGATAAATTGTTCACTCTAACCGTAAAGCAAGTTGGATGCTCCTTCGTTGCCTTGTTATAAGTTTTTTGAGCAATTATATGTACTCTCTGTACTCTCTGTACTCTCTATATTCTCTATACTCTCTGTACTCTCTGAATTTATATCATATTTTAAATTGATCAAATGAAAAGGTGAAGCTAAAATTTACATTACCTCGAGTTTGATTGGTGGTAATCTATACGATTACTTATATATATATATATATATATATATATATATATATATATATATATATATATATATATATATATATAAAGCATGAAAAGTACTCACATGATAAATATGTCCCATTTAATTAACACTTTTAATTACATATGACACCAATATAATTGAGGAATACACAGATTGAATTTTTTAGTAGTAATAACAGATATTTGAAGACAAATTGTGTGCTATTAAGAATTGATGTATTATATTTTTTAAAATAAAATCAATAGTTTCGAGATTTATCCTATCTTAAAATATCGCCAGTACTAATATAATCAACTCATTCTCTTAAGCAAGGTAGACTCATCAATCAAATACTACAATTTGGTAAAATATGAGAGATTTAGTTGCCACAGTCTAAGGATTACAAAGTTATATACTCTATACTTTCCTACAGTACGAGCTTTGGGCATTTTTATAATAATACATTTGAATAAAGTCGCCGAAGAAGAAAGTCATCTTGGAGACTCTAAAGCTTTGCAGAAATGATTGCACAGTCGAAGAACACATAACTAAATGATATCATGCATTTAAATATTTTCCTATAATAATATCCATCATCAACTTAGTGTAGTGTACCCTTCAGCCGACAAACTGACTGTTGAGCTCGAGTTAAATTTTTGAGGTAGAACATCATATCAGTTAATGATTTTTAACAGCATCGATGTGTGCTATTCTACGCATTCTCAAAAACACTCTAGATAAAGAAAAGGTGTGACGGAACACGCTCTCATATTATTAGAACTTTGATTTTGTAACAACAAAATATGATGGTTTCAAGATTAGCGAGCAATGTTTTAAATACTACAAGAGGCAAATAGAGAATTACTCTTGGCTTTCTTGGATCTCTCCCAATATCCCTTAAGCCTTGCGTTGGAAACACCCTTTGGATATTTCTTAACTGGATCCTTTACGATGTCTTTTCCCTTGTCTGATGTGGTTGACTTCTTCTTCTTAGCTGCTCTGTCAGCTGGCAGAGAATTCTCACTTAATATAGAGTCGACATCATCATATAGTTTTTTTAAGGATTGAAGCATATAGTCCTCAGCTCTATTATTACCCTATGCCCTAACACTTATTTGATATGCATATCGACTAACGTGATTCCAGAAAATAATTCCAGTAGCATTTCCATCTATATCGTTGACATCTCTTAATTTTATGTATGCACTATCGATGTAAATATCCCTCTTTACTTTGGTAGACCATTGCATGAGAAGATACTTATCTGGAATGCGCACTACATTTTCCTGACTAAGAACTCTGATACAATAGGCACAAAGTAATCCCATCATTTCAAATTTCTTACAAGTACAAGTTACATCTAGGGTAGTCCCATCGAAATACCCATGTTTTGGATGAATTTTCATTCTCTAAGTTTCTCACCAAATACTCCATGGGGTCATTATCCGACATACATCGAGCCTCCAACTCCATGCAAAAATTCTTTCTGTGACATATGTTGTTCATTGACTCACTATGTTGCATTGATAAGATGCCCATGCAGAATGAGTCACAATGAAATGGACCACTTGGATCTAATTTTATAAAGCTCGAACCAAGGATGATCATACAAATTGCCTTCTTCTAGCATGGCAGACCAAGCTTCTTCAAACTCTTCCTCTGAGTCACATTTGCTCATACATGCATAAAATAGCCCTTGTACCCTCTTATTATTATTAAAGCAGTGAACCTTGGAAGGAGCTTTCTCCGAAATATGCCATTGGCACAACCTATGACGAGTATGCGGTAATACAATTTTGATAGCTCGTGCCATAGCCTAATCTTGATCAGTGAATATTGTTGTAGGATGTCTATCACTCATCAACCGAAGAAATGTCTGGAATAGCCATGAGAATGACTCAATCGTCTCTTCTGATAAAAAAGGCTACTCCAAATAACACATTTTGCCAGTGATGATTCACTCCAACAAGAGGGGCACAAACAAGATTATATTTATTGAGTCGATAGCTTGTATCAAAAATTATCACATCACCAAAACAGTCATAATCTATCCTAGACATTCCATTGCTCCAAAAAAAACTCACTAAGCAATCTGACTCATCAACTTGTACATCCCATGCAAACATCCCATCCGCTGCTTGCCTTTCCTTGAATAGCTGTATTAATGCATTATTATCACCATTCGCAATCCTCGATCTTTTCTCTTTCTGAATAAAATTGAAAGCATCTCTTTTTGTGAATCCAATATTCTCTACACCGCCAACCTCCTCACTTAGATAGCTGAATGCATCAGTTGCTCTAATTTCGGCCTATATCATTGTCTTCAACACGGAAGCTTTTTCATCGCTAATGCATTTGTGTGATCTGAGAAGATGTAGGTCAGCAAGCTTTGCCAACGAGTGATTATGACTTTCTATATATTTTAACCATCCGCCTCTCCAAATCAACAGAGAATCTAATCATGGTAACAACCGCCCTTGTATCAATTTTCTAGAATTTTGTTGTTTTTAGATTGGCGATTTCTTTTGACTGTTTTTGCACATAAAAATCTTTTGATTTCAATTGAGTTTGGCCAATAACTAGTATGGTCCTTCCGAACAAGTCGGTTTGATGTGCATAGTCACGATGCATACGCCTCGTTTCATTCTCGAACGAAAGGAGTTTCCCCAAATTTGGTTCATTAGACATCACAACTTCATCATCATACTGTTCATTGACCGCATTCACCTGCCAAGATAGCTCCACATAAATGTGACATGTAAAATAGATCCACAAATTCCCTCCAAACAGGCCAAAGAAAGAAAAAAAATGAGCTAAATACAGAGAGTACAGATGCAAAAAAAGTGCTTCCAATGTAATGTAATGAACATAATCTGAACAACCAGGCCAAAGAAACTGGAAAAGTACATAAATCATCAGATCTCTCAAGAGAGTAGAGGGAGATGCAAAATAACACTTCTAAACCAACCAACATTCCACCAAATTACTTCCAATGTAATATAATGAACATAATCTGAACAACTAGGCCAAAGAAATTGAAAAAAATGTCCACAAAATCATCTGTACTCTCAAAAGAGTACAGAGATTACAGATGTAAAATAACACTTCTAAACTAACCAACATCCCACCTAATTGCTTCCACTAGAATGTAATGAACAGACTCTGGACAACCGAGCCAAAGAAACAGGAAAAAATGACCACAAAATTATCTGTACTCTCAAGAGAGTACAAAGAGTTCAGATGCAAAATAACACTAAAAAGCCAACCAAACAGTCACCAAATTGCTTCCAATGTAATGTAATGAACAGACTCTGGACAGCCAGGCCAAAGAAATAGGAAAAAATGATCACAAAATTATCTGTACTCTCTTGAGAGTACATAGAGTACAGATGCAAAATAACATTACTAAACCAACCAAATAGCCTCCAAATTATTCGATGAATTGCAATGAACATAATGAACAACCAGGCCAAAGAAATAGGAAAAAATGATCATAAAATTATCTATACTCTCAAGAGAGTACATAAAGTACAGATGCAAAATAACACTGCTAAACCAACCAAACAGCCACCAAATTACTTCCACTGGAATGTAATAAACATAATCTGAACAACCAGGCCAAAGAAATTGGAAAAAATATCCATAAAATCATCTATACTCTCAAGAGAGTACAGAGAGTACAGATGCAAAATAACACTTCTAAACCAACCAACATCCTACATAATTGCTTCCAATGTAATGTAATGAACATAATCTGAACAACTAGGCCAAAGAAACTGAAAAAAATATCCACAAAATCATTTGTACTCACAAGAGAGTACAGAGAGTACAGATACAAAATAACACTACTAAACCAACCAAACTGCCACCAAACAAGTAAAGAAATCATCATAGAAACATAAATAATATTATATCAAGTTACCCATGAGTACAGAGAGTACAAAGTACAGAGAGTATAGAGTACATAAAGTACAGAGAGTACAGAGGGGGGCAGTCTTCTTGTTCAGTAAGGCTTCTTTTGCTTTGTATTTTTTTCCCTTCAAGATGCTCTTTAAGGGCTTCCTCACTAGAAGTGCTAATATCACAAAGAGCACATTCCCTCTATGCCATAAGACAACTCCCCTCTGTTTGGCATCCCTATTATCACTGCAACTTTATTGGGGGTGATGCTCTTTAAGGCTTCTTTTGCTTTGTACTTTTTACCTTCAAGATGCTCTTTAAGGGCTTCCTCACTGGAAGTGGTGACCTCACAGATAGCACATTACCTATATTCCATAAGACCTTCTCCCCTCTATTTACCATCCCTATAATTACTGCAACTTCATCGGGGGTGAAAGGAATGCACTGCCCACCCAGAAAGAAAGCTTGCTTCTCTATGTCCCAACAAGACAGAATTGAGGTCATGCCTATTGAGTCTTGTTGAATTTCGTGGAGTCTAATGAATTGAGATGAAGCCTCAGAAACATCAATGACTTCATTACTAAAGAGTGCTGCAACGGAATGTACAGAGAATACGGATGCAAAAATCTCCTAGAAACCATCCAGATATCAGCCAAATTGCTTCCAACGGAATGTACTCTCAACAACCAGGCCAAAGAAACTGACAACATGACCAAAATCATAGCATTTCCTCAGAGTATAGAGTGCATAAAAAAAACCACTAATAAATCAACCAAACAGCCTCCAAATTATGCCTAATGAACATATTTCCTCCAAATAGGCCAAAAAAAAGATAAAAAATGACCAAAATGCTCTCAGAGAGTAGAGAGAGAGTACAGAGTATAGAGTATGAGAGTATAGAGTATAGATAGAGAGTACAGAGAGAACATAGATTACAGATGTAATGAAAATAATCTCAACAACCAGTCTGAAGAAACTGAAGAAAATGACCAACAATCGTCTGTACTCTACAGATGTAAAATAATTCTAAAAAATAACCAAATAGCCTCCAAATTATTCCTCATCGATTGTAATGAACATATTACCTCCAAACAGGCCACAAAAAGCGAGAAAAATAACCCAAAATGATATGTACTCTCAAGAGAGTACAGATGCAAAAATCTCCCAGAAATCATCCAAACATCCCACCAAATTGCTTCCAATGTAATGTAATGAACATAATCTGAACAACCAGGCCAAAAAAACTGGAAAAAAAGTACACAAAATTATATGTACTCTCAAGAGAGTACAGAGGGTACATATACAAAATAACACTATAAAAACCACCAAACAGCCTCCAAATTTTTCATGATGGATTGTAATAAATATATTTCCTCCAAACATGCCACACAAAGTGGAAAAAATTGCCCAAAATGCTCTATACTCTCAGGAGAGTACAAAGAGTATAGAGAGTACAGATGAAAATCTCCGATAAAGATTAACCAAACAACCACAAAATTACTTCTAATTGAATATAATGACCATATTCTCTCCATCCAGGCAACCTAAACTACAAAAATATTCAGAAAATCATCTGTACTATTATGAGAGTATAGAGAGTACAGATGCAAAAATCCTTCGAAATAAGCAAAGCCCTCTTGCAAAGAACTCCAAACAGTGTAGGAAATATACACTAAATGAAAGAATTTTAAGGAATAACACTAACAAATCATAAAAAAATTATACCTATACAACAGTTGAGAAAAATTACCGATGCATTTTTATTTAATACATCCTCGCCTATTTCCTCGGCCTTCGTTCTCCATCTTCATGGTTCTTTCAGAAAATGAAATGAGAAAATCTCTTTCTCTCTCTCTCTAAGCTCGAAGAAAAAATATATATATATATATATATATATATATATATATATATATATATATATATATATATATATATATATATATATGTCTTTTAAATTCCTCCCAGATTTTAACGATTTCTCCCCCTGTTTGAGGAGGCGGGTCGCCGGTCAGATAAACGGCGCGGTCACCGTCCGTTCAGCTAGACCGTTAAGCGAAAACGGAAAAAACTACTAGATATCGTTAGATTGGAGTCCATGCGTAAGCTACGTCGGACGTAATATTTTCTCAGAATAGAGGGAACGGTTGAGCGAGTAAATAAAATAAAATATTTTTTTTTATTTTATGGATTTAAATTTTATTTGATTAAGTCACACATAAATTTAATTTATAAAAATATGTATTTCTGTTGAACTCAACTTTGCATAATATGAATATCATTTTGAAACAAATTCAACATTCCGGATTCAATGGCATGATCTATTTCGTAATCTGAGGCTATTTGGTTCAAGTCGGTGTTGAATTGAGTTAATTCAACTCAAAATGCATATCATCACTTGAGATTGCTTGATTTTTATGCAGACATGTCCGAATTGAGTGCGAACAATCTTACTTAATAGATTCTGACATTTCGAAGCTAATGACGCAATCAATTTCACAAACAGAGATTGTTTGATTTGCATCAGTGCCTCCTGACCTTGATATGCATGTAGGCGCATTGATGATTTGATCAGTTGATTAACAAGTTGTGCAATATTTATATTCTAACCAATTTTGATGTCCTGAATGCAATGGCGAAGTCCGTTCATCGATCATAGATCATTTGAGTTAATTTTGACAACGTCTAGTGTATTTTAGCATCGATTTGCACGCTGCCACTTCTTATTATTAGATATTTGCACAAACTCATCTGAATTGAGCGTGAATAATCTGATTTGATAGTTTTTGACATTTTCAAGCCAACGACATGATCAATTTTATGAATGGAGGTCGTTTGAACTTCGTCATAGCTTCCTGACTCTAATATGCGCGTCGACACATTGATAACTTGATTGCTTGATCGTGTGCTCGTTAAATTATAAAATATTTATATATTCTGACCATTTTTGATGTTATGAATACAACGGCTCAGTCCGTTTTGTAATCGAAGGTTGTTTGGTTCAAGTCAGTGTCAAATTGAGTCTATTTCAGCTTAAAATATGTGTCCCGCTTTTGATCACACGACATTCATCCAGAGTTATCCGAATTAATGGTGAACAGTCTTATTCGATAGATTCCAATGTTTCAAAGCTAACGAAATAATCAATTTTGCGAACGGAGGTCATTTGGTTTGCTTCAGCTCCTCTTGATCATATTATGCGTGCAAGCACGTTGACGACTCGAGCGCTTGATCAGTTGATCATCAAGTTGTGCAATATTTATATTCTAACTAGTTTCGATGTTCTAAACATGATGGAGAAGTCCATTTGTCAATCGGAGGTCATTTGAATTAATTTTGGCGATGTCGTGTGTATTTCAGCCTCGATTCACGTGTTGTCACTTCAAATCATTCGACATTTGCACAAACTCATCATAATTAAGCACGGACAGTCTCATTTGATAGTTTTCAATGTTTTGAAGCTAATGACATGATCAATTTGATGAACTGAGGTCATTCGAAGCCCACAGATTTTAGGCGACGTCCTGTGTATTTCAGCATCGATTCACGTGATGTCACTTTAAATCATACGACATTTGCATAGACTCATCCGAATTAAGTGAGGATAATCTCATTTGATAGTTTTCGATATTTTGAAGCTAACGACGTGATCAATTTCATGAACTGAGATCGTTCGGACATCCTTGTAGCTTCCCGACTACGATATACGCGTTGACACATTGATAGCTCGATCGCTTTATCGGTCACTCTTTAGATTATGTAATATTTATATTCTGATCAATTTCGATGTTCTGAATGCGGCAGCGAAGTCCGTTCATTGATCGGAGGTTGTTTCGACCATTTTTGGTGACATCTAGTGCATTTTGAGCCTCAATTTGCGCACCATCACCTCCGAAGTCCGTTGAATTCAATTTGTGGGCATGACTTGACTTACGACACATATGTGGAGGTCAACAGAAATATAAATTTAAACCCATCAAATCAAATTCAAAATTCCAAAATAATTCAAGAAAATTTTCTTAAGTCCCTTTAATTTCCATTAAAGGACTTAGCCAAATGCAACCCTAAACCTTGATCAAACCTATTCAAATCCTTGGGATTTTTTTCAAAACTTATTTATATCCTCATTTATATTCCTATATATAAATGAAATATAAATATAAATCAATCAAATCAAAGGCAAAAATTAAATTCCAAATTTAAAATCCTTGAAATTCCCTTAAATCCCTTAATTTTTCATTAATGGATTTAACCTAAACTTTGATCAAACCTATTCAAATTCATGGGATTTTCTCAAAACTTATTTGTATTCTCATTTATATTCTCATATATAAATGAAATATAAATATAACTCAATCAAATCCAATTCAAAAATTAAATTTCAAATAAAAAATTCTCTTAAATCCTTTAAATTCCCTTTAATGGATTTAACCCAAATCATGATTAAACCACTTCAGTTCTTTAAAATTTTCTCATGATCAATTTATATTCTCATTTATTTTCTCATATTTAAATGAAATATAAATTCAAACAATCAAAACCAACTCCAAAAATCAAACTCAAATCAACTCAAAATCAAATCTAAACCTTTCAAGCTAAAATCTTGAACTTAGCTAAAATCTTGAACTTAGACATTTAAGTCACACCCTCATGACGCGATGTGTGTAAAGCACGCTAACCGCCGCCGCCATGTGTCGTGCCGTGAGCTGAGTATTAAGCCGGGATTAGTTAGGGGTATTAATTCATTCCTAATTAATTCAGAAAACTTTTAAAATTCATAACTCTTCATAGAAAAATCGGAAAAATAAAAGGAAAAATGCGTTGGAAAGATAATTTCATCTAAAATATTTTAAAAATAGTTTTAATGAATTTTGAATTACATTTTTCTCTGAATTTGGGCTTTTTTTTTGGGAATTTTAATTAGCTAATTATCCTTTAATTAGTTCATCAATTAATCTCAAATTTTTGGAGTTCATTTTAGGGGATGACCTCTGCTTCTTCTAATTTTCTTGAGATTTATTGAGGAATTAATTGGGGAAATTGTTATTTCATTCCCTAATTACCCCTTTCATGTAATTAAGGGTAATTAAGGTGTGATTAGTGGATTTACCCTATGATTAGGTTTAATTAAGGTCAGATCCAGTGAGTAAGGGGTTTATGGAATAATTTTGGAGCTTTTTTCCTAAGCTATTCCCTAAACCCTCTTTTCTCTCCTTAATCCCTTCTTAATTAAGGGTTAACTCATTAATTATCCCTTTAATCAATTTTCAAAAATTCTAAAAAAGTTTCAAAACTTAATTAATCTACCTTGGGTAGATGCTTAGGCATTTAATAGTCTAAGTTTAATTAAGGAAATTAAAACCCCTTTTATATGTATGAAAGGGTGTTTTGAAATTACTTAAGATAACCCCTTAGCTTAATTAACTTTTAATTATGAGCCAAATTATATTAGACCTTTTCATTCTGAGGTGCATTACAAATTTAAATACCTTATGGGTTTTATGTCATCTCAATGGCTCATAATTACTTAGTTAATTTTTTTCTAAAGTGGTGTAGGTAAGGGTTTATTAAGCCACTTAATTCATACATTAACTTAATCAACACATAAAAATAGATCTAATTGTCTGAAAATTAAACAAGAATGCAAAATATATGTGAGAATGGGTTAGGAACAACAAACTCATCTCACCTTTTCAAAATTAAATCAAACTTCAAACTAAAAAAATATATTTTTGAAATTCACTTTGATTTATTCTAAATTTTCTTATTCCTTAAGAATGTCTTTAGGATTTAACTAAAGTGAGTTTGTTTACATACTTTCATTACTTTGGATCTTTTCCAACATGTTAAGTTGTATGTCATGTGATTCATGCATTCATAATTTCATGTTTCAAAATTCTAAAATGAAATTGTTTACTTTATGTCAAATGTGCATGTGTTGGCTAAAGTAAAATATGAGTGGCTATATTCACTACTAAATCCAAATTATTTTCAAAACTTATGAATGAAATATCAAATCTGAAAGTATTCTACTTATACTTTAAATATAAGCTTGCATGTGATGGAGTATAAAGTAATGTTTAGTGTAGCCTTTCCTTTCTTTCTTATGTTAGCATAGTATTGAATAGGAGTTGGTAAGATGTAGGATTCATTTGAAAAGAATCCAACACTTACTTAATTATATACCGGATTCATCCTTATGCTATCACTTAAGAAGGGTTGCATATACTTGCATGCATAAATTGCATAAATAAAAATGAATCCATTAAACAACTTTTGCATATTTCTTCTCCATTTCATTTCTTTTATATACATGTTTGTACTTAAGGAAAGTGGTATATTAGTCTGAACAACCCCAAGGTTGTGAGGCTTTAAGTAGCCCTAAGTCAGTCTTGTACCTTACTCCTCTGGTTAATAATGGTTATGTGTTCACTTATGCCTTTCTTACTTTCATGTATGTATGTGAAATTTTGGATAAGAAAAATATTTTCTACTTAAGAAAAATCATTCATATTCAACTTCTAAATTTTCTTAAATGGATTACTTAGCATGCATCATAAAGTGTGTTAACTACTCTCATTTGCATGTATAGATATGCTTAGGATCCATCCATATGCATGTTATAATGTTTGGGAAAGAATTGATGTAATGTGTGTTATGTGAATTTTGATTCATTTTATTTAATCTTAAAATATCTTTCCTTTTGAATAGGTTTGTTCAGAGTTTGTCTAAACTTAGGATTGATTAAAAGATGTAATCAAAACATTCACCTAAATGAAGTTAAAATGTGAACTTACCTTAGAAATTACTTAAGGATTAGGGAAGGAAAGAGAAGTTCACTTCTCTTTCCCTCTCTTTATAACTTATTAATTAACCATTGGTTTCACCCAAACCAATTTAAAACATGAAATAAAACTAACCCAAAATACTTAAACAACTTAGATGAAATCCTCCTCTAAGTTGAATATATGCTTCACACTTAGAAAATTTAAATCCAAAGTCCTAAGCTAAGCATACCACCAAACCTTCGAAGCACACACATTAGCCTAAGTCACTACTTCCAACTTTAGGTTAAGTCGGTGCATGGTTTGATGTTATATTTTATTTTGAGATATATGTTTTAGACTGGATGTTAGGGTGTATGCTAGTAGAATGAATAATATGACGTGCTTAGTCTAACTATCCTTTTTTGCAGGGGATTGTGCTTAAGGGGCGTTATCATAAATAAAAATATAAATGTTTCTTGCTTGCAGGTGTTTATACCCCTGAGCATAATCCATAAGCTAGATGGACTTAGTTATCCATGTGTGGGGTGATAAGTCCAATATACATGCTTGAAATTTGTGTGGTGTGATTTAACTAACCTTTATTTTGTAAGTATTAGTTAGATTTATACTCTTCCTTTTCATATAAAAATTTGTATAATTAGGATTTTGGAATGATTAGTTATGGGGATTAGGATGAGCATTGGTCATAAGATCCTATCTTATGCACCATGTGAAGCCTTGGAGCATCTACCATCTAACCTTCCAAAGGAGGAATCAAAGAAAAATAAGAAAGAAAGAAGAAAGAAGAATAAAGCTTGAAGACCACCATAACAATGAATTACTTTGCTTAAATTGTAATTTAATTCATTTGTAATCTGGGTTGTATAAGTGAGCTTCATACCCATATTTGATATTTTGCATTTGTGTGGTGTCGAATACAACAATCATTTATTCTTTTTACGATTAGCTTTATAAATTGTTTGATGATTTGTTTAGCTTTTGCATTAAGTGGCATGATCTTCCTAGTTTCTTCCTTACTTTATGTATGGCCTGGATGTGGATTAGGCTCTTTAGGAAAAAATAAATCTTTTACCCAACTTAATAATTCAAATTAAAATTAAATAACTCATAATCTCATCTAAAGCTTAGGATTAAAATCAAGATAAAAGTGTAACCCACTAGTGGGTGAGCATTTCTTTATAATATCATGCACAAATGCATCTTATTTCACTCTTGATTGGAGGGCTTCCACCTTTTCCAAAGAACCCAGCTTGACCTTTGAGGGTCGTGGTGGAAACTTACCTTCTACCTTCTACCTTCTCGCTGATTTTGGCCAATAATCTGATTTCTTATGCATTAGTCATAAAAATCCTATTAGTCTGATTCAAAAATGATTGTCCAAAAATGAAATAAAATGAAATTTGATTTGCATTAGATTTAGGTCATTTGAAGCATGTCCCTTTACATGATCTAGTCTATTTAGGGAGTGAGTTTAAGGACTTAGTCTCTTTCTAAATAAAAATAGCATAGCTATCTTGCATAAGCATAAAGACTTGCCTATATGTATTTAAAATCGTAGGAGGAGTTAGTTGGTGGCCATGCCTAGGCAATTGTAAGTCCAAGCTATCGGGTGATTTTCCCTCTCTTGTAGAGGCAAACCAATTACCCATTTTTGCCTTTAGATTTATGGTTGCCTCCAAGCTCCCTAGATTTAGATTAGTTTCCCCTTACAGCCATAAGCATAATTTCTCACCTCCTATGCATTCTTTTAATCTTGTGTTAAGAAATCTTAAGTCCTAAAATTATAATAAAAATGCAACTCAAATAAACTAAATCAATTTCAAAATGTAAAGCCCAACTATAAGATAGTTTGAGATGCTCGTTAGTTTCTAGAATGGGGGCATCTCTTACTTATCTTTCATTTTTGGCTTCGATAATAACTCCCTCTTTTGATCAATCTCATTTGATCCCTCAAAAATAAACCAATCGATTGATGGTCCTTACCTATTGAAATCTTCAGAGACGATGATCATTTACCTTAATCAAGAGTTTTCCTATGGGATCTCATCCCTTATAATGTAATTAACTATGAGGGCTTGCCCCTGTAGGGAAACTTAATGAACCCAATTTGAAATAAACTTTGCTTTACTTTTCCATGTAAAGTAGGGGAAGAATCTCATTACGCCCATCACGCCCTGATGAGCGTGATGGTTGGTATTTTGAAGCGCCTTGGCTGAATTTCAATCTCGTTATGCGCTGATGAGCATAACGAGACCTTCAATCACCTGCAAAAAAGTAAATATATATGCAAATATTCTTCTTACCTTTTTTTAAGTCTAAGATTTAGTCAAAATTTCGGCAGCATTTTGGCATATGGGGAGTAATATCTAATGATTTTGGCTTACTCGGTATGCCCTGATGAGCATAGCAAGCGGTGTCTTATGACACCACAGACGAATTTCATCTCGTCATGCCCTGATGAGCATGAGAGGCCTTCAAAGGCCTTCAAACTTGTATAAAGAATATATATATATATATATATATATATATATATATATATATTTCCATATTCACATCACACATCCTCAAATTTCATCGATGTCCATCTCTTGGTACAAAGAACTTGTGATTTATTGAAGCCGCCAAAGCCACATAGTTTTCAAGCTCCTTCTGACCCAAGAAGAACATTTCCAGCTTTCAAATCTCTATGAACAATAAGTGGAGATAGAGAATGCATGGCAAAAACTGTATTGCAGACATCTATGAAAATTGAAAGAACCTTCTTCTCCTTAAAATATGTTGTTCCCCTGCTTTCAAGAACATTAACCAAAGACTCCCTAGAGAATTCTAACACAAGAAGCACCTCCTTCCTTCGACCCATGTCTAGTATACTATGTGCAACCAAAGTAACAACATTTAGATGCCCTTTAAGTAGTTTCATCACTTGGCTCTCCTTTATCGCTAGATCAAGTGACTCCCCACCTTGGCATATCATGTGCTTAAGAGCATATTACTTTGATACATTTGCAGCATCATGAGCAAGATACACACAAGAAAAGCCTCCTTCAAAGAATCACGCTCTACACACGGCTCTTCATGCCAATTTCAAATCTTTCTAATCCATTTTTCTTTCTAGAAAGATTTGAAGATCCACATGTCTTAAGAGATCCGAAAACTATAGAAATGAAGCAAAGGCAAAGACTGCCAACGATCAACCTTATGATAGTCACCGTGGCCGCACTAGCATGGGGAAGCGAGAAATGAGGGTCTTTTTCTTCCGTCCTCCGGTGAATGAACACCAAATGCAAGTAGAGAAGTAAGTATGTCAAAGAAAATTATAACACCATCTGGATGGAAAGCTCTCCAAGGCTTCGCCATGATCATCCATGGAAGCTTGCTAACAATATTGACCACTTGAACTAGTAGTGGATCCAAGGAGAGCTTACCCTAGTAAATCTCAAAGGGTTTTTTTCGGAAGGAAGCACTACTTCTTTCTGGAGGAAGCACTAGACTATAACACCGACGAACCCTAAATGCAAGAACGATTATGGTGCAGCCATATAATCACTTCTAAGCAGACCAAAATATTTGCATTGTGTTCATCATTGAATTTTCTTCTTCACCAGAGAGGTAGTTTTCTTCCTCTTCTTATCGATACATGTGTGCCTTCAATTGCTTTTCGTGGAGAGGGTAGAAGGGTGAGAGAGTCTTCATTTTTTTTGTTGTTCCTTGCCATTCTTGCATTTTGAAGGAGGAGTGATGAAATAAAAAAAAGGGATAAAAGAAGAGGGATCAATTTCTCCTTATGATTGCTACATTGAAGGAATCGGAGGAATGGTTGAGAGCAAGAGGCTTCAAATCGCATTTGAGGGAACCAGAGAGTGGGAGGTCAGTGGGTTTTAAGCTTTATTTTAAACTTCAAGTTAATTAATATATGTATATTAATTAAGCATCTAATCAATTCTAATTTGAATTTTATGACAACAAAATCATATGGTTATCGAGAACTGCCTAAATTGATACACCAGGGCATTGTATTAACTTAGGCAGGACATTAATAAAGAGAGTGTCATTTAATTAATTGATTTTTTGTTGCCAGGGAGGTATGAATATTCTACAATTCTAGCCTGATGTTCACGGAGCTAAATAAAGGGAGATCAGTCATGCTCTCTTAGCCATACACAATGAAAGCTTCAGAGAATTATAGAAAGATGGGAAAAATCTTGAGGACTCTGAAGGTTCCACCATATTCAAGTGGAGGAGGATGGCTTCAAGAGAATTCTAGGATAGTGTGGAATACTAGAACCCTTGTATATGGTAGGAGTGGTGTGGAATGATCTAGAACCATGTATATATTATTGTATTCTAGAACATTCTTTTCTAGATTGTTCCTAGGGATTAGGGGAGGACTATAAATAGGGGACCTTTCGCCAAACACCACATCCAAGATCCAGCCATGCGAAGCTGGAATTATCTGAAACTTCAAGGCCTACTACCGCAGTTCAACCGCTCGATTCGGCCTTGGATAAGGTTGTAGACAAAAGAATGATGTTAAGCCATCCTCCTTTCGCTGACCACCGATGTCGCCAGACAATCCGTAGCTTCGCCATTACCGGATTTGCACAACAGATGCAAACATTGCTCCAATCACCGAGGATGCACTCGTTGATCCTGACGTCATCAGGGATCTGGAGGCACAGGTTCATGAGCTTTTCTACCGGAACCCAATGGACATCCGCAACCTCATTGACTATCCAGCAGAGTTGGAGATGGCCTACGTTCCAACTGAGGCTAAGATCGTCCAAGACCTCTCCGAGAATCTGGTGGCAAAAGATGAAACAGAAGTTGACGAACCGTGAACCTGCCAGGAAGGCTTAGAGGCTTTGCGCAGCGAGCTCGGAACAATTGATGTAGCAAGATGTCATTGACATGAAGACACTTATCACATACGAAGATCAAGGACAAGATCAGCATGATCGAACCGAAGCTTGTGCGAAGCCTTTCCTAGTATTTTGAAAGTTTAAATAGCCGATGTCAAATTTTGTAACAAATATGTATGTTTTAGTAGTTATCAATATAAAAATTTTACCGGCGGCAAAGTATTAATTATTGACTTTGGGAGATTTATAAATGTATGAGGCCCAACTGCCATTAGATAACTATTAGAGGTTATTGACTTAGGCAGTATCAACTTAGACAGGTTCTACTGTATATATATGTCAATCTTAAGTTATTTGTATATTCTAGACACAACGGCACAGTCCTTTTCGTGATCAGAAACTGTTTGGTTTGAGTCAGCGTTGAATCGGGTAGATTTTAGCTTTAAAATGCTTGTTTTCACTTACAATCGCTCGATATTCATGCAGACTTGTCCGAATTGAGTGCAAATAGTTTCATTTGATAGATTTCGACATTTTGAAGCTAACTCGCAATCAATTTCATGAACGAAGATCGTTTGGACTTCGTTGCAGATTCTCGACTCTGATATACACGTTGGCACATTGACAACTCGATCGCTTGATCGGTTGATCACTAGATTGTGTAATATTTATATTTTTGACCAATTTTGATGTTCTAAACATGTCAGTGAAGTTCATTTGTCGATAGGAGGTCATTTTGACTTATTTCGATGATATTTGGCACATCTCAGCTCTGATTTGCAAGTTGCTATATCAAAAATCCATCGATTTTAGATTTTGAGCTCGACTCGACTGATGTATCACACATGGAGGTCAACAGGCATCAATGAAGTTGCAAAAAAATTATCTTCTGCCTTATTTCATATTATTATTACTTTAACAATCTTTATTGTTAAAAATACATATTTGTTTTAAGATCAACGTTATCATCATTACCAGCATTTGATATAGATTATAAAGTGTGGTTAGATTTTGACAAACTTGATTTTGATGAGTTTTAATTTTAAAATACACCAACTAAATTTTTGAGCATAACTTTTCTTGATTTATGAAGTCTTTAGTTACAAATATCATCAATTTTAAATGATTGATGTTCATGTCAAGAATTCAGGGATGAACTAAGAATTAATTGTTCTATAGTAGATTATTTATAGTTATCAAACTATCACTGTAATTTTGTTAGCTCAGTACCTATCACCATTTCTTTATTGTAGTCCCACAGAGGGACAAAGAAAAGATTTTCAAGAATTTGAGCATGAACGGAAAGATGATGAATTGTGAGGTTTGCATATAATTAAGTTATATATGATTGGCATTAAATTTAAAATCAAGGTGGTAAAATTTTTAATTTAATATATATTATTAAGGGATTTACTTTAAATCTATGAGTGTTGAGCAATCAAACACTATCTCTCATAAGATGAAGGTGCAAAATGATCTTACTTCTATAAAAAAAAGTAATAATAAATGAACGAAATATATAACATTAATTCCAATATCCATATCTCTTCTCATTTTGGCAAAATAAAATAATTATTAAATTGAAGAGAGTTAACATATAATAAATTAGAACAGCCAAGCAATCAAACATTTATGAGATATAACAATTTTAACTATGAAAATGTAAGTAGAGCAAGCAAACACATTTCATGCAACAATAATCTTGATGCCTAATCTACAAAGTTTCAATTAAAATTCTATAAGCAAGCGTGAAGTCTAAGTAAATCTTTGAAATATGCTAGCCAAAATTATGCTTGATAATAAACAGATGCTTTGTAAGCCCTTGGACAATGTCTATTAATTAAGCTTGGTTCAATGGAAATTCTTGTCTTCATATAGAGATTCTAAGATGGAGCCAAAGTTTCACATTTAGCAAATTTTATAAGATGTGATTATAACATACAATTTTTGCAATTATTCTTATTGAGATTATAAATATATGGTTTATATATATATATATATATATATTAAAGTTTTTTTTGACTTTATGAATCGTAATCCTTGAAAAGATATCATAATCATGCAAAGAACCTTTGGTGGATGATCTTTGCAAACCACAATGGAAAAGAAAACATACAGAAGAGGGAGTGAGAGGTTTAATGGAGAGACTTTAAAAAAAATGAAGTGTGAAAAAATACTATGATTTGATGATTTTCCAACAGAACTGTGGAAATGCTTAGTAGATCAAGGAATTTCTTGGTTTACTAAAAGTTTTTATGTTATCTTAAGTACTAAAAAGATGTCATATGAGTGGAGAAAGAGTTTGTTGGTTATTATATTTAAGAATAAAGGACATGCACAAGAGTGTGCAAATTATAAAGGAACTAAGTTAATGTGTCATATATTAAAATTATGAGAGAGAGTAATTAAGCATTGGTTATGATGTAACACAAAAGTTTCCTAAAATTAGTTCGGTTTCCCACGGGGTAGATTTACCATGAATGATATACATTTGTTGAGAGGTTTGATGGAGAAGTAAAGAGAAAGTAAGAAGTATCTACATATGATGTTTGTTGATTTAAAGAAAGCATATGATAAAGTTCCAAGAGAAATACTTTGGAGAGTTCTAGAAAAGAAAGGCATTAATGTGGGTTATATTGAAGTCATTAAGGATATGTATACTAGAGTTGTTACTTGTGTACGAACACAAAAAGTATTGACAAAATATTTTCCTATTTCAATTGGATTACATCAAGGATCGGCCTTAAACCCATATCCATTTGCATTAGCTATGGATGTTATTTCTAGAAATTTACAGAAGGATGTACCTTGGTGTATGCTTTTTGCTGATGACATTCTTCTTGTTGATAAGATTAGAGAGGGAGTCCAAGAGAAACTTGAATTATGGAGGCCAACCTTAGAGTTTAAGGTTTTCATTTAAGTAGGTCTAAAATTAAATATATGAAGTGTAATTTTAGTTGTAGAAGGTCTAGTATGTTGTGACATTGGGTGATCAAGTCATTAAAAAGAGCGAATATTTTGGATATGTCAGGTCTGTTGTTCAAAATGATGATAAAATAGATGAGGATGCCATTAGTAGAATTCAAGTTGGATGGTTGAAATAGAGGAATGGATCTGGCGGCTGGCCTATTGTGTGATAGAAAAGTACCACTTAGACTTAAGTAAAAATTTTATAAGATGGTGATAAGACTTGCAATGATTTATGGTGCAGACTGTTGGCTAGTAAAAGAGAAGTATAAAATTAAATTAAGTGTTGTAGAGCTGAGGATGCCAAGGTGGATGAGTGGCTTTACTCTTAGAGATAAAATGTGAAATGAATATATTGTGGGCTTCAAAAATTCACCACCAACCTCTCATTGAAGAGAGTAATTTAAAGTGTTGGTTAAATTTTCAGAAGGCAGATGGAATAGTAGATAAGACATTACCCATAGATTTCACCCTCATTTTGTGAGGACTTTAGATTTGGTTTCAGGTTTCCTATAGGCACAAGCACCTATAGTTAATTACCCCACTCAATGCTGAGAGAGAAGTTTTGATTAAGGCTAGTCATTAAATTGCTTAATGCATAGCGTATAATAGCAGCTTGTGGAGATTTGGAATTTACATTTAAGAAATTCATTATATTTAACTTAAGGCGGATGATTGGGGGACCGATGATGTGCCCGATCTAGATCCCATGGTTCCGTCATCCTGGGCTGTCGCGATCCCTAGTCTACTTAGTCAGAGGAGGTAGTCGACCCAACATGATCGAATGATCCTTATCAGCAACACATGGGTTACATCGTACAATAAATTCTTGTAGACCTGGGATGATGTTTGTTTAAGGAGACAAGCTTAAGTCTACCTTAGCTAACAGAAGGCTTTTTACCTAATCAAGTATACCCTATGGTTCACAACTCAAAGGGCAGAGTCATTGGGGAGCATACGTGCTACAGTCATGACCGTGATATAGTGGAGTCATTTGGCGACAACCACCCGGTCAGAGGACTCTGGTCGTAACTGCATGATGTGGAGTATACTGGTCAAGCCACACAGTCAGAGGACACGGGCTACATCCTTGCTAGCATGAGATTATTTGAGAGTAAACATAGTTGTGTACTTGCTTTGACTTTGGCTCCTTTGTGAGCTAGAGTTTTCTTAATTTGTCACTCCGATAAATAATTACGGAAGGCGGGTTAAATTTTTAGCTTTAAGTTTTTAATATTGAATTTCACTTAGACATTTATAGCTCAATATTATTTTAAATTCTGCATTTAGATTGATATTCAATCTAAGTCAATTTGTTTTGAAATTATAATCATATTTTGATAGAAGTATCCCCTCCGATTGAAATCTCTATTTAACACAACCATCATCAGGGTGATTTATTGTTTCACTGTTTTAGATCTTGTCGACTCTATTAATTTAATAATAGAGGATCAAATTTGTTGTCATATGATAGAATTAACTTCTCAGATATTTTATTAAGTTGAAATTTTTATAATAGATTTTTAGGTTTGGTTAACCCGGACCTAGTCCTAAGACTAAACCGGGAATCAACTCGCGCAGTATCCTCAGACACTAAATTTAAGCATTCAACATAATGTCGGGGACCTTTCAGGTGTATTTGATTCAACATTAATCTAAGATATTGAATTTGAGTTTTAATCATGCTTTACAATGCATACAAGAGTTCAATTGAAGCTTTAATTAACGCTCTTCGTTGAATGATGTGTTATAATCGATGCATGTAGTTTCATTCTTGTTCAATTATTTAGATTAATATTCATTTGTATGCATTTAATTAATAACACATTGAGTTCTTTAAGTTTCAATGAAGCTCAGCTCGTGATCGCTAAGAAGTTCATAGGCTCATCACAAGTCTCATTCAAATTCTTTTTTTTACTATGAACAGTTATATTTGATCCTTGTTTTGATTGAAGGACAAGCTTTCAAATCCAATATAAGTTTTGTTTGTGCTCGTAGGCAAATATCAAGATAATCAGAAGCTTTACTTGAATTTTATTCTTATTAGGAGATAAATTCTCAAGTTCGTTAAAAGTCTTATTTATGATCGTCAACAAGTTGTCGAGATCATTCTTATTTAAAGACTTTTAGAATTTTATATGTAGGTTTATTATTTAATTTATCATTTTCAAATAAGCTCAACTTAAGCTCATCAACACTTTTGTTTGTTCTTGCTTAAGTCTACCATCAATCCAAAATTCGGCAAACTTTGAGCGTCATCCCCACATATGGGGCTGCATCGGGGGCTACTTGACCTTCCTATCTGCTCTATTGAGCATAACGGTCAATTTCTTGCAACACTATGGCCGTGATCTTTTACCTGTTAACTCTACTGAGCATAACAAGGTATTCAAACACCTCCATAAAAAGAGCATATGTGTTGGTTTATTCTTTAATTTATCATTTTTAAATAAGTTCAATTTAAGCTCGTCAACACTTTTATTTGTTCTTATTTAGGTCTCTCATCAGTCCAAAATTAGGCAACCTCCCGGCGTCATCCCTGCAGGCTTAATTTTTAAATTAGCCCTAATTAATAGCATAATTAGCTAATTAACCCGCTTAAAAAATTTAAAATAGCCCTAGTCGGCGACTGCAATCGGCCATCGCCGCCGATCAAGCCGGGCGATAACTGATTTTTTTTAAAGTCAACTTAACTTTTTTTGGCCATATCATTCATCGTCGGATTTCTACGTGGTTAGTATCGTTGGAAAGGTAATAAAAAATTCTATAACATTTATGTTGACAGGTTTTGACGAATCTCACCGGGGTAACCGCAGTTTTTTACGTATGTATAAATTTTGAAGTTGTGAAAGTGAAAGTTATTACAGCAGCCCCCATTTTTTTGTCATAATACAAGGATTGTTGAATACATATAATTTCTTGGTAATATCAAACACTCTTAATATATTCTATATATAAATTGAGCTTTAATGGATTTACTTATTCTTAAAAAATAATCAACTCTTTTTTTATATTTGAAGATGTTATTTTACACTTGTAACATTTACTTTTCCAAAACACATTAAAACTTGTAATGTGAATTTTAACTCTAGATGTATTTTCATTTGACTCTTTACCATAATAAATACATATGTGACAAATAGTTTTTAAATTAGATTTGAACTATATGTAATTCCACATTAAATCTTCCCTCCTCTCACGTGAATTACCCAAATTAAATAAACAATAAACATCACTAAGATTACACAATGAGAAGTAGGTGAATGAGTAAACATAAAAAATATATATAAACTGTCAGAAATACATGCCATCAAATGTACAAAAAAATATAATACATCTATTGTCGTCGATGCCTGCGTGGTGGAATCGCATTGCTGCCAGGAGTGTACTGGGATGGTGGTCACCGCAGCCGATCACGCAGATGATGCTGTCAATGGTCCTCCTCCTCTTCCATCTGCTCCACGGGGTGTTGCGATCCTAACTCTGTAATATGAGGTATATCAACCAAAGCTTGCGTAGGCAACAAATACCCGTGATAAACTCCATATGGTAGTGTCATATGAAATGATGGTGGACCATATGCTGGTGGGACTGCTGCGTTCCATGGGTACATTTGAGACCACATTGCTTCCTGATATGAATACTGGGGTGGCTATGTAAATGTACAGGTAGACTGTCCCACCACTGGGAGAGAGGATGGCCCTATATCCATCGATGGAACATCCGATCGCGATGCGTATGCCTCGGAATGTCGAGATCCTCAGACAAGTGTCTAAGATATTCATATCTCACCTCAGTGCCACTAACAATTCCTCATATTCATTAAAAGATGTCTGATATTCTGTATCATCACCTCTGTCGAAATAATGCCGGAATATGTCCTCAGTATTCAAGATGTGGTTACGCTGCATATACAAAAATTTATATGAGTGTATCGTTGTTACAAAGAAAAGCAAATTTTAATACTATGCATTTAGACTAACCATCAAGCGTTCTGCAGGCGCTCGAGGGTAGTATGTATCAGGGGGAAGTGTCGGTGCCTTCAACATGTATATTGAAGCCCATGAACGATACCATCTCATGTATCGGTTGATCACTGGCGCTTGATCATACTGTGATGAATCCACAATGATAAGCGACTCACGTCTTCGCTCCCACAGTGCAATGTAAGAGTTGTGGTAATGGACCCAATCAACATCAACTTTTCCTCGGCCATCAACCCTTATGAACGATGGATCTATCGGGTAACATAAATGGTAGGAGACATGCCGAACTATCTGAGCACACGATCAGGCAGGTACCACTCTACCCTCTTCCAACATATAATTGGTACTCCAGCTAGCCATATTTCCTATCCTTGTAAACATATATCTATGACACGCAAGTGGATCTGATGTCCATATGGCTCCCAGATGACCTGCGTATATAACATAAGTTATTATTTTAATAAACAACCAATAATGAGTAAGCCAATAAACATTACATCAAATCAGCATACCTGATTTTGCAGAAGTTCGTCTAACTCATCCCTATAAGCTATGATATTGGATGCTGACATTTCCCGAACATAGCCTTCATTTCATCAGAATCCTACTCTAAGTCTGTCAATGTCTGTAGGATATGGAACACGTAACGTAGGTCTTCCCACATGAATGTGCTCCCACGCCTATATCTATAGTAAATGAACACATCCGACCATAGCGTGTTGGTTTTGTTGCTTCATGTAATTCAGATAGATGAGAGCACATTCAACCCAACGAGCTCGTGAACGTGTCAATATCCTGAAGTAATGGTAAATACTGTAGATGAACCTCAGAACCTGAAGTATCTAACAAAAGAAAAGATCCAATGGCAAACAGTATGTATGCTTTGACATGCATAGTGAACTGTAGCTCCGGTAGATCTAAATATGAATCACGATAGTATGTCCATCACAGCCATCGTAAGGGCAAGCAAGTACGTGCATGAGCCTATCCCATTCGAAACTCTGATGTGATATGTGGATGGACTGGATCATGGTATACAATGTCTGGGTCTGGATGCGCTCCATGCAACTCATCGCAATAATCTGGCCATGTAGCTCACTATTTTCCACCATCGATAACAACACTTCCAATCACAGGTGGGCCATCTATCCGAATACCAAGAAGTATCGAAACATCCTGTAATGTAATCGTCATCTCACCGGTAGCCAGGTGGAAGGTATTCATCTGCGAACACCATCGCTCCATGAACACTGTCAGTAAGTGGTGATCCAGCTTAATATACTGCATCTGGGAGACACTATCTGGCTACCGTAAAGCATCCATAATCACTAATGTGCCATTCCCTAAACATCGAGGCAGCTTTCAATCATCGAAACTTGCAACCACAATCATTCATATGTATGGTTGTGTCAGCATAACAAATGTATATGTATAGAAACATTTTAAAAAACTGTTAAAGAAACTTCACCGAATCAGGATGTGCTGCTCTGTGCCTACCACGTAGCACACCTATACTTGGGTGTACTTCACGGCAGGGTCGTAGTCAACAATCGCTCATCCGCTGCCACCTCCTCCCACGTGCTAAGCGCCACACATCTTTCTGTATAATTGAGGAAAATAATAATGTACAATTAGTTAAACATTAATAAGACAAGCTATGAAGAAGCGTAACATTTAACAAGTGTAGCAACTGTAACAAGCGTAACAAAAGTAACAAGTGTAACAAGCGCACCAAGTGTAACAACTATAACAAGTGTAACAATACAATCAGATTGAACAGAGCTAGTGTAACAAACAACACTGAACACCACAATTCAATTACACTCAATAGAGCTAGTGTAACAAACAATACTGAACACAACAATTCAATTACACTCAGCAGAGCTAGTGTAACAAACAACACTGAACACAACAATTCAATTACACTCAACAGATCTAGTGTAACAAATAACAGTGAACACAACACTAACCAATAGTGTTGAAGACACACATAGACAATAGGGTACTACATGAGTACTAATCCAAATAGAACAACAATAATCACTATATGACATATCTAAATAAGATTCTATTATAATCAACAATCAATGATGTATCACACCAAGGATCGATTTGAGGACGCCAACTGTTGGTGTCCAGCCTTACACACACTACAAACCCTAAAACTTCTTGTAATGTTCTTGTCCATAGTATTTCTAAATCTGTTTGTCTTTGGCCAACCTATCTTTCTTTTGACATTTGGTGGATTATAATTTAGGCATGTGCCACCATTGATGTGTTCACCCCACTCTTCCCATCGTGCATTACGGAATTCGCCGGTAGGTGTTGATATAGTTTTGCAAACTATAATATGTCGAGACATAATGGAGGTTTATGTGTCGTTGACTTGAAACAAAGAATCACGCGGCGCACATGGCGATGGTAAGCTGCGTTGTCTACATGTACACATACACTCGTTATTTTCACCTAATTCAACCTTGAAGGTCCTGCTAATGACATCAAACACCTGGTACTCAGACATGCTTATTCACACTGGTTCAGAAAATCTTCTTGCCTCTCATTTATTAGCCTACAACGTTACCTTAATGCGTGGAGAGAACAAGGTTTCCTGTTATCTTTCGAGAGTTGTAGTTGATTCAAGATGTTTCATGAAAAGGGATACTATGTTGTAGTATACTACTGTAATCAAGGCTTGAATCGGTAAACCACGTGCTCTTTTAAACACACCATTGAAGCACTCAGCTGCGTTTGTAGTCATTGTACCATACCTGTACCCATCATCATGAGTAAGAGACCATTGTTGAACGTCCCTTGAAACAAGCCAGTCATATGCCTCCGGCTTGATATTCTTGATGTTTGCCATATACCGCTTAAAAATTCGAATGTCATCCGTGTTTCCTGTAACGTACATCTTCTGACATATGAAGTCAACATCACCTATGCCAAATTGTCTAACGGCTCATTTGAAGTTCCCCCTTAAATGGTGCAAACAGAAGTGATGTGCTGCCTAGGGAAAGATCTCTCTGCAACCACGAACTAGACCTTCATGTCTATCTGAGATGAGGCAGAGATCACCCCTTGTAGAAATTGATGGGATCAAGTCTTGTAATGTGTGCAAAAACTAAACCCATGACTCGATGCATTCTGATTCCACAACTGCGAAGGCTAGTAGGAATAAGCTATTATTTGCGTCGATCCCAACTGCAGTAAGCAATGTTCCTCTGTACTTACCCAGGAGAAAAGTCCCTTCAAGGCATATAACTGAGCGACAATACTGCCAACCTCTTATTGAAGGATCAAATGACCAAAACAGCCATTTGAATCGCTTGATTCGAGTGTATTCGATATCACCTAGAGCGCACAAACGATATACATGAATTTTCCCAATGTTTGTAAGATTCCTCCCAACTTCCAAAATAACCTTGCCTCTTTCGACGCATCTCGCCTTCATGTAGGACACTCTTATATTGAACTTCGACTCAATACGGCCTATAATTTCCCTGGGCTTCAAATCTAGTTGACGTCTGATTGCGGGTTGGATGAAATAACTAAAGAACTGTGACATGCATTGCTTGTGTCCAGCATTAAGCACTGAATGACTGCAGCTATGCGGTGAGCCTAATGAACTAATATGCCACGACGCCAACCTCTGATCTTGATGTAAGATCTCCACAAACATGATCTACTTCGAATAATGTGTGCACTGTCCGTGAATTTTAATTGATTTGAAACACAAATGACATACTCAACATTGTTCATGATAGCCAACCTCGAATAGCAACCGCTTCTTGAATTGAAAACACATATCTTCAAACAATTCATCTAGAATGCAGTTATCCTCCTCAAAGACCAAATGATCTGATGGGCCATCGAATGTAAGGTCCTCACCCCATTCTCTAGCTGTTTCAGCGCTACGCAAATAATCATTATTCCGTACCAGGTGCTCTTCCGTATGACTTGTTCTAATTGAGTAATCAACAATCAAGTCCCTAACACTAAGGGGGTGTTTGATTGCCTGCATTTGGAATGCAGTGTAAAAGGAATGCAATGTAAAAGGAACTCAGTGTAAAAGAATTACTTTATAGTTATTTGGTTGAGAGCTTTACAAATTCATGACTTTGCATTTTTTTTGTTTGGTTGACAAAATGTAATGTAAAGTAAATCGAAGGTTTGGACATCGACGACGGAGAGGGGTGCACGACCGGCGGTGGAATCTGACTACGGCCGACATGGCTGGGGCGAAACTGGCGATGGTGGGCGGCAAGCGGCGACGAAGCAGGCGGGGCAAGACTTCGGCGCCCAGACGACGGCCAGGGCAGCATCACTTAGATATGTATTTGGAATTAAATCGAATTCCAAATACACGCAAACTGGCATTTCTCGTGTATTTAAAATGCACTGGAATTTTACTTTACTTGGAACCAAATGCTTGAAATGTACAAAAGTGTGCATTTGGAATGCAGTATTCAAATACATACCAAAACTAAGGGATGATTCTGGCGATAAGTTATTTATTCTGAAGTTATCATCCTCCTCCTCATCATCATCCGCTAGCTCCACTGGCATAGTTTCATATCCAACATCTTCGGTGGGTAGTACATTCATGTCATTATCTTCTAAGTCACCCATAATATTGTCCCAAAGAAAAGAAATCATATTCTCTTGCTTGGACCATAACATTCCAGGAGTACTTAGGCGAGAAGCGGTGGGTATTCGGCTCGTTCGAGCTCTCTCACATTCCTCTATATTGTTAACCTCCCTGTCTCTACAGGACAATTCCATAACTTTGACATAAACCACAATAGGTTGCACACATGCTGCAGTAAGTATAGCTTCACTGACTTCTTCATCATCAATGAGAGTTGCAATAAATCCAGCACCAATAGAAAAATGACCCACCAGATTCACAAAGAACTTTGTTGGATCTATCTTCAACGACCTCATGATTCATTTCTGTAATTCCTCGAATATAATCCGACTTGGGATTTGGACTGGACGATTTTTCCCACCAATATATGTTGGAATGAAATCATCGTTTACTCTCAGTTCACCGCCATAATAAAGAACTATACATAGATGAACTCATCACTAATAACAATAACAACAATAATCTTTACGATTTGATAAATGCAAATAATTTAATTAAGGAGAAATACAACGAGGGGACAAAATGAAATGTTACCTATAACGCACAAAAATGATTGGATTCATATATGATATAGAAGACTACAAAAGAATATTAACATTTTATATCATAAATGTTATACTCTCATTTATCATATATCCATATAATAAGTGCTAAATTGCATAGCTCATTCATCGATACATCAAGTATCCACTACGTAACAACTTACAGAAATCATTTTAAACTACAAAGATTGAATGTGACACAACCTCACTTCGGAAACTAACAAGTCACAACTTAGAACAACAAACAGTGACAATTATACAACCTCATTTTCCTATATTTACATTACTTTACTCTAAAAATAAACAAAACAAACAGCCCCTAAATATATTTTTCTTAAAGTTTTTATTCTTGTTCAAATAGCTATTAAGCAACTCATTATTTTTTCCCATCCTTTTCACCACTTTATTCTTGATATTGTTAACTATCTTCAATAATCATTGATGAATCACGTCACAAAAAATTGTATTTGAGGAGTTTTAAATATTGATCAAATGGGGATTTTAAGCAATATCAATGAAATAATTAACCTTAAACAACTTAATTAATTTTTGCATTACACCACTAACCTATACGAAATACAACCATTGTAATGCCTTTTAATGTGTCTAATTATATCATAAATTAAAATATGTAATAAGACAACACAATTTACTCAATTAGAAGAGGCGATGAGCTAAATTATGATCAAATAATATTCGAACTATACTTGAAACATGATTGAACCATCTTAAAAATATTCTCAGATCATGATTGAACAAAGATCGATTCATGCTCAAATAATGTTATAATAATAATTGAATAATCATGACATGAATCCAAAGTTCCAAAATGTGTGACATAAAATAATTGAAATTAGGTAATAACCGGTATAAAATTTTTTTGAAAAATCATGACATGAATCCAAAGTTCCAAAATGCCACTGCAAAAGCGTATTTGCTTCTTTTTTTAAGAGAAAGCTAGCATTCATAAACCAAACGATTGGAACTCCATGATCAATCCTCCTTGTGTTTGAACACAAGTAACAATGCATGTATACATATCCTTAATGACTTGAATATAAGCAATATTAACCACTTCTTTTCTAGAATTCTCCAAAGCATTTTTTCTTGGAACTTTATCATATGCTTTCTCTAAATCTACAAATATCATATATAGATCCGCTTGCTCTCTCTATACTTCTCTATCAAACCTCTCAACAAATGTAAAGCATCCATAGTAGACCAACTTCGCATGAAAAAAAATTAATTTTGAAAAACTTTTGTATCACGTCTAACGTGTTCAATTACTCACTCCCAAAATTTTAATGTATGGCTCATTAACTTAATTCTTCTATAATTTACACACTCTTATGCATCACTTTCATTCTTAAAAATAGGAATCAAGAAGCTCTTTCTTCACTCATCAGGCATCTTTTACTTTTAAAATAATATTATAAAGATTTATAAGTCAAAAAATTCTTTAATCTCCTAAACATTTTCATAATTCTATTTAAGTATCATCAAGTCCTACTACTTTTTTACCCTTCATTTTCTTTAACGCCTCTTTAACTTTTATTTTTCTAATATGATAATAAAAATAAAAGAAATTAGGTAGTCAATAACCAGTATAAATTTTTTTGAAAAATCATGACATGAATCCAAAGTTCCAAAATGCCCTTTGCAAAAACCGTATTTGCTTCTTTTTTAAGAGAAAGCTAGCATTCATAAACCAAACGATTGGAACTCCATGATCACAAGATATTGAGAATTATGCGCATCACGCACTAATAATTGAGTTATACTTGATCCATTTTCAATAATGTTCAATTGTGTTCAATAATAATTGAAGATTACTCAATCATTATTCAATCTTCGTTCAATGAAGTTCCTAAACACCACATACAACCTCATAGAATACAAAAACCGCATAAAAATTAACCTTCCCTACAAAAATGAGATCTACACAAATTAACATTCCCCATATAAAACGCATAGAAAATGAGATCTATCATAAATTATCATGAAAATCAAACTAAATAGCTTAAACATACCTACTCTTGCATAAAATAAAATCTAACAAGTTTTTTTCATTTAAGGTGAAAAATACCTAAATCGTGAAAAAATCCAACGAAAACACTTCTTGGCGTGGCAAGCTTGGCCGGCGTGAGCTCCTTGGAGATGAAACGAGGGGACAAAGGATCTAGAGCGGGATAGAAGATGTGATGGCAAAACCCGAGAGCTAAGCTCTCAAGTTCATTCGACCTAAATCAGGGATCTTGATAGCCATTGGCGGCTGGGGCTATTTAATTTTTTTTTAAAGGTTAATTAGCTAATTACATTATTAATTAGGGCTAATTTAAAAATTAAGCCCATCCCCGCATAGGGGGCTACTTCAAGAGTGCTATAGCCTTCCTACAACAACAACAACAATAACAACAACAACAAGCCTTAATCCCACTAGGTGGGGTACACATGAATCCTTGTCTCCATTGTGTCTATTATTCTCATAATTCAATTGGTATCTTAATCATTATTGCATCTTAACCAAGTCTTTTTTGGTCTACTCTGCCTTTCTTAACATAACCATCTAATGCATCTACTCTCTATAATGTAGGATCTTTTTGTCCACAAACAAAAATTTTCTCAGAAATCTTGCTCTACCCTTATGTCTCATTGGCCAACATTCTTTTATAAGTCATTGGTCTTACCACCATCTTATAAAGTTTAAGTGGAACTTTTCTATCACATAATAGGCGGATGCATTCCTCCACTTCAACCATCCAACTTGAATTCTACTAATAACATCTCCATCTATTTCACCATCATTTTGGACAATAGAGCCTAAATATCTCGAATCTCTGCTCTTATTAATGCCTTGATCACCTAAAAACAACACTATCACTAAAACTTCTACAACTAAAATTACACTCCATATATTCAGTTTAGATCTACTTAAAAAACCTTTAGACTCTAAGTTGACCTCCATAATTCAAGTTTCTTGGACTCCCTCTCTAGTCTTATCAACAAGAAGAATGTCATCGACAAAAGCATACACCAAGGTACATCTTCTTGTAAATGCCTCAAGAACATCAATAACTAAAGTAAAAGATAAGGGCTTAATGTTGATCCTTGATGTAATCCAATGAAATAGGAAAATATTTTGTCAATCCTCCTTGTGTTTGGACACAAGTAACACTCAGTATACATATCCTTAATGACTTCAATATAACCAATATTAACACTTTTCTTTCTACTCTCCAAAGAACATCTCTTGAGACTTTATCATAAGCTTTTCTAAATCAATAAATATCATATAGTTCATTCTTACTTTCTCTGCTTCTCTATCAACCCTCTTAACAAATGTATAGCATCCATAGTAGATCTACGGCATGAAACCAAAGCGGTTGTCGAAACTTACGTATCACATAAATGTAACCTGCTCAATTACTCTCTCCCATAATTTTAATGTATGGCACATTAACTTAATTCTCTATAATTTGCACACTCTTGTGCATCACCTTTATTCTTAAATATAGGAACCAATAGACTCTTTCTCCACTCATCGGCATCTTTTTTGTCTTTAAAATAATATTAAAAGATTTGTAAGCCAAGAAATTCCTTGATCTCCTAAACATTTCCACACATCTATTGGAATATTATCCGGTCCTACTTTTCCACATTTCATTTTCTTTAAAGCTTCACTAACAGTTACTAATCTGATAGAAATGAAATTCTATTATTGTTTAGGGTATTAAGGTTGCTAAAATCAATCGTACTTTCAGATCCTTCATTGAAAAGTTTATCAAAATATCTCATCCACCTATTTTCGATATCTTTTTCTAAGAAAAGTACTTTATTATTTTCATCCTTAATACCCTGCACTTGAACTATGTCTTTACTTCTCCTATCTCTTTGCTTGGCTAACTTATACATACATCTTTCACCTTCTTTGGTATCTAATCTATTGTATAAATCACTAAAGCTAAATTTTTTTTGCAACATATATTGCTTTCTTAGAATCTCTACAGCCACTTTATATCTTTCCCAATTCTCCAATTTTTTACATCTAAGTCAAGTTTTATAACAATACATCTTATTTTTTATCTTTTCTTGCACACTCTGACTCCACCACCAACTATTCTTATTAAAAGATGCTTTTCCTTTTGATTCTCCAAAGCACATCTTTAGCAACTTGCTTAATTTCACTTGATATTTTTCCCACATAAGCGTTAGCATCTTTATGAACACCCCAAATTCTAATATCTTGTAGCTCTTAAAATATTTTATTTGTGTTCTTTAAGTGTCCCCATCTAATCCTAGGATAATAATTTAGTTTATTTTTCTCTTACAACCTTTCATCTTAAAATCTAAAACTAATAGTCGATGTTGGGTACTTAAAATTTCACTTGGTATGACCTTACAATCTTTACAATTTAAAGCGATCTATTTTTCTTATCGAAAATAATCAATCGTGTTTTACTAGATCCATTTTATAAGTAATAATATGTTCATCTCTTTTCTTAAAAAAAGTATTAGCAACTACAAAATCATAAGCTAAAGCAAAATCTAATATAGTATTACCTTCTTCATTAGTAACTCCAAAACCATAACCACCATGAATACTTTTAAAATCTTCTACTACTACCAACATGTCCATTTAAATCTCCTCCAATAAATACTTTTCTTCAAGAGGTATCTTGTATTAATCCCTCTAATTCATTCCAAAATTTTTCTTTTACACTTACCTCCAAACTTGAGGAGCATAGACACTTATAACATTGATAATCTTAGTATCAACAATAATCTTTAAAGCTATAATTCTATCTCCACATCTATTAATACTTATAACATTATCCTTCAAACTTTTATCTATAATCACACCTACACCATTTCTAGTTCGACTTTTACCTGAATACCAAAGTTTAAAACCTAAACTATCAATCTCCTTGGCCTTCTCACCAACCCATTTAGTTTCTTGAACACATAAAATATTTATCTTTCTATAGCCTTCCTACCATGCTTAAAAAATATGCATAATCAGTGTCTTGTGGCACTGCGGCTTAAGAAATCTTCTAAACTCACCACATTTAAAAAAACGTGCATAGGCTTTATACACTTGCAACTTCAATTCAAATTTTAATATTGATCTTAGAGTTCATTTTATATTAAATTAAGTAAGTTCTCTGTCAGTTTGAATTTCGACAGCCTCCCGACGTCTTTCTCACATAGGGGGCTGCATCAAGAGGCTATTAGACATTCCCGTCAGCTCTACTGAGCATAACGGGCAGTGTCTTATGACACTACGACTGTGATCTTCCACCCGTTAACTCTATTGAGCATAAGGCCTTGACTTGCCCTCTGAGCATAACGAGATCTTTATACCAGGAGCATCTTGAGGAGTGCATGAGTCCCTATATGTGTAAGAGCACTTTTTAACCGATCATGTCATTCAAGCTCATCCACATAATGAGAAACACTTTCTCCAGGCTCATAAGTCTCCACCAACACAGCAGGGTGCACAAGTGGGTAGAGTGCTTTGGAAAAGAAACATCTTTCCAACTACAAAAATTGTATATAAAATGACTCAAATGAGCTGCTTCTCTGGCAAGATCAACTTGAGACATCATAAAAACATCAATTTGAGCTTCGTTGGAAATGTTGTGCTTTGGTGAATAGAAAGCATATGTGAACCACTAGTCAAGTGGAGCCACATTGGAAAGAACTCTAATGGTTCAGCTAATGGGGTCATCTTTTTATATGCATAGAACCATGTAGAAACAACTCCGTTGTCAAAAGCACAAGATGTAGAAATGGAAGAACCTCTTTGGAAGCAGTTAAATATGTTTTTTGCAAATTTCATAATGAAATGGAACCAAGGCGTCGGCGGGAAACAGAGTCCTTGGGCAACCATAAGAACTCGTCAAGGGATTACTAATTGCATCAAAGATATCCTGGCGGTGCAAGTCAAAAAAAAAAAAAACCAAGACAAAGATCCTCAGGGGTGAACGGTTTCTTCTTTAGCTTCCACAGAAAGCAAGCAATGCCTCCTGAACAGATTCACGTGGAACACTAGAGATAGGTTTCTAGGACGGTATAATGGAAATAAACGGATCGATTTCTTTTCACGGGAAGCCCACCTGATGCACAGGACCAATTCATTGCATCGGGTGCATGGTAGCCAGAATGAACGGGGATGTAAAATGAATGAGGGGAGGTGGGGCTATGCCGTCGTCGAGAGGAAAGTAAGGAGAGAACGTGTGGGAGGAGGCTCATTCACTGATTTGGAGGAGAAAACATTACGAGTCGAGTCACTGCTAGACTCAATCCATGGATGACGCGTGTCCCAATTTTTTCCCGTTTTAGCGATTAACGTAAGGTAAAGACTGACTCTATAAAGACATTTCGACCGGTATGCATCGTGGCGATTACGATGCTTTACTTCCTTGACAGCCCGTCGTTCAAAAGCGGAGAAGAAGAATGAGAAACATTCGCGTTTGACATCATCTGAACTTTAGGGCTTTCTTTTTGAAGGATTTTTCTCGCAGCTCGCTCTTGATCTGTCAGCTTCACTCGTGATACGACAAATCAAATTGAAATTATTGTAGGTGACTACATGAGGTATTTATGCATGCATTCTTGAACTTGAATGAATTTAGAGTTTTACTTCCTTCACTATCCTGAAAGATTAGCTTCTTTATATGTTATTTTGTATCTATACTCTCTATACCTCTCTCGAGGGTACATCATATTTAGGGCTTTTTTTCCAGTTTCCTTAGCCTGTTTCTTTAGATTATGTTCATTATATTCAAATATAAGCAAAAAAGATCAGTTTGGATGGTTTCTGGGTGGTATTTTCGTACCTCTTTGGAGGTGAGATCATTTTGACCTTTTTCCAGTTTTTTTTACCAATTTCTTATGATTATGTTTAGGGCATTATAATGGAAGCATTTGGAGGTATTTTGGGTGGTTTCTGGGTATTTTTTGCATCCCATGTGTACCTCTTTGGAGGCGATCATTTATGACCTTTATTTTGCCAATTTTTATGATTATGTTTAGGGCATTCCAATGGAAGTATTTGGAGGCAGTTTGGGTGATTTCTGGGTGGTATTTTTCATCTGTACTCTGTGTACCTCTTTGGAGGGTACAGATCATTTTTGACCTTTTTTTGCAATTTATTTTGCCTACTTCTTATGATTATATTTAGGGCATTCCAAAGGAAGCATTTGGAGGCAGTTTGGGTGGTTTCTGGGTGTTATTTTGCATTTCTGTGTACCTCTTTGGAGAATACAGATCATTATATCCGCTTTTTTGCCAATTTCTTATGATTATGTTTAGGCATTAGAATGGAAGCATTTGGAAGCTTTGGGTGGTTTGGTGGTATTTTGCATCTCTCGTGTACCTCTTTGAGGTCAGATCATTTTACCTTTTGCGGTTTATTTTGCCTACTTCTTATGATTATATTTAGGGCATTCTAAAGAAAGCATTTGGAGGCGGTTGGATTTTGGGTGGTATTTTGTCATCTTATCTTTGGAGAATTGATCATTTTGACCTTTTTTTCCGGTTTATTTTGTCAATTTTTATGATTATATTTAGGGATTATTAGCATTTGGAGTTTGGGTGGTTTGGGTGGTATTTTGCATCGTACTCAGTACCTCTTGGAGGGTGCGATCATTTATCCTTTTTCCAATTTATTTTGCCAATTTCTTATGATTATGTTTAGGGCATTCCAATGGAAGCATTTGGAGGCAATTTGGGTGATTTCTGGGTGGTATTTTTCATATGCACTCTGTGTACCTGTTTGGAGGGTACAGATCATTTTTGACCTTTTTTTGCAGTTTATTTTGCCTACTTCTTATGATTATGTTTAGGGCATTCCAAAGGAAGCATTTGGAGGCAGTTTGGGTGGTATTTTGCATCTGTACTCTGTGTACCTCTTTGCAGGGTACAAATCATTTTTGACCTTTTTTCTCAGTTTATTTTGTTTACTTCTTATGATTATGTTTAGGTCATTCCAAAGGAAGCATTTGGAGGCAGTTTGGGTAGTTTCTGGGTGGTATTTTGCATCTGTACTCTGTGTACCTCTTTGGAGGGTACAGATCATTTTTGCCCTTTTTTCTAGTTTATTTTTCCAATTTCTTATGATTATGTTTAGGGCATTATAATGGAAGCATTTGGAGGCAGTTTGGGTGATTTCTGGGTGGTATTTTGCATCTACTGTACCTCTTTGGGGTACATATCATTTTGACCTTTTTTTGCTTTATTTTGCCTACTTCTTATGATTATGTTTAGGGCATTCAAAGGAAGTATTTGGAGGCGTTTGGTGGTTTTGGTGGTATTTTACATTACTCTCAGTACCTCTTTGGAGGTGAGATCATTTTGACTTTTTTTGGTTTATTTTACTTCTTATGATTATGTTTTGGGACATTATAATGGAAGCATTTGAGGCGTTTGGGTAATTTGGTGATATTTTTGCAGTACTCTGTACCTCTTTGGAGGGTACAGATCATTTTTGACCTTTATTTCTAGTTTATTTTGCCTACTTATTATGATTATGTTTAGGACATTCTAAAGGAAGCATTTGGAGGCAGTTTGGGTGATTTCTGGGTGGTATTTTGCATCTGTACTCTGTGTAACTCTTTGGAGGGTACAGATCATTTATGGCCTTTTTTTGCAGTTTTTTTGCCAATTTCTTATGATTATGTTTAGGTCTTTATAATGGAATCATTTGGAGGTAGTTTGGGTGATTTTGGGTATTTTGCATCTACTCTGTGTACCTCTTTGGAGATGCGATCATTTTGACTCTTGACTTTTCTTTTTTGAAGTTTATCATGTGCGAAAAGGATAACTTTGAGATGCTACCTAGAACTGTGTTAATATAATATGCTTCACCTTGTTAAAATTTTTTTAAAGAGGCTTCATCTCCATCAATTCATTAGACTCACGGAATTAAGCAAGACTGGTTACCATTACATCGATCTCTTTGGGACATAGCTTTCTTGGGTGGCATTCCTTTCACCCCGATGAAGTTGCATTGATGATAGGGATGCCAAACGAGGGAGAAGGTCTTATGGTAGAAATCTCCATTTGTCATTGATTCATCGACTACAAGAATCAACTCGAGAATTGAGATGGCTCATTGCCTTACGGTTTTATGCATTGTATATACATTTTCTGTTATCAAATCTATTTTTTGTATATCACAATTACAGGGTGGCATCAGAATTGATTGCTTACACCGATGACATAGATAGATTTGCTGAATACAACTGGGCAGAGGCCATTTGGGACTTTCTAGTTTCCCAATTTGATGTTATTGCATCAAAGATTCAGACCCAGAGGGCAACCGATTACATGAGTAGCTTTGTCACTCTTCTGATGGTATGTTTTATATCTCAAGGACTGTGTAATTTAATGTGTTGAAGTTTACTATTTAAAATATTCATTGTAGATATGGGCGGCTGAGCACATAAGCATCATAAGCCCATCATCTGAACCTGCAAAGCCACGTATGCTCCGATGGGCAAAAATAGAGTTTCCAAAAAATGCTTTCACTAGTTTGGGAGGACACCAGGTGACATATAATAATATCACTTAGTTCATATAAGAATATCTTTATTTATATTGTATGTCTCAGGTATGCCTTTCATTCCAGGACATATTAGAAGAGGAGAAGCTCCTCGTGTCCCCGACAATCTACACAAGTGGGCAGATAGCGGTCCAATTAGTGCAGCCCCACACTCTCCCTATGTCTCTCCTCGATATTCTCCCGTCAGGTGTTTCTAGCCCTGCCTACCCACAGAGACTTTACAGTGGAGAGGATACTTGCAGGTTTCAAGGACTTGAAAGAGACAGTATCATATTTTCATGCAACAATAACGGAGAGGATGGATGGGCTTGATTTGCGGGTTGCTACTATCGAGGATGTTCTTCAGCGGGGTCCTACCACCCCAAATGTAGGGAGGTTCCCGTGGGGGTCACCAGGAAACTCTTCAGGGAGGCTAGAGCTTCCCTGTGGATGGTACCCATGGGAGGCTACCAAAAGCCCCGAGGAGGTACCACAAAGGAAGCTCTTGTGGAGTCACACAGAGCTTCCATTGTGGAGTTGGATACTCAGGGGAAGCCCACATGGAATTGGCCGTAGAAGTTCTTGTAGAGGCCACCACTACACATGATGCTCAAAACATGTCGGCTTGAGCGTGGTGTTAAAGCTCGATAGATAAGAAAGAGGAAAGGATTCTTCCCCTTCACACACACTTACGGAGTCTCGATCAAGAATAAGTGGTGTGGTGGCCTCCGCTCAAGATGAGAAGCCGGCAGCAGAGGTATTAAGTTACTTTCTTTTAAATTTGAGATAATAGGAATATTATTCACTAAATTTTTTTTATAGGTTCACAAAGATGAGCCAATAAAGGTCGATGACCCACAGACTGCTATCGTTGTGGTGGAGGAGCATCAGTCGAAGGTATGAATCATCTCAGTAGATTGATCCTTTATTCACAGTGAATGTAGCTCTTCATCACTAACTTTCATCATCAGTAATTTCATTGCAGGCATCAGAGGCACTTCATGTTGTTGAGTTCTCATCAAAGATTTTGCATTTTGCGATGCGATCTTATTGACACGTCATGCTCCCAGTTCGAGGATAAGTAAGTCAAGCCTCAATCAGGTCCTTCATACATAAAATAACCTATTCGTTTAATTGAGATCACTTTAAAATATTTATCACTTACAGGGGCGATACAATATTCGCGGTAAATATCATTATTACGCGGCATCGATCGAGTGAGATCAATATCTCTCGATGCACATTGATGCCTTCTTCTTAGTACTGCTCGGGGTATGTCCCCTATTTGTATATTTCATGCTTGCATTGGGTATGTTACCCCACAGGAATGTTGGGTATTATGATTCAGTTCTTGTTTGTTTAGATAAAAGCTATAATGTGTAATCATTCTCTTCTTTTCCTGCAGAGTTATGCCAGGTACGGCCTAAAGATGGAAAGCAAAATGTTCATCCAGCATGTCACTGCAGACAGTGTGTCGAGGGCTGAGTTAATCTTACTACCAGTTATAGATAATCAGTACTGGACACTCCTGGTTGGGCATATTAAGTCAGGGGCCTAGTATTTTTATGACTCATTACCCAAACCAACCCATAAGAGCATTCTTCTTGAGATTGTGAGAACAGTTTTCAAATTTGTTTCTTCCTAACTATTTTTTTCCTGGTCTAACTTATTGAGATTTTGTTTTGGCTAGATCAAATTACTTGTTGAAGATCTGTTGGGGGCTTTTATGCGATCCAGAAATGGCCAATCGAAATGATGGGGATACCGTCAAGAAAATAGTGTCGTGAAATATTTGTGCAAATATATGGAAGGCAATCGACAAACCTCCAGTGGATTGGGTAGAACAACAGGATTGGCCAAAGAAAATGAATATATTTAGGGCTGAGTTCGCTTACGCTACATTTTGTTTGGGACTTAAAAATCCAAAGTGAGAACAATATTATTTAGTTTGGTATAGGATTTTGTATAATGCATCGGTTTGGTGGCTTCGAAGACATAGCTGTGTTTGTTGAAGTTCATAGAACTGGGATGATATTTTACTCTGCTTTTTGTAACTTCTTTTCTCTCATTTCATATAGTTTGATTTCACTGATATTTCACTCTGGGTTGATATTTGGGGGCTATACTCTTTAAAGAAATATGCATTTAAATTCATTTTTTATGGTATGGTCATTTTGTTATGAGCAGCATGCATAAAATTAATACAGCCGAAAGCATAAAATAAATGTTACCCAGCAGAATGCATAAAATTAAATTAGTGATTACTGGCCATTAGAGATTATAATTGTTGTTAGCTATTTTTTTATTATGAAAATAAAGCTATAGATTCAGAGCTCTGCCATTTTCTTCCTGCAATCTGATCAGTGAAGCTCTCAAAGCTAAATCCAAGAGCTCTTCTTCAAGTAGTGTGAAGAGAACAATGGGAGGGAACTCATCCTCTCTCTCCTATTCGCTTGCCTTCTCCTCCGCAAGTCACACAGAGAAGAAGAAGATGACTAAATGGAGGGGAACAAGTAAGGTTCGAAGCACGAGACTAAACTGGGAGTTGGTGAGCGGACGGATCTTAAAGCATCGACTTCATTACCAAGTTCCATGAGAGCCGTTTTATGGATCCCCAGCATATCCCTGGTAGTTTGAGTTTGATTCTCGCTCATGATTTAGGTATTTTCTTATCTTCTTCCTTCACTGCCTAGCTTGTGTCAGTCCTCCTTGTTTAATAGTTGTAGCTGCTTGTGGAATTGATAAAGAATGCAATTGGTTCATGAAATATATATATTTATATTGGTGCCCATTCATTGAAGAAATTTGGAGCCTTGTAAAGAAAGCTGAAGCATTGAGTTTATGTGATATTCAGAATTTATGTGTTACCATGTAAAATTCATGTTAATTTGAGTCTAAGAATTTTCTTTTTTGTGGTATGTAATACAATCTAGATGATTTGAGTACGAATATAAATAAAAAAAATGAAGAAAAAAAATAAATCGATCTATTAATAATCTACTTGAATATTGAGCATTTCCTTGAAAAGAGTGATTCACGCATTGTATATTTTCACATATGATATGGATCTATTTGTATTTGAGAGTGATGATTGATAATTCTCGTTCTTCCTATGAGATGGATCTATAAAAATTACCTTTCAAAATAACAAATAACAACGATTGAAGATCAAATAATAAGAGTCACTGAAGTTAAATGGACTAAAGGAATGAAAGATAATTTTTATGGAAAACTTGTATTTTCCAATAAACTTTTTAATAATAATTTTGAGCATAATATAATATAATTAGAGCTGTAATAAACAATCGAGCCAATCCAAGATTTACTATATTGTAGTTTATTATTTATTAATTTATGAAATTTAAGTTGGATTTTGAACTGATTTCTAAAATCAATTTTGAGTTTGTCTATTTAAATTGTAAATGAGGTACCCTCCAAAGAGGTACACAGAGTACAGATGCAAAATACCACCGAGAAACCACCCAAACTGCCATCAATGCTTCCTTTAGAATGCCATAAACATAATCAGAAGAAGTTGGCAAAATAAATTGGAAAAAAACTGTCAAAAATGATCTATACCCTCCAAAAAGGTACACAGAGTACAGATGCAAAATACCACCCAGAAACCATCAAAACTGCCTCCAAATGCTTCCTTTGGAATGCCCTAAATATAATCTCAATAAATAGGCAAAATAAATTGGAAAAATTGTCAAAAATGATCTGTACCCTCCAAAGAGGTACACAGAGTACAGATGCAGTAATACGTACCGAACGCAAACTCTCCAAATGCTTCCTTTGGAATGCCCTAAACATAATCTTAATAAACACGCAAAAAAACTGGAAAAAAATTATCAAAATGATCTTCTCCAAAGAGGTACACAGTACGATAAAATACCCAAATCATCCAAACCCCTCCAAATGCTTTGGAATGCCCTAAACATAATCTCAATAAAAAAATAAACTGGAAAAAAAGAAAATGATGCATCTCCAAAGAGGTACACAGTCATGCAAAATACCACCAAAATCATCCAAAAGCCTCAAATGCTTCCTTGGAATCTAAACATAATCAAAAGGCAAAATAAATTGGAAAAAAACTGTCAAAAATGATCTGTACCCTCCAAAGAGGTACACAGAGTACAGATGCAAAAAAACCATCCATAAACTATCCAAACTGCCTCCAAATGGGAGCTTTGGAATGCCCTAAATATAATCTCAATAAACAGGCAAAAAAATTGGAAAAAAACTGTCAAAAATGATCTGTACCCTCCAAAGAGGTACACAAAGTACAGATGTAAAATACCACCCAGAAATCATCCAAACTGCCTCCAAATGCTTCCTTTGGAATGCCCTAAACATAATCTCAATAAAAGGCAAAATAAATTAGAAAAAATTGTCAAAAATGATCTGTACCCTCCAAAGAGGTACATAGAGTACATATGCAAAAAAATCACCCAGAAACCATCCAAATTGCCTCCAAATGCTTCCTTTAATGCCCTAAACATAATCTCAATAAACACAAAAAATGGAAAAATTATCAAAATGATCTATACCTCCAAAGAGGTACATAGAGTAGATGTAAAATACCACCCAATCAACCAAAGCCATCAAATGCTTCCATTGGAATGCCTAAACATAAGCATAAGAAGTAAAAAAAAATTGGAAAAAGGCCATAAAGGATCGTACCTCCAAAGAGGTACAGTGAGTACATATGCAAAATACCACTAAACCATTAAATCGCCTCAATTGCTTCCATTATAATGCCCTAAACATAATCATAAGAAATTGGCAAAAAAAATTGGAAAAAAAAGAAAAAAAATGATCTGTACCCTCCAAAGAGGTACACAGAGTACAGATGCAAAATACCACCCAGAAACCATCCAAACTGCCTCCTAATGCTTCCATTGGAATGCCCTAAATATAATCATAAGAAATAAACTAGAAAAAAACTATTAAAAATGATATGGTCCCTCCAAAGAGGTACACAGAGTATAAATGCAAAATAACCACCAAAAATCATCCAAACTGCCTCCAAATGCTTCCATTGGAAATGCCTAAACATAAGCATAAGTAGGCAAAAAAAGAAAAAAGGCCATAAATGATCTAAAAGTAAATCATCCAAATATTTTCAAATAGCCTAAACAAGAATGTAATGAACATTATTTCTAGTATCGTGCAAAATAATCAAAAATGCAATAAACGATATTTATATTGCACATATTTATTGGTACAATGATTATAATATCCTCGAGGGGATTAACTCAATCATTATTGCTTAAAGAGCTACAAAGCACTGTCAAAATCTAGCTAAATACGATAAACATCTTGGTGTGTTAAGTTAAAGAGAGTCATCTTTGGGACTCTAAAGTATTGGAGAAAAGATTGTACAAGAACACAAAACTAGATAATTTCATGTATCAAAATGTTTTCCTGAAATAATATCCATCATCAGCTTAGTGTACCCTTCAGCCGACTGATTGATTGTGGAGCTCAAGTTAAATTCCTGCATGTAGAATATCATATTAGTTGATACTTTCACAAGATTGTTGTGATATTCTACCTCAAAAAAACACTCGGCATAAGAGAAAGGTGATGCAACTTGTGACAAACACGAACACTATCGACTTTTAATTTCTCGCAACAAAAAAAAGTAGGGTTTGAAGATTAACAGCAATATTTAAAATACCAAAAAATAATACGCAAATAGAAAATTACTCTTGGCTTTCTTGGATCTTTCCTAATATCCCTTAAGCCTTGAGTTGGAAACACCCTTTGGACATTGCTTAACTGGATCTTTTAAGATGCCTTTTCCCTTATCTATTGTGGTTGACTTCTTCTTCTTAACTACTTTGTCGGAGGAGAATTCCCACTTATTATAGAGTCGACATCATCATATAGTTTTTTAGGGATCCAAGCATATAGTCCTCAGCTCTCTTATTGCCCTGTGCCCTGACGCTTATTTGATATGCATATCGACTTATGTGGTTCCGAAAAATAATGCCAGAAGTATTTCCATATGTGCTTGCCACATCTCTTAATTTTCTGTATGCACTATCAATGTAAATATCCCTCTTTGCTCTGGTAGACCATCGCATGAGAAGATACTTGTCCGGAATACGCACAACATCTTCCTGACTAAGAACTCTGATACAGTGGGCACAAAGTAATCCCATCATTTCAAATTTTTTGCAAGTACAAGTTACTTCTAGGGTAGTCCTATCAAAATACACAGTCCATATTTTGGATGCATTTTTATTCTCTAAGTTTCTCACCAAATACTCCATGGTCTTATCGACTTAGTTATCGATAGGCCTCCAACTCCATGCAAAAATTTCTTCAAACATAGTGTAAACCTTTCTTGTATAAAACATAGTTGCTTGTTTTAGAATTGGACTGGTCTTAACAGGAACAATCGATGACTGGCTACACTTGAAGTCTTCATCATGTTCATTCCGATGTCATGTCTCCATAACCTTTTCCAACCCCAAGAAATAATCTGTGAGCAAACTTGTTGGTTTAGATATTCTGTGACATACATTGTTCATGGACTCACTACATTGCGTTGACAAGATGCCCATGCAGAATGAGTCCTTTGAATGCAGTGGACCACTTGGATCTAATCTTATAAAGCTCGAGATACCAAGCATGATCATGCAAATTGCCTTCTTCTAGCATGGCAGACCAAGCCTCTTTAAACTCTTCCTCTGAGTCACACTTACTCATGCATTTATAAAATAGCCCTTGTACTATCTTATTACTATTAAAGTAATGAACCTTGGAAGGAGCTTTCTTTGAAATATGCCACAACAACCTATGATGAGTATGCGGCAATATAATTTCAATAGCTCGCCATAGCGATCTTGATCTGAATATTGTTATAGGATGTCTCACATTCATCAACCAAGAAATGTTTGAATAGCCATGAAATGACTCAATTGTCTCTTCGATAAAAGGCTACTCCAAATAATACATTTTGCTGATGATTCACTCCAACAAGAGGAGCACAAATGAGATTATATTTATTGAGTCTTTGTATCAAAAATTATCACATCCCCAAAATAATCATATTCTATCCTAGACATGCCATTACTAAAAAAAACTTACTAAGCAATCCGACTCATCAACTTGCACATCCCATGCAAACATCACATCCGTTGCTTGCCTTTCCTTAAACAACTGTATTAATGCATTACTGTCACCATTCGCAATCCTCGATCTTTTCTCTTTCTGAATAAAATTGAAAGCATCTCTTTTTGTGAACCCGATATTCTCTACACCGCCAACTTCCTCAGTTAGATAGCTGAATGCATCAGTTGCTCTAATACCTCATTGTCTTCAACACGGACGCTTCTCATCGCTAATGCATTTGTGTGATCTGAGAAGATGTAGGTCAGCAGGCTTTGCCAAAGAATGATTATGACTTTCTATATATTTTTTTAACCATCCACCTCTCCAAATCAACAGAGAATCTAATCATGGTCGACAACCGCTCTTGTATCAACTTCGGAATTTTTTGTTAAGTCCGTTTAGATTAGTGATTTCTTTTTGACTTGTTTTGCACATAAAATCTTTTGATTTCAATTTCTTAGAGTTTGGCCAATAGTATGGTCCTTCCAACACTGAAGTTTTGATGTACAGATCATGATACGCCTCGTTTCATTCGAACAGGTGCCAAGAGTTTCCCAAATTTGGTTCATTAGACATCACAACTTCATCATCATTGTTCATTGACCGCATTCACACCCGAAGCTCCACATAAATGTGACATGTAAAATAGATCCACAAATTCCCTCCAAATAGGCCAAAAGAAAGAAAAAATGAAAAATCTGAGAGATGCAAAAAGTGCTTCCAATGTAATGTAATGAACATAAACAAAGCCAAAAGCTGGAAAAAGTACAAAATCATCTGTACTCTCAAGAGAGTACAGAGGGTACAGATGCAAAATAACACTTCTAAACCAACCAACATTCCACCAAGTTACTTCCAATGTAATATAATGAACATAATCTGAACAACTAAAGTGAAAATGTCCACAAAATCATCGGTACTCTCAAAAGAGTACAGAGATTACAGATGTAAAATAACACTTCTAAACTAACCAACATCCCACCTAATTGCTTCCACTAGAATGTAATGAATGACTGGACAAGAGCCAAAGAAAGCAGGAAAAATGACCACAAATCGTACTCTCAAGAGAGAGAGTTCGATGCAAAATAACACTAAAAGCCAACCAAACAAATACCAAATTGCTTCCAATGTAATGTAATGAACACTCGGGCCAAAATAAAGAAATAGGAAAAAATGATCACAAAATTATCTGTACTCTCTTGAGAGTACATAGAGTACAGATGCAAAATAACATTACTAAACCAACCAAATAGCCTCCAAATTATTCCTGATGAATTGCAATGAACATAATCTGAACAACCAGGCCAAAGAAATAGGAAAAAATGATCATAAAATTATCTATACTCTCAAGAGAGTACATAAAGTACAGATGCAAAATAACACTGCTAAACCAACCAAATAATACCAAATTACCCTGAATGTAATAAACATAATCTGCAAAGGGCTAAAGAAATTGGAAAAATATCCATAAAATCATCTATACTCTCAAGAGAGTGAGAGTATGCAAAATAACACTTCTAAACCAACCAACATCCTATAATGTTCCAATGTAATGAACATAATCGAACAACTAGGCCAAAGAAACTAAAAAAATTATCCACAAAATCATTTGTACTCACAAGAGAGTCTGAGAGTCTACAAAAATACTACTAAACCAACCAAGCCACCAAACAAGTAAAGAAATCATCATAAACATAAATAATATTATATCAAGTTACCCATGAGTACGAGAGTACAAAGTACAGAGTATAGAGTACATAAAGTCTGAGAGAGGGGCGTCTTCTTGTTCTTCTTTTGCTTTGTATTTTTTTCCCTTCAAGATGCTCTTTAAGGGCTTCCTCACTAGAAGTGCTAATCTCACAAAGAGCACATTCCCTCTATGCCATAAGACAACTCCCCTCTGTTTGGCATCCCTATTATCACTGCAACTTTATTGGGGGTGATGCTCTTTAAGGCTTCTTTTGCTTTGTACTTTTTACCTTCAAGATGCTCTTTAAGGGCTTCCTCACTGGAAGTGGTGACCTCAGATAGCATTACCTATATTCCATAAGACCTTCTCCCCTCATTTACCATCATCCTATAATTATAACTTCATCGGGGTGAAAGGAATGCACCGCCACCAGAAAGAAAGCTTGCTTCTCTATGTCCCAACAAGACAGAATTGAGGTCATGCCTATTGAGTCTTGTTGAATTTTGTGGAGTCTAATGAATTGATGCAGATAGACATGAATTTTCCTAATGATCTGTAAGATTCCTCCCAACTTCCAAAAATAACCTTAATAGCCTTTCGACGTGCATCTCAGGCCTTCATGTAGGACACTCTTATATTGAACTTCGACTCAATACGGCCTATAATTTCCCTGGGCTTCAAATCTAGTTGACGTCTGATTGCGGGTTGGATGAAATAACTAAAGAACTGTGACATGCATTCCAAAGATTAAGCCTTGAATGACTGCCTATGCGGTGATCAATGAACTAATATGCCACGACGCCAACCTCTTAATTGATCTTGCATGTAAGCTCCACAAACATGATCTACCTGGTTCAGAATAATGTGTGCACTGTGCTGTGAATTTTAATTGATTTGAAGCACAAATGACATACTCAACATTGTTCATGATAGGCCAACCCTGAATAGCAAATTACAACTGCTTCTTGAATTGAAAACACATATCTTCAAACAATTCATCTAGAATGCAATTATCCTCCTCAAAGACCAAATGATCTCCCATGAATGGTCCTCATTCTCTGTTTTAGCAAAATAATCATTATTCCACGTGCTCTTCCAGATTGTTTTCTAATTGTAATCACAATCAACAGTGTTTGATTGCCGCATTTGGAATGCGTAAAAGGAATGCAGAAAATAAAAGAATTACATAGTTATTTGGTTATTTTACAAATTCATGACTTTGCATTTTTTTGTTTGGTTGACAAAATGTAATGTAAAATCATCGAAGGTTTGGACACGACCGAGGGGAAGCGTCTCACCCGCTGGTGGGCGTGGTGCGATACGGTGGCGGTGGCTACGGTGGGGCGGCATGACGGCAGTGGTGAAGCCAGTGGCGTGGCAAGCAGCGGCAAGACTGACGAAGGCCTGAAGAGCCACCGGCACTTTGATCACTTTGAGATTGTTGGTATGAACCAACCGAATTCAAATACACTAAACTGCATTTCGTTAAAATGCGAATTTTACTTAGAAAGAAATAAAAGTGTGCATTTGGAATGCATTCAAATACGCTACCAAACAAACCATGATTCTCGTGGGATTATTATTCTGCGTAGTTATCATCCTCCTCCTCATCATCACTGCTAGCTCCAAGGCATAGTTTCATATCCAACATCAGTACATTCATGTCATTCTCTAAGTCACCCATAATAACTTGTCCAAAGAAGAAATCATATTCTCTTGCTTGGACCCATAACATTCCTTGAGTACTTAGAGAAGTGCAGTGATGCTTTCGTTCGTTCGAGCTCTCTCACATTCCTATATTGTTAACCTCCTATCTCTCGACAATTCCATAACTTTGACATAAACCACAATAGGTTGCACGCCGCAAGTAGTATAGCTTCTTCATCATCAATGAGAGTTGCAATAAATCCAGCACCAATAGAAAAATGACCCACCAGATTCACAAAGAACTTTGTTGGATCTATCTTCAACGACCTCATGATTCATTTCTGTAATTCCTCGAATATAATCCGACTTGGGATTTGGGTGACGATTTTCCCACCAATATATGTTGGAATGAAATCATCGTTTACTCTCGGTTCACCATAATAAAGAACTATACATCTGATTTGAACTCATCACTAAGTACTAATATGAACAACAATAATCTTTCGCCGATAAATGCAAATAATTTAATTAAGGAGAAATACAACGAGGGATGAAATGCTATAACGACAAATGATTGATTCATATATGATATGAAGACTACAAAAGAATATTAACATTTTATATCATAAATGTTATACTCTCATTTATCATATATCCATATAATAAGTGCTAAATTGCATAGCTCATTCATCGATACATCAAGTATCCACTATGTAACAACTTACAGAAATCATTTTAAACTACAAAGATTGAATGTGACACAACCTCACTTCGGAAACTAACAAGTCACAACTTAGACAACAAACAGTGACAATTATACAACCTCATTTTCCTATATTTACATTACTTTACTCTAAAAATAAACAAAACAAACAGCCCCTAAATACATTTTTCTTAAAGTTTTTATTCTCGTTCAAATAGCTATTAAGCAACTCATTATTTTTTCCCATCCTTTTCACCACTTTATTCTTGATATTGTTAACTATCTTCAATAATCATTGATGAATCACACAAAAATTGTATTTGAGGAGTTTTAAATATTGATCAAATGGGGATTTTAAGCAATATCAATGAAATAATTAACCTTAAACAACTTAATTAATTTTTGCATTACACCACTAACCTATAATACAACCATTGTAATGCCTTTTAATGTGTCTAATTATATCATAAATATCATAAATATGTAATAAGACAACACAATTTACTCAGATTAAGCGATGAGCTAAATTATGATCAAATAATATTGAACTATACTTGAAACATGATTGAACCATCTTAAAAATATTCTCAGATCATGATTGAACAAAGATCGATTCATGCTCAAATAATGTTATAACAATAATTGAATAATCATGACATGAATCCAAAGTTCCAAAATGTGTGACATAAAAATAATTGAAATTAGGTAGTCAATAACCAGTATAAAATTTTTTGAAAAATCATGACATGAATCCAAAGTTCCAAAATGCCACTGCAAAAAACTGTATTTGCTTCTTTTTTTAAGAGAGAAAGCTAGCATTCATAAACCAAACGATTGGAACTCCATGATCAATCCTCCTTGTGTTTGAACACAAGTAACAATGCATGTATACATATCCTTAATGACTTGAATATAAGCAATATTAACCACTTCTTTTCTAGAATTCTCCAAAGCATTTTTTCTTGGAACTTTATCATATGCTTTCTCTAAATCTACAAATATCATATATAGATCCTGCTTGCTCTCTCTATACTTCTCTATCAAACCTCTCAACAAATGTAAAGCATCCATAGTAGACCAACTCGGCATGAAAAAAAATTAATTTTGAAAAACTTTTGTATCACGTCGTAACCTGTGTTCAATTACTCACTCCCAAAATTTTAATGTATGGCTCATTAACTTAATTCTTCTATAATTTACACACTCTTATGCATCACTTTCATTCTTAAAAATAGGAATCAAGAAGCTCTTTCTTCACTCATCAGGCATCTTTTACTTTTAAAATAATATTATAAAGATTTATAAGTCAAAAAATTCTTTAATCTCCTAAACATTTTCATAATTCTATTTAAGTATCATCAAATCCTACTACTTTTTTACCCTTCATTTTCTTTAACGCCTCTTTAACTTTTATTTTTCTAATATGATAATAAAAATAAAAGAAATTAGGTAGTCAATAACCAGTATAAACTTTTTCGAAAAATCATGACATGAATCCAAAGTTCCAAAATGCCACTGCAAAAAACCGTATTTGCTTCTTTTTTTAAGAGAGAAAGCTAGCATTCATAAACCAAACGATTGGAACTCCATGATCACAAGATATTGAGAATTATGCGCATCACGCACTAATAATTGAGTTATACTTGATCCATTTTCAATAATGTTCAATTGTGTTCAATAATAATTGAAGATTACTCAATCATTATTCAATCTTCGTTCAATGAAGTTCCTAAACACCACATACAACCTCATAGAATACAAAAACCGCATAAAAATTAACCTTCCCTACAAAAATGAGATCTACACAAATTAACATTCCCCACAAAAATATAAAAACTGCATAGAAAATGAGATATATCATAAATTATCATGAAAATCAAACTAAATAGCTTAAACATACCTACTATACGCATAAAAATAAAAATCTAACAAGTTTTTTTCATTTAGGGTGAAAAATACCTAAAAAAAAAATCCAACGAAAACACTTCTTGGCGTCGGCGCTTCCTTGGGGAAACCTCCTTGGCCGAGATGAGCCCGGACGGGACAGGCGGATCTAGAACGGGGACAGAAGATGTGATGGAAAAACCCGAGAGCTAAGCTCTGGTTCATTCGACCTAAATCATGATGCCCATTAAAGGGCTATTTTTAATTTTTTTTAAACGGGTTAATTAGCTAATTACATTATTAATTAGGGCTAATTTAAAAATTAAGCCCATCCCCGCATAGGGGGCTACTTCAAGAGTGCTATAGCCTTCTTACCATGCTTAAAAAATATGCATAATCAGTGTCTTGTGGCACTGCGGCTTAAGAAATCTTCTAAACTCACCACATTTAAAAAAACGTGCATAGGCCTTATACACTTGCAACTTCAATTCAAATTTTAATATTGATCTTAGAGTTCATTTTATATTAAATTAATTAAGTTCTCTGTCAGTTTAATTTAATGACCTCGACGCCTTTCTCACTGCATCAAGAGGTTATTAGACATTCTCACTCTTGAGCATAGCGTCTTATGACACTACGACTGTGATATTCCACCCGTTAACTCTATTGAGCATAACAGGGCCTTCAAACTCGCCAGCTCTACTGAGCATAACGAGATCTTTATACCAGGAGCATCTTGAGGAGCGCATGAGTCCCTATATGTGCAAGAGCACATTTTAACTGATCATGTCATTCAAGCTCATCCACATAATGAGAAACACTTTCTCCAGGCTCATAAGTCTCCACCAACACAGCAGGGTGCACAAGTGGGTAGAGTGCTTTGGAAAAGAAACATCTTTCCAACTACAAAATTGTATATAAAATGACTCAAATTCGGCAAGATCAACTTGAGACATCATAAAAACATCAATTTGAGCTTCGTTGGAAATGTTGTGCTTTGGTGAATAGAAAGCATATGTGAACCACTAGTCAAGTGGAGCCACATTGGAAAGAACTCTAATGGTTCACTGGCTAATGGGGTCATCTTTTTATATGCATAGAACCATGTAGAAACAACTAAGCCTCAAAAGCACAAGAAAGATGTAGAAATGCGGGAAGAACCTCTTTGGAGCAGTTAAATATGTTTTTGCAAATTTCATAATGAAATGGAAAGCGATCGAGAAACACAGGAGTCCTTGGGCAACCATAAGAACTCAGTCGGGATTACTAATTGCATCAAAGATAGTGTCCTGGCGGTGCAAGTCAAAAGAAAAGGACAAGACAAAGATCCTCGAGAGGTGAGCGGTTTCTTCTTGACTTCCAGAAAGCAATGCCTCCAAGCATTCACGTGGAACACTAGAGATAGGATTCTAGGATGGTATAATGGAAATAAACGGATCGATTTCTTTTCACGAGAAGCCCACCTGATGCAGGACCAATTCATTGTGCGTGGTAGCCGAATGAACGGGATGTAAAATGAATGAGGGGAGGTGGGGCATCAGTCGTCGAGAGGAGGAGCAACAAAGAGAGAGAGAACGTGTGGGAGGAGGCTCATTCAGACTCAGTTCGCTAGAGTGGAGGAGAAAACATTACGTCTGGAGTCCGTCCGTAGCTTTACGTGTAGACTCCAATCCATGGATGACGCGTGTCCCAATTTTTTTTCCGTTTTAGCGATTAATAGTAAAGTAAGGTAACTGACTATAAAGACATTTCCCACGGCAGTATGCATCGGCATATTAATCCATGCTTATACTTTCCTCTTCCACCGACCGGCCGTCGTTCAAAAGCGGAGAAGAAGAACGAGAAACATTACCGACGTTCGACATTCCTCATCACAGAACAGTTTAGGGCTTTCTTTCGACGAAGGATTTTTCTCGCCAGCTCGCTCTTGATGCACGCGTCCGCCTTCACTCGGATGAAATCAAAAAAATTGAGGTATTGTAGGTGACTACATGAGGTATTTATGCATGCATTCTTGAACTTGAATGAATTTAGAGTTTACTCTGTTCTTCTCACTATCCAGTGAAAGATTAGCTGTTCTTTATATGTTATTTTGTATCTATACTCTCTATACCTCTCTCGAGGGTACATCATATTTAGGGCTTTTTTTTCTAGTTTCCTTAGCCTATTTCTTTAGATTATGTTCATTATATTCAAATATAAGCAAAAATGATCAGTTTGGATGGTTTCTGGGTGGTATTTTGCATCTGTACTCTGTGTACCTCTTTGGAGGGTACAGATCATTTTTGACCTTTTTTTCCAGTTTTTTTTACCAATTTCTTATGATTATGTTTAGGACATTATAATGGAAGAATTTGGAGGTATTTTGGGTGGTTTCTGGGTGGTATTTTGCATCTGTACTCTGTGTACCTCTTTGGAGGGTACAGATCATTTATGACCTTTTTTACAGTTTATTTTGCCAATTTTCATGATTATGTTTAGGGCATTCCAATGGAAGTATTTGGAGGCAATTTGGGTGATTTCTGGGTGGTATTTTTCTTTACTCAGTACCTCTTTGGAGGGAGATCATTTTGACCTTTTTTGCGGTTTATTTTGCCTACTTCATGATTATATTTAGGGCATTCAAAGGAAGCATTTGGAGGCAGGTGGTTTGGGTGGTATTTCAGACATCTGCATGTGTACCTCTTTGGAGGGTACAGATCATTTATGGCCTTTTTTTCCAGTTTTTTTTGTCAATTTCTTATGATTATGTTTAGGGCATTAGAATGGAAGCATTTGGAGGCGGTTGGGTGGTATTTGATCATCAGGTACTCCCTCTTTGGAGGGTACAGATCATTTTTTTACCTTTTTTGCAGTTTATTTTGCCTACTTCTTATGATTATATTTAGGGCATTCTAAAGAAAGCATTTGGAGGCAGTTTGGGTTATTTTTGGGTGGTATTTTGCATCAGACTGTGTACCTCTTTGAGAGATCATTTTGACCTTTTTTCCGGTTTATTTTGTCAATTTTTATGATTATATTTGGGGATTATAATGGAAGCATTTGGAGGGCTTTTGGGTGGTTTCTGGTATTTTGCATCGTACTGTACCTCTGGAGGGCGATCATTTATCCTTTTTCCAATTTATTTTGCCAATTTCTTATGAATATATTTAGGGCATTCCAATGGAAGCATTTGGAGGCAATTTGGGTGATTTCTGGGTGGTATTTTTCATATGCACTCTGTAGTTTGGAGAGATCATTTTGACCTTTTTTTATTTGCCTATTATGATTATGATTATGTTTAGGGCATTCCAAAGGAAGCATTTGATTTGCTGGTATTTTTTGATTTGTACTGTACCTCTTTGGAGTAGATCATTTTGACCTTTTTTCTCAGTTTATTTTGTTTACTTCTTATGATTATGTTTAGGTCATTCCAAAGGAAGCATTTGGAGGCAGTTTGGGTAGTTTCTGGATGGTATTTTGCATCTGTACTCGTGTACCTCTTTGGAGGGCTGATCATTTTGCCCTTTTTCTAGTTTATTTTTCCAATTTCTTATGATTATGTTTAGGGCATTATAATGGAAGCATTTGGAGGCTTGATTTGGGTGGTATTTTGCATCACAGTACCTCTTTGGAGGGTACATATCATTTTTGACCTTTTTTTGCAGTTTATTTTGCCTACTTTTATGATTATGTTTAGGGCATTCCAAAGGAAGTATTTGGAGGCAGTTTGGGTGGTTTCTGGGTGGTATTTTCCATTTTTTGGAGGGTAGAACATTTTGATTTTTTGTTTATTTTGCCTACTTCTTATGATTATGTTTAGGGCATTATAATGGAAGCATTTTGAGATTTGGGTGATTTCGGGTGATATTTTGCATCTCAGACGTGTACCTCTTTGGAGATCATTTTGACCTTTATTTTTAGTTTATTTTGCCTACTTATTATGATTATGTTTAGACATTCTAAAGGAAGCATTTGGAGGCGGTTTAGTGTTTTGGGTGGTATTTTGCATCTGTACTCTGTGTAACTCTTTGGAGGGTACAGATCATTTATGGCCTTTTTTTGCAGTTTTTTTGCCAATTTCTTATGATTATGTTTAGGTCTTTATAATGGAATCATTTGGAGGTAGTTTGGGTGATTTCTGGGTAGTATTTTGCATCTGTACTCTGTGTACCTCTTTGGAGGGTACAGATCATTTTTGACCTACTTACTTTTCTTTTTGAAGTTTATCATGTCTGGGAAAAGGATAACCGAGATGCAGCCTACCACTGTGAGAGCGTGTTCGATAATATTACATGTTCACCGCTAAGCCACCGACATTTTAAAGAGGCTTCATCTCCATCAATTCATTAGACTCCACGAATTAAGCAAGACTCAGTTGCCATTACATCGATCCTGTCTTGCTGGGACATAGAAAAGCAAGCTTTCTTGCTGGGTGGGCAGTACATTCCTTTCACCCCTGATGAAGTTGCATTGATGATAGGGATGCCAAACAGAGGGGAGAAGGTCTTATGGTAGAAATCCCCGCTGTCGCTGTTCAGTTCATCAGACTATAAGAATCAACTCAAGAATTCAGATGGCTCATTGCCTGTAGCACATTTTGTGCAGTTGTATATACATTTTCTGTTGTCAAATCTATTTTTTGTATATCACAATTACAGGGTGGCATCAGAATTGATTGCTTACACTGATGACATAGATAGATTTGCTAAATACAACTGGGCAGAGGCCATTTGGGACTTTCTAGTTTCCCAATTTGATGTTATTGCATCAAAGATTGAGAGGGCAAGACAGATTACATGAGTAGCTTTGTCACTCTTGATGGTATGTTTTATATCTCAAGACGTGTAATTTAATGTGTTGAAGTTTTGTTTAAAATATTCATTGTAGATATGGTGAGCACATAAGCATCATAAGCCCATCATCGAACCTCGCAAAAGCCATGATGTCTCAGATGGGCAAAATAGAGTTTCCAAAAAATGCTTTCACTAGTTTGGGAGGACACCAGGTGACATATAATAATATCACTTAGTTCATATAAGAATATCTTTATTTATATTATATGTCTTCACATTTTTTTATCAGTTTACCACAGGTATGCCTTTCATTCCAGGACATATTAGAAGAGGAGAACGCTCGGGCCGGTCCCCAACCACAAGTGGAGCCCATCAATTAGTGCAGCCCCACTCTCCCCTATGTCTCTCCTCGATATTCTCCCATCTGTTTCAGCCTCTGCACTACCCACACAGACTTTACAGTGGAGAGGATACTTGCAGGTTTCAAGGACTTGAAAGAGACAGTATCATATTTTCATGCAACAATAATAGAGAGGATGGATGGGCTTGATTTACGGGTTGCTACTATCGAGGATGTTCTTGCGAGGCAGCAGGGTCCTACCACCCCAAATGTAGGGGAGGTTCTGTGGGGTCACAGGGGAAACTCTTCAGAGGCTACGGAGCTTCCCGTGGATGGTACCCATGGGGAGGCTACCAAAGCCCACGAGGAGGGTACCACAGAGGAAGCTCTTGTGGAGTCCACTGCTTTCCATGGAGTTGGATACGAAGCCCATGTGGAATTGACTAGGAGAGAAGTTCAGAGGCCACCACTACACATGACGATGCTCCAAAACCTGTAATCGGCAACATTGAGCGTGGTGTTAAAGCTCGATAGATAAGAAAGAGGAAAGATGTTTCTTCCCCCTTCACACACACTTACAGGAAGTCTCGATCAAGAATAAGTGGTGTGGTGGCCTCCGCTCAAGATGAGAACAGAGGTATTAAGTTACTTTCTTTTAAATTTGAGATAATAGAATATTATTCACTAAATTTTTTATAGGTTCACAAAGATGAGCCAATAAAGGTTGATGACGACGCTATCGTTGTGGAGGAGCATCAGAAGGTATGAATCATCTCAGATTGATCCTTTATTCAGTGAATGTAGCTCTTCATCACTAACTTTCATCATATAATTTCTGCATCGAGGCACTTCATATTGTTGAGTTCTCATCAAGAGCTATTTTGCGCCGATGCTCGATCTTATTGACACGCCATGCTTGAGAGGATAAGTCAAGCCTCAATCAGTCCTTCATACATAAAATAACCTATTCGCTTTAATTGAGATCACTTTAAAATATTTATCACTTACAATATTTACGGGAATATCATTATTGCACGAGGGTAGATCGATGAGCGTCGATAGATCAATATCTATGCACACATTGATGCCTTCTTACTTGGAGAAGTACTTCCGTCCGTCATATGTCCCCTATTTGTATATTTCATGCTTGCATGTTACCCCAGAATGTTGGGTATGATTATGTTTGTTTGTTTAGATAAAAGCTATAATGTGTAATCATTCTCTTCTTTTCTAGAGAGTTATGCATGCCTAAAGATGGAAAGCAAAATGTTCATCCGACATGTGTCAGGGTCGAGTTAATCTTACTACCGCTATAGATAATCGACACTCCTGGTTGGGCATATTAAGTCAGGGGCCTAGTATTTTTATGACTCATTACCCAAACCAACCCATAAGAGCATTCTTCTTGAGATTGTGAGAACAATTTTCAAATTTGTTTCTTCCTAACTATTTTTTTTCCTGGTCTAACTTATTGAGATTTTGTTTTGGCTATTCAGATCAAATTACTTGTTGAAGATGCCGCTTTTATGCATCCGTGAAATGGCCAATCAAAATGATGACTGGATACCAAGAAGAATCAAAATATTTTCAGAAATATATGGAGGCGGCAATCAGCAAACCTCCAGTGGATTGGGTAGAACAACAGGATTGGCCAAAGAAAATGAATATATTTAGGTTTGAAGTTCGCTACGCTACATTTTTGGGACTTAAAATAAAGTGAGAACAATATTATTTAGTTTGGTATAGGATAAATCGGTTTGGTGGCTTCAAGACATAGAAGTTGAAGTTCAGAACTGGGATGATATTTTACTCGCTTTTGTAACTTCTTTTCTCTCATTTCATATAGTTTGATTTCAGATATTTCACTGGGTTGATATTTATACTCTTTAAAGAAATATGCATTTAAATTCATTTTTTATGGTAGAGCGATGCATAAAATTAATCTGAAAAGCATAAAATAAATGTTACCAAAAGAATTAATAAATTAGTGATTACCATTAGAGATTATAATTGTTGTTTATTATGAAAAAAGTTATAGATCTGAAATTTATTTTCTTCCCAATCTGATCAAGAAGCTCTAAAGCTAAATCCAAGAGCTCTTCTTCAAGAAGAGAACAATGGGAGGGAACTCATCCTCTCTCTCCTTTTTGCCTTCTCCTCCGCAAGTCACACAGAGAGAAGAAGAAGATGAATGGAGGGAACAAGTAAGGCAGCGACGAGGACTAAAGCGGGAGTTGATCGGATCTTAAAGCATCCACTTCAAGTGAGAGCTTTATGGATCACTTGTATGTAGTTTGAGTTTGATTCTCGTGATTTAGTGTATTTCCTTATCTTCTTCCTTCACTCACTAGCTTGTGTTGTCCTCCTTGTTTAATAGTTGTAGCGCTTGTGGAATTGATAAAGAATGCAATTGGTTCATGAAATATATATATTTATATATTCATTGAAGAAATTTGAGCCTTGTAAAGAAAGTCAAGCATTGAGTTTATGTGATATTCGGTTTATGTGTTACCATGTAAAATTCATGTTAATTTGAGTCTAAGAATTTTCTTTTTTGTGGTATGTGATACAATCTAGATGATTTGAGTATGAATATAAATAAAAAAAATGAAGAAAAAAAATTGTAAATCCTGATCTATTAATAATCTACTTGAATATTGAGCATTTCCTTGCCATAAAGAGTGATTGTATATTTTCACATATGATATGGATCTATTTGTATTTGAGAGTGATGATTGATAATTCTCGTGTTCTATGAGATGGATCTATAAAAAATTACCTTTCAAAATAAAAACACGATAAGATCAAATAATAAGAGTCAAGTTAAATGGACTAAAGGAATGAAAGATAATTTTATGGAAAACTTGTATTTTCCAATAAACTTTTAATAATAATTTGAGCATAATATAATATAATTAGAGCGTAATAAACAATCGAGCCAATCCAAGATTTACTATATGTAGTTTATTATTTATTAATTTATGAAATTTAAGTTGATTTTCGAAATCTAAAATCAATTTTGAGTTTGTCTATTTAAATTGTAAATGAGGTACCTCCAAAGAGAAATATGCAAAATACCAGAAACCACCCAAACGCCATCAATGCTTCCTTTAGAATGCCATAAACATAATAAAGAAGTTGGCAAAATAAAAAAATCCAAAAAAATGATCTATCCTCCAAAAGGTACAGAGATGCAAAATACCCAAACCATCAAGCGCCTCCAAATGCTTCCTTTGAATGCCCTAAATATAATCTCAATAAATAGGCAAAATAAATTGGAAAAATTATCAAAATGATCGACTCCAAAGAGGTGAGTCTGATGCAAAAAACCACAAACCATCCCTCCAAATGCTTCCTTTGGAATGACTAAACATAATCTTAATAAACAAAAAAACTGGAAAAAAAATGATCAGTATCCCAAAGAGGTACAAAGATGCAAAATACCACCTGAATCGTCCAAACTCCAAATGCTTTCTTTGGAATGCCCTAAATATAATCTAAATAGGCAAAAAATTGGAAAAAACTATCAAAATGATCTGCATCCCAAAGAGGTAAAGGTACAGTATGCAAAAAAATACTAAATTAGAATCCATCATCAAATGCTTCCTTTGGAATGCCCTAAACATAATCTCAATAAGCAAAATAAATTGGAAAAATTAAAATGATCTGTACCCTCCAAAGAGGTATCTGAGTATGAAAAAAACCATCCATAAACTATCCAAGCGCCTCAAATGGAGCTTCCCTAAATATAATCTCACAAAGCAAAAAATAAAAAAAATCAAAAATGATCTGTACCAAAGAGTACAGATGTAAAATACCACCCAGAAATCATCCAAACTGCCTCCAAATGCTTCCTTTGGAATGCCCTAAACATAATCTCAATAAAAGGCAAAATAAATTAGAAAAAATTGTCAAAAATGATCTGTACCCTCCAAAGAGGTACATAGAGTACAGATGCAAAAAAATCACCCAGAAACCATCCAAATTGCCTCCAAATGCTTCCTTTAGAATGCCCTAAACATAATCTCAATAAACACAAAAAAACTGGGAAAAAATTATCAAAAATGATCTATACCCTCCAAAGAGGTACATAGAGTATAGATGTAAAATACCACCCAGAAATCAACCAAACTGCCATCAAATGCTTCCATTGGAATGCCCTAAACATAAGCATAAGAAGTAGGCAAAAAAAACTGGAAAAAAAGGCCATAAAGGATTCAAAGAGGGGTACACAGAGTCATGCAAAATACCACCAAAACCACCCAAATCGCTTCCAAATGCTTCCATTATAATGCTAAACATAATCATAAGAAATTGGCAAAAAAAAAAAGGAAAATGATCTGACTCCCTCCAAAGAGGTACAGAGATCCAAAATACCACCCAGAAACCATCCAAACTGCCTCCTAATGCTTCCATTGGAATGCCCTAAATATAATCATAAGAAGTAGGCAGAATAAACTGGAAAAAAACTATTAAAAATGATATGGTCCCTCCAAAGAGGTACACAGAGTATAAATGCAAAATAACCACCAAAAATCATCCAAACTGCCTCCAAATGCTTCCATTGAAATGCCCTAAACATAAGCATAAGAAGTAGGCAAAAAAAAACTAGAAAAAAGGCCATAAATGATCTGTACAACCCAGAAATCATCCAAATAGCTTTCAAATAGCCTAAACAAGAATGTAATGAACATTATTTCTAGTATCAGGCAAAATAAATTGAAAAATGCAATAAACGATCTGTTATTTATTGCACATATTTATTGGTACAGTCCAATGATTATAATATCCTCAGTAGAGGATTAACTCAATCACTATTGCTTAAAGAGCTACAAATAGACCAGTGTCAAAATCCCCTAGCTAAATACAGTGTAAACATCTTGGTGTGTCTGTTAAGTTAAAGAGAGTCATCTTTGGGACTCTAAAGTATTGGAGAAAAGATTGTACAGTCGAAGAACACAAAACTAGATAATTTCATGCATCAAAATGTTTTCCTGAAATAATATCCATCATCAGCTTAGTGTACCCTTCAGCCGACTGATTGATTGTGGAGCTCAAGTTAAATTCCTGCATGTAGAATATCATATTAGTTGATACTTTCTTACATTATTGTTGTATGATATTCTGTGCGTACCTCTGAAAAACACTCTGGCATAACAGAGAAAGGTGATGCAACTTGTGACGAAACATGTTCAGCAACACAATCAGACTGTACTTTAATTTCTGCAACAAAAAAAGTAGAAGGGTTTGAAGATTAACAGCAATATTTAAAATACCAAAAAATAATACACAAATAGAAAATTACTCTTGGCTTTCTTGGATCTTTCCTAATATCCTAGTTGGAAACTCCCTTTGACGCTAACCGGATCTTTAAGATGCCTTTTCCTTATCTATTGTGGTTGACTTCTTCTTCTTAACTACTTTGTCAGCTTGAGGAGAATTCCCACTTATTATATATATCATCATATAGTTTTTTAGGGATCCAAGCATATACCCCTCTCTATTGTCGCGCTTATTTTATGATATGCATATCGACTGGTTCAAAAATAATAAGTATTTCCATATGTGCACATCTCTTAATTTTCTCTATGCACTATCAATGTAAATATCCCTCTTTGCTCAGACCATCGCATGAGAAGATACTTGTCCTGCACAACATCTTCCTAACTAAGAACTCGATACAAGCACAAACTAATCCCATCATTTCAAATTTTTTACAAGTTACTTGTAGTATCAAAATGCACATATTTTGGATGCATTTTTATTCTCTAAGTTTCTCACCACTTAGTTACCGATAGGCCTCCAACTCCATGCAAAAATTTCTCTTCAAGCATAGTGTAAACCTTTCTTGTATAAAACATAGCAGCTTGTTTTAGAATTGGACTGGTCTTAACAGAACAGGCTACACTTGAAGTCTTTGCCATGTTCATTCGATGCCATGTCTCCATAACCTTTTCCAACCCCAAGAAATAATCGAGCGAACTTGTTGGTTTAGATATTTGACATACATTGTTCGTGGACTCACTACGCTGACAAGATGCGCAGAATGAGTCTTTTGAATGCGTGGACCACTTGGATCTAATCTTATAAAGCTCAGATAGCCAAGCATGATCATGCAAATTGCCTTCTTCTAGCATGGCAGACCAAGCCTCTTTAAACTCTTCCTCTGAGTCACACTTACTCATGCATTTATAAAATAGCCCTTGTACTATCTTATTACTATTAAAGTAATGAACCTTGGAAAGAGCTTTCTTTGAAATATGCCATTGGCACAACCTATGATGAGTATGCGGCAATATAATTTCAATAGCTCTGGCCATAGATCTTGATCGTGAATATTATAGGATGTCGATTCATCAATCAAAAATGTTTGGAATAGCCATAAGAATGACTCAATTGTCTCTTATGATAAAAAGGCTACTCCAAATAATACATTTTGCTAGTGATGATTCACTCCAACAAGAGGAGCACAAATGAGATTATATTTATTGAGTCGATAGCTTGAATCAAAAATTATCACATCCCCAAAATAATCATATTCTATCCTAGACATGCCATTACTAAAAAAAACTTACTAAATCCATCATCAACTACATCCCATGCAAACATCCCATCCGCTTTGCCTTTCCTTAAACAATCAGTATTAATGCATTCCATCACCATTCGCAATCCTCGATCTTTTCTCTTCAATAAAATTGAAAGCATCTCTTTTGAACCCGATATTCTCTACGCCGCCAACTTCTCGCTAGATAAATAATGCATTAGTTGCTCTAATACCAGCCTCTATCATTGTCTTCAACACGAACGCCTTCTCATCGCTAAGGCATCTGTGTGATCTAAGAAGATGAGGTCAGCAGGCTCTGCCAAAGAATGATTATGACTTTCCGTATATTTTTTAATCATCCAATTCCCCTCCAAATCAACAGAGAATCTAATCATGACAACCAGGTTCTTGTATCAACTTTCGAATTTTGTTAAGCCATTTTAGCGAATTCTTCCTACCGACTTTTGCACATAGAAAATCTTTTGATTTCAATTTGTTTGGCCAATAACTAGTATGGTCCTTCCAACACAAGCCAATTTGATGTGCATAGTCACATTAATGCATAAATTTCATTCCTCCGTGCATTAAGCACGAGTTTCCCAAATTTGGGTCATTAGACATCACGACTTTGCCATCGATAGCTCATTGACACTGGCCAAACAGATAGAAAAATATACAAAAGTATATTACCCAGAAACTACCCAAACTGCATCCAAATGCTTCCATTATAATGCCCTAAACATAATCATAAGAAAAGTCAAAAAAATTCTCTAAAGAGGCATGAGTACAAAGATGCAAAAATACCACCCGAACCACCCAAACTACCTCCAAATGCTTCCTTTGAATGCCTAAACATAATCATAAAAGTAGGCAAAATAAAGCGCAAAAAAGGTCAAAATGATCTCAGCCTCCAAAGAGGTACACAGTCTGATGCAAAATACCACCAAAACCACCCAAATCGCCTTCAAATGCTTCCATTATAATGCCCTAAACATAATCATAAGAAATAAAATAAACCAAAAAAAGGTCAAAATGACGTACCTCCAAAGACAGAGTCTGATACAAAATACCACCCAGAAACCACCCAAACTGCCTCCATATGCTTCCTTTGGAATGCCTTAAACATAATCATAAGAAGTAGGCAAAATAAACTGCAAAAAAAAGGTCAAAAATGATCTGTACCCTCCAAAGAGGTACACAGAGTACATATGCAAAATACCACCCAGAAACCACCGAAACTTCTTCCAAATGCTACCATTCTAATGCCCTAAACATAATCATAAGAAATTGGCAAAAAAACTAGAAAAAAAGACTATAAATGATCTGTACCCTCCAAAGAGGTATAGAGCGATGTAAAATACCAAACCAAACTACCTCCAAATGCTTCCTTTGGAATGCCCTAAACATAATCATAAGAAGTAAAATAAGCGCAAAAAAAAGATCAAAATGATCGTACCTCCCAAGAAATACAGATGCAAAATATCACCCAGAAACCATCCAAACTGCCTCCAAATGCTTCCATTGGAATGCCCTAAACATAATCATAACAAGTAGGCAAAATAAATTGGAAATAAAGGTCAAAAATGATCTGTACCCTCCAAAGAGGTACACAGAGTACAGATGCAAAATACCACCCAAACTGCCTCCAAATGCTTCCATTAGAATGCCCTAAATATATTCATAAGAAGTAGGCAAAATAAATTGGGAAAAAAGGTCACAAATGATATGTACCCTCCAAAGAGATACATAAGTACAGATGCAAAATACCACCTAAAAATCATCCAAACTGCCTCTAAATGCTTCCAAACACAATCAAAGTAAGAAAAAAAAAATTGAAAAAAGGCCATAAATGATCTGTACCTTCCAAAGAGATACACATGAGATGCAAAACCACCCAAAACCACCCAAACCGCCTCCAAATGCTTCCATTGGAATGCCTAAACATATTCATAAGAAGGCAAAATAAACTAGGAAAAAGGTCACAAATGATCACCTCCAAAGAGGTACAGAGTGATGCAAAAAACCACTCAAAATAAAAATTTGACAAAAAACATCCAATTTAATTGATGTAATGAACATATTCTTCTCTTCGAATAAGAATATCACTAACAAACCATAGAAAAAATGCACGAAAAATATTACTGATGAATTTCTATTTAATACATCCTCAACTAAAATGGTTGTTATATTTTCAACGCTCCATCTTCATGATACTTTTGTAAAAGGAAATGAGATTTTCTATTTCTCTTCGAGCTTTTGCCTAAAAAAACTAACCCTAAACCCTAAATCCTATATATTTCTTTTAAATTCCTCATTCTAATGACGCTTACGGTAGGGGGAAATGTCTATGTCTTTAATCAACGACGCTTACGGCCGGGTCGCCATGGGAAATGTCTTTACGTCGGTTATCTTCGAAATCGCTAAAACGGAAAAACGGGACACGATCGTCCATGGATTGGAGTCCGACGCAGCTACGCGACGTAATATTTTCGTGAGGGAGTCGTATGTAGGGCATCGAATGGGTCGTACGCCAATAGAACGAATAAGACTATTTGTTAGGTTTCAATAGGTATTTATAGCCCTTTTTTATTTCATTTAACTAATTAATTAATCCTAATTTAAAATTTTATGATGAGGTTATTATATAATTTATATATATATATATATATATATATATATATATATATATATATATATATATATAATTATTTCGATGTTCCAGATGCAACGGCGCAATCTGTTTCACGATCGAAGGCTGTTTGGTTCACGTCGATGTCGAATCGAAGTCAATTTTAGTTCAAATTTGTGCATCGTCCTCGACGCTCCATTCACTCACTGAGTACCTTATTTAATAGGTTTCAATATTTCAATGCTAACGACACAATCAATTTCATGAACGGAGGTCATTTGAGCATTATTGTGGCTTTCCGACCTCGATATGTGTGTTAGTGAATCGGCGGCCCTCTTTCTTGATCGGTCGATCGTTGAATTATGCAAGATGTCTACTCTGACCAATTTCGAGATTCTGAATGCATTGGCAGAGTCCGTTCATCGATCGAAGGTCATTTCAACTGATTTTCGGTGTCGTCGAGTGTATTTCAACTCCAATTTACGTGTTGTTGTATTTGATTGCTCGATATTCATGCATACTTATCCGAATTGAGCATGAACAGTATCATTTGATAGGTTTTGATGTTTCAATACTAACGACATAATTAATTTTTTGAACGGAGATCATTTGGGCATTATCGTGATTTCTCGACCTCGATATGTGTGTCAGTGCTTCGACGACCCTATTCTTGATCAGTCGATCATTGAATTATGCAAGATGTCTATTCTGATTAATTTCAATGTTCTGAACATGATGGCGGAGTCTGTTCATTGATTGGAGATCATTTTGACTCATTTTCAATGTCATCAAGTGCATTTCAGCTTCGATTTATGTGCTGAAGCTCGTCAAATTCATCTTGTGAGCTCGGCTTGGCTTATGGCGCATGCATGGAGATCAACAAATGACCCCCAACAAATATGATTCCTGCATGGAGCGAATCATGTTTGTTGAAAAGTGGTTGACCCTTTGGGCTGGCCGAGGGTCTTGGATCACTTCAGCTTTCAACTTCTATGGGTTCACTGAAGTGCTTCTTCCATCATCTCCTCTCTTCTGCAATGGGTTCATTGAAAGTCTCTTTCTTTTATGTTTTTACAGATTTGGGTTTTCTCCGACCCTTTCATGCTTGACTGGGTTGGATGGATGAATCATTTATTTGCTTTGATATTCAAAATTCCTTCTGCCCTAGCTTTAAGCTTGACGGACTTTGATGAAAGATTGTCATGATTTGTCTATGTTAACTTTTCAGGAAGTGTATGTACGCCTTAAGTCCTGTGCTTGCTACTTTGATGGACTCGTTGAAGGGTGCATACAGTTGACGCAGCCTTTCGACTCATATTAGGTCAATGTTGAGTTATCATTCTAGCACTGTGTGCTTTAACAAACTGAATAATCATGAAATTCCTTTAGTTCGGCCATTGCTTTTGTGTGAACTATGGAATCACTTTCTCGATTCTGTGCTTTCTGCTTTTGTGAACTTGATGAGGGAATTGGCTTTGATTTGTGCTTTGTGCTTGATCAAATCATTTGAAAAGAGATTGGAATATCACCTTGTAAGCAATATATAGATTGATTTGAGACAGCTCTGAATTGAGAATTTTCTCAGGTTGTCTTGGTCCATCGATCGAGTGGAAAGATCTCTTAGATTTTGGTTGCTTGTAATCACTAAGTTGGATCTGATTTGATATTGAACAACTATCATCATTGACCTAGTAGGGGTCTTTCTTCGACATTTTCGTTGTGAGAGAGGCTATTTGTGGGCTTGTTGAGTCTGACCTTTAGAACCTACTCAAGTCTTTAACTTAAGCTATGATGGCTTGGAGATCTTGTCATTAGACTGGCGAACGGGGGCTCTTTCACTACGACCTTTTCTTGAGGCTTGTTGAGTGAGAAGACCGTCAGCAACTCGGCTACCTATGAGCTTGTTGAGTTCAACCTTTAGAACCCATCCGTGTCCTAGACTTGAAAATATAGAGGTTGATGTTTTTCTAACTTAGCTGATTGAAGCTTCCAAAATTGAGAATTCTTCTAACTCGATATTTGGAATTTGATGAATCTTAGGAGACAAACTTTTGATATTTATGGTTATCTTTTCATGTGTAGAAATAAATTCTTTTGGTTCACAAGAGCCTGCAACTTTGACCATAACAATTATAGATATATTCAGGGATCTTAGCATAAAGCTCGATGTCAATCTGAATATATGGAAGAAGACCTCATGTTTTGTAGGAGAGGGTTGAACAACCTTGATCATTAAGAGAAATGCTCCTGTCTAACAGGGAGATTGCAGATTAGTTCAATAATACATTACAAGATTTTATTTCCTTTACTGCAAAATAGATATGATATGTTTTTCAATCATAATATGTATTTATTTAAGGATCTCGGCTTAAAGCACAATATCGACTTAGATAAATATATAAAAATGCCCCTGTCTAATAGGGGGCTTTCGTACTAACTGTTGAGAGAATTTGGAATGTTTTAGTCCTATGGTTTGTGTTTTTGGACTTGCTGAAGACTTCCTTTTGAGAGTTTAAAATTTATTTTTTTCTTCTGTCCTGACTTTATGCTTTGAGTGGACTTAATGGAGTTGATGACTTGTTGGCGAGATGAGAGCATCTTCAGTCCTATGCATTATGCTTTGATGAACTTGTTGAAGATTCAATCTCAAAATTTTGTAGTTCATATTTTTTTCTATCCTGGCTTTATGCTTTGACGAATTTGGCAAAGGAATTTATTGAATTGTCTTAAAGACTAGTCAAGTGATACAAAAATATCTTCTGCCACAGCTTTCTGCTTTTGGGGTTTTATAAAAGGATGTCTACTGGTGACCTAGCCCTCAGAGCTTGTGTTGGGTCAATGACGAAGAGTCATCAGTCCTACGCTTTGCACGTAATAGACACGTTGATGACATAACTCCCTTTGTTCATCCTTTGGCTTTGTATGAACATTGGGATGCCTTCTTCAGTCCATTTCTTTCTGCTTGATTGGACTTGCTGAAGAAGTGTTTCCTTCGATCTTTGCTTTCTGCATAATAGACTTATTGAAGGAGTTAACATTTCTCATTTGATATTGATACCAAACTTGGCTTAGTACCTTCTTGAATGAGGATCTTTTTGTTGGATTTTGAAAAAAAATGATCTTACGACCATTAGGGATGATCCCCCAATTTGGGCTACTTGAACTCACCAAGTTGGGAGTATTTGGAGATTTAGATGCTATTATCTTTGAACTAACGAAGTAGAAGGATCTCTTACTATGGCCTTTGTGACATGTTGAGTAAGCAAACCTCTGACTATATGCCGAAGTTTTTATGCACCTAGTCTTAGACTTGAGCAATTGATGAGAGATTTTATCATTAGGCTAATGAGATGGGGGATCTCTTACTGCGGTCTTTATGGCGTGTTGAGTAAGCAGACCTATCAGCGACTTGGCCATATTTGGATGTGTTGAGTCCGACTTTATACACCCACTCGACCCCTAAATTTGATGTATGGATGGAAGACGTGTTTCGAACTTGATTTATTGCAGTTTACAGACTTGAAAATTTCTCTTTTTGGTCGGTAGAACTTTGATACTTGTAAACTTTGAATGCATAATTTGAATACATATATGGGGATCTCGGCCTTAGATGCGATGTCAACCCAAATATAACAAAAAGGCCCCCCGTTGCACAGGGAGAGCCTGACATTTTACTTTAAAATTTAAAAATGCCCCCTATCTAATAGGGAGATTTTTGTTTCATTTTGGAAATGCATTCTTGTATTACAAGAGAATTTTCAAGCAAAACATACACATGCAATGATAGTGAGGAATAAATAGTCTTCTCAGCACCAGGACCAATTCTCTTTCTTACAAAGCTCGAAGACGTACTTTATGATCGAATGCTTTGGACGTCCTCACTCAGTAGACTTCTAAATTTTATTGAACTTGGAGCCTAGCTTTATCAAGTGCATCAAGCTCTTCCATCCGTAGACGGACATTCTAATCTTGGGTGAGATTGTGTTGAATGACTACTCGAAGTGAAGGTGGTTCAACTTCAAGTGGCAAGACTACTTTAGCTCCAAATACCATCGTATCAAGAGTGAATTTTGTGGAAGTATAGTCTGGATGTCACATCATTATCCTTCTTTAAGGTAGTTTCACTTCAAGATTTTAGCCTCCAAATTTGCTTACCTTTTTGTCGGGACCTTTTGACGGTGGATTCTTGGACATGTGGTCAAAGTGTCACGCCTTGATGCTCACCGAGTGAGACTTGAATGTCAGGGTTGTAGGAGGTCTCTTTGGAAGGGCAACTCTAGCCTCCTTGATTATAGGACTTTGATATTTTCTTTTCATCAGTCTTTTCTATTTAGCGACTTTAAAGACCCGATGCACTCTTGTAGATACAGTTCGGGTTTACTCATTGGAGGAGCTAAAACCTGATGTTGTCAGGTCTAGAAGGGATGTTTGATTTGACCAACAGAGCTATTTTACTTTACCCATCTTATGATGTTAAACATGTTATGGATTGGAACACTCGCTTCTGGTTCCATAACTGGTTGTATAATTTTTTTCTTAAATAATGGCTGTTGAGCACACAGTTCAGCATTTCTCTTTTCACGTTGCCTCTTGGTTAGCTTTCTTCCTGATGAAGAAGCTTCTACATCGCTACTTCTTCTCGAGGTTTCAGCATCCATATTTTTTTTCTACCAGGACCTTTCGGTAGCGGATTCCCGAACATGCGGTTTAGGTGTCACGCCCCGATGTTCACCATGCAGAACTTGTTTAGAATAATCTTAAGTTCTTACTACCACTGATGGTAGTTTCTGTAGTAGAGCATTATTGGATTTTCTAATAATTAGTCTTTGATACCTTTTCTTCATAAGGCATCTTTCCTTGACAACCTTCAGGACTCTATGTACTCGAGCAAATAGAGTTTTAGGTTATTTCTTTTGAAGAGTTGGAGCTAACTGTTGTTGAGCCCAATAAGACTATTTAACATCACTAGTAGAGCTATTCCTTTTCACCCATTTCAAATTTTTAAACTTGTTATGAGTGAGAACACTAGCTTATGGCATCAAGTTTGGTCACATGGCTAGTGGTTAGACAACAACTATTGAGCTTGCAGTTTAGCATTTCTTCTCATTCTTTGCCTTCTACTCAGTTTTCCTCCAGATGAGGAAGCTTCAGCATCATATTGGCCTAGTGCGAAAGGTTTAATTGGTAGAGTGGTCGCATTCACATGTATGACTGACACTTTCTGCCCAGTGAAGGTTCCTTTCATGATTGGCGCCTTAGAATGACCCAATATTTCAAATATAAAGGCCCTCTTTCGAGGAACCTCACTAGTAGTAGTGGTCATTCTAGTTGTCCTCCTGCCCTGCATAGGTTGGTGTGTACAATATGCAGGTGCTTCAGAAAGAGGATTATTTGCAGCATTAATAACAGAGAAGTTTACACTACCAAATTAGATAGTAGCTCTAACATCTCCACTATTGATTACAGCATTAGCCAAACAAATGTTGGCTCCATGACCTAGCTGCATGATGAACTGTGTACTCTAAGGATCCATTAATATAAAGAGAAAATAGATTAATCATAAGGATATGATTAGCTTAGATTTAGTTTCATTGGTAATTGAGTTTTTACTCCAATTTTTTTTAAACTCCACTATTACTGTAGCTTAGATTCAACTATCCAAAGATGGAAAGAGAAACCTATCCTGAATTAGGGCTCAAAAATTCACCACCGACCTCTCGATGAAGAGAGTGATTTAAAGTGTCGGTTAAATTTTCAGAAGGCAGATGGAATAGTAGATAAGACACTACCCAGAGATTTCACCCTCATTTTGTGAGGACTTTAGATCTTGTTCCAAGTTTTCTATAGGCCCAAGCACCTATAATTAATTACCCCTCTCAATTCTGAGAGAGAACTTTCGATTAAGGCAAGTCGTTAGATCGCTTAATGCGTAGCGTATAATATTAGCATAGGAAGTTTTGGAATTTAGATTTATGAAATTTATTATATTTAACACACCCTATCTAGATCTCATGGTTTCGTCATCTTGGGCTATCGCAATCCCTAGTCTACTTAGTCAGAGGAAGTAGTCTACCCAACCTGACCAAAGGATCCTTATCAGTAACACATGGGTTATGTCGTCCAAGAAATTCTTGTATACCTGGGGTGGTGTTTGTCTAAGAAGACAAGCTTAAGTCTATCTTAGCTAACATAGGGCTTTTTGCCCAATCAAGTATACCCTATGGTTCACAACTCAAAGTGAGCCATTGAGAGCATACATTACAGGACCGTTGTCATTTGACAACCACCCGGCCGAGGGTCTAGTAATCGCATCATGTGGAGCTCATCGGCCAAGCCACGCAATCAGAGGATACAAGCCACTTCCTTGCTAGCATGCGATTGTTTGAGAGTAAATATAGTTGTGTACTTGATTTGACTTTGGCTTTTTTGTGAGCTAGAGTTTTCTTAATTTGTCACGTCCAATAGACAATTACGGAAGGCGAGTTGAATTTTTGGCTTTAAGTTTTTAATATTGAATTTCACTTAGACATTTATGGCTAAAAAATATTTTAAATTCTACATTTAGATTGATATTCAATTTAAGTCAATTTGTTTTGAAATTATATTTATTTGATAGAAGTATCCCCTCCGATTAAAATCTCTATTTAACACAACCATCATCGGGGTGATTTATTGTTTCGCTGGTTTAGATCATGTTGACTATATTAATTTAATAATAGAGGATCAGATCCATTATCATATGATAGAATTAGCTTCTTAGATGTTTTATTAAGTTGAAATTCTTATAATATATTTTTAGGTTTTGTTAACCCGGACCCAGTCCTAAGACTAAACCGGGAATCAACCCACGAAGCATCCTCAGACACTAAATTTAAGCATTCAACATAGTATCGGGGCCATGCAGGTGTAATTAATTCAACATTAATCTAATGTATTGAATTTTAGTTTTAATCATGCTTTATAATGCATGCAAGAGTTCAATTGAAGCTTTAATTAACACATTATGTTCGCTTGTACGATGTGTTGCGAATCCGATGGCATAAGGCATTTCAGCTCTCGTTCAATTATTTAGATTAATATTTATACATTTAATTCATAGCACATTGAGTTCTTTAAGTTTCAATGAAGCTTAGCTCGTGATCACTAAGAAGCTCATAGGCTCATCACAAGTCTCATTCAAATTCCTTTTTTTTTTGCTCTGAATGGTTATATTTGATCCTTATTTTGATTTAATTTTGAGGTTAGAGTTTACTTTATATTAAATTAATTAAGTTCTCTGTCAGTTTGAATTTTGACAACCTCCCGACATCTTCTCCACATAGGGAGCTATATCGAGGGGCTATTAGGCATTCCCGTCAGCTCTACTGAGCATAACGGGCAGTGTCTTACGACACTACGGCTGTGATCTTCCATCTGTTAGCTCTATTGAGAATAACCGGGCCTTCAAACTTGTTAGCTCTACTGAGCATAATGAGATCTTTATATCAGGATCATCTTCAGGAGTGCATGAGTCCCTATATGTGCAAGAGCACTTTTTAACCGATCATGTCCTTCAAGCTCATCCACATAATGAGAAAGACTTTCATAAGTCTCCACCAACACGGATGCACAAGTGGGTAGAGAGGCTTTGGAAAAGAAACATCTTTCCACTACAAAAATTGTATATAAAATGACTCAAATGAGTCGCTCTTGCAAGATCAACTTAAGACATCATAAAAACAACAAACTACTGCACACTTTCATCAAGCCGAAGCCATTTTAATCTAAGGCATGAAATTTGAGACTTTAGCCATCGTATTTATTAAAGTAAAATCCTTTCTAATTGATTCTCCAACATAAGGATGCCTGACTTTTACAGCAACAATAGCACGCTTAGACTTTTTTCCTGGATGTCTAACTCTTAAAGATACCCGATGCACTGGGCTACACTTCCAGATGCTACAGACTACTCTTCAAAATTGTCAAAAATAATAGAAAGCTTTTGGCTGAATGTTCTCTTAATTGTCTTTTTTGTGTAGGCAAAACTATGTGTGCTTTTATGAAGTTTTGTTAGTTCATGAGATCTCGAAACAGATCTAGGCATGTAGCGATCGACCCCATTTTATAAATCCAGCTTTTTCTCCATAAGAACAAGGTAAATGTTTTCCCATATCCGAATTCCTAACCTATAAGAAGCCAAGCCATGCATGCATGCGGATCATAATTAAACACATAAAGTGTCTGCAAAATGCCTCAAAGCTTGAGCTTCTATCATCGAAGGACAAATACGTTCCAAACCTCAACTGAGCTTCATCTGAATGCTTTGGTGAATAGTATATGTGAACCACTAGTCAAGTGGAATTGTAGAGAAGCGTAATGGTGTCATGACCCGGCCCGGGAGCTTGGAATACCAAGGCGGGAACAGACGGTCGGATGGATAAAAAAAAAACATACATAACACTTTCAATCTTAAATAAAATCTCCAATCATACAAGAGCCACTATAATCTACAAATAATTTAACAATTTGTCCACACATATATATACTAACAAAGTTCATATGACATATAATTTAAACATAATTCAACATAACTGACATAATTACCTATCTCCTGAAGTCTCTACGGCGATAAATATAACTCTCCTTTCTATCAATCATTTAGTTAGGATGGTTACCTGAAAAAATTAAACAACTAATAATTGAATAAAATTTAGTGGGTCAATTATGCTGTTACACTATAGTAAACAAGAAGGTAGAACTAGTATGCATGTCAATTTTTGTTATCACATGTACATAAAAGAAATTTGCTCAAACAATCAAACATATGAAAAGTATGTACAAATAAATATTTCGTGTGAACTTTTACTTTTATATTTATCATCCATTTTAGGAGTCACCGTCAAAACCTTCATTTAAAGGACAAGTAGTCATTACCATTTGCTAATTTCATTTTTTTCTGTACATTCGCCCCATAGTACCATAAGGGGGTGAACTTTTCTTTCAACATACACATTCATAACATACAATTATACAGCTATGCATATTAATTTATAAATACTACTAAGTCAGTTAACTTTAAAAAATGATGAAGTGTCAATATGATCTAGCATTTAGGTTATTATCCAACATGAAGAAACAAAAAATTGCATCATAATTTATGAAGAAAGAGAAAAATAATCACAACTTACAGTACATAAAAAAATCATAATCATATAAACATGCATTTCATCATAAGAAATTAAAGATAATTTTATCATAAATGTAAGAAGATAATTACAATTTTAATTTGCAGTTTCTTCTTGAATCTCCTTTCCTTTAATGCTTATTTCCTTAATTGAAATTCCTATAAAATAAAATATTGATTGGATCAATATTAGAAATCAATTTATTTTATTTTATTCATATGATACTTACATTAGCTTTTATTATTTGATGCTCATATTCATCAATATTCATTATCTTTTTTTATATAAAATCAAGTTAAATTAACCTTTAATTTATCTAATATAATAATATGCCTAATTTGTCATATAATACTTCTAAATCCTATTAATCCTTTTTTTTTCTTAATATAAAATATTAAGTGATAAAGTGACTTAATATATTTCATTTAATGTTTATCATTTCTATCAAAATGATTCTAAATTAATTTAACGGTGTTATAAATTAGCATGGGTTTAAGATTTCCTTTATTTTGCAATTATAATTATAAGATAATTAAACTAAAAATATAATTGGCATGGCATATAAATCAACTATTTATTTTTCTACATACTCATAAATCTTTTATTTAATAGTAAATATCATCATATAAAATTTAAAATTATAGAATCATACTTATAAATTTGCAAAGTTCATTTTTCACCTTTGATTCTCTCTCTTCACATAAATTTTAATAATTTTATCAATCATTATTGAGGATTGAAATGGAGATTTCAGAATTTACAATGCATTTATAACTTAAAAAATAAAAACTCTAAAATTAGAAATTCCTAAATCCTTACCTTATTTATTCCTCTTGGTTTTGCCCTAAGCCTCAACCTGTCGGCTTCTTCACACACGCACGCATAGGTTGGTCTCTCCCTTCTCTCAGCACTGGCTTGTTTCAATGGGGTGGAGCGCTTCACTCTCTGAACGCTCTTTCTTCTTCCAAGACACACGGAGACTCTGAGACACACTCCTCCTTCTTCTTCCTCGGCCGACAACACACAAAGACTTGGTTAGGGCACACACGCAACGTCGCACAAAAGCTTTCCTCCTTCTCTTTCTCCCTCTCCCATTTTCTCTCTCTCGTTGAGAGTTCTGTTTTGGCAAAACGAAAATGAACTCCCCCCCCCTTTTGACTTTTCCACTCCGCAACCAACTGTCATGGTGGTTGGATTTTTCATTTTAGTTTTGTTTTCTCTTTTTTTCTGACTTTCAGGTATTACAATCTCTCCCTCTTATAAAAATTTCATTCTCAAAATTAAATGACAATAATAGAAATAAACTTACCTTTAATTAAATAATTAAGGATAAAGTTCTCGCATTTCTGATTCCTTCTCCCACATAGCTTCTTGATTTGATCCTTATTTCCACAATACACGGACAAATGGAATTTCCCTATTCCTGAGATGCTCAACATCATAATCTATAATTCTTTCTAGCTCATCCATAAATGTGAGATTCGGTTGAATATCAATAGGATCCATAATAATTTTGTTGGCTTCATCAGTAATATATTTTCACAGAAGAGAAATATGAAACACATTGTGAACTCCTTGCATGTGAGAAGGTAAAGCCAGTCTATAAGCCACTTTCCCAATTCTTTCCAAGATTTCATATGGACCAATATAACATGGGCTCAACTTTTCACCTTTGCCAAATCATTTTATACCTTTCATGGGCCTGACTTTAAGAAATACAAATTCTCCCACTTCAAACTCTATTGGCCAATGTTTAGCATCATAGTATTTCCTCTGCCTATCTTGGACAGCTTTTAATCTATCACGGATCAATCAGATCTTTTCAGTGGCTTCATCTACTACATATGCATCAATGATTCTTCTTTTACCTATCTCCACCCAACAAAGCGGTGTTCTGCATTTCCTTCCATACAATGCTTCATAGGGAGCCATACCAATACTTGCTTGAAAGCTATTATTATAGGCAAACTCAATCAAAGGCAAATGAATTTCCCAATTTCTCTCAAAATCAAGGATACAAAATCTAAGCAAATCTTCAAGTGTTTGACTTGTTCTTTCTGACTGGCCATTAGTTTGAGGATGGAATGCAGTACTGAAAGGAAGCTTTGTACCTAAAGCTTCTTGAATTTTTCTCCATAGCCTAGATGTAAATTGACCATCCTGATCGGACACTATAGATTTTGGCACACCATACAACTTCACAATTTCATCAACATACTTCCTTGCTAGCTTTTCAACAGCAGCAGATTGTTTGATAGGTATACAATGTGCATATTTAGTCAACCTATCAATAATAACCCAAATAGTATCACATCCTCTTCTGGGTTTAGGTAAGCCAACCACAAAATCTATAGCAATATCATCCCATTTCCACTCTGGTATTGGCAAAGGCTGTAAAAGTCCACTTGGCTTTTGATATTTAGCCTTAACCATCTGACATGATTGACACTTGTAGACAAATTCAGCTACACTTCTTTTCATTCCTGGCCACCAAAATATTTTCTTAAGATCTTGATACATTTTGCTACTGTCTAGATGAATTGTATAATTAGAATGATGTGCTTTATGTAAGATCTCTTTCCTCAAATCTCCAATATCTTGAATGCAAACCCTGTCATGATGCTTCAATAATCCGTCTTCATCGATTTCAAAATCTTTTGTACGGCCTACTTTTATCAAATCTAAAATTTTTAAAAGGCATGATCTTGAGGTAAGGCATCTCATATTATGTCTTTTAAATTTGATGGTATAGTCATTTGATTTAACAATAAAGCATGATCATTTGTAGATTTTATAATTAAAATTTCCAATTTTTTTAAATCTTTAATCAACTGCTCCTGTTAAGAAATCAACCAATAAGCACTACTAGATGTTTTTCTACTTAAAGCATCAGCAACTACATTTGTCTTCCCTAGATGATATTGAATATCCAAATCATAATCCTTAATAAGTTTCAACAATCTCCGTTGTCTTAAATTTAGCTCCTTCTGAGTAAAGATATATTTCAAGCTTTGATGATCAGAAAAAACTTCACACCTTACTCTATATAGATAATGCCTCCAAATTTTCAATGCAAATACCACTACTGCTAGCTCTAGATCATGGGTTGGATAATTCTTTTCATGATTTTTCAATTTCCTTGAAGCATACGCAATCACTCTTCCATTCTGCATAAGTACACATCCCAAGCATCTTAATAATACATCACTATAAATTTGATATCCTTATGTCCCTGATAGAATAGTTAATAATAGTGTAGTCATTAAACAATTCTTTAATTTTTGAAAAACCTTTTCACACTGATCGGACCATTCAAATTTGAATGCTTTCTGAGTTAGTCTAGATAGTGGCATGACAATCTATGAAAACCCTTCAATGAATCTCCTGTAATGTCCTACCAACCCTAAGAAACTTTTGACTTTTGTGACAGTGGTTGGTCTAGGATATTCAGCTATTGCTCTGACTTTACTCTGATCCACTGAAACCCCTTCACTATTAATCATGTGCCCCAAGAATATAATGTTATTTAACCAAAATTCACACTTTAAGAATTTTGCATATAATTCATTTTCTTTCAGAGCTTGCAAAATAATATGAAAATGGTTTTCATGAGCTGCTTCATCTCTGAAATAAATTAGAATATCATATATGAATACAAACACAAATGAATCTAAAAAGGGTTTAAAGATTCTATTCATGAGATCCATAAATATAGTTGGAGCATTTGTTAAGTCAAAAGGCATCACCACAAACTCATAATGCCCATATCGTATACTAAATGCAGTCTTTGGTATATCTTCTTCTTTGATCCTAAGCTGATGATAACCTGGTCTTAAATCAATCTTTGAAAATACTGAAGCTCCTTCTAGTTGATTAAAAAGATCATCAATTCTTGGCAAGGGATATTTATTCTTCAATGTGAGTTTTTTAAACTCTCTATAATAAATGCATAGCCTTAAGCTCCCATCTTTCTTCTTCACAAATAATACAGGAGCTCCCCAAGGAGATGTGTTAGGCCTGATAAATCCCTTCTCTAATAATTCTTGTAGATGATTCTTCAACTCTTGTAATTCTTTGATAACCATTCTATATGGTACTTTTGCCATAAGTTTTGCACCTTGAATTAAATCAATAGAGAAATTTATCTCTCTGACTGGAGGTAAACTTGGTAAATCATCCAGAAAGACTTCTGGATACTCCTTTACTACTGGTATATCCTTTAACTTCTTTACCTCTTTAATAACATCAGTAACTTAAGCAAGAAAGCCTTCATAGCCTTTTGATAGCATCTTTTGAACTTTCAAGCAAGACACCATCATAGCTAATACTCCCTTATGCCCCACAAATTTGAATTCTTCTTCTCCAGGAATATTGAATTTGACTATCTTTTTACAACAATCTATAGTAGCATAATGTTTAGATAGCCAATCCATTCTTAAAATCACATCAAATTCATATATTGACAATGTTATTAAATATGCATCCAAGCTTCTTTCATAAATATTCAGGTTCACACTACAAACATTTCTAGCATTCATTTGAGACCCATTTAGCATTGTCACTGAAAGTACTACTGGCATTTTCATAACTTGCAATCCCAAAATTCTCACACATTCTTCAGATATAAATGAATGTGATGCTCCAGTATCAAATAAAACTCTAATTGATTTACTTTCAATAAAGATGATACCTATAAATGAGTAGACATATAAAATAATTATATCTAGCACAATATAAAATTATAATGCTAATTTAAATAAAGACATACCTATAATAACATTAGGCGAGTCTTTTACTTCTTGCTGCGTGAGTGCATAAACTCGAGGTTGTGTGTTCTGTCAGTTTTGAGTTTGAGATGGAATTGATGCAGTCGATTCAATCACTCTTTATCTACCAACAGTCCTCTTGGGAGGATGAATACTTGTCCTAGTATCCATTAAAGATTTCTAACTCAAGATAGGGCAAGTTTTTGTCATATGTCCTGGCTGATGGCACCAATAGCAAGTGTTTGTGCCTGAGAGGTACTCTCCTTTATGTGCTTTTCCACATTTTGGGCATGTGGTAATACTGTTACTATTGGCATTTGTATATGACTTAGGCTTCTTCCAGTTTGATTTTTCAGTTTGAACATTCTGCCCAGATTTTGGCCTATCATCATTCCTCCTCTTCTGAATATCTCTCCTCTGAGTAGCTTGCAAATCCAATTCTATCCTTCTAGCTCCACCAGTACAACATAGTCATCAATACCCAAAGGAATCAAGGGCTGTCTAACTACATCCTTCAATCCAGATAGAAACTTATGACATTTTTCTTCTGCATTTGGTATCAATTGAGGTGCATACCTTGAAAGTATTATAAACTCAGGTTCATACTGCATGATAGAGCGATCTCCCTATACCAATCTGATGAACTTATCTTGCATTTTTCTCCTAGCTGAGAGGGGTACAAACTAATCTATAAAAGTCTTCACAAAGTCCTCCCATGAAATAAGATTGCAAGGCCTTCCTTCAAACTTCTCTTGCAATTGTCCTCTCCACCATCTCTCAGCTTCGCCCTTAAAAGCAAAAGAAGCCAAAGCAACTCTTCTTTCTAGAGGGCATGACATACTTTCTAAAATTTTCTCTATCCGCATCAACTAATTTTCTGATTCTATAAGTCCTCCTATCCCTGAGAAAAGAGGTGGTCTCATATCCTGAAATAATTTCAGGTATTTTTCAATAGGAACCCCACCACTTCCACTAGCTTGTGTATGCTGATTTCTTATCATTTTAGTCATTGCTTCCATCATTTGAGTAAATGTATCTATCGCTAGTGAAGGCAGTTGCACCAAATTCTGGTGCTCAGCAGTTTGTGCCTCTCTATTTCACCCATAGCATCTTCCTTAATTGATTCCATAGACCTGAGAAGCACAAATTAATTATAACCGTTATGCATCAATCAATATAATCATATGCAAATCTCTTCATAAAATTTATCTCATTCATAATGGCTCTTTAATTATGATCAGACTTATGTCCCTAAATATAAAATCTAGCTCTGATACCACTCTTGTCACGACCCAGCCCGGGAGCTTGGAATATCAAGGCGGGAACAGACGGTCGGACGTATAAAAAAAACTTACATAACACTTCCAATCTTAAATAAAATCTATAATCATACAAAAGCCACTATAATCCACAAATAATTTAACAATTTGTCCACACATATATATACTAACAAAGTTCATATGACATACAATTTAAACATAATTCAACATAACTGACATAATTACCTATCTCCTTAAGTCTCTCTATGACGATAAACATAATCATCCCTTCTATCAGTCATTTAGTTAAGATGGTTACCTGAAAAAATTAAACAACTAATAATTTAATAAAATTCAGTGGGTCAATTATGTTATTACACTATAGTAAATAAGAAGGTAGAACTAGTATGCATATCAGCTTTCGTTATCACATGTACATAAAAGAAATTTTCCCAAACAATCAAACATATGGAAAGTATGTACAAATAAATATTTCATGTGAACTTTTACTTTTATATTTATCATCTATTTTAGGAGTCACCGTCAAAACCTTTACCAAAAGAAAATCTTTATCAATACTCATCCAAAGGATAAGTAGCCATTATCATTTGCCAATTTCATTGGCCCTTTTTCGTGCACGGGTACATTGCATCCCCAGCCAATATCATAAGGGGGTGAACTCCACTTTCAACATACACATTCATAGTATACAACTATATAACTATGCATATTAATTTATAAATAACAGTAAGTCAGTTAACTTTATAAAATGATGAAGTGTCAATATGATCTAAGATTTATCCAACATGAAGGAAAGCATCACAATTTATGAAGAAAAAGGAAAATAATCATAACTTGCAGTACATGAAAAAGTCATAATCATATAAACATGCATTTCATCACAAGAAATTAAAAATAATTTTACCTTAAATATAAGAACATAATTATTACTTTAATTTGCAGTTTCTTCTTGAATCTCCTTTCCTTTAATACTTTTTTCCTTAATTGAAATTCCTATAAAATAAAATATTGATTTGATCAATATTAGAAATCAATTTATTTTATTTTATTCATATAATACTTACATATAACTTTTATTATTTGACGCTCATATTCATCAATATTCATTGTCTATTTTTTTTAAATTACGTTAAATTAGCCTTTAATTTATTTAATACAATGATATGCCTAATTTGTCATATAATACTTCTAAATCCTATTAACCATATTATTATTTTTCTTAATATAAAATATTAAGTGTTAAAGTGACTTAATATATTCATTTAATATTTATCATTCCCCTTAAAGTGAGTTTGAATTAATTTAACAGTATTATAAATTAGCAAGGGTTTAAGATTTTCTTTATTTTGCAATTATAATTATAATATAATTAAACTAAAAATATAATGGCATGGCATATAAATCAACTATTTATTTTTCTACATACTAATAATTTTTTATTATAATTTTTAATATGAGTAAATATCATCAGATAAAATTTAAAATCATAGAATCATACTTATAAATTTACAAAGTTCATTTATCACCTTTGAATCTCTCGTCTTTGCATAAATTTTTAATAATTTTATCAATCATTATTGAGGATTGAAAAAGAGATTTCAGAATTTACAATGCATTTATAATTTTAAAATAAAAACTCTAAAATTAGAAATTCCTAAATCCTTACCTTATTTATTCCTCTCAGTTTTTCCCTAAGCCTCAACATATCGGCTTCTTCATGCATGCACGCACAGGTCGGTCTCTCCCTTCTCTCTCGGCTGCTTGCGCACGGGCTCCAGCGGCTCAATGTTGGCAGCAGTAGAGCCACCTCACTCGGCTAGGGCACACACTCCTTCTTCCTCGGCTTATGACACACGAAAGATTCGGTTAGGGCATGCACACAAGGTCATGCAAAAGCTTTCCTCCTCTTTCTCCCTCTCCTGTTTCCTCTCTCTCTCTCTCGTTGGGAGTTCTATTTTTTACCTGAACTCTCCCCTCCTTTGACTTTTCCACTCATGATAGTCAGTGGTGGTTGGATTTTTCATTTTATTTTTTTTATTTGTTTTTTTCTGGCTTTCGAGTATTACAAATGGTTCACTGGCTAATGGGGTCATCTTTTTATATGCATAGAACCATGTAGAAACAACTAAGCTAGTTGTCAAAAGCACAACAAAGACGTAGAAATGCAGGAAGAACCTTTGTGGAATAGTTAAATGTGTTTATTGCAAATATTATAATGAAATGGAACCAAGGCGATCGAGCGGGAAACACAGGAGTCCTTGGGCAGCCATAAGAACTCTGTCAACGGGATTACTAATCACATCAAAGATAGTGTCCCTGGCAGGTGCAAGTCCATAGAAGAAGACAAACCAAGATCCTCGAGGCGAGCGGTTTCTTCTTACTTCCTAGCGAGCAATGCCTCTGAATAGATTTTGGAATGCTAGAGATAGGTTTCTAGGATGGTATAATGGAAATAACGGATCGATTTCTTTTCATGGGAAGCCCACGCTGAGGACCAATTTGCATCGGGTGTGGTAGCAACGAGCAGTGGGGATGGAAAACGATGAGGGAAGGGGTGGTACTTCGTCGTCGAGAGCGTAATAGGAGAGAACGCTCAGGAGGCTCATTCACTGGAGTGGAGGCTTTGGCGAGGAAGGGCAATCAAAACAATGGGTTGAGGCGACAATAGAATAGGAATGGGCTAAATTTTCATAATATGTTTAGTAATAGCTAATTAGGCATCTTAAAAAAATTTAAAATAGATCTAGTCCGATCGGCGGTGGCAACCGATTGGGCATCCTAGTCAGCGCCGGTCCGACTAAACTGCTCAAATATTTTTTTTAAAAAAAAATTATCACTATTTTTTGGCCATATTAGGTTCATTGATGTACTTGTAATGTTGGAAAGATTCTACAACTTTTATGATGATAACTTTTGACGAATCTCGACCGGTGAGCCGCAGTTGAATCTTTTCATGTAATGTTATTTTAGTATGGATATGTACCTACATTTGAGTCTGTACCAACTTAAAAATTCATATTTGGCCAAAAAGTTCTTAAGTCAGAGTTGAAATATATGTAATTTCATGTTGAATCTTTGTTCCTCATGTTTGCATTAACCAAAATAAACTAAACTAATAACAAACAACACTATAAGTATACAATTAGAAGAAACTAAATGAGTGAACATTAGAAATAAAAATAGCTAAAACTACATGTCATGAACCGTAAAAATAAGATAACACAGTTATCATCGTCGATGCCTGCATGGTGGAATCTCATCGCTACTAGGGGTGTAATGGGATGGTGGTCGATGTGGCTGATCACATAGATGATGCTGATGATGGTCCTCCTCTTCTTCCACCTGCTCGCCAGGTTGTTGCGAACATCGCAAGTTCGTAACATATGGTATATCAACGGAAGCTTGAGATGGCAATGAGCACCCGTAGTATGCTTCATATGGCGGTGTCATATGGAATGACGGTGGACCATATGTCGGCGGGATCGGTGCATGCCAAGGGTGCATCTAAGACCACAGTGCATCTTGATATGAATACTGGGGTGGCTGTGTAAATGGATATGTAGATTGTCCCACCACTGGCGTAGAGGATGGACCCACATCCATCGACGAAATATCTATCTCTGGCGTGAAGTTCCGAATGTCGGTATCCTTGTATCTGGGAGTGCATCTTCCGCCTCCCAATCAACCAATCGCCATAATCATTGATGTCTTTTTGAAATTTTGTGTCATCACCTTTACCGAAATAGTGCTGAAATATATCCTCAGTGTTCAAGATATGCTCACGCTACAAATAATGTAAATTTATATCATGGTTTCAATGTTAAAAGGAAAAGGAAATTGCAATTTCATATAAACTAATCATCAAACGGTCTCCAGGTTCACAGGGGTAGTATGTGTCAAGAGGAACTTTCAGTGCCTTCAGCATGTAAAGTGAAGCCCAAGAACGGTACCACCTCATGTACTGGTTGATCGCTGGCTCCCGATCATGCTACGATGAATCCACCATCACAACCAACTCAGCGTGGCCTCACTATGCAATGTACGAGGTGGTACCCACCCAATCAACATCGGCCTTTCCTCGTCCATCAACCCGACGACGATGGATCTCGGGCAACATCAATCGTAGGAGGCATGCCAAACTGTCTGACCACATGATCAGGCAGGTACAACTCTACCCTCTTCCAACAAATCAGTGGTACTCTGGCTAGCCATATCTCCTCTCCCTGCAAACATCTTTGCCTCCTCCTGCGTGGGGGGCAGGGAGCTTCATCACCGGACATCTTTGCCTATTATAAGTGCAACAAGCAACAGAGTCAGATTAAAAAAAACTATGTTGTAGTATACTGCTGTGATCAAAGCTTGAATTGGTAAACCACGTGCACGTTTAAGGACTACATTGAAGCACTCAGCGGCATTTGTCGTCATTGTACCATACTTGTATCCATCATCATGAGTTTGAGACCACTGATGTACATCCCTTGAAACCAGCCACTCGTACGCCTACTGCTTAATATTCTTAATGTCTTCCATGTACCTTTTAAAAATGCATATATCTACTGTGTTTCCAGCGACATACATTTTTTGACATATGAAATCAACATCGGCTACGCCGAGTTATCGTACAGCTTTTTTGAAGTTCTCCCTCAAATGGCTTGAGACAGAAGCGATGTGCGTGGAAAGATCTCTCTGCGACACCTAACAAGACGCATGTCTATCTCGGATGAGGCAGAGATCACCCCTTGTAGATACTAATGGGATCAAGTCATGTAATGTGTGTAAAAATCCAAGACTCGCACTCTAATTTGTTTGCATGATCAAGCTTTGCCGCAGAGTGCCTCACCAGGGAGGAAAGTCCCATCAAGACATAAAACTGGGCGACAATACTGCCAACCTCGTATTGACGGCTCGAATGACCAGAACAGTCGTTGGAATCTATTCGATTCTGTGGAGTGTACTCGGTATACTGAACCTGACATAGATGCACAAACAGCAGCCATAAATTTTCTCAATGATCTATATGATTCCTCCCAACTGCCAAAAATTGCCTTAACTGCTTTTTGACGTGCATCCCATGCCTTCATATAAGACACTCTTATGTTGAACTTTGACTCAATACGGCCTACAATCTCCCTTGAGATCCGACTGACGTCTGACTGCAGGTTGGATGAAATAATTGATGAATTGTGATGTGCATTGCTTGTGTCGAGCATTAAGAATAGAATGAATACAACTATGAGGTGAGCTTACTGAACCAATCCTCAACTTTCAAAGCGGCTAAGCGCCACAAACATGGTCTAGCTGTGTCAGAATGGCAGGTGTACAACACAGTAAATTTTGATTGGTTCGAAGCATATATGTCATATTCAACATTGTTCATAATTGACCAACCCTGAATAGCAAATTGTAACTGCTTCTTGTCATGAAAGCACATACCTTCAACCAATTCATCAGGGATGTAGTTTTCCTCTTCAAAGGATGAATCATCTGATGGGCCATCAAATGCAATGTCTTCATCCCATTCTCTAGTGGTTTGAGCACTACGCATGTAATCATTATTACATATCAAATGCTCCTCAGTATGACTTGTTCTCATCGAGTAATCAGCAATCAAATCTCTGACCATATGGGATGGTTCTGTTTCCCTTAAATCAGGCCGTTCTGAATCACTATCATCGCCATCATCATCATCGCTACTATCTCCACTGGGCATAGTTTCATATTCAACATCTTCATCAGTTGGTGGGTTTGGTTCATTAACTTCTGGGTCAGCCATATGAGTAGAACTTGTGCCAGTGAAATATTCATTTTCTCTTGTTGCAGACCCATATAATTCAACATGAGTGCTAAACTGAGAAGGTGGAGTGATGTAATCAGTGGCGATTCCAACTCTCTGCTCGTCAGCGTTGTTAACCTCCCTATCTTCACATGGGAGTTCCTCAACTTTGACATATACCACAATAGGTTATGCACATGTTGCATTAATTATAACTTCACATACTTCTTCATCGTTAATGTGTGTTGCAATAAATCCAGCTCCAATAGGACAATGACCCACTAGATTAATAGAGAACTTTGATTGATCTAGCTTCAACGACATCATTACTCTTTTCTGTAATTCCTCAAATTTAATCCATCGTGGGATTTGTACTGGACAATTTCTCCCACCAATATATGTTGGAATGAACTGCTACTCGAAGTTCACCACCATAGTAAAGAACTACAGAAGAGATCAACTCATCACCACTAGTAACTAAAAGGAACACTGCATTCTGCTACCTATTACGCATAAAAGCTTTTAAAGAATTTGAAAGAATCATGCATTCCTAGATGGAAACTTAATCTTGAAAAAATCACTCTATCCTAATATGTGAAATCGACATGGACCTTGATCTTCAAACGATCACACAATCCTAGAAGAGAACATGATGCCTCTCATAATTATCAGGTTATTTCAGCATAACAAATAAAAGCCAAATGCTGGAATGTCACAACAATCAATTTGTGTGACGGCACATCAATCGGTCTCTTTTACATCTATAAACAACCACGTACTTCATTTGCAAAAAAAACATCACGCACAAAAATATTAACCAAATAAGATCACAAATAAAGTAAACTTTTCCCAGAAAAACAAAACCACATATGCTATTAAGAGAGCTTGATAACACCTAATTAAACTACACATACACTTAATCAAGCATATTAGCACAAATTACAATCCCCTAAAAAAATAAAAATAACACATACAAAGTGAGATCCAACTAAAGAGCTTGATAATACCTAATTAAACTACACATACACACTTAATCAAGCAAAACATATTGCGTACAAATTACAATCCCCTAAAAAAATAAAAATACCACATACAAAGAGAGATCCAATTAAAGAACTTGGTAACACTTAATTAAACTACACATACACACTTAATCAAGCAAAACATATTGCACACAAATTTCAATCCCCTAAAAAAATAAAAACACCACAAACAAAGTGAGATCCAACACAAACTTTCTATAAGAATCATAATAATTAACTTAAACATACAAAATAAACTCATACAATTCAAAATCTAACAAATTTTTTTTAGTTTAACGTTAGAAATACCTAAATCGGCAGAAAATTTCAATAAAAACCCTAGCGAGATCCTTCTTCACCGGCGGCGAACACTTTTTGGCCGGCGCGGCGAGGAGATCACGACGGAAAACAAAACCCGAGCTGCGGCGCTCACCGGGTTTTTCGCTTAATTTTGATAGTGCGGGCGGGCATCCGGTCAGCGCCGATCGCCCGTGACTGCGACTACTATTTTAAATTTTTTTAAGATGCATAATTAGCTAATTTAATTACTAAACAGGCCTATTATGAAAATTTAGCCATAGGAATGTTGTTTGTTAGGTTTTATTAGGTATATATAGCCCTTTTTTATTTCATTTAACTAATTAATTAACTTTAATTTGAAATTTTGCGACGATATTATTATATAATTAATATATATGTTGATTTAAAATTATTCTGATGTTACAGACACAATGGTGTGGTCCGTTTCACGATCGGAGGCTATTTCATTCATGTCGGCGTCGAATCGAAGTCAATTTCAGTTCAAATTTGTGCATCGCTTCTGATCGCTCGACATTCACGTAGACTCATCCAAATTGAGCACAGACAGTCTTATTTAATAGATTTCGGCATTTTGACACTAACGGCGTAATCAATTTGGCGAACCGAGGTCATTTGGGCATCATCGCGGCTTTTTGACCTCGATATGCGAGTCAGTGAATTGACGGCCCTCCTTCTTGATCAGTCAACTGTCAATATGCAAGATGCCTATTCTGATCAATTTCGATGTTCTGAATGCGATGGTAAAGTCCGTTCATCGATCGGAGGACGTTTCAACTAATTTTCGGTAATGTCGAGTGTATTTCAGCTCTGATTTGCATATTGTTATATCCGATTGCTCGATATTCACACATACTCGTCTGAATTGAGCACAAATAGTCTCATTTGATAGATTTTGACATTTTGATGCTAGAGGCACAATTAATTTTGCGAACATAGATCATTTGGGCATCGTCGTGACTTCCAGACCTCAATATGCATGTCAGCGCTTCGACGACCCTCTTCTTGATCAGTCGATCGTTGAATTATGCAAAGGCTTTAATTTTTAAAATAGGCTAATTAATAATCATAATTAGGTGATTAGGCATTTAAAAAAATTAAAATAGGCCTAATAGCCGGTCGGGCGGCGGCGGATATCGAGGCCGGGCGCTCAAATTAGGCCAACCGAGCTCGTGGTCCGAGCTCTCGGTTTTTTCTCCCTGCGATTCGTCACTTCGTGTCCGTCGCCGGAAGACGCTTGCCACGCTAAAGAGGGCCACCGGGTTGGTTTCGCCGGTGAAGGAGTGGATCTCAAATATTTTACGCCGATTTAGGTAAATTTTACCGGAAATGAAAAAAAAAATATTAGATTTTACTTTGAATGTGTTGTTTTTATAAGAAATATGTGTTAAATCTGATTTAGTTGGTATTTTTAAGCTATGTAGTTTGATTTTTATAGAAAATATGTATTAGATCTGATTTTGAATGTGTTGTTTTTTTGGGGGGTTAGTTGAATTAATGAGGTTATTTTTGTTTGATTAATTTATGTCATATCTTTTGCTCAATATGTATGCTTTTCAGTTGGATTAAGCGCATTCCTTTTGTGGTGAAAAATTTGATAAGATCAAAGTTTGATTAGTTTGTGCGTGATATTTAGTTTATGAGAATTTACTTGTAATGTTTCATTAGTTTGTGCGTGATATTTGTTGATGAAAAATTTGTATGTGTGATGCTTATATAAGAAATTTTAGTATAAATGATAATATGTTTGTGCGTGTTTATAGATCAAAGTTTATTTCGGTTTATTTTTTGTGTGGATTATATTAAATTTGTACAACAAAAGTTTGTAAGGTCACATTAGAGATGTGAAATAGAGTATAAAATTTGAATTATTAAATTTCAATAGGTAGTAGTGAGTTAGCCCCATCATTGTCTTTATCCTGATTTAAACTATGTAAATTCATGAGGCGAGACGAAGGATTACTGTTGTTTTGTTATTATTAGTTGGAAATGAATTCAAATATTATTTTTATAGTTCTTTACTATGGTGGTAAACTCAGAGTAAGTCACAATTTCATTTCAACATATGTTGGTGGAAAAAACGTCCAGTCCAAATCCCACGACGGATTAATTTTGATGAATTACAGAAAAGAATAATGAGGTCGTTGAAGCTAGATCCAGCATAATTATTTGTTAATCTGGTGGGTCACTTTCCTATTGGTGCTGGATTTATTACCACACACATTAACGATGATGAAGTCTATGAAGCTATATTTAATGCAGTATGTGTGCAACCTATTGTGATTTACGTTGAAATTAACGAACAGCTGTGTGGAGATAGGGAGGTAAACAGTGCAGTGGAATGTCAGATAGGTCAAAATAGCACTGAGTACATCACACCATCTTCTCAAGTGGAATTCTATGGGTTTGCAGCAAGAGAACATGATTATTTTGCTGGGATAAGTTCTACTGTTATGGGTGACCCAGAAGGAGACGATATGAATCCACCATCTCCTAAAGATGTTGGATATGAAACTATGCCTTGTGAAGGTAGTAGTGATGATGACGAAGAGGATGATAGCGACCCAGAGAGAACAGATTTGAGGGCCACAGAACCATCCCTCAGGGTCAGAGATTTGATTGTCGGTTACTCAATTAGAACAAGTCACACTGAACAACACTTGATACGTAACAATGACTATATGTGTCCAAACAACTAGAGAATGGGATGAGGATCGCACATTTGATGGCCCATTAGATAATTCAATCTTTGAGGAAGAAGAGCATTCGGAAGAATTGGCTGAGGGTATCTATTTTCATGAGAATAAACAGTTATAATTTCGTTCGCATTCATCACAAACAACTTCGTCATGTCATGCTTCAAATAAATCAAAATTCACTTTCTTTGTGCACATCATTCATTCGAGTAGACCATGTTTGTGGTGTTTACACGCAAGCTCAATTAAAAGGTTGGGTGGTGCATGGATGATTGGTTCAATTGGGTCACCTCATACCTGTGCTCATTCAGTGCTTAATGCTGGTCACATGCAATGAACATTAGAATTCATCAGTTATTTCATACAACCCGCAATAAGACGTCAGTTGGATCTAAAGCCCAATTGTAGGGTGTGAGTCCAAGTTCAATATAAGAGTGTCTTACATGAAAGCGGATGCATAGCAAGAAGGTGGCGATATTTAGTAGTTGGGAGGAATCTTACAGATCTTTGGGAAAATTCATGGCTGCAGTATGTTCATCTATGCCTGAGTCAGTGTATCGTGTCCATGCAACAGAATCAAACAGATTCCAATGATTGTTCTGGTCGTTTGAACATTCAATTACTGGGTTGGCGATTGTCGTCCACTATGTCTAGATGGCACCTTCCTCCGGGTAAGTATAGAGGTAATTTTGCTGCTTAGAATCGATGCAAATAATGGCTTGTTCCCATTAGCTGCGTTATGGAAATGCATCGATTCATGGGTATGGTTTACACACATTACAAAATTTGATCCCAGTGTTACAAGAGGTGATCTACGCCTCATCTCAAATGACATGGTCTTGTTAGGTGAGAGATCTTTCCACAGACATCGCTTTTGCCTGCGCCATTTGAGAGAGAACTTTAAAAGAGCAGTAAGATAATTAGGCATAGGTGATGTTGAGTTCATATGTCAGAAGATGTACATTGCTGGGAATACTGATGATATTCAAATTTTTAAAAGGTATATGTTAGAAATCAAGAATATTAAGCAGGAGGCATATGATTGGCTGGTCTCTAGGGACGTTAAGCAATGGTCCCTAACTCATGATGAAAGTTATAGGTATGGTACAATGACCATAAATGCACAAATTTGAGTACTTCAAGTGCTAAAAAAAGAACGCGTGGTTTACCAATTCAAGCCTTATAGCGGTGTATTATAACATAGTATCCTTTATTGAAAGCTAGAATCACACTACAACAGGATACCTTATTCTCCCCCCGCATTAAGACAACATTGCAGGATAATGAACGAGAGGCAAGAAGAGTTCCTGAATCATTGAGGATAAGCATGACTGAGTACTAAGTGTTTGATGTCATAAGCAGAACCTTCAAGGTTGAACTAACTGAAAAGACAACCATAGTCTTACCACCCTGCAGTATGTAATTCTTTGATTACGGGACAACGGCCAAGCCATGTGCAATTTGTCTCACCTTATTATACTTGCAAACTACATTAAAACCTACTAAGGCGAATTTCATGTAATACCGGATCGTGAAGAGTGGTCGAAATTGTGATGTACATACTAAATTACAATCCTCCAAATGTCAGAAGAAAGTCCCCATCTAGGTCAAACAGATATAAGAATTCAATGGACGAGAGCACTTCTAGAAGTTCAAGGATTTGTGGTGTGTGTAAGACTGTTGGGCACAATAGGTCTACATGTCCTCAAACTAGATCACGGAGATTGTAATTTATTTTAGTTTATGTGTTGGTTGTTATTTATGGTGTGTGTAAGACTGTTGGGCTTTGTACTCTAATTTCATTTCTAGATTGGAGATTGTGATTTGTTTTAGTTTATGTGTTGGCTGTTACTTGTTATTTGGTTTAGTAAATGTCATTTCATTAAATACAAGTTCAAACTCGTGGTTGACATGCAAGCTTCTTTAATTTGATGTTCTATCTACAAGTAAATTGCTTAGCTCTAAATGCTTTCATTATTGTGTCTCTCAATTTGCACTTCTTTATTCAATTGTTAGCTGCTAAATTTATAACAAGGAAGATGTCCGGCGATGATGCTCCTCGTCCCTCACGTAGGAGGAGGCGGGCGAGGAGATAGTTGTGGTATGGCCATGCCGTGCGTACACCAGAGCTATACGTGGCGAGGCTGCGCATCGATATGGTAAAGGGTTTTCTTAGAGTTTGGTTTTGTGCGACTTTGTTATCTTGACGCATTATAATCATAATTCATCATTTGATTTGTTTACGTGCTTGAGCTGCTGCCGATGTTTAGGGAATGGCATGTTAACTGCCCTAGATTTATGGATGTCTTGCGAGTTGCCGGCCTATATTGTGTCTCTCAGATGCAGTATATTAAGCTTGATCATCACTTGCGGCGGCAGCGTGAGCGTAATATCCTCGACGAATACCTTTCTGGCATGGGAGATGGCGGTTGCTCTGGGATGTGGTGATGATTCCCATTCGGATGATGACCCACCTGATTGGCTTGTTATTGGTGGCGGAAGCGGTGGGCTTCGATGGACACTACGTGATTATTGCGATATACCAGATCTCCGGTTCACTTGCATGTCGAGCTTACGATTTGCTGGATGGTTTCTTACATACTTGAGTTAGGTTCATTTGCGATATCTGCCATTGAGGATATCGACACATTTAGGGGGGTTGTCTTTAGGTTCATTTGTCGCTCTATCTGAATTACATGAACCAAACCACGAACATGGTGGATGTGTTCATTTGGGCACAGCACACTCATGTGGGAAGACCTACGTTACGTGTTCCGTATCCTACTGACATTGACGGGCTTAGCGTTGGTTTTCGGTGGAATGAAGGATATGTTCGGGAAATGCCATTATCTAATATCAGTCTAGGGATGAGGATGGACTTCTGGTGGTATCTTTGAATTGATGTAATATTATGGCTAACTCATTACGATCTTGTGTAAAGAATAACTTATCTTTTAGGTCATAGTCATATAGACATCGGTCGCATGTCGCGGAGATATGTTTCTGAGGAGAGATATGGCTAGCTAGAGTATCGCTAATATGTTGGAAGAGGATAGAGTGGTACACGCGCGATGCTTTCGAGCAGTTCGGCATGCCTACATTAACTGATGTAGCCCCGATAGATCCATCATTCGTACGGGTTGATGGACGAGGAAAGACTGATGTTGATTGGGTTGAATACCACTCCTTCATTGCACGGAGAACCTGGTGTGACTTCGATTGTCATAGTTGATTCATCAGATCAGAGGATCAACCGTATATGAGGTGGTATCGTTCATGGACATCACTTTACATGCTCGACCAAGCGGTACCTCGACACATATTACGAGGGAACATTTGATGGTTTATGTATGCAAAGTATTATAATTTGTTTTTCCTATTAACAACGAAATCCTGATCTAAAACTTCTATATGCAGCAGCGCGAGCACATCTTGAAGACTGAGGATATATTTCAGCGGTATTTCGACAGAGATGAAGATACAAAATTTCAGAATTCTTTCAACAATTATGAAGAGCTGCTCGTGGACTTGAGGCGAAATATGCATATCTCTGACACTAGATCTGAGATCTGACATACGCGCCACGCACAGAGTTCCGTCGATGGATGTGGGGCCATCCTCGACACCAGTGGTGGGGCAGTCTACGTACACATTTTCACAGCCACCCCAGTATTCATATCAAGAGGCAATGTGGTCTCAGATGCACTCATGGCACGCAGCAGTCCAGCCGACATATGGACCACCGTCATTCCATATGACACCGCCATACGGAGTGTACCATGGGTATTCGTTTACTCGCAGTCGGAGATTTACCTCATATTCTGGGACTTAGAATTCGCAACAACGGCGGTGGGAGAAGAGGAGGACCATCAACAACATCATCTGTGCGATCGGCCATGACGACCACCAGCACATTACATTCTAGGTAGCGATGCGATTCCACCACTCAGGCATCGCCGAAGATAGATGTGTTATCTTTCTTATACAATGGAAGGCATGACTCTCTTTTTATTTATTTCTTAGTCATTCATGTACTTCTTATTGTATTATCGTGTACTTTATTATTTGTATATTTTGATTAAATCAAATGTGAAAATGAGAGATTCAACTGGGAATTACATAAAAATTCAAACTCAATTTTTATATAAAATATAATGAGAGTGTTTGATATTATCGAAAAAATAATATATTCAACTTCAGAAGTCACACATTTGCAAAAACTGCGGCTCACTGGGCGAGATTCTTTGAAAGTTGTCAACATAGAAGTTATCGAATTTTTCATTATCTTTCCAAAAATACCAACCACACCAAAACCCGACACCTAATGAGCCTGATATGGCCAAAAAAATGAGGGCTGCATCAATATCTTGAATTTTTGCAACTTCTGAAGTCGCACATTTCTAAACACTGCGGCTCACCAGACGAGATTCGTCGAAAGTTATTAACAAGAAAGTTGTAGAATTTTTCATTATCTTTTCAACAATACTAAGCACGCCAAAATCCAACATCTGTTGAGTTAGATCACATAAAATGTGGTGCCTAATTTTTTTTTAAATTAAATTTTTTTATTAAATTTGCATCGATCGGCCGGCTGGAGGCTACTATTTTATTTTTTTAAATTCTAATCACCTAATTATGATTATTAATTGGCTATTAAAATTTAATCCTTGCAAAATGCCTCGATGGATCATTTGCGATGGATCAGTTCGTCGTCGGATCATTTTCGGTCGTTCACGAGCTCGTTTGTGAAAAGGTTGACTTATGGCTCGAGATAAGATTAGAGAGTATATGGTTTGGTCACATAAAGCGTCGGTCGTCCAATGATCCAATTAGGAGAGTAGATGTATTATATTCGCTTTATGTTAAGAAAAGTAGAGGTGGACCTAAAAAGACTTGGTTACGATATATAAAAAATGACATTAGTTTATTAAAATTAAATGAGAATTTGGCAGTTAATAGGACACAATGAAGAAGAAGAATTCATGTAGTTGACCCCACATAGTGAGATAAAGGCTTGTTGTTGTTGCGTTTTCATAGAGTAATAACTCCAAACCACCTCAGTTAATGTATGAAGTGAAATCTTTAATATACTACTTTTGAAGTTTAATGGAAGTATTCAATCTTCATGCAGCTATGGATGCAAGTAAATCTCATTGAACTATGTAAATTTATTTTCGTATTTTCTCTCTCTTTTATCCTTGAGAAAATACCCTTTACTTTCTAGGTATTGTCACAATGTACCCTTATAATAGGCATATCAGCAAATGATTTTGACACTTTGCAAACCATTTGTATCATGAAGAAAGAAATTACAGGCTTATTATATTTTTCCCATAAGGTGATAGTAGGCAATTGGCTATCTATTACATTGTTCCCTGAACTCTTCTCACATAAGCAACTGGCTTCAGCAACAACTTTGAATAAGTGGACTTAATATTCTAGCATTTTGCTTTCAATTAGAAAGCCTGTTTGGTTGTAAGGTGAGCAATTATTTGGATATTTTCCACTATTATGCATTAATGTTAGCTGTCCCATCAGATTCCTACATAAAAAAGTACAGCTTTTGTATAACAAAATTTTTGCTTCTATTTCTTATTTAGTGAACTGCATCTCATGAAGCAGCAATGCATTCATGGGAAAGCAGTCAAATCTTTATTGCAGAAAACTTTCATTTCATAAAATTTAACAATCAATTTGTCTTAAATTTACAGCTTTGGTGCTAAAAGCAGGCCACATGTTGGATACAATAATAGAGACAATAAGCTTTCCTTTTCTTCTTCTATATGGGGAACTCTGCCAGTTGGCTCACTATACAACTTTTGATATTCAAGGCAAATTAAATCTAAGATCAAATTTAAAATAAACAATTGCCAGCTAAACATGGGACCATAAAAATCTTTCACAAAATCTACGAAACCATGAGATGATGCTGCCAAAGAGAAAGAAATTGATCTATTTTCTGCACGCATAAAGAGCAAGATTAGCATTCTTCTCAAATTTCGTGATACCGCCAAGTTCTTTAGAATAAGGCTTGTTCAATGGTTCGACTGGGATCCAACCAGGCATTCAACCGTGATAATAAAATAAATCTGAAAATATTAGATTTTGACACCATCTCTCCATTGAATTTTTTTCCCAAGCTGGTTCAATTTATCCCAGTATAAAATTGAAGTGTTTAACGGTTTATTTTACAAGTTGATCTAAGTTCCTTTCAAATCAAGTTGTTTAATCGGACAGAACTATTTTTTTGGGACCGTTAAACCAATTAATGGCAAACGAACACACATTACACGCTCGAACGCAGGTCATAGTGATGGGAGAGAACTCCCGACCATCTGATCATGCAGTACAATGCAACAGACAAAACTGATTTGAGTATCGGTTCATCCATGGTTTTGTTGCAGTTTTCAAAACCATGGATGCAACATTAATTATTGGAAGATAAAAGAGTTAAAAATATATTTAGATGATTTAGATATATATAATAGAAGGCAGAAGCATTAATAAGATGAGTAGATAAAACACATTTTGAAGGATAAAGATAGAAATGGTTGTTGTGCAAAAAATATTTGGGGAAATGAGAGTGAAAATTCCTAAAGGTGAAAATATATTTTAAAAAATAAAAATTTCATTTTTTTTCTCATTTGCCATGTGAAAATACATCTTGATCTTAAGAGTCTAGATTTTAAAATCCATCTTGATTCTACTTCGTCCATGAAATTTAATGAACCCACCACCGTTTTTCGAAACATATTTCTAACTTAAAACCACCAATGAACCCAATGGCTTGATTTGATTTATATAATAGAAATGCTTTCAAAATTGATGATTTTTTATTCACTCAATTCATGCATGAATATGTAATTATCATGTTTGAGCAGGTTTGTACAGTTTTAATTCAATGTTAATTCTAACTGCATCAAATTAGATAATGATCTAACAAATTTCAACATTTTTCAAAACATGTTTTTTAACCTCAAGCAACCAAATGAGCGATAATAATGTTGAAGTGATGAAGACAAGTCATTCACTTTTGTCATCTCATAAATAATTGCCCTTCGCTAAAACAGACTGAAGCAGTTGTAGGGGGATTGGTGATTTTTTGAGGACTTACTCGATTGGGAGCAAGTGATATTGAAACATCAGTTGCCAGGCTAGCAGAATTAGCTATATAATGAATGATTTACCAGTACACAAGCATCCTTACTCTTACTATTCTACATATTACATGCTCTGAAGGCAATATTGTATTTCAATGAATTACAGTTGCAGAAAGATTTTGCTGGTAGAGGACATGGAGATCAACAGGGTACAGAAATTATTCGATCTATTCCAGCTTTTAATTTCGATTCCATAGATTCAGAAATTGGCATGCTGTGCTTTTTTTTCTTTTCTTTTTAATGGACTGGTGGAGAATTTGATATAGTTATGATCTTCAATCAGGAATGCAAAATAAGAAGATAGAAAGAAAGAAAGAAAAAACTTAGTCAATTTCAAGAGTTATATTCGCGTTTAGCTTAGCCAGGATCAGTCAAAGTCCAAACTTTAATTTTGCTTAGTTTTCTTAACTGTTTTTTTTTAACAGCCTTTCCAACTTGATTTCAATGAACTGTAGGTGGTAATGAGAAAACTACTGAGTGGCTTCGATGTGGAGTTACAAGAGGTGCAGAATGGAGAAATGGCAGTGGATTACTTTGAGAAGGGAAACACGTGTGATCTGATCTTCATGGACAAAGACATGCCCGTCATGGATGGCCATGAGGTGGTGTGTGCTAGCTCTATTAACATTTTCTTTTTAAACAATATGATTTTTTTTATATAGTTTATAGAAATAAAAATATTGCTATTAAATTGATGAAGATTTACTTTGTTTTAATGGATAAGATGTGCCGTGTGCGTTAAACCCATCTCCACAAAAACTAAAATAATGTCTAAAAGATTTACAACATGAAATAATTAAAAATCTTTCAATGTGAAATAAATGTTTCATATCTGCGACGGTGTAATTGAATCAGTTCTCTAATTATAATAGCTTTTGGAGCTTTGGTTGATTTCAGGCTACAAGATTGCTTCGTTCTTTGGGAGTAAGAACGCCGATAATTGCATTATCAGCTAGCAATCTGCAATCTGACAAGGAACTATTTTTTCAGGCTGGAGCTAATGAGTACCAAACTAAGGTAGTTATTTACTCTTGCTGAAATTTTGGTACAACTCTCCTATAGATCAAATTGTTTTATTTACAAATCCATGGAACAGCAGCCTCTTTCAAGATCAAAACTGAAGTGCATTCTTGATAACTGGATTGTTTGATCAAAAGAAGATTTTTTATTATTTTTTCACTGAAACGGCTATGGGATTTGAACAAAGAGAAAGCTTTAGAGTAGTAACATTCAACTCAGCTTCGAAGAAAACAATGATAATTTTGTGCTCATGCATTTGTATAGATGTGTTTCTGTGAGTATTTTTGTATGGAATCGATGAGAATTGAAATGAGGAAGGTGCTTATGTATTTTGATTGCGATTGTTCTAAGAATAATCTTGTGGTGTAATTTGCTACTTATCAAAATAATTTTAAAAAGTTGCTGCTTATCAATTGCCAGTATCTTATGGTTTTGCCTTCATAATCCATGTAAGAGAAGGGAAAGATGAAGTCCTGGGGAGAACATATGTCTCTGTTCGTGTATTTATGAAGTACTAGCTGTTAATTTAGATTTCCTACCTTATTCAAAATCTCCAAAACTCGAAACTAAAAAACCACTGAAAGGAGTCTTAACTCAATTGCAATACACGTGTGTACCTTTCTCAAAACCCCCACATTTTTATCATATATTTGAAGTTGAAATTCCTATGTTGGGGGATCAAATAGTACGTTTAAAAAATTAGTTTGTTTGAGTATTTCAGAGTATATACACAACAAATAAAACCAAAGTAAAACAATTATACAGAACACATCAGATTTAATGTGAAAAAATCCGAGAACGGGAAAAAACCATGGAGTCACACCACCAAGAAATCAACTATGAAAGAAAAACTGATGAGAATAGTACATATTACAATTATTTGGAGCCTCTTTACACATCAATCACTCTAAGACGCACTTCACTCTTAATCACAAGAGAATAAAAAAAAGATAAAAAAAATTGCATAAAAATTGTCTAAATAAGAAGTCTCTTGACTTGTAGTGTCATGGCATTGTGACCTTGGTGTGGCGCCGCTGTCCTCTAAGCTTTTCTATGCGAGTTTGAGCATGCGGCGTTGCTCCTTTAACACCGAGACACCGACCTCTCTGTTATTCTGCCTTAGTGCCCTGCTCCTAGTGTCGCCTCCGGCAGCGCCGAGACACAGACTTCTCTGTTTTCCTTGTACAAATCTATGGATCTCAACACTATGGAACCATCCTCTTTGCACCATGGCGCAATCCTCCTGGCGCCTAGGCACTTTCTTATCTATCTCTAATTCAATGAACTTCTGTTCTAGCGCCGAGGTGCTGCACGCCGGAAAAAAAAAGCTCTACCGGCGTAAAAGATAAGAGGCTGAGTGATAAAATCAGGCTTTACAAAATAACAGTATATTGCAACAATCTTACGGTTTATGTCTTTTTGCATGAGGACATTTCCATCATCGATGATATATATATATATATATATATATATATATATATATATATATATATATATATATATATATATATATATATATATATATATATATATATATATGACACTTAAAATACTACTAGATGCAATCTTGAAAAGAAAGCGATCCAAGTTGAAAGGCGAGATCAAGCACTTAAAATATCTTTGGAAACTCTAGGATGTCAGTTAAATCTTTAAATAACTCTCAAACATGAAGTGTTTATAGTCAAATCGAGCATCTCGACGAGCCGGATCTAACGAGCCTAAGATCTCATAATTCTGACTTCATTTGAGCATTCAAATACACAAAATACATCATATGATCAAGGGAATCATCATGAGCCATCCGATGGAGAGGAGTGGTTCGGATTTTGCATGTATTTACAGAGACGCCACTCCTCCAATCTATAAATAGCCCCTCATTCCTCATATGAGGGAGGCAAGAGAGGAGAGAGCTCTAAAGCTTGAAAATCCTCCAAAGACAATCGTGCCACCACTCGACAGTTGTCAACCACGCCGCCACTGCTACCCTTGCTGCCAATCTCCGTTGGTCACCATCATGACGACCTTCATCGTTAGTGTGGTCGTTCTCATTGTTCACCATCATTCCTACCACTAGCAATCATACAACCTAAACGTGACTATATATTGTTGTTGTCGATTTTGGGATTCCATTGACTTCTCATATGCAATTATGTAATCCGTATCTAATAACTTGTACTCCAAAACAAATATATAGTGGAAGCTTTTACCTAGAACCGTGATTTTTCCCTTTTTGAGGTTTTCCATGTTAAAATTTTGAGTTTTTCTTGTTCACTCTTTAAATACGTGTCTTGGATCGAACAAGGCAAAACTTTACTCTACTTTTCTAGCGCAAATGTAGAACCCATTATTTCATAATTTCCCAAGTTTCTAATAAGATCAAAACCACCTTGAGGTGGAGCATTTCAAGCTTTTAAGAGCACGAGAAAGAATGAAGATTCATCAAACTTCGTTCCTTCAGATTTTGTCGAAAACTCGGGGGCAACTCTTAATCTCAAAAGATTATCCAAATCAATATTCTGGATATCTAATTGAATATAAGTTACAGAAGCAAATCAGCAATACCAATGAAAAAAACCAAGGTTAAGGAGCAACTTTGGCTACAATCAAAAATGGATGTTTTGATTCAACTTCTTTCATACAGGTTAACGTCATCAAGTAATACTTTGATAAACAACCTCGGATGGGTCAAAAATCTTCAGCGGATTCAATTCGATCTCTTCCATACATGTTAACGTCATCGAGCAAAGACTCTGACAAACAACCTCGAATAGATCAAAACTTTGCATCTACTCTATGCAGGTTAACGTCATCGAGCAAAGACTCTGGCAAACAACCTAGGATAAGTTAAAAGATCCTTGGTGGACTTCCCACGACCTTTTTCATACAAGTTAACGTCATCGGGTAACACTCTGACAAACAACCTCGGATGGGTCAAAATCCTTAGCGGATTCAATTCGACCTCTTCCATACAGGTTAACGTCATCGGGTAACACCCTGACAAACAACCTCGGGTCAAAATCCTCGGCGATTCAATTCAACCTCTTCCACATAGGTTAACATCATCGAAGTCACACCGACAAATAACCCGGATATGTCAAAATCGCCGATTCAATTCAACCTTTTCCATAGTTAACGCCATCGGGTAACACTTAACAAAACCTTGGATGAGTCAAAATCCTCGCGGATTCTTCAACCTCTTCCACACGCACCATCGAAGACTCGACAAACAACCTCGGATATGTCAAAAATTCTCAACGGATTTCATTCAACCTCTTCCATACAGGTTAACGTCATCGGGTAACACTCTAACAAACAACCTCGGATAGGTAAAAAATCCTCAGCGGATTCAATTCGACTTCTTCCATACAGGTTAACGTCATTGAGTCACACTCTCACAAAAAATCTCGGATAGGTCAAAGAAAATCCGCCGACCATCGCCGGCAATCTCCGCCGGTCACCACCATCGTCGCCGGTCATCCCCGCACGCGCTGCCGTTGACTACATTAGCGTTGGTTATACCGACCACCCCGTGCCGCTAACCACTGCCGCCACCGCTGGTGACCATTCATCTGCTATTACCACTATCAGCATTCTGGCTAATCGACGCTGGCCGCTATAATTACCGCTGCATTGCCGCTACCACCGTCGGCCGCTAACCACGTTGCCGGTTATCGCGGCCGATTATCGCTGCATCTCGCGCCACCATATCGCATTCATATCCCTTCGCCACTGATGCTGCCACTGCCGACAACTGCCGATCAGCCGCTGACTACCGCCGGTTGCAACATTGCTGCCGGTTACCACTGCAATTATCGCGAATTCGGTTGGTCATTATCGCTGCTGCCATTCTCGCTGATTACTGACGCGCCGCATGCTGATATCATTGTATTGCTGCTGCTGAACAACCTCGCTAGCCACCATCGCCGACCATTGCTGCCATTTTCGCCGGCTACACCACATTATTGGGTCATCTCGCTGACGATTGACGCGCCGCTGACATTGCGCAGGTTACAATACCTCCGTCGGCCGCTAACCACACGGTTACTGCTGCAATCGGATCTCCATGGTCAATTATCATCGCGGCCATCTCGCACCACCGTCGCGGTCATCTCGCGTTTACGCCGGCGCCGCATCATCATCCTCGCTGGTTATATTGCCGCCGATCATCACCTCCAAACCGGTCGGTCCGATGAGACTTGACACTCTTTCGAGGGAAAATCGAGTTTGATTGAGGTCGACACACCTCTTTCGAGGGAAACGGGTTTCATATATTAACTACGGTCTTGATTGTCGTAACCCGCCGGTTCAAGAGGTCTAACGCCTCTTTCGAGGAAAAACTGGAGCCTTACCGTCTGAATTACGGTTCTTGATCACCTCCAAACCCGCTCGGTCCGACGAGGTTAGTTGACACCTCTTTCAAGGGAAAACTGGAGTCTTGCCGTATGAACTACGGGTCTTGATCGCCTCCGAACCCGGTCGGTCCGACGATGACAGTTAATGCCTCTTTCGAGAAAAACTGGAGCCTTGTCGTATGAACTACGGGTCTTGATCGCCTCAAACGACCTTCTCAAGAAGAAGAGAAGGTGCCTTCCTCGGGTTTTATAGATCCCTATATAAAAATGTCAAAATCGTAATTGCAAAATCGCCAAACGAGGAAGCCAACGGACGTTTCGCCGGCAGACGAAGCCACGGGGCGGCATGATGCAGATCATGGGCGTCATACAAGACGCATGTCACCAGACGTTGCAGCCCGCCAGCCCCGCCGCTGCTCAGCCACACTCCAGGTTCCTGTATATTCCGCAATTCATCAGAATTACTGCCACTCCGCCTAACCCGCTCACGAATCGACGACGGCCATCGCCCGCGTGACTTCGCATTGCCACAGACCAATGGCTGAGACCCACGCGACGCCGCCGCCCGACGCCAGCGGTCTCTCATGGCTCATTTATCACGGCACGCGCTCGAGCCTGCTCGATTGGGATAAGTCTGAACCTCGAAATCTGCGCGATACCTCTGAGACATTCGGCTCAGATCCGCTTAGGTCATAATCTTGTGCTCATGAAAATGTTCTCTCAAAATGTGGTTAATGGACCCTCAAATTTCATTAAAAATTTGCTATTTTCAAGTATTTGACATATATATTTTGGATGATTGAGATAATGTCATCCAAAATAAATCGATATGACACTTAAAATACTTAATAAATAAGCACGAATCTTGATGCTAAAAGCAAGTTGATCCGAAGTTGAAACTGGTCGAGATCAAGCACTTAAAATATCCTTGGAAACTCTGGGATGTCAGTTAAATCTCTAAATAACTTTCAAACATGGAGTGTTTATAATCAAATCGAGCGTCTCGACGAGCCAGATCTAACGAGCCCAAGATCTCATATTTCTGACTTCATTTGAGCATTCAAATACACAAAATACATCATAAGATCAAGGGAATCATCATGAGTCATCCGATGGAGAGGAGTGGTTCGGATTTTGCATGTATTTATAGATACGTCACTCCTCCAATCTATAAATAGCCCCTCATTCCTCATATGAGTGGAGGCCAAGCAAGAGAGAGGAGAGAGCTTTAAAGCTTGAAAATCCTCCGAGCACAATCGTGCCACCACTCGACAGTTGTCAACCACCGCCACCGGCCGCCGCCGCTGATCCTTGCCATCGTCAATCTCCGTCGGTCACCATCATGACGATTTCATCATGGTTGTTCTGTTGTTCACCATCATCTCGCTACCACTAGAATTACAACTGAACGTGACTATATAGTTGTTCGTATGATTTTGGGATTCCCATTGTCGCTTCTCATACAATTATGTAATCTCATTATCGGAAAACATGTACTCCAAAAAAAATATATAATGTAAGTTTTTCTTGGCTAAGGGTGGTTTTTTCTTTTCGAGGTTTTCCACGTATGGAGTTTTCTTTCACTCTTTAAAACCCGTCAGATCTTGGATTTCACAAGGCTAAGCGTAAACTTTTACTCTACCGCAACTGGTTTTCTAGCACGCAACAATATATATAATACCAAATTTAAGGTCCCTATTAAGTTAAAAAAATAATAATAAAAATTATAGTTCTTAGAACTAGATCAAGCCAATCTTTTAGCTCCGTTATAATTGAACCTACTACATAACTATATTAATATTTTAGATCACATTTTTTTCTTGATCATTATTATTATTTTTTTGTGATATTGTATAAACTGAATTCGAGCAACCTTTCCGAAAGAAGGCAATAGAAAAACAAAGAAGACAAATCTCTATGAAGAATAAATTCATAACGAGCTTAGCAAACAAGGCTTTCATATACAAATGGATTATTATAAGGGGAAGCAAATCAATATTTTAAAAATATTTTTTAGAATATGTTAATGTAAATTATAAGTTGTTTTCCAAAAATTAAATGAAAATATATGAGAGGAAAAAAAATGAAATATTTTTCATTATGTATATAATTATAAGGTTATTAATAGACAAACATATATATTAAATAAATAATATATCTTAATCTAAGACAATATTTTTAAAACATTTGTCATTTTCAACATATTTTTATATAACTTATAACTTATTTTTCAAAAATTAAATAAAAATTGATATGACACTTAAAATACTACTAGTCGAAGCACGAATATTGATGTCAAAAGCAAGTTGATCCTAAGTTGAAACTAACCGAGATCAAGCACTTAAAATATTATTAGAAACTTTGGGATATCAGTTAAATCCATAAATAGCTCTTAAACATAGAGTGTTTATATTCAAATCGAGCGTCTTGACGAGCCGGATCTAACAAGCCCAAGATCTCATAATTCTGACTTCATTTGAGCATTCAAATACTTAAAATACATCAGATGATCAAAGGAATCATTTTGAGCCATCCGATGGAGTGAAGTGGTTCGGATTTTGCATGTATTTATAGAAACATCACTCCTCTAATCTATAAATAGCCCCTCATTCTTCACATAAGGGGAGCTCAAGAAGAAGAGAGGAGAGAGCTGTAAAGCTTGAAAATTCTCAAGCATCGTTACCACGACGGCGCCGCCGACCACCCCTATCGCTAACCACCGCCCGCCACCGCCGATTCTCATCATCGTCAATCTCCGTCGCCGGTCATCACCGCCACCGCCACTGCCACCGCCATGCCGCTGCCCATTATCGACCACCGACGCCGTCACCGCCACACTACTATCGCCGCCACTATCGTGCTATCACCATCGATCATCGCACGCCGATTCATCGCCACCATCGTACTACCACTCGCAAATGTTACAACTCAACGTGACTATATAATCAGTATTGACTGATTCCCATTGCCCATTCTCATACAAATCCGTTATTAGAAAAATTTTGTACTTTCAAACAGGATACATAGTGGAAGATTTCTCTGGGCCAGCCTGGTTTTTCCTCTTTTGAGGTTTTCCGTAAAATTCTGGAATTTTCTAATTAATTCTTCAAACATTTGTGTGTGTAGTGAACTCCGCAACAAAGCTAAGACGTAAACTTGTACTCTACCGCAACTAGTTTTCTAGCACGCAATAGTTTGGCATCGTCTATGGGAATTGACCCCTCAATCACAATTTTTGTAAACACCCGCATCATGGCCAATAGACACAATACTCGTAACAACGGAGCCTCCCGCTCCAACTCCCGTCACTCTTGAAACTAATCCTTGAACTAAGGATGCCAAGCTTCTGCCTCACTTCCCCCTGATAGGCGTGACCTTGTCGATGAAGGTGTTATAAGAATTTCCTTAGAAGATCGTGTGCGCTGAATGGAAGAGTCTTGAAATGACATGATCCGACTTTTACGAAGAACACAACATCCACTACCATGGCAAACACATCTTTCACAAGATCGATCGTTAGCTGTGGGAAGTCAAAATGCTAATGTGGGGCCTTCTCACCATCAGGCTGAAGTTCCTCCACTTCCAGACCGTGATGCTGATCTCCTTGACACTGCTAGTTCTATTCATCCATCACGTGCAGCTCAACCGACTGCTAATCCACTAATTATTGCTAGTAGCTTAGCACGTTCTCATCATGTTGACTCCACTCGTCATGTTATACGTGCAGAATTACAATGCTTGGTATGAGAAGAACTTCATTATAAAGATGGAAATCATCTTCTCTCTCATCGCGGCTATCAGGAGTCTTCATCTCTAATTGAGGCTATTCTTCGACATCCCATTCTCGTTGGGTTCAAGCTTCCGAGTATCGACTCTTATGATGGGGAAACTGACCCATATGAACACAACGACCATTACAGGGTCATCATGCATATCTAACGAGCTCCTGACACACTGCTTTGTCAGGTCTTTCCCGTTACCCTAAAGGGGCAAGCTTGCACTTGGTTTTACTCCCTTCCAAGGGGATCCATCCATACCTTTGACGAACTCGCCAAGATTTTTATGGAACAGTTCATTGCGAATCGAAGGATCATTAAAGATTCCTCCCATCTTTCCGACATTCGTCAAAATGAGGGTGAATCATTTAAGGAATACTTCCAGAGGTTTTCCTTAGAAGCTCGCCAAATACCTGGAGCAGACCCTGAACTATTAAGAGGAGTTTTCCTTGGAGGGCTCCATCTGGGGACTTTTTACTCATCCCTAATGCGAAATATGGTCCGCTCGTATGCTGACTTGCTTCATCGTGTAGAAGCACAAATTTCTACCGATGAGGCTATTAATGCCCATCGCAAATAATTTGAACAATCTACAGAAAAATATAAGAGTGCCCCAGGGAACGTGGACCGACAGTCCCATCAAAAGAGGCAACAAGGCAGTCGTGATCTCCCTCCATGACTCTCACATCAACGACATGAACCACGACCAGAAAAATAATACACACCACTAAACTCATCTCGTGTTAACATCCTGATGGCCATTCGAGATGAAGAAACCATCAAGTGGCCACATTCGCTGAAACCAAATTTAGGAAATCAAGAGCAATATTATCACTTTCATCGAAGTCGTGGACATACTATTGAGGCGTGCAAATAACTCAAAGAAGAAACTGAGAGGCTCATTCAACAAAGATATCTACATTGATTTGTGAAGAATTAATCGACTCAAATAAACATAATTCCAACTGGGAGGCAACCAGAACAATCATCACAGAAATAATAAAATAGTCATCAAATAGTTGGGGAAATTAAAATAATCGTAGGAGAACCACTACTATCTAATCAAGTCCTCATTGCCACCTCTGAAGAACCAGAGTTAAAGAAATCTCGTATTGATCACTCCATCACTTTTAATGGCTCAGACTTAGAAGGGGTTTATGTTCCTCATCAAGATCCACTTGTCATCAACGCAGGGATCGGTGACCCATGCTATAATGTTAAGAGAGTTTTGATTGACAATGAGAGTTATGTTGATGTCTTATTTTACTCCACCTTTCTTAGCATTGGCTTGGATAGGAAAAAGCTCCAACCCGCTGCAGGACCATTATATGGGTTTGATAATCACCTTGTGTGAGTAGAGGGGACAATCACCCTTCCTGTTGTCCTCGGAGAATTCCATCAATAAGTGACTCATTCAATCCAATTCATGGTGGTCAAGTCAGATTCAGCATATAATGCTATCCTCGAAAGGCCCCTTCAATCAATTTTTGGTGCAGTCACTTCAGTACCTCATCTTAAGATGAAATTTCCAACCCCTGTTGGAGTTGGGGTGGTTTGTGGAAATCAACAGATAGCACAATCATGTTACCTCAAACAAGCTAAACCACGCCCTTCTGTGACCTTCAGCATCGAAGGTTTTAATTTTCGAGATAAAGAAGTACCCCATAACACTTCGCCTGCAGAAGACTTGCTCTCTGTAACATTATCAGATGACCAACCACTACGAACAGTGCAAGTGGGATCTCTACTCTCAGAAGAACAAAGGAAAAAATATATAGACTTCTTACGCAGAAATCAAAACATCTTTGCTTGGAGTCCGACGGATATGCCGGGGGGTCGACCCCAATGTGATCATGCACTCCCTCAAGATTGATCCAACATACAAACCGATCATCCAAAAGAAGCGGAGTTTTGCACTGACGCCTGCTATTGAACAAGAAGTTAACAAGCTCCTAGAAGTGGGATTCATACGAGAGGTACATTACCCTACATGGCTAACAAATGTTGTCATGGTTAAGAAAATAAATGGAACATGGAGAATGTGTATTGATTACATTGACCTTAACAATGCTTGCCCAAAAGATAGTTTTTCTCTTCCTCGAATTGATCAATTGGTCGAAGCTACGTCTGGACATCAAATGCTCAGTTTTTTGGATGATTACTTTATTTACAACCAAATAAAAATGGACTCAACGAATGAAGAAACTACATCATTTCAAACATATAAAGGTTTATACTGTTACTAAGTTATGTCATTTGGGTTAAAAAATATTGGTGCTACCTATCAACGCCTTATGAACAAGGTTTTTAAAGACCTATTAGGACACACAATGGAGGTATATGTGGATGACATGTTAGTAAAAAGCATGGAAGAATCACAACATATTTTTGACTTAAAAATATGCTTTAACCTTCTTCGATGTTATAACATGCGACTTAACCCGACCAAGTGTGCTTTTGGGATTACGTCGAGAAAATTTCTTGGGTTTATGGTAACCCACCATAGGATAGAGGCCAATCCAGAGAAAATCAAAGCTCTCAAAGATATGACTCCTCCAAAGAATATCAAAGAAGTTGAACGTTTGAATGGTCGAATTGCTGCCTTATCCTATTTCCTAGCCCATTTTGGGATAAATACTTGTCGTTCTTTAAAATATTAAAATGAGCTAAAAATAATAATTTTCAGTGGACTGATGAATGTGAGTCTGCTTTTGAGCAACCAAGGGAGTATTTAGCATCTCCACCCCTACTATCCAAGCCTATTCAAGGAGAGATGTTATACTTATATCTCGTAGTCTCTTCCCACATGATAAGCTCAGTTTTAGCGAGAAAAGGATACAACACTAATTTACTATATCGAAAATTCTCTCTAATATAGAAAGTCATTATCCACCGGATAAGGTGGCTCGGCTTTAGTTTTCTCTCAAAATTACGCCCATACTTCTAAGCTCACTAAGATTTACACTCATTTATCATTAAGGGTCATTCTACGTAAAACCAGGCATTTGGGAGGTTAATTAAATGGTAGAATTGGAGAGTTTGATATCCATTTCCTACCTCGGTCTGATATAAAGTCTCAAGTACTCACAGACTTTATAGTGGAATGCACTGCCCTAACTCCAAATGAGCTATCTATTACACGCATTTCGTCTCCTCAATGGACCCTCTATATTGATGGAGCTTTAGGAAATACTAGTGTCGGACCAGGAATCTTACTTATTTCTCCCTGCATAATATCTTAGAGTATGGACTTCGCCTAAAATTTTCTACAACTAATAATATGGCTAAATATGAGGCTCTCATCGTAGGGTTGAGACTCGTCATCGATTGTGAAGCTCAAAACTTAGTGATCCACACTCTCGCTTGTCACCTCCGGAGGGAAACTTTAATACTCATAATCCTCAGTTGGCGCAATACCTCAACTTAGTAAAGTCACTTCTTGCCCATTTCAAGACACATCAAATCATTCACATATTACGAGAGAAGAATACTTGAGCTGACGTTCTCGCTAAACTTGTTATATCTGCTACTGGGGATCTATTTAAGAGAAGGCATGTTGAAAAAAATATATTTTTTTAGAATCCAAGAGTCATGGGTAATACAAGCAATTAATGAGATAACCCCATCCTATCTTTTCTACAAGAAGGGACTCTTCCTGAAGACCCAACTACTGCAACTCGTCTTCGAAAACAAGCTTTAAACTTTATTATTATCGAAGGTGAACTATATAAACGAGCTTTTTCTAGGTCATACCTCAAATTCTTCTCACCATCAGAGGTCGATTAAGCATTAAGAGTGGTTCACTCGGGAATATGTGAAGAACACCTAGGAGGAAGGGTGTTAGCCCTTAAAGTTATAAGGCAAGGGTTCTATTAGCCTACGATGAAACAAGACGCCTTGGAGTTCACAAAAAAAATATGAAAGTTGTCAGTTGCACTCTAACCTCTCTCATATGCCGCATACAGCGCTCTCATCCCTTCAAAGCCTGTGGCCTTTTGCTCAGTGGGGAATTGATATCATGGGACCTTTTTCGATAACATCAGGGCAACGAAAGTTCATCATTTAAGCCGTCGGCTACTTCACTAAATGGGTGGAAGCCGAACCACTAGCTAAAATCACAGAGGTAAATGCTAAACAATTTGTTTAGAAAAATATAGTATGTCGATTCGGTCTTCCTATAAAGATCATCACTGACAATGGAACCCAATTTACTGGAAAAGTCTTTACGTCCTTTTGCAAAGATCTTCACATTCAGCTACTGCATATGACTGTAACACATCCTCAAATTAACGGATAGACTAAAGCTACCAACATGACTATACTCAAAGGACTAAAAATACGTCTTGAGAAAGCTGGGGGGCAATGGGTTGATGAGCTTTCTAATATTCTTTAGGCTTACTGCACTACATCGCAAACTCTGATTGGTGAGACACCATATAACTTGTGTTTCGACACAGAAGCCATTATCCCTGTGCATATTAAAATTTCAAGTCCAAGAGTTCAATTATTCGATCATGATGGTAATGAAGAAAAACTGCGACAACACCTGGACTTACTCCCCAAAATTCGTGACATGGCCCTTCTTTGGACTGCTTCCTATCATCAAAGGGTAGCTCATCACTTCAACAAAAGAGTAAAATCTCATCTCATATCCGTCAGTGACTTGGTCCTACAAAGTCTCGAAGTTGCAGGCAAAAGCCCTCAAAGTAATAAACTCCCAGGAACATCCAAGCTAAAGGATCCAGAGAGAAAAACTTTACCTCGAACTTGGAATACTAAGAATCTCTGAAAATATTATCAGTAATTCCTACTGCATAATTGTTGTAACTTTTATTTTGTCTCGTTTGTCATTTTCTCTTCAAACTCATATCTATATTAAAATCATCTTATGATTGTATCACCAACCTTTTCAGAGTAATGAATTTATAGCTTTTTCTTTTGAGCTTGTTGCATATAAATAGTCTCCTTCATTTAATCCTCCCACTTAAGAAATGCTCAACTTACATTGTATCTCAATCGGGGCATGATCAATCCCAAGGGGACTTGATCTTCCAGACAAAAAGTAAGTAACACTCTGACTAATGCCTAGGATTGGTCGAAAAGTCCTTGGTGGATATTTCACGACCTCTTACATAAAGGTAAGAAGTCAAGTAACACTCTGGCTAATACCTAGGATAGGTCAAAAGGTCCTTGGTAGACATCCCACGACCTTTCCATATAGGCAAGATGTCAAATAATATTTGACTAATACCTAGGATAGGCCAAAAGGTCCTTGGTGGACTTCCCATGGCCTCATCCGTATAGGTTAATGTCATCGAATAATATTCCGACCAATTACCTTAGATAGGTAAAAATAAAACAAGAGCATATCACCCAAAAAAAAAAAATTTGTCATTGACAACACTAAAATGATGATATAAAAAAAGAATCAAAATTTTGATACAAAATAATAACAATACATAGATAAAAGAAAAAAAATGCATTCTCAAGTGATACTACATGATATCAACATCCTCCTCACCACTAGGAGATGCTCCCTTGGACTCACTATCGACCCCTTCATGTCCTGAATCTGGCGAAGGGTCTTAAGATACTTGGCTGGTAGATGAATCCTCAATACTGATTTTACATGTACTGGATTCCTTTAGAACCCTGGATGAAGCCCTCCTCTAAACATTGGTGCTCCAAGACCTTCACTTCAACATCAAGAATATGATTTCGAGCTTCCTGGACATGGTCTTCAAGAGTATCGTGATAAGCTAGGGAGTTCTTAAAGTCTTCTACTGCCTTCAAAGAGATTTCATTTGCTTTCGCTTCTGACATTATAAGCTCCTTCTTAGAAAGACGATCTTGTAATGCATTCTTCTCCAGTTCAAGAGCTTTCTTCTCCGCTGCAAGTGTCTTTAGTCTTTTCCATTTTAGGCGAGCCTCTACCCTCACCTCAATCAGCTCATCACGAGTGCGCTCCACCTCCTGACGCTGGAGAGAAAGAGAAGTTGACATGTTCGCTAACTCAGTTCTACAGCCAGTTAGCTGATCTTCCAGAGTCGCCACCTCATTGGCCTTAACACTCATCTTTCTCTCATACTCGCCTTGTAGATATTTTACCTTCACAAATTCATTATTTCACTCGTCTAGAGTGACACCCAAATGAGCCATCAGCCATAATATTTGACCTACCTACAAAAAAAATTATCACAAATGTTACACAAAGAAAGAATGAAAAGAAAAAAAAAGAGGAAAAGAAGACAACGTACTAATTCATCTGCTCGTTGACGTCTAGTGCATACGTGCTTTAACACCTCTTTAGGAATATGCGGCTTCGAGAAATAAATTCCCCCATTATGAGTTGAGATAGCTAAACTCTCAGAGGCCAACTAGGGGCGAACATGTTCTCTGCAGATATTTGACATAGTCACTTCAGCACATGTCTTATTTTTCTTCAAAGAAGAAACATTGCTACCACCGTAATTTCGTAATAGGATGCTGGAAAGAACCCTATGAACATGAGGAGACATTTCATCACATTTACTTGACCTCTTCAGTGGAAGAGCATGAGATCTCCCTGCCTGGATGGAAAGGTCAACCTTGAACATTCTATCTTCAACTATATATTTGCCAATGTGACGTAACTCATGTTGTAAGCTTTCTACATCAGGAATATTACTAGTTGCTAAGATTTCATTCTCCTCAATCAGCAATAGATCTAGAAGGTCATTCAATCTTCTTTATCTCTCAGGGAGGCCCCACTCATTTTTTACAAAAAAGAATCTATTAGACCAATTTCTAGATGAATCCCGTGCTGAAAATTCTATCTAATTCTTTATAGATCGATAAGAAACACATCCATGAGCATCACATGTGAATCTACACATTCGACACAAGTATTTGATGTTCAAAGTAACACCACGCTCTCTAAAGAAGACAGTCAAACCAACGATGATCACTAAATCTCGAAATGAAAATTATGACAAAGCTACACCACATATTTTAAAGATCTCAATCAACCGAGCCAAAGGGAATCAATTCAAAGACATCTAAGAATCATCTCAAAAATAGTAAAGTATCTTGGCGGAGGTGAATGGGCTCGATCAGACTTTTTAGCAAGAATAACCACCAACTCATTAGGGAAGTAAAATTTCCTGCAGAACACCATTAAACTATCTGATGTGATAATGGATGGTATATCGTCTGCAGTTGTCATGCTATGAATTTTCTTTCGACCATCACCCTGTGAAAATACATAATAAATAAGTTAAGAGAGAGAAAAATGACAAAAATCTTAGAATTTTGTGAAGCAACTCACTCACCCCAATACTTGGGCATATCATTTTCGACTCACCACCACGCCTTGGGATTTTTTGATTTGATGAAAAAGATACACATACATATGAGATTAAAAAAGAAGAAAAAGTTATTCCTCTCTAAGGATGTTCTGAAATTACCTATCAAACTTTCTAATTCGTTCGAATGATGGTTTTTAATTAACGCTTTCCCGCCATCTTAGTAGTTGTCAACTGTTGAACCATCCATTGAAGTTTCAAGAAATCCAATTTCCTACAAGAAGAAGTATGAACTACGGGCCTTGATCACCTCCGAACCCGGTCGATCCGACGAGGATAGTTGATTTCTCTTTCTAGGGAAAACCAGAGCCTCACCGTATGAGCTACGTGCCTTGATTGCCTCTTGATCACCTCTGAACCCGGTCGGTCCAACGAGGACAGTTGATGCCTCTTTCGAGGAAAATCGAGTCATGAAGCTGCCCTTGCCTCAACCCGCTTAAGATGAGGACAGTTGACTCTTCTTTTGAGGGAAAACCAGAATCTCACCGTATGAACTACGGGCCTTAATCGCCTCCGAACCCGGTCGGTCCAACGAGGACCGTTGATGCCTCTTTCGAGGGAAAACCGGAGCCTCACTGTATGAACTACAGGACTTGATCACCTTCAACGGTGGTTCATGGCGACGGACGCTCTTTCAAGGAACCCTCACCGTATGAACTATGGGCCTTGATAAACCCTCCACGGGACTTGATGCTTTTGATGGAAAATCGGAGCCTCGCCGTATGAACTACAGGCCTTCATCGCCTCCGAACGACCTTCTCTTAAGAAGAAGATGAACACTCGAGCATATGAGGAGTGTGTTTTCTCTCTTGGCTTTAGAGGGTTTTTATAGACTCCTATAGGGGAAAAAAGGTAAAAAAATCCAAGAAAAATAGCTAAAAACCACAGAAAACCGTGGAAAATGGACAAAAAAACCCTCATCGGCGCGGTTTGCACCCATTGGCGTGCGCGCCCGCTCGCCCGCGGGAGCCTACAAGCGCCCGTAAATGTTCAGATGGGTCCATAACCCCGAAACCTTGTGCTCGCGTGTACCCGTGCGACCCTGCACCCTTGTGCTCCCATGAAGATTTGTTCTCTCAAAATGTATAGTTAGTGGACCTGCAAATTTCATTGATAAATTTGCTATTTTCAAGTATTTGGAGAATATATTTTTGGATGATTGAGATAATGTCATCAAAAAATAGGGGGACAACTCATATGACACTTAAAATACTACTAGTCGAAGAACAAATCTTGATGTCAAAAGCAAGTTGATCCTAAGTTGAAACTAGCTGAGATCAAGCACTTAAAATATCATTGAAAACTTTAGGATATCAGTTAAATCCCTAAATAACTCTTAAACATGGCGTGTTTATAGTCAAATCGAGTGTCTTGACGAGCCAGATCTAACAAGCCCAAGATCTCATAATTCTGACCATTTGAGTATTTAAATACTTAAAATACATCAAATGATCAAAGGAATCATTTTGAGTCATCCGATGGAGTGGAGTGGTTCAGATTTTGCATGTATTTACAGAAACATCATTCCTCTAATCTATAAATAGCCCCTCATTCTTCACATGAGGGGAGCCCAAGCAGAAGAGAAGAGAGAGCTCTAAAGTTTGAAAATCCTTCAAGCATAATCGTGCCACCACTCGTCAGCCGCCGACCACCCCCGTTGGTCGCCAACCACCACCGTCGGCCACCGCCATCAGCCGCCACCGCCGATTCTCATCATCGTCAATCTCCATCGTTTGCCGCCACCACACGCGCCAGCCGCCGCAACCATCGTGCCGACCGCCGACCACCGCCGCCACTACCATCATCGCCCGCCATCATCATCCATTATTGGTCATCAACACGATGACCTTCATCATTAGTTGCCGACCCCCGTTGTTCACCATCATCTACTACCATTGGCAAATGTTACAACTCAACGCGGACTATATACATTGTTGTCGATTCGATTCCCATTGTCAGCCCTTCTCATATACAATTCTGTAATCCCATTTGGAGAAATTTTGTACTCTGAAACAAATACATAGTGGAAGATTTCTATTGGGCTAGGCCTCGTGATTTTTCCCTCTTTTCGAGATTTTTTTACGTAAAAATTCTGGAGTTTTCTTATTAATTCTTCAAACATCTGTGTGTGTGCTGAACTCCGCAACAAAGCTAAGACGTAAACTTTTACTCTACCGCAACTAGTTTTCTAGCACACAACAAAAATATATGAATACTTTGATCACATTGACAAAAATATAGGAATAGTCAAGACTTAAATAAATGAGAAGCCGAAAAAAAAGATAATGAATTTGAGGAGTTAATTTTCATTATGAACATAATTATAAGATTATTAATAAACTAATATAGCTATTAAATTAATAATATATTATAATTCTTAAAAGATAAGTGTCACCCTTAATAACTTTTATCATGGTTAGTGTTCTGTTAGAAAATTCATAGCATAGAGATAAAATGCCAAATTTTTATATATATTGCACACACAAATAAATAAATTAAAAGAGCATAAGATACATCAAAGTTTTTATATAGAAAACCTATAAAGAAGAAAATCCTGAGACCTAGTCTAGATAAAATAATCCATGATATTAATTCAGATTATAAAAGTTTGTTCTTCCATTTAATTAGGGATACCTGGATTACAAAGTTAATAATGTAATATTAGCTTGATTTCTTATGGTTATCGCTAAAAAATATTTGAGAAAGATGAAAAAATTTAATGACAATAGGAGATAATAGTTGATGATGGTGGATTCGTGACGGTTATGTAGACATTGATGGTCGGATAATGACAGGCAGGCAATGACAAATAAATGATGACAATCAAATGAAGATAAATGGGTTTCTACAATGTTCACGCTATCACAATTAGACGACAATGGTTACTAATTGTGGTCACTAGACAAAGCTCTATAATTCTTTAGATATTTAAACTATCTATCCATTTTCAAGTTTAGGTAAAGTTTCACATTTAAACTTTCATTCATGTAAATAATGTAGGTTTAGTTATAATTTTCTTGAGTAGCATTCTAGTAAATTTAGCTAAAATCTCAAGATTTTCGAAGATTATTCATTCAATATTTAAGCATTTTAATATCATCAAAATTAAATGATCTTAGACTCTTTAGATCTCGTTTATCAAAATTATTTAATCATTAACTTATTATCTAAAAAACAAGTATTGGCTTTGAGTTCATTTGAATTCAAATTGAACCTCTTTTGGTTTCATTTGATTCTTTTGTTAAAAGAAGTTCAGCTCTATTATAATTTTATTGAAATTAAAGTTTAAATGATCTCAAATTTAATTTTGTAAGCATCCAACTCGAAGATTGCATTGATTTGTGTATGATCAAGTGAAATTTTTTTATGAATATCACTTATAACTAATTTAATATATTCAAATAACACTTAGGTTCAGGGACAACTGCAAGATGGATACATTAAAGTTCTAATCATACATTATTATTCCAAGCCCGCTTAAGCAAATTCATTTATCTGTGGTCTCTGAATTCACATTAGCAACTTCATAAGGCCTTTTAGTATATAAAATATAAACAGAGAAAAAACTGAAAAAATATATAAATAAATAAATAAATGATTATATGAAACACATATAATTAAATAAATCACAAAAATATAATTATCATAAAAAATGAAATTTAAATTTATATTCTGCTCATTATATTTATTTAAAAAAAAGTATAATTAATTTTTAACAGACTGAGTATATATTATAATTATCTTAAATTTAATTAATTCAATCCTTCTAAGATCTATCTTAATTAATTTCAATTTGGATGTTCTAACTGATTTTTTTTAAAATTTTTTTTAATCAATGGCGCTATAAATAAACAAATGCGTCTACTCTTAAAAAAATTTCAAGTTTACATCATTTCATTTTTATTATTTATTTGCCTTTCTTGCAATTTACTGCTTTCCTGGGCGTGGGGTTAGGATAAGTTCAAACTAATAATCATTGAAATCTTTATTTTTGTCTATTGTCGCTTCCATCGTTTGAGGCGACGTGCGAGTAAGCCTTGATAGAAAATAGTATTGAACAAATTAAGATTTAAATACCAATATACAATTAATGTAAAAAATATCTGATATATTAAATTTGTACTTAATGATAGAAAATATTTTTTTTATCTAAAATGCTCGAACTTAATTAAATTAAAATTTTAATTATTGTGATATCTCTCTTGGTTGCTTTTGACTTAGGTTTAGTAAGCATATAAGTGATCTTTGAACATAAGATGGGAACCCAAATGAACCAAGCTAGGCGGAGTATGATCTTGCTCGAATTTGAGCTTGTTTGTTAGTATGCTATTTGAGCTTGGGATCGAGCTCAATTCAAATATTTGAAATGCTTTTTAAGCTTAGTTCATTTGAAATTATGACCATTTGAGATTGATTTGAGTTTAACTCATTAACCAAACAAATATTATCGAGAATATAAATGAGCAATGTTATCGATTATCTTGTTAACTAAATGGGTATTATTGAGTCTGGGCAACCTATTGAGCTTAAAAATGATAATTTAATTGAATTCATTACTAATTAAAGAATATAAATAAGTAGCTCATGTTCATAAGAAAAAATAAACTAATATAAAAAGAATAAGACTTGTGTATTCTCATATAAATAAATTTATAATTGATTCTTAAATGAGTATGTTATTGAACCTTAGTCAAGTTTGTAAATGAGTTTATTCTTAAGTTTTAAATGATATTATCCATGATCATAAATGAATTGAACATCATGTGTTTAAGCTCGTATAGTTATCAATTCAATTAAGTATTTTTAAAGATATTCAAGTATGTTTGATTAGTTATTAAGCAATCATAAATGAACTCTAATCAAGTTGAGCCATAAATAATTTATTGAGCCTATTAGTTCATTTGCAGATCTAACTTAATGATTGGACCTAAATGCTAAAATAAATTCATATAACTTGATTATCTTTAGATAATTAGCTTAACCCACCAAATGATGTGGTCTAATCGAATCAAATATTTTGGGTCAATTTAATTAATTAAATGTCCTAAGTTGCCACTAAGTGGCCTCAACCATCTTAATAAACTTAAAGAGGCTTAGACTATAAGCCAAGTTCACTGAAAACCCAAATTCAAATCAAACTGAAGTCAACATAGACTTTAGGAAAGACCATAGTTTAATTGATACAACTAGACTTAAGTTAACCTTAATTAAGTTAACCTAAATCATTTGTAGGACATAGTTATACTTTAATCGATTGACTTAACCTATATAAGCCAATCCTTGACATAATTAGTCTATTGATTTAAGTTTGCTAAATTAATCTAACTTAAAACCTCATTTATTTGAGGCTTAAACTTAAATTAGATATAACCTAACCCTTTGGCGGCTGGCTTTACCAAATATAAGATGTTTTGATCGAATATATCACGATTACTTAATTAGCTTAATCTTATATTACAAAACTCAATTTATTGAACAATTAAGCACTCTAGAATCTTAATTAACCCTTACATGGATGGTTGGATCCATATAGTTATTCCCAAGCCTATAGCTACTTAGAACTAAGTCCAATCCTAGTAATTAAATGCTTAGGTCCATAATTGTATCAATCAAGTTCTTAGGACCTCTCAATAATTCCTCATTATCTTTCAAGACCCATCCTAATTGTTAGTGCATCTTGTTTTAATGGTTTTTGGAGCCTTATTGAACTGGGTAATCTAATCACATCCTACGAATTAATGCTTATTCACATTTGATCTCTTGCTTCTTATAAGTGCATCTAACACTTTGATTATGCTTCATGGGATCCTTATCACTCCATAGACCCCTGGCCTCTATTAAGCTTAACTCTATAATTAACCTAATTCCTTAACCTCACCTTATAAGAGCATATATGAACTCTCTTCATAAGGGTATACACTCATACAAATAGGCCATTAAATATAAAAAACAAAATATAAGAGATAATTAAAAAAAACCTTTAAAAATAGAAAATATACAAAGATTTTATAAATATGAAAGTAGATTTCTAAAAAAATTGTATAAGTTTCAAGAAAAATTGAGAAAACTTTATGAGTCATTCTTGATACTAACATTTCTGGGTAACTTTGAAGTCTATATCTCCCATTTTATATACAAGGAAAAAATGTGTAAATATTCAAAAATTCTATAAAAATATGTGATCCACCTTAGCTTGATCCTCAGTCTACTAGAGTTAGAATTGACATTAAATGGTCTAGTAGTTATCAAAGATTAGATGATGTTTGTAATAATAGAAATCAAGGAAAAAAGGAAACAAAAAATAAAATAAAATGAAATCCAACCATCACGCGAATGGTTAGTTTAGTTTGCAAAACAGAACTCAGAGAGAGAGAGAGAGAGAGAGAGAGAGAGAGAGAGAGAGAGAGAGAGAGAGAGAGACATGAGAGTGAGGTGGCTTCCCCTCCATACCCGAACCCCAATGCGCCATTGAACACCATCTCGCATGCGTGAGTCTTCCGTGCACCGGCGATCGAGCGAGAAGAAGAAAGAGGGAGCCCTTGCGTACGTAGAGGAAAGGAATGACCAACCTTGCGTGCGTGCGTGCGTGACATTAGAAGCCGATGGGCTTTCGGGTCTAGGGCAAAAAAATTGAGAATTTATAAAAGTAAGAGTTAATTTATTATAAATTGAATTTTACTTTTGATTTAATCATGCTCCAAGTAATATAAGAAACCCTAAGTCAAGTTTGAAATAATTATTATTAAATTGAAAAGAGATTGAAACGAAAGATAAAAGTTTGGTGAGAAATAATAAAGTTCGCAAACTTACAAGTGTCATTTTACAATTGTTTCTCTACATAGCTTACATTTTATTTATGCCAAAAAAAAATTATGTAGAAAATAATTGCAAGACTCATCTAAATTGAGATTATGAATGAGATGGAGGTAGTAAGAATACTATTGATTTTATTAATAGAAAGAGAGCATAATTTCACTTTCTCCTATAGTATAAATCAAATTCAATTATTTAAACATTAAATATTTATATATAAACTATAGTCTTAAATTTTGGTTTCATATTTAGCTAATAAATGTAAATAAAAATAACACATATTATAGTTTATAATAATACAAAATTAGTCATTCTTACATATTTATAAGTATATATTTTATGGGAACAATAAAAGAAAAATTAAATAAATTTAAATAATTAATTCATGAAAGTAAGAAGAAAATATATATAACTTCTTTAAAATCATTATGTTATATGCATATTAGTAGAACCATAATCTAAATTATCATAAGAGAGGTAGTTATGTTTCAATACCGTATACACTTAGATAGTTATGAGTATTGATCAAGTTAATATTTATAATCATAGAAACTTCAATTAAGAAAAGAAGTGTTAAAGGGAAGGAGATTCAAGAGAAGACTATAAATTAAAGTGGGTAATTATGTTTTTATATTTATGATAAAAGTTTATTTATTTCATGTGATGAAAATGCATTTATATATGATTATGACTTTTTCCTGTACTGTAAATGGTGATTGATTTTCTCATTTTCATCATATTGAATGAACAACTTAAATATTAGATCATATTGTTACTCATGTCATTTCACATAATTAATTGATTTACTATTATGAATTAAAATACATAGCTGTTGTATAAATTGTATGCTATGAATGTGTATGTTGAAAGTGGAGTTTACCTCCTTATGGTACTGGCTGGGGATGTAATGTACCCGTGCACGAAAATATTAATAAAATTGATAAATGGTACAATACTTATCCTTTGGATGAGTTTTGATAAATATTTTCTTTTAAAAAGGTTTAGACGTTGACTCCTAAAATAGTTGATAAATATAAAAGTAAAGTTCATAAGAAATGTTCATTTGTACATACCTCTTATATGTTTGATTGTTTGAGTAATTTTTTTATGTACATCTTATAATAAAAACTATCATGCTTACTAGTTTTATTTTCTTGTATACTATAGTGTAAAAACATAATTGACATACTGAATTTTATTCAATTGCTAGTTGTTTAATTTTTCAGGTAATCATCTTAACTAGATGGATGATAGAATGAAACGTCATGTTTATCGTCGTAGAGAGACTTCAGGAGATAGGTATTTATGTCGGTTATGTTGATTTATGTTTTAAATTATATTTTATATGAATTCTGTTAATATATATGTGGATAAATTGTTATTTGTGTTGTGAATTGTAGTGACTCTTATATGATTGGAGAAACATATTATAAAATTTTATTTAAGATTGGAAATATTAGGTAATTTTTATTTTATACGTCTGACCGTCTATTCCCACCTTAATATTCCAAGCTCCTGGGTTAGGTCGTGACAAGAGTGATATCAGAGCTAGACTTTATATTTAGGGACATAAGTATGATCATAACTAAAGAGTCATTAGGAAGATGATAAGTTTTGTGAAGATATTTGCATATGATTATATTAATTGATGTGTAACAATTATAATTAATTTGTGCTTCTCAGGCCTATGGAATCATCAAGAAGATGCTATGGGTGAAAATAGAGGAGCACAAACCGATAAGCACCAAAATTTGGTGCAACCGCTTTTACTAGCTATATATGCATTTACACAAATGATGGAAGCAATGACTCAAATGATAAGAAATCAGTATACGCAAGCTAGTGGAAGTGGCGGGGTTCCTATAGACAAATACCTGAAATTATTTCAGGATATGAGGCCACCTCTTTTCTCAGGAACAAGAGGACCTGTTGAAGCATAAAACTAGTTGATGCAGATAGAGAAAATTTTAGAAAGTATATCATTCCCTTCAAAAAGAAGAGTTATTTTGGCTTCTTTTACTTTTTAGGATGAAGCTAAGAGATGGTGGTGAGGACAATTGCAAGAGAAGTTTGAAGGAAGGTCTTGTAATCTTGTTTCATGGGAGAATTTTGTGAAGACCTTTAGAGATTGGTTTGCACCCCTCTCAGCTGGGAGACAAATGCAAGACAAATTCATCAAATTGGTACATGGAGATCATTCTATCATGCAATATGAAGCTGAGTTTACAATGCTTTTAAGGTATGCACCCCAGTTGATACCAAATGCAGAAGAGAAATGTCATAGGTTTCTATCTGGACTAAAGGATATAATCAGATAGCCCTTGATTCCTCTGGGTGTTGATGACTATGTTGTACTGGTGGAGAGGGCTAGAAGGATTGAATTATATTTGTAAGCTACTCAGAGGAGGAGAGATATTTAGAAGAAGAGGAATGATGATAGGTCGAAATCTAGGAAAAATGTTCAAACTGAAAAATCAAACTGGAAGAAGCCTAAGTTATATACTAATGCCACAGTAGCAGTGTTACTACATGTCAAAATATGGAAGAACAAATAAATGAGAGTGCCTCTTAGACACAAACACTTGCTATTTGTGTCATCAGCCAGGATATATGGTAAAATCTTGTCTTATCTTGGGTCAGAAATCATCAATGAATCTTAAGGCCTGTTGACCTCAGAGGGATTTGCTGACCAAGGATGACTGAATCGACTGCATCAGTTTTATCTCAAACTCAGTACCAACAGAATACATAGCATCAAGTTTATGCACTCACATGACAAGAAGCAAAAGACTCTCCTGATGTCATTACAGGTATGTCTTTATTTAAATTAGCATTGCTAAAATTTTATATTGTGCTAGATATATTTGTTTCATATATCTACTTATTTATAGGTATCATCTTTATTCAAAGTAAATCAGTTAAAATTTTATTTGATACTAGAGCATCACATTCATTTATATCTGAGGAATGTGTGAGAATTTTGAGATTGAAATTTATGAAAATGTCTATAATACTTTCAGTGGCAATGCCAAATGGGTCTCATATGAATGCTAAAAAATTTTACAGTGTGAACCTGAATATCTGTGAAAGAAGCTTAGATGCAGATTTAATAGCACTGCTGATATATAAATTTAATGTGATTTTAGGAATGTATTGGTTATCTAAAGATTATGCTACTATAGATTGTTGCAAAAAGATAGTCAAATTTAATATTCTTAGAGAAGAAGAATTCAAATTTGTGGGACATAAGAGAGTATTAGCTATAATGATGTCTTGCTTGAAAGTTCAAAAGATGCTAGCAAAAGTCTATGAAGGTTTTTTTGCTCAAGTTACTGATGTTACTAAAGAAGTAAAGAGGTTAGAAGATATAATAGTAGTAAAGGAGTATCCAGAAGTTTTTCTAGATGATTTACCAGGTTCCCCTTCAGTTAGTAGATTTCTCTATTGATTTAATTCAAGGTGCAAAACTTATAACAAAAGTACCATATAGAATGGCGATCAAAGAATTACAAGAGTTGAAGAATTAGCTATAAGAATTATTGGAGAAGAGATCTATCAAGCCTATCACATCTCTCTAGGGAGCTCCTGTATTATTTGTGAAGAAAAAAGATGGGAGCTTAAGGATACGCATAAATTATAGAGAACTTGACAAACTCACATGGAAGAATAAATATCCCTTGTCAAGAATTGATGATCTTTTTGATCAACTAGAATGAGCTTTAGTATTTTCAAAGATTGATTTAAGATCAGGTTATTATCAGCTTAGTATCAAAGAAAAAGATATACAAATACTGCATTCGGTATAAGATATGAATATTATGAGTTTGTGGTGATGTCTTTTGGCTAAACAAATGCTCCAACTGTATTTATGGATCTCATGAATATAATCTTTAAATCCTATTTAGATTTATTTGTGATTATATTTATAGATGATATTCTAATTTATTCCAGAGATGAAATAGCTCATGAAAACTATCTTCACATTATTTTGCCAACTCTAAAAGGAAATGAATTATATGCAAAAATTTTAAAGTGTAAATTTTGGTTAAATAGTATCATATTCTTTGGGCACATAATTAGTAGTGAAGATGTTTCAATGGATCAGAGTAAAGTCAGAGCAATAGCTGAATGACCCAAACTAACCACTGTCACATAAGCCAGAAGTTTCTTAGGATTGACGGGATATTACAGGAGATTCGTTGAAGTGTTTTCATAGATTACCATGCTGCTATCTAGACTAACTCAGAAACAGTCAAGTTTGAATGGTTAGATCAATGTGAAGAGGCTTTTCAAAAATTAAAAAATTATTTAATGACTGCACCATTATTTACTATTCCATCAGGGACAGAATGATTTTAAATTTATAGTGATACATCATTAAGAGGTTTGGGATGTGTACTTATGCAGAATGAAAGAGTGATTGCTTTTGCTTTAAGATAATTGAAAAATCATGAAAAGAATAATCCAACCCATGATCTAGAGCTATCAGCAGTGGTATTTGCATTTAAAATTTTGAGGTATTATTTATATGGAGTAAGGTGTAAAGTTCTCATTGATCATCAAAGCTTATAATACATCTTTACTCAAAAAGAGTTAAATTTAAGGCAAAGGAGATGGCTGGAACTCATTAAAAATTATGATTTGGATATTCAATATCATATAGGGAAGGCAAATATAGTTGTTGATGCTTTAAGTAGAAAAACATCTAGTAGTACTAATTGGTTGATCTCTTGAGGAGTTGATTAAAGATTTAAAAAAATTAGAAATTTTAATTATTAAATATACAGATGATCCTACTTTATTATTAAATTAAATGACTATACAATCAAATTTGAAAGACAGAATACAAGATGCTTTACCTCAAGATGATAACATTTAGAAATTTTTAAATTTGGTAAAAGTAAGCCATACAGAAGATTTTGAAATTGATGGAGAAGAATTACTGAAGTATCATGACAGAATTTGCATTCCATATGTTGAAGATTTAAGAAAAGACATCTTGCATAAAGCACATCATTCTAATTATACAATTCATCCAGGCAGAAGCAAAATGTATCAAGATCTTAAGAAAATATTTTGGTGGCCAGGAATGAAAAGAAGTGTAGCTGAATTTTTCTACAAATATCAATCATGCCAGATGGTTAAGGCTGAACATAAGAAGCCAAGTGGACTTTTACAGCCTTTGTCAATATCTAAGTGAAAATGGGATGATATTACTATGAATTTTATGGTTGGCTTGCCTAGATCTAGAAGTAGATGCAATACTATTTGAGTTATTATTAATAAGTTGACTAAATCTGCACACTTTATACCTATCAAATAATTTGATACTATTGAAAAGGTAGCAAGGAAGTATGTTGATGAAATTGTGAAGTTACATGGTGTGCAAAAATCTATAATGTCTGATCAGGATGACCGATTTACATCTAGATTATGTAGAAAATTTCAAGAAGCTTTAGGTATGAAGCTTACTTTCAGTATTGCATTTCATTCTCAAACTAATGGCCAGTCAGAAAGAACAATTCAATCACTTAAAGATTTTCTTAGACTTTGTATCCTTGAGTTTGGGGGAAATTAGAAAATTCATTTACCTTTGATTGAGTTTGCATACAATAATAGCTTTCAAACAAGTATTGGTATGGCTCCTTATGAAGCCTTGTATGGGAGAAAATGCATAACACCACTTTGTTGGGTGGAAATGAGTGAAAGAAGAATCTTTGGTGCAAATGTAGTTGATGAAGCTACTAAAAAGATCTGATTGATTCGTAATAGATTAAAAGCTATTCAAGATAGGCAGAGAAAATATTATGATGCTAAACATCGGCCAGTAGGGTTTAAAGTGGGGGAATTTGTATTTCTTAAAGTCAATCCCATGAAAGGTATAAAACTATTTGGCAAAGTTAGAAAGTTAAGCCCATGCTATATTGGTCTATATGAAATCTTGGAAAGAATTGAGAAAGTGGCTTATAAACTGGCTTTATCTTCTCACATGCAAGGAGTGCACAATGTGCTTTATATTTCCCTCTTGCGAAAATATGTTACTGATGAAGCCAACAAAATTATTGTTGATCCTATTGATATTCAACATGATCTCATATATGTGGAGGAGCCAAACAGAATTATAGACTATGATGTTAAGCATCTCAGGAATAGAAAAATTTTATTTGTCCGTGTACTGTGAAAACATGGATCGGAACTAGAAGCTATGTGGGAGAAGAAATCAAAAATGCGAGGACTTTATCCTCATTTATTTAATTAAAGGTATGTTATTTCTATTATTGTTATTAAATTTTGAGGACAAATTTTTATAAGAGGGAGACATTGTAATAACCGAAAATCAGAAGAAAAAAAAAAAGGAAACAAAAAATAAAAATAAAAATGAAATCCAACCATCATGATGGTTGGTCGTGAAATATAAGAATTGAATGGGGGGCGGGGGGCTCAGTTTCAGTTTGCCGAAATAGAACTCCCAAAGCAACAAGAGAGAGAGGAAACAAGAGAGGGAGAAATATAAGGGGAAACCTCGTGAGTGCATGCCCTACTCGAGTGAGGCGGCTTCCCTCCCGCCAACACTGAGCCACCGTAGCCACCATTGAACCCCACCTCGCGTGCGTGAGTCTTCCGTGCATCGGAGATCAAGTGAGAAGAAGGAAGCGGGAGGCCTTGCGTACGCGGGAGGAAAGGAATGACCGGCCTTGCATGCGTGCATGCGTGCGTGACATTAGAAGCTGACGGGCTTTCGGGTCTAGGGCAAAAAAAAAAGAATAAGAATTTATAAAGGTAAGAGTTTATTTATTATAAATTAAATTTTACTTTTGATTTAATCATGCTCCAAATAATATAAGAAACCCTAAGTCAAGTTTGAAATAATTATTATTAAATTGAAAAAAGATTGAAACGAAAGATAAAAGTTCGATGAGGAATAATACAGTTCGCAATCTTACAAGTGTTATTTTACAATTGTATCTCTACATAGCTTACAGTTTATTTATGCCAAAAAAATTATATAGAAAATAATTACAAGACTCATCTAAATTGAGATTATGAATGAGATGGAGGTAGTAAGAACACTATTAATTTTATTAATAGAAAGAGAGCATAATTTCACTTTCTCCTATTGTATAAATCAAATTCAGTTATTTAAACATTAAATATTTACATATAAAATATAATCTTAAATATTGGCATGATATTTAGCTAATAAATGTAAATAAAAATAACATATACTATAGTTTATAATAATACAAAATTAGTCATTCTTATGTATTTATAAGTATAGATTTTGTGGGAATAATAAAAGAAAAAAATAAATTAATTTAAATAATTAATTCAGGAAATTAAGAAGAAAATATATAGAACTTCTTACAAATGATTATGTTACAAGCATATTAGTAGAACCATAATCTAAATTATCATAAGAGAGGTAGTTATGTTTCAACACTATATACACTTAGATAGTTATAAATATTGATCAAGTTAATATTTTTAATCATATGAACTTCAATTAAGAAAAAAAGTGTTAAATTGAAGGAGATTCAAGAGGTGACTGCAAATTAAAGTAGGTAATTATGCTATTACATTTTTGATAAAGTTTATTTATTTCCTGTGATGAAATGCATTTGTATATGATTATGACTTTTTCTTGTACTACAAATTGTGATTGATTTTCTCGTTTTCTTCATATTGAATAAACAGCTTAAATGTTAGATCATATTGTTACTCACGTCATTTCATAAAATTAATTGATTTATTGTTATAAATTAAAATACATAGCTATATAAATTATATGCTATGAATGTGTATATTGAAAATGGAGTTCACCCCTTTATGGTACTGACTCGGGACGCAATGTATCCATGCACGAAAAAAGCCAATGAAATTGGCAAATGATAATTGTTACTTGTCATTTGGATGTGTTTTGGTAAAGGTTTAGACAGTGACTCCTAAAATGGTTGATAAATGTAAAAGTAAAGTTCATAAGAAATGTTTATTTGTATACCTGATATATATTTGATTGTTTGAACAATTTTTTTTATGTGCATGTTATAACAAAAATTGTTATGCATATTAGTTCTACTTTCTTGTTTACTATAGTATAAAAGTATAATTGACCTATTGAATTTTATTCAATTGCTAGTTGTTTATTTTTCTCAGGTAATCATCCTAACTAGATGAATGATAGAAAGAACAGTTATGTTTATCGCCGTAGAGAGACTTCAAAAGATAGGTATTTATATCGATTATGTTGATTTATGTTTTAAATTGTATTTCATATGAATTCTGTTAGTATATATGTGTGAAAAAAATTTTAATTGTATTGTGGATTGTAGTGACTCTTATATGATTGGAGAAACATATTGTGAAATTTTATTCAAGATTAAAAATATTAAATAAGATTTTCTTTTATCCGTTCGACTGTCTGTTCCCGCCTTGATATTCCAAGCTCCCAGGCCGGGTCGTGACAATAATTATCTAACTTCTACAATAGTGATAATGATCGCGTTATACATGATGAGAATAATCACATCATCGACTAACAATTGAATATTAGATGACATCTATATCCCATCTACTATCATCTACCATTATAATAATAATTTCAAATATGCCACACATTATGATAATGATAATTCCATCCACTCTCTAATGTTTTGATAACGTTAAAGATTATAAGAAGCAACAAACAATACTTTATATCGATGCCATCCAAATAAACTATTGTTCATATTATCTCAAGTATTCATCATCTATATTTCTACATGCATTGATTTCATTTATAAATTGACATATACTCGGAATATTTTTGATGCCTTCAAATTTTTTATTTTCAACTATCCAATAAAAATAATATACTAAAGTGTCTTCAATAATTTTAAAAACAAGCTTCACTATTGTATTATTATTATTTTATATAAAATAGTGGATTATTATAACAATTAGCTTCATAGTTTTTTAATAAATTTTTTTACGTAAAAATTCTAATAATTTATTCTTTTATTATTTGATGAAAATTTAGTAATACTCTCATGACTTAGCTTTCAATAAAAGATATATAATGTGAAAAATATTATGCTACCTAACTTGAAGATTAAAAAAGAAGAAATTTTTAAAATAAGTATCAAATAATAATTAATTATTATTTTAAGTACTTATAAAAAAAAATTTGAGTTTAGGTACAATCGCCCATAAATTGGGCGGCAAGCTCATTCTTTGAGGTGGCTTAGAATCGCTTCTATCAGGCGACTAATATACCGCGGTCGCCCGATAATCGATCGACTGGCTTTAAGTAAAGCCAATCAGCCGATTATCAGGCGACTGGCTACGCCCTAAACATAAGTTGCGTGTGGCTGTGGTAGATTTCACGCGCTTAATCTTCGACTTTTGCTTTTGCTTTCCCGACCCCGCAGTGGCTACGAGACGATGACAGATTCCTACTCCACCTAAAGATTCTGACTCTGCGACTGATTCCGGCCCCCCGACAACTCTTTCGATCTCGGCTCCACCTACGGATTCCGGCTCCACCTCAAAGCTTTCAGTCCTGGCTCCACCACGTTGGACTCTTGGCTCCAGCTCGCACGACCCGTCCCGCAAGGTATATTTTTGATTTCCCTAGTGTTCAATTTTTTTGGGTGGTGTAAAAGGAGGAAATTTTTGCAAGTGATATTCCATTTCCCTAGTATTCCATTTCTTGGAGCTGTAGGATTTCTTTTGATATGTTTGGTTTCCCTAGTATTCTATTTTTGGTGATTATGTATGTGCTTCAAATCTACAAAATAAATAAGGTCGAAGTTCTTCTTTCTCAGTTAGGATTTTTGTGGTGCTTTTGATGAGTGATGAATTAATTTTTAAGTTGCGTTAGAAATTGGGTTAATTTTTGTGATGCATATATTAGGATGAGTCAGGAGCTCATTTCCTTGATTCTCTTCTATGACGGTCAACTGATCGTTGATGATCAGTTTATTACAAGTTATGTCGGTGACAAAAATTGTCCATTGCGAGTCTCGCATCATGCAAGCTTAGAAAATTTAAAATAGAAAGTGCTTAGATCTCTACGTTATGACATTGATAACTTCATAGTGGAGCTTACGTGTCGTTTTCCTGTCGGCGCGGAATACATAGCTTCTATGATTTCTGATGATGAAGTTAGCAGTACTGTACTGGATGAAGCTTCCCGTTAGACGAAAAAATGTACTTATCTGGCAGCACAGATGACATCAACATATTCAACCGTCATATGACAAACATAAAGAAAATTAAACCTGAAGCATCCAGTGATTAGTAGATCGTGATGTCTGCAAGTGGTCATTGGTTCATGATGGCGGTAAGCATTATGGTACTATGAAGACAAATGTATATGAATGTTTTAATGGCATACTCAAACGAGCACAGGGACTACCAATTCAAGCACTGATCACTGCTGTTTACTATAATATTATGAGTTTATTTTATAAGTGGGCCAGTATCATGGATTCGGGAGAACCGACTGATGAATTCACATTCTCTCCTAGAACACAGGCAGTGCTTAGCAGATTCGAGCGTGAGGCTAGATACTATCCACAACCAGTCAATATTAATGCCATTGAAGTGCAAGTGTTCAACATGAGTTGTCGATCATTCAGAATTGACTTCACAGTGTAGAAGTTTAGTTCATGTAACTGTTCCTGAACACTAATTTATCACGTCATGTGGTCATTCCATAGCAGCTTTAGTCCATCAGAGATTGAATCATTTAGCTTATGTGGTCAAAGTATTATACTATGGTAATGTATGGCCGTACATACTGCGCAAACTTTCACATTCTACATGATCAAAATAACTGGTCAGACTTTGATGCGGAGTGGGGACTTCATCCTTTGTTGCCACTAACTGTTAAAGTTAGATCAAAATCAAGTATATATACTGATCAATGTAAAATGCATCTGGTCATTGAAATTGTGTCCACACAACCTTACTAGTAGAAGGTCAGTATGGTTAGTGTAGCAAAATAGCATGTACACAAACTCTAGGAATTTTCTTATTTCTTTCAAATTTTTGCACAATTTAAATATTACCGTCTTCTAACAGTATCTCATTTTGTTTTTCTTGTCACAGGCACGATGGCCAAGGAGCCGTGGGGTAGAGATCTTTGATGCACCGTAGCGCATGGATAATCCGGCAAAGCCTTGGTATGAATTTGATTTGAAAGTGATATAATTTACTTGAATATATTTGAGGATGGCGATAATTATATTATCTCCGGCTTCATTTTGCGGGAGCATTGGCTTAACTTGGCCTTTGCATGGCTTATTTAGACATCATTCTTGCTTTTGATGTCATGCTTAGGTTGAACTTGGCCATTCATTATTAGGATGGGCGATCTGCTTGGACTTGTACTTGGGTGGTTCAAGTGAACATTTTTGGGATCGGCTCGAACTCCACAGATATGAACCGGTAACATTCGCGGCGTATTGTTGATGCAGGGGTTCGCACTTAAATATTTTAGGGTTAGAGGTGCACTTGCAGTACCTTCCTTTGTTAGAAGATCTAAAAACATTCATCACATTCTTAGTAGGCGGCACAGTGTTGGCACACCTATGCAGGGAGCTGCATGGGTCTACCAACCCAAGGAGGGCCAACATGGACGATTGTCTTCAATTGCTCCATATCTGGTCATGGGAGCGACTTCATGTAGGGAGACCAAAATTACATGTCCCCTATCCTAATAATCTTGATAGACTGAGCATCGGTTTCAAGTCAGAAAACTAAACTATTTTTTAAATGTTTTAATATCTTGAGTTCAATGCGATTTGCATATGGCGGTTTACTTAGGCGAAAGCGGTATGTGGCATGCCATTTGGTAATATTAGAATTTTTCGGGATGATCTTGACGAACTGCTATTGAGCAAGGTACAACTCTTAAATGTTAAAATATATTTTAACTGAATTTTACCATACTACTATGTAACTAAAATATCTTTGGTGACTTGGGTGTATGATATTACGATTGAGCTTTCGATATTTGCCTTCTTTGGTGAAATATGGCTATACGTGTTCCGGATCGGTAGAAGAGGGTGGAGTGACACCTTCCTGACAGAGTTCTTCGTCAGTTTGGTCACTTATCATGCATTGATGTCGCTCCGATGGATCCCAGTTTCAAAAGAGTTGATGATAGAGGGAAAGTTGATACCGATTAGGTTCAGTACTATCAGCAATACATCGCTATCTGGGAGTCTCACAGAGATCACATTATCGTGGTAGATGACACTTATGCTGACATACAACAAGCCCTCTAGCAGTACATGTTATGGTTCAGGTCATGAGCTTCGTTGTATTTGCTTAAGGTGCCCATTGATCCATCGACGACTTACTATCCCAAAGCATCTGCCGAGCGAGCATATGTTAAGATAACTCTACAATTTACAAATTTACTTAACTATTGTGTTTACAGATTTTCATAGTAACATTTTAAATTTGTTTCATATAAGCGGAGCATATCTTAGCGACGGAGGACATCTTTCAGCCTTTCTTTGGACGTCCAGGTGACTCGGACTTCCAGTTGACTATAAATAAGTATGAGAAGATATGCCACGATCTGAGATTGAGAACCCACATCAGCGATTACATGCTCTAACATGTCACAACAGAGTATATGTCACATAGTTACGATTCAACTTTGACTACACAGGCGGCAAACGTGGGTGTGGGCTCATCCACTTATGCTGATCCAGGGCCATCCACTTTTCAGGAGAGCTCTCAGTCTCAATACCATATGGACGTTGCACCGTCACAAGATTGGGTATCTTTAGGAGACTCGCAATTAGAGATGGGGTCAGAAGTTGTAGGCCAAGATCAGGGACCACATGATGTCTCTCATCAGCTGCATGATCGTCCATTGCGACCACTACACTACACTCCAGTAGTCTTTGCGATGCGTATAGGCGTCATCATGGCGATAGTATATAGAGATGTATTTGTATTCTGTATTTGTGACTGGATATTTCTATAATTTTGTATTATCTGTATTTGTAACTAAGTTTACTTAACATATGAATGAAATTTTTTTGTATAATTTGTTTAATAGTACAACAATTTCATGTAAAGTAGTTTAAATTTGATGCTAGCAGCTGGTTGAGTTTATATGGAAACTGTAGGCAAACTCTGGTAGAAAAGATATCTCCTTTCTTAAAAAAAAAATATAGCAGGAAAGTCGGCCACTTATAGGGGTGGCCGACTGCTTCTGAATGCAGTCGCAGATGTCGGTCGGCGGCTTTAGTAGCGTCGATTCTCAGGCGTGACTTAACACGATAATAATCTGGTGGGCGGCGGTCGCTACTTATGGAGCTACTGTACCTAAACTCAAATTTTTTTTTATAAGTACTTAAAATAATAATTAGTTATTATTTAATACTTATTTTAAAATTTATTTCTTAAAAAATCTCATTGTTGCACTTAGGGGCTGTTTGGTTTTCTGCATTTGGAATGCGATTAAAAGAATCTGATTAAAAGAATTTAGTGTAAAGGATTACTTTATAGTTGTTTGGTTGAGAGCTTTTCAAATTCATGACTTTGTTTTTTTTTTGGTTGACAAAATGTAATGTAAAGAAGGTTTTGACATTGTGTGGCGAGCGGCAGTGGTGTCGGATCCGGACGGTAAGGGCGTGCAATTACATTCACTTTCGTTCAGATGTATTTGGAATTAATCCATGTATTTGAAATCGTTCATTCTATTGAAATTTTACTTTCTTTGCCTAAATACTGAAATGTTATATCGTTTGAAATACTGAGCATTCCAAATCTAGGGTAGAATTTCCATTTATGCTTTGTATTATGTCAACTCAGCATAACAGTTTGTTTTTTTAGTTTGGTAGCAATTTTCTATTGTTTATCCATCTAAACTATTCTCTCCAATTTGTTCTGGACTACACTTGAAAATGAGGCAATTCTATTTGCTCAATTTGTGTTACAGCGGGTTGTATTTGTTCTGCTATATATGGTAAATTTTCCATTTTTTTCTTGGGATTACATATCTTATGAATTTTATTTACATCTAAACTTTAATTTTACTTAAATACCTAAATCTTTATTATTACATCAAAAATCCACCCTTATTACTTTTTTTTTCGGGAAAGTCTTGGTTTTAAATATTAAAGTTTGGATATGAAATATGTAAATGCAGAAGAATTACGTATGTATATGTAAATTTCCCTTTTTTCTTTCTTGCACCAAACTTGAAATCTATAAAGTTCATGGAGAAACAAAATAGGATACGTATAGACGAAAAGAAAACCAAAGCAGAGGAAGTTTGCTCACGAAGTCGTGATCTTTTTTACCCCCAGAGTTTGATGATGTGAAAAATGTCCAAGAAATGCAGTTTCAAGTGCGACAACATTTAAAACTCTCTTCAAGTTTGCGCTTTTGTAGTTTTTACTATGAGGGTTTAATGTAAAACCCCTTACAGGGCTACCTCGATCTTCTACTATATTCGTGAATCATGAGCCTCCCGATCACGCATCTCTTCCAACTTTGTCAGTTATCGGTTCATCTCCGAGCCCAAAACCCTATTCCTCTTACAACCGATTTACCCTCTCCTCTAAAGAACTCGCCTCAATCATTAGGTCGGCTGCAGCGGTAAGCTCGCATTTTTGGGAAGCTGTTTGTTTGGGAACGCGGGACCTTCACTTCATCATCTTCTCTTTTTTTCTGTAATCTTTCGATCGTTTGAGCCCATTTGGTGCAATTGTTTTTTGGCTTTTTGTGCCAGTCGAGCAGTGCCGGGCATCAATCCTCTGACAATATTATTTATCTTTCTGCGCATTTTATATGTTGTGTCTCAGTCGCTTCTTTAAAAAAAAATAAAATAAAGTGTGCCGGATACAAAAAAATTGCGTTTTGTGCTCACCCTTATTAGAAGATTGGAGAAGAAAGAGAGGAGAATAGGTTGTTACGCTCTTGACATGGCCATGGAAGAGACAAGCAGTAGCCACTCATGGAGCTGGGAGGAGGAGAAGGCGTTTGAGAAGGCTTTGGCTGTCTATACAGAAGAAGGGGATGACCTGTGGGAGAAAATTGCAGCAGATGTGCCAATGAAGACTTTAGAGGAGATTATGCATCATTACCAGCTTTTGGAAGAAGATGTTGGTGCTATTGAGTCGGGTTTGATACCTTTACCTATCTATCCTTCTTCAAAAACTACGATTGAATCAGTCAGTGATGGTGGGAGTAGCAAAAAGAGTGGGCATGTAAATGGTCATGAGAGTAGCAAAGGGTCGAGATTGGAGCAAGAGAGGAGGAAGGGAATAGCATGGAGTGAGGAGGAGCACAGGTAAATGGAATTATTTACTATAACTTTATTAACATGGCTGCTATAAGTATTTTTATACTTTCATGGTTGAGACTGTTGCTTTTGTTATTATCAATCTATTTGCTCTTATTTGACTTATTAAATATTCAGTATGGTAAGAAGTAGGTGATTTTTGACGAATGCTTTGGTTACTTTTGGGCTACTTTATTATCTTGTTACACTTTTTTTTTGCAACGTAGAGCTAGCACTCTTTTATTATAGTTTGCCTAAAGCCATTATGCTTTTAGATCGTGTTTTTGAATAAAGGAATTGAATTTCTAGTGTTTTTCTCTGTCGGATCAGTTTATCTGCGTAAGAACTGCTGATGGTGCTTATGGACTAAGCACTCTAGACAGATGTCTCAGCAAGAAACCATTTCCTGTTGGCTTCTGCTTTTTTTTTTCTTTTGCTGTTATATGGTGTAAACGTCCATGTTAATTTTTTTGAGTATCTCTTTGATTATCAGAAAAAGAAAAAGAAGGCATGCCTATTTCCTTTTATAATCTTCTAGAGAAATTTTGTTGTGATGGCTTATGGGGTTAAACTTTGAACTACCTAAGATGTGAATTGGCTTAGCAGAATGCTTGTAAAAGGATATAGGGAACAATTAAGCGTCTGTGCAAGAAACTGAAATGATATCTTGTTTATGTGACGCAAAACTTCAAGACCATCCACTGTGAACCTGAGCTTAGGCTTTTATTATTATTATTTTATTTTGCTTCTCTAAATGGTGATAAACCTGCTGTTTTCTCCTCCTTGTATATCTAGCTAGTTTTCCATTCTCTACCAAAGTTAACATGAAGGAACATATAAAGCATTTTTGCTAGGGAAAAAAACTTCAACTTGAACAAGTTGCATTATTATTCCGATAATCGAAGTCAAGCTGCTTTTCAAAACTATGCCACAACGCCTATGTCTAATTGAGCAATCCTTGTTAGTAGGAGAAAGAAGTTCTACTTTCTAGCTAATGGGATCATTCTCTTCTTCTATTGTCTTAATCTTTGAAACCTTATCCTGAGTTGCCTCCTTCAACACATCTAGGCTTGTTGCACATTACTTATCAGTCATTTGCAGAGCAATTGAATATTAATGCCTCGTCAACCAATGTTTAAAATTGTGCAATCTGGTATTGAATCATTTTTTTTTTTTTTGGAGGCAATGATTAATTTTCAAGATATTTTGAGTGGTAAGCCTTAGAATCAACAAATTAATTAAAGTAAAAAGTATTGAATATACAGTAAAGTACAACGTAAGAAGTAATATGTTAACATCCCAATATATTAGGAAGTAACAAATTTCACAAATTATCGATTAACATATTAATATATTGACATTAAATCATAAGGTAAGAAGTGTAATACAAACATTAAAGTTAAAAGATATAAAAAAACTAATGAAATAATAATTCAAAAATAGTTTAACACAAATAATTTTTCTCTCCCACTCCTATTATCTAACATCAAAGTAAGAACATCACAAGTAATAGAGGAGCGATGGCTGACACTGTGCATTAGGAGCATAGAGGGTACGAGAGGTTAAGAGCTTGGTAATTCCTATCCTTATCCTAAGATCGGCCGAGATCAGTTGCGTGCATGTTAAAGTGTGGTATTGTTCAGGTAATTAAATTTTATATATATTTTAATAAAAAAATTAGATCTAAAAGCTCACACTCACTAAAGCTGAGACGAGGCTTGCCTTACATCATGTAAGGCGTACACTTCACATCACCAATGAGATGTAAGCCTAATTTCAATTTTTTCAAAAAATTATTGAGGCGGGTTTTGAGGCAAGTTTTTAATTGTACAATTTTAAACAACATTGTTAATAAGGTTTAATTGTTGGCACATGTTTCTACTATAATCACTAAGGGAATTATAGTGTGATTAGCTACTCATCTTAGGGAGTATTTCAAATATGGTCAAAGTTATAGGTTAAATCCATTTTTAACCCAAAAGCTTAACCAATGGATGTGAGTCAACCAATTAGTATTTCTACAACAACATATTCTTTAACTATCGAATGTTAGATTAAACCCAAAGCCTCAAGAGTGCACTCTACATCATCCATCATTTTTTTTCAGATTGAAGCTCGTTAAGTATCACATACTAATAATCTATTCAATCACATGGAGCACCTTGGGAGTTACTTATTCTTCAATCTTGTTCAATAATATTGGAAGCTAGCTAAGTTTGGTGGGAGCAACAAACTGAATGAGTCATTTAAACTTGCAGGGTTTGACCCTACTTTTTAGAGAATGAGTTAGGTGGGGTAAAATTGTGCGAGATACAACATTAAGTAAGTACATTTTCAACTTAAAGCCTCTGAGTGAGGGACATCCATTTGGTATTTCAACATTAATTTATTTTTGTAACCATCCAACATGGAACTAAACCCAAAGTTTCATGCACTTTAACACTTATCTTTTGGAGTTGTTTATCAAGACAAAGAACTTACCTACCTTAAAATCTTTTTTTGATAATATCTTTATGGCTAATTAAATTTTTAAGCCATTATGCCTAACATGCACTTGGTTTTTAAAAAACTCATTTCTTAAGAATTTTCTTGGTGCTATTTTTTTTATTTGTTCAGCAAGTTAATTGTTCTATGTCTCGGTGTTGGCTACACATAATAATAAGATGTGTAAAGTTTCAATCATAATTCTATGTTGAAAAGAAAGCTATATTATTATTGCATTTTTATTTCTTTTTCTTTTCTATCTTATACAGCCATTGTCATCATCACCATTCACCTTAACCAACTATTTGGGTTGTCTTTTTTATCTTTATTTTTTATTTATTCCTGCTAAATGCTACGTTTGGGGTTAAGTATAACATGTCAAAGTTTTTTTTTTCAACTTCTATCAAAATTAGCTTTGTTCTATTCCTTTTTTTCTACGAATGGATCTTAAGCTTCATTTGTTGTAACTTGTTTCGATTATGTTGCTATTGATGCTACTGTTATGCTATTGTTGTATTCTTGCTTTATTGTCAATGTAATGTATTAAATGTAATAATTATTATCATGTAGATATACTGCATTAGTGGGTTCTCCATGCTTTGAAACAATTAGAGAAACATAAAGGATCTAAATGGCACTTTTTTAGGCTTTGGAACCAAAGTGTGATTTACCGTTGCAATGTTTTCCTCGTTTTGATCAATTCTGTTGTTGTGCAGGTTTATGGGGCATAGTCATCAATAAAAATTTAACACATTCAAGGTTGTGAAATATAGAGAACTAATTTGACTGTTTCATCACGTTCAATACTATATTTTGCTAAGTTGGCGTTTAAATTTTATAAAGAGGGAATTATTTAGGCAGTGGGCTTTGGTTATCAGTATTAGAATTACAATTTTGTTATTTATGGAATTCTTTACTAGTTGCATAAAATTATCAAAGATTGATTGGCTACATCATATTTTGGAAGGAGGCAGAAATAATCATGTTTGATTCGGACTTCTATGAGTTTCCTGTTTTTCATTCTCAATGAGTTGTTATGTTATGCTCAATCTATGCTGTCACATTGTATAATAACACTTAACAACATCATAATAAATATGTTAGATTTGAAGACATCCAATCTTTTCTTTTATTAGAGATTATGTTAAATGGTTTCTTCTGCCATCTTAAGATAGTGCAAGCTGTTGGGGTTGAAAGAGGGGGAGAAAGAAAAGAGAAAAGAGAGAGGTTGAAATAAAATAATTTTTTACATGGTTTGACAAATTTTCCTATGTCCATAGCCGCATTAGGATCCATTATTTTTTTTCTCTTACAAAGAGTTTGGAAGAACTCAAAGTTTGGCACAAAATATGCCCCTTCGAGAGCTCTATTTATAGAGGAAGTACACAAAAAAAATTTCAAATGAAAGTTTTCCCTCAAAAAATTTTCTCTAAATAGTTTAGGATAAAGCACAATCCGTGTGCCTTCAATTGACGGTGGAGATAGCAATCCTCAAAATTTCAATCAACGGTGAGAAAATATAGTATGCGTGCCTTCAATCGATGGTGGAGATGATAATCCTCAAGCCTTCAATCAACGATGGAGATAATAATCCGTGTGCCTCCGTCCAATCAGTCTCTACAAATAACAATCTTCCACTTGGAGACTAAGCTTCTAAATTATAGCAAACTCTCTTAATGTTTCTAGTACGACGCCTTTGTCTATTGCGAGCAATGGAGCCATGCATAGCCTCAGTTTTGAGATGGTCACCACTTTGATTAGCATGTCTACGAGATTTTTTGTATTAAGAATCGTCTTATCGCCTATCAACCATCCGATATGATGATACTGCAGCTGTATATGCTTCATCCATGCATGAAATACTGGATTCTTCACAAGATGGATGATGCTTTAATTGTCACCGAATAGAGTTCCACTAGTTTGCCCTTTTTCCAACTCTTTTAAAAAATTGTTTAGCCAGATCATCTCTTTGCCTGCTTCTAAAACTGTTATATGCTCGGCTTCAGTTGTAGATAAATGCGATACTCTTCTGTAGTCTTGACATCTAACTTATAGTAGTTTCTCCAAGCATAAACATATATCCTGAAGTATATTTGTGACCATCTAAATTTTCTCATAGGTCAACATCGTATCCTTGTAGAATTATTTCATTCTTTTTAGAGCAAAGGGATGTACTTAAAGTACCTTTCAAATATCTCAGGATCCATTTAACGGCTTCTTAATGCTCCTTTCTTGGATTAGACATAAATCTACTTACTACAACTACGTGAGCAATGTCTGGTCGTATACATACCATATCATACATTAAGTTGTTGATTGCTGATGCATATAATACTTTTTTAATATACTTCATCTCTTCATTTGACTTCGACGATTGGTCTTTGGATAGTTTGAAGTAACTACATAGGGGGTTTCTCTTGGCTTTGTATTTTGAAAGCTAAATCTATTCAAAATCTTTTGAATATGCTTCTCCTGAGACAACCTTCCCTTTAGATCTATCTCGAGTAATTTTCATGCCAAGAATTTATTTTGATGCTTCCAAAATTTTCATCTCAAATTCTTTAGATAACAGTTCTTTTAACTTGTTGATTTCTGTCATGCTTGCTCCTGCAACTAACATGTCATTAATAAAAATCAACAAAATAATATAGATTTTCTCAAACCTCATGATGAAGTAATAATGATCCATTTTGCATTTGCTAAAGTCATTTTTGCACAAAAATTTCAAATTTGTGCCACATTCTCGGTACTTGTTTCAACTCATATAAGTTCTTATGTAACTTGCAGACCATATTCTTCTTTGTTGGATTAATGAATCCTTCTAGTTGTTCTATATAAAACTCTTCATCAAGATCTTCATGAAAAAAAATATAGTTTTTGGATCCAGCTGTTCTAAATTTAAGTCTTCTGCTGTGATAATACTTAAGATTGTTTTGATAGTAGTCATTTTTGCCACTGGCGCAAATACCTTTGTGTAGTCGATTTCATGCAATTATTGGAATCCCTTGACAACCAACTTGGCCTTATATCTTTTGCTTCCATCAAACTTCTCCTTTATGCTGTATGCCCGCTTGTTTTGCAATACTTTATTAACCTTTGAGGTGGAGCTAATATCCGAGATTATTCTTCTTCAGAGTATTCATTTTTTCTTTCATGGCTTGCTCCCACTGCACTGAATCTCTCGTCTGCACTGCCTTTAAATAGTTCTCCAGCTCTCCATTATTAGTCATCAATAAGTAATGTAAGGAAGGAGAGTACCTCTGTGTAAATGTATGTTGTCTAGTAGACCTTCTTAGTGGAGGAGTAATTAGTTTTGGGATCCCTTGTTTAGAAGCCTCTGTGTCAACAATAAGACTTTCTAGGATCGAATCATCGAAGATGACTTCTTCACAGTTCTCTTCACATTTTTCAATGTCATTGTATAACTTATACTTATTATATATTCGTCTTTAGCTCTTATGACTTTCTTATTCTGGTTATCTCAAAAATTGATAATCAAAATAGCGAGCCATAGCTAATAAAATAACATTTTCTTGCCTTGGCTGAGTTTATCCCTTGACTAAGAATCAATATGAACGTAAGAGACACATCCCAAAAACTTTCAAGTGTGATAGTCGTACCTCTTTTTTTGTTCACTCTTCTTCAGAGATTTTTAATCCTAAAGAATATATGACCCTCTGTTGATCAGATAAGCTATAGTGTTAATTACTTCAGCCAAAAATTTCTTAGGTAATCCTGAATACAGCCTCATGTTCATTAGTTGTTTGTTTAGTGTTTGGTTCATCCTCTCGACAACACCATTCTGTTTTGGCATTTCAGGAACTATCTTCAGCATGTGAATTCATTGCTTTGAGTAGTAGGCTCTGAATTCACTGCTATCATACTCGCCTCCATTATCCGACTTTAGACACTTGACTTTTAGTCGCGTCTGATTCTCCACTTCTTGAAAATAAAAAATACGCCATATATATTTTTTAAGAAATAAACCCACACCTTCCACATAGAGTCATCAATAAAGGTGACGTACTATCGTGAGCCACCAAGGGATTGGACTGAAGCTGGTCCCCAAACATCAAAATGCACTAGTTTGAGCTTCTTAGATTTGGTGGTTCTTGAATTTTTTATGAAACAAACATTTCTTTGTTTGTCGAGAATGCAGTTCTCACATATTTTTAAGTCAACTGACTTTAGTTTTGGAAGTTTCCTCTTTTGATGCCATGATCTTCATTCTTTTCCATTCATATGACCAAGCCTTAAATCTCATAGCTCAGAGTTATCATTGTCTGTAATTACCATTAATTGATTGTCTTCTGAGGTAATGAACAATGTTCTCTCATTTTTATCTCTTGCCACGATCATTGCTCTCTCTAACACCTTTTAAGATCCACCACCAAATGTTGTAGTGTATCTACAACTATCGATCTGGCTCATTGAGATTAAATTTTTTTTAAGGCCTGGAATATGCCTTACCTTCTGTAAGATCTATTAAGTCTCATTTTCAATTTTGATCTGAATTTCTCATTTTCCTACAATCTCTAGTGGCTCATCATCCACCAGATAAAGTTTGCTGAATTTTTCTGCAACATAATTATGTAATAACTCATGGCAATGAGTGCAGTGAAATGACGTGCTTGATTCAATAATCCAAGATTTAATAGGACTCTCAACACAACATATTAGTGCTTCAGAGTTGTCTTCAATTATCGAGTTTGTGGACTCGTCTTGTTGCTGATTTTATTTATTTTTGGGCACCTTGCATTGACTTGAGAAATACCCTTTCTTCTAAAAGTTCCAACAGACAATATCTTTACGATTTTTGGATTTGCCTTTAGACTTCGATCTTCCATACTTCTGATTTTGCTTTCTGTTTTGATTCCTACCTCCATTTTTTATATTTAAGGCAGAGGTGGAACATTCACCTATCTATTTTTTGCGAAAGACCTCGCTCAGAATCAAATTTTATACATCATTCAACTTCAGTTTGGTGCTTCTAGATGAACTGCTAACTGCGGTCATCGTAGCAGACCAACTCTCTAGCAAAGATAATAGCAAAATCAATATCTTGACTTTATCATCAGACGTAATATCAACATAACTCAACTGAGTCGTTATCACGTTGAACTCGTTGATATGATCTGCAATTGATGCACCTTCTCCCATCTTTAATTAAATAAGCAATGCATCAGAAATACCTTATTTGATGCTTATGGTTTCTCGTTTATGTTTGATAGAGCTTTCATCAAATTGGCTATCGTTCTCTCCTTGATGATGTTGAAGGCAACGTTTCTTGTTGGCGTCAAACAAACAACTCTAAGTGTTTGACGATCTAATAGATTTCAATCGACTTGCTTCGTTGTTTTAGGCTTTTGCCCAATAAGAGGTTCACAAAGTTTCTTTTGGTACAGATAATCTTTTATTTGCATCTTCCAGAAATCAAAATCTTGCCATCAAACTTTTCAATTCTTACATTCCTTTCGTTAGTCATTTTTCCTACTCTTTTTTGCGAACCAGGCTCTGATACTAATTGTTGGGGTTGAAATAGGAGGAGAAAGACAAAAGAGAGAACTTGAAATAAAATATTCACACACAAAAAGACAGATTTTTATATGGTTCGACAAATTTGCCAACGTCTACGGCCGCACTAGGATCTCATTGTTTTTCTTTCTCTTACAAGGAGAGAACTCAAAGTTTGGTATAAAATATGCTTTTTCGAGAGCTCTATTTATAGAGGGAGGAAATACACAAAAAATATTTCAAATGAAAAAATTCTCTCGAAAAATTTCCTTCAAATAGTTTAGGAGAAAACACAATCTATGTGCCTTCAATCGACGGTGGAGATAGCAATCCTCAAAATTTCAATCAACAATGAGAAAGCACAATCCGTGTGCCTCCAATTGATGGTTGAGATGACAATATTTGGTTGAGATGACAATTCTCAAATATTTAATCAACGGTAGAGATAGTAATCCATGTGCCTCAATCCAATTAGTCTCCACAAATAACACAAGCTTTAATATTATTTTAAAAAAGGCAACCTATTTGATAATAATGATGACGCTCTTTGTCTCGCTTTCCAAACGATGCTTTCTGCCCCATTTATCCTATGTAATTTCTCCCACTCCTGTCTGCATCCGAACTCTTCTCTAGCTCTAGCAAGTGTCTCTTATCTTTCTTGAGTTCTACTTCCTCAAGTTTGACATCCCAACGACCTTTAACTTTGAATTTGATGTCCACTTTGCTCGAGCAGTGACATAATACTAGTCTTCTCTCTTTCCACAATTTTCTTCTTTGCAAATGCAGGCAAATCATTATAGTCATCCATCTTTGGTCTATCTAAATCTTCGATTGATGGGCTTTAAAGTCTATCTCTTTGCCGTTTATCTTTGATCTGGTACAAGATTTCTGTTTTTCTTTATTGATCTATGGTTTGGATACTGGATTGATTGTTTTTCATCAACCATTACACATGATCAAAAGTTCAATGGAGCCTCACAAATCATGAGCGAGTGGCAGTCATTGTATGCCTGTTGAGTGAATCTCAGCTTGCTTGCACATCTGATCTTTTTGGCCACCCCATAGTGAAGAATTGATTGCTGTCATCATTTTTAACCACTAACAGGAATAACCAGAAAATAAAGAAAAAAGACATAAAATAATACTAACTTTTTGAAAGAATTTAAAAGATTACATGAGATTTGCTATTGATCCATCTATCTTTGGTTGTATTGAATCAAAATCCCACATCGTTAGTCTTTGGTCCAATTGAGCTTTTAAGACATCCCTTTGTCATTGATTTTTAGTCGTTCATGATGTCTCTTCTTCTTTTGTTGATCTTTGGTCTAGACAAAGGATGGATTTCTTTCATGTCATTAATTGCTTCTGGTTGAAATTCAATGATGAGTTTCGATCTATCAGTAAAAGGAGGCTAAAATAATCATTTAGTGACTTTGATGCCATTGACATCCTCTGAGCATCGTTCTAGTTGTGGTGAAGAACTAAGCTTCATGGATTTTATTAGAGTTCTTCGGAAAGAAGGAAATAAAGACTGTCTATGAACATGTATCTGACTTCCAAAATGGCTTGACATGAATATTGATAGTGATATGAACAAATCAATCAAAACTTTGAAATTTTATTCAAACTAATAGTCAAGTTTTGGCCTAGAGAAGATGAAATTTAACCGTGCAACGCATATGTGACAAATATGCTAGATGTATTAAAAACTTATGTAATTCTCATGAATGTGTAAAAATTGGTTGTTCAAGGTCTTACTTGGCAAGAATATTATTCAAAGTTCAATAAGTAAACATGATAAATAAATTCATTTAAGCTGCTACAACTAATCTCACCATACAGGCCATAATACCTATTATAGATAATCATAAATTTTTATAAATTATTGTCAACTTTAAATCGACTTGGCCGAGTGTTTTATAAATCATGCAAGTGGATTATACACTCAAACTTATTTTGAATAGTGCGCATGTGTTAAAACATTGCTACAAATGTTCCAAATGTTTTCATGCATCACACGATATCTTCAGTTTTGTTAATGCATTGATGTTTATGCCAAATCTGAGTTGAGTATACTCATTCTCTTTGAACCATGATTCAAAGACAATCTTGACGCGATTGATTAGGCAGATGAGCCAAATACTTGAGTTTAATCTTATTGATTCCTAGTTGATCAGGGTCTGATGAGTCATTACAAGATGAACCATCTTATCTAAAGTAATAAGACCCATTCTCATATATCATTTCACATTCAGAATGCCAAGATTTATGCCATATCCTACTGAAACAATTGTTATAAATTTTATTATATGTGGCCTCTCTAAAAAAATAGAGTTGATGCAGCTATCAATTCCAGAATAACAAGTCAAAACAAATTCACTACTTGGGCCTGTAAACAAATGTATGCCCCATCTTAATTAAGAAGGTTGGCACAAAGCAACAAAAATGTCAAATTATATGAAATGGGCCACTACCAATAGGGAAGACGGTAAAACTCATCATACATCCTTTCCCTAGAGGCTGTAAGTCTCACAATCGGGCCTTCCAATAGATGTCAGTAGGGGTGTAAACGAGCTGAGCTTGAGCGAGCCGAACCCTTGTTCGTGTTCGGCTCGTTTGAAAATTATTTTGTTCGTGTTCAGCTCGTGTTCAAAATAGCTCGAAATTTCACTGTTCGTGTTCGGCTCGTTTGAAAATTGATTTGTTTCGGTTCGTGTTCGAAATTGACTCGAAATGCAATAATCCGAAAAATTTGTATGAGGGAGGATTCGAACTTTGGCCAATCTTTTGCATAACAAAAACTTTAACCACTAAGTCATGCTCGCATTTGTGATATCTATATGTGTTCGTATGTATATATAATAAAAATAATAGTAATAAATAATAGTAATAATAAAAATAATAGTAATAATAATAATAATAACAATAATAAAAATAAAAATAATAGTAATAAAAAATAGTAATAAAATAATAATAATAATAATAATAATAATAATAATAATAATATAATATAATTTTTTATTTCGAAGCAAATCGAAATGAACATTATCAACAAATGATTGTTCATATTCTATTTATATATCGAGCTTGAAATGTCTGTTCATGCTCTAGTTAGTTAATTAACGAAATTTAACACCAGCATTTCTTAACGAAATAACGCTGAACATGTTAACAACGAGCTTTTGATGTGTCACATTCCATTTGTATTTATTTATTTGCATAATTGAATAAACTTGAACAAAATTTTGAAAGCTCATCATATAAATGAACAAGCTTGATAAGTGACATGCTTGTTCATTTATTGTCGTGGTAGCTCGATAAAAATACAATAAAATGTTCATTTAATGATAGCTTAATTTTTTTATTTGATGATCTAATTTTATGTTATTACATCATTTTTTTATAATTTATATACTTTAAAAATTATTTATATTATTAGATGCATATATATGATGGAAATGTCAAATGAATAGTTAGAAATTTTTAATATTAATATTTAAACTTCATCAAATGATTAAAATAAAACATAATAAATTATGTCAATTTTTATTAAATTTTATAAAGCCAATTATGTCAGGCAATTAAGCTTTATTGTTAAGTTTTTAGCATCAGACATATAATTAGTTAGGCTTGATTAAAGTTGAAATTTAACTCAAACTTGATTAGAAAATTGAATAACAAGTTTGAACAACATTTTAAAACTTGGATCATGTTCAAGCTCGGCTTGAACTTGATAAGAAAAAAAAAAATTTAAATATTGCAGTACTCACCTCGACTTGGCTCATTTGCAATCCATAGTCAACTGAAAGTAATGCATGCTTTTAAGCTATTAGTAGTGATGTGTAGTGCCTTTTAAGCGAGTATAATTTTTGCCTCTAAATTACTCAATAAAATTGATATGGTCTACCTTTAAGTTGTGAACGGGTTGGTGATAATCTCAAAAGCATATTTTCAACACATGCACATTTCCATCTTAATTTACTTGGGATACTTAATGAGGCAATCCATAGTTGCTAATCAGGAAAGACATTATGGCTCAAAGCTCTCTAATATTGGCATTGGGTTGGCTCATATGCATGAGACAGTGGAACCATTAACCGTGACTAAATCTACCCCCATCTTCAGCATTCCACATTCAATTAAATTTACTTCTAAATGTCAAATTTGAGCTTAAGCATCCTCCTTAAGTGAAGGTGTCTTCCGTGAGCATGGGTGGGAATTAAATATGGGGTTTTGTGCTTATAGAATGTCCAAGCCCTAGATATAATTAGGGTTGAGAAATTAACTCGAAGATCGTTGATCGCTCGAAAATCGACTCGTATTTTGGCTCGAATAGAGATCGACTCGAAGTAAATGAGCTGAAATTTTAGCTCGAAATTTGTTCGTTTCGATTTCGATTCACACACGGATCGGTCAACTGACTCGCGCGGATCGAATTTGATACCGCCTCGCGCGAATCGCCGCTCGAGCCGTCGGGTCACGGACACGAGCGATACACTGACCCAATGACCCGATTGCTGATTTCCATCTGATCAAGGGCATCATTTCACCAACGGTTGAGATGAATTCCTTTCAATTTATATCCTATAATCTCATTTTTTACCTCGACAGTTCGAGACTCTGCACTTTGCAACCACTTAGCCCTCTCTTCCTTTTCTTTCTATTCTTCTTGTGCTCTAGTTTTTTAAAAGCCAGCAGTGTCGCTCACCGCTCACGATCTTTTCAATCAACGACCTCACTCTCTATTGGTTGTAGTGTCTGAGACTCTGAGATGTTTCTTTGTCTCTATTATCTTTGTTTGACCTAACTTGTTCAATCTCTTGGTGGCTCGATTTGCTTCTTTGTCCTAGATTTACTCACGCACATAATACACTGCATACTTGTTTTGTTTCCTAAATCTGCAAGTATTTCATGCTATGATTTGTTATTATAAAGATTTTTTTTTCTTGTGTTTTTATGAGATGTCGAGAGTAGATATGTGCTTATATTCTTAGTTCCAGACTCAGAATAGCAAGTCAACTGTTCATTGTTGTATATCACTTGAGTTCTTCAATTCTTTGAAGCATCTTTCGGTTTTTTCTATATTTGATTTTGATTCTTTCAGTTGTTTCCATGCTTGAATTCTTCTAAACTTCTTTCGATTATTTTAATACTTCATTTGTTGGTGGTTTTTCCTTCTGCTGCTTTTATTTTAATTATAATATGATTACATGATTACCTTTAGATTTCATAATGCTATAATAGTAAGTTTGTAACCTAACTAAGTGTCCAAGTTCATAATGTGCATCAAGTTAGATCTTATTTTTTTAGCTGTATGTTAGCTTTAATTGTGTTCTGAATCTTCTGCTTGGAATATATTGTGGAATTGTAGAAGACTGAACATAGCCACCTTTTATCTTGATTGTGCTGCCCTAAACCCTAATAAATTATAGGGGAGTGGGGGTTCTGCATGTTTGCCTTATTGTGTTCTGACTTCTGAATCTTTTAATCAATTAAATCTTATTATGTTGTGCAACTCTATTTTACGGCAGATGAAGTTACATCTTAATTTTTTTAATTGCATGTTAGCCTTATTGGTTTCTGAATCTTTCTGCTTGGAAGTTGGAATATATTTGAGAATTATAGAAGGTTGAACATAATCACCTTTTGCCTTGATTGTGCAAAACTCAATTCTAATATTGGGAGTGAGGGTTCTAAAAATATTTGTGGAAGGCTAAACACAACACTAATTATGGGGGAACTTGAAAATATTTGTTTTGTTTATTTTTATATTTTTGTAATTTTTTTTTCTATGCTCATTTTTGGGTTGCATGATTGACGAAGCATATAATTAATTTCTTATCTTTTTATCAATTTAATCTTATCATGACCACTATTTGACTATTTGAGTATGTGATTATATATTAATGTCATGCAAACCAATCATTACAATCCTTAAATTTATATTTTTTTTTGTGTTCATTATATGTTATCTTTAGAAATCCTAGCACATGAAATGATGAAATATTAATTATATGTATTTACTATGCATTAGATTATCTATTATCTTTATCTATTGATATCTTGAGATTTTTATTTGAATTTATGATGTAATTTCTAATAGACACAATGACAAGTCATTCTCAAAGCAAATCTAATAATTATTCAAGTCATCCTCTTGTTGATAATGTAACAACCCAAAAAAAGAGTGTGGGCAAAATAACTTCCATTGATGAAATCAAGGGTAAAAGTCAATGATGTGAAGTTTGACAACATTTTACTAAAATTTCTATAACAAAAAAAGGAAAAAGTTGCACAGAAGTTAAAATGTAATTAATGTGTAAAATCTTATGTCAAATAAAAAACTGATACCACAACTCAGTTAAGTAGACACTTCAAGATGAATCATTATAGCAAAATTAATAATAAAGGAAATAATCAAAAACTATTTGATCCAGTAGTAGAGGATTTAGAAGAAACTAAATCGATATCTATTTTGTATTTCATCTACTTATGATCATTGTAGAATAAAAAATATTGTGGCTAAGATGATCATTATTTATGAATATTCCTTCATGATGGTTGAACATTATAGGTTAATATTTTGATGAAATCAATGAATCCAAATTATCATAAAATTTTTAGATTTGATATCAAGCAAGAGTGTATGAAAGTGTATGAAATTAAGAAAGGCAAATTGAAAAAAAAGTTTGAAAGTTGCAGAGAGAGTTTCGCTTACTAGTGATTGTTGGACATCAAACCAAACAATTGTTTATATGTGTCTTAGTGTGCATTACATTAGTTCTGATGAAAATTGCAGTCCAGGATAATTAGTTTTACCAATTTAGATCCTCCTTATAGTGGGGTTGTGATTTTTGAGGCAATTTCTGAAAGTTTGCTGCAATGAGGTCTACAAAATAAAATAAGTACCATTACTTTAGATAATGCATCATCAGATGACATAACAACTAGAAATTTGAAAGTACTATTTACTAGAAGATCTGGTTTTTTAATGATGAGAGATTTCTGATGGTGCAGGATGGCCTGAAAGAGATTAATAAGATAATTGAAATGGTAAGAGAATCTATTTTATTATAAAGCAATCTCCAACTTGCTTACATAAATTTGGAGAGATTGCAAGGCAGATTGACTTATCTACAACAAAGACACTTTGTAGTGATGTACTTACACATCGGAACTTCACATATAAAATGTTAGAGTCTGCTTTTTATTATAAGATTATTTTTCTTGAATATACTTTACGTGATCTAAATTATGCATGATTGCCTTCTCAAGAAGATTGGGTTAACTTTAAGAAAGTAAGAAAATTGCTTCAAAATTTTCATCGAATAATTGAATTTTTTTCAGGTTCAAGCTATCCTACTGCAAACAAACTGTTTCACAATCTAGTACTAATCAACAAAATATTAGATCAAGAATGTTTATCTAGTATTCTTTTCATGTCAAACATGGCAAGCACCATGAAGAATAAATTTGATAAGTATTGGACAGATTATTCAATGTTATTCCGATTGCTTACATTTTAGATCCTAGAGTGAAATTGTTTGTCATCAATTATTACTATCCACAAATTTATGATGTTGATATTATGATTGAGAAAAAGGATAATGTTAAACAAAAATTTTTAAGCTATACTCTTATTATACTGTTGATAAACAATAGATAGTTAAAAAAATTACTGGAGCATCCACCTCTCAACTTGAAACAACAATCATAATTGAAAGAAGTAATAATTCACATGATCTGACTGGTTTGTATGATTTTATAGATTTTATTGACTTTCTAGTTCCAAAAAAGTCTGACTTAGAGATATACCTAGAGGAAGCTCGTGTGAAATGTTCTTATCTAGAATTTGATATTTTAGAATGGTGGAAAATATCCGACATTAAATACAAGACTCTCTCAAAGATGGCCAAAGATATTTTTACCATCCCAATAACAACAGTTGCTTCTGAGTTAGCTTTCAGTGCAGGCAGTCATGTGCTTAGTATTTATAGAAGTTAAATTTCACCGAGAACATTTGATGCTTTAGTATCTAGCGGAAAATGGATTCAGACAGCATATAAATCATCGAAAGATCCATTGATATATTTACTTTTTCTTATTTTATATTGCAACTTGCTTCTATTCAAATATGAGTTATATTTTTTTCATTGCAATTTTAGTTTGATATTCTTGCGAAAGAGAACTTAGTTATATGTATACCTGAAAGCTTAACTATGAAATCACAAAGTTGAAAATCAGGTGATAACATTTCAATTAGGCAAAATTTTTAAAATAAGCATGATTAAAATCTTAATTAGCGGATTAGGCATATTTTTAAAAAAATTTAAAATAAAAACGTTCTGTTAGACAGGCGAAATCAGATTAGAGCGCCCGACGGTTGGCTGGCGTATCTTGCGTAGTCGGCCATCGCCGTCTAACGCGACGATAAAACTTTAAAGTCGCGAACCGAGATCGGGACACGCCGATCTCGATCTCTTTCTCCTATCTCCCAAGCGAGACGAATCACCCCTACCGCCCTTTGCCATCTATCGCCTTTAAAAGGTCCCTTGGCCGCTTACTCTTACCTCCGGATCCGAAAAGAAGGTATATTTTTATTTTTTTTTTCAAAATAAATGAATAATATGTGAATGTGTCATGCATTTGATGTATTTTATGATGTTTGTAGGCAAATATAATGTTGATTTAACTAACTTTAGGCTTTTTTTAGGTATAGTGTTTGTATGTAGTAAGTTTCAAACTCTACTTTCTAGTCTACATATTTTTTTTTCATTTGAAATTGAAGCCTATTTTATCATTTGGATTATGGAAGACGTTTTGGTCTTTGGGTTATTGTGTATATTGCTTTCTTTTGTTTTACGGAATTATGATGGTTGTGATATTGACATTCGTTTGTAAATTCAATCTAGCCATAAAAAATGTTGCTTTGTTTTATTACCTTTGTTTGAGAGGGTTACCGATGTGTCCACGAAAAGATGGATTCATAGCACTTTTAGGATGTTGTTGTGAGCTTTTCGTACTCTTGATTATTCTTAATATTCTTCTAAATTATTATAAATTCAATCTTTTAGGATGTTGTTGTGAGCTTTTTGTACATTTATTACCTTTGTTTGAGAGGGTTACCCGATGTATTGTCCTAAAGGATGGATTCATTGCAAGTTTAAAATATATATTTTTGTTGTGATTTCTTACGTTTAAAATATATATTTGGAAACCGAATTAACAATGTGAAGCTTGTGTAGAATCTAAAAATACACTTTTTAAATAGAATGCGACGTAGGTTAGGTTTTGTTTATCTTTGTATTTTTAATATAAGTATGGTTCAAGATCTATAATTGAAAGTGCTTGCTTGGTGGATAATTACATCATGATGCAAAAAAAAGTAGTTTATTATTTATTTTATGTTATTTTCTTGCAGTTTGTGGGTATTATATTGGCTTGTAAAAGATGAACTGATATGAGAGAACCTTCATTAGATAAAAAGAAGTTATTGCACATCTTTATCTTTGTAAATAAAAAAAAGTACTTCTTAAAATGGAATGTACTTGTTTGAATGGATTTAGGATGTATTATAGATTCATTATAATCTCATTGCATTGATCAGAAATTATCTTTTTGTAATCACATAGTTAGCTAAAATGTATAAGAGTCTTCTTATGAAATGTATTAGCATTTCCTAGGTTAGATCATTAGACTTAACCTAACTATTTAGGGTCATCTTTAAGAAGCATAATTCTTCAATCATTTCTAAGTCGATCTTTAATTTTTTTTTTTTGTAATAGGAAGATTAATCTGGTAATTTAAACAGTGCGCTCTTCATTCCCCCTCGATACATATGTGATTGAATATGAGTTCGTAGAATGTATGTTTGGTGTATATTATGGCGGTCAACTTAGTGTTAGTGGCGATTTCTTTCCCATATCTCGGAAAAATCGTCTATATTACTTTCAGGTGATTTTAGCGATTACAAAATCATCATGTCTAAAAGTTGATTCGACATGGTTCATGATTAATCTATGTAAGTTTCACGTTGGTCGGTTTAAACTTCATTAAATGATGGCGAAATTTGTGAGTCATCAATCAATCTGACAAGTGTACAACCTGTTGTTGTATATGTAGAAATTGAATTGAAACCATCAGATGATATCGAAGCTCATAATTATACTGAAGATGAATTTCAGCCAACTAAAACTTTTCAACACCATATACCGCCACAGGAACCATATCATTGGTAAGTTGTTTAAACTGCTTATCTGATTACATATTTTCATCTTAACCTTACACACTACATTCAAATCGCGGCGATGTAGATGTATCTGCATCTCTATTCATGCTCATCATATCGCTCAACTTCAATTATGGGTGAATGCATTGTGATCGTTGCTCCTCCGAAATGGGAATGAGGGCTAAAACAATGCCAGTAACGAAGTTCGAACCAGATGGCTGAAGGTGATATGGGAGAATAACACTATCCAAACAAACCGGTCAATTCGAGAGATTCTTCAACAAAGCGGTGGTAGTTGAAGAAAATATGTTCGATAACGATATGCATTCAAGCTTGTCAGTCAATACAAGAATGGGATGAAGAACTAAATTTTGATGGCCTACCAACAAATTCTATTTTCCTAGAAGATAATTTCATTCCAACAAACCTAAATGAAGGAATGTGTTTCCATGACAAGAGGCACCTTAAATTTACTATCCATGGTTGGTCAATAACAAACAATGTACATGCTTAGGGCTCCGACCATACCGCCGACCACCTACTATCCTCGAGCTCCTTGAGAGAGACTGATGGTAAGTACTAAAAAATTGTATGTTAATAAAAAATTTATATGTTATGCGCACTAAATAATTTCTTTGCCTCTACAGAGGGAACATATCTTGGACACCCAGGATATTTTCCAGCCTTATTTTGGGAGAGACATGGACACTGATTTTCAGCATTCAATCAATGCTTATGAGGAATATCAGGAAACTTCAAGGACATGCACATATCGATAGTAGATCAGAATCTGAGCCAAGCGCAGTTCTATCGGCGCCACGTCTTCACCACAAGTGCAGGATTTGATGCGAGTTCATTGTATGCCGGATATCGGTCCATGCGGTTACCCACCATATGGCAAGCTCCGTACTCTGCTCGAAGCCATGTTCACAATTTCACTGGCGGTCTCTCTATGTATCCTCACGCGCTTGTCTACATGCCGAGATGCGGTGCTACAGTCCCCTTTCCGGGATATCGCGAGATAGCGATGTTACACCTCGATGACCTGAAGCGGTCGGCGGAGGCGAAGTGGCATCGGTCATCACTTGAGGCGTCCCTCGCCAGTATATTATACTCAGGGGAATGGCCTTACCCATCACGCTACACTAGATTAGATGTACTCTGTTGTAGTCTGTAGTTGTAGATAATATGATAGCTTGATGTACGTTGTTCTATCACTGTTTTATATTTTCTATGTACACTGCATATCATGACACCATTTATCTGTCACATAGTAAATCGCTTTTTTCTTGCGGAGTATCAGAAATGTCCTTTTGGTGTTGAACTGTCAGCTTTTAGAACTTTTAGAGAAGTAGATAATGGATTTGCAAATATAAATTTTAAATTTTAAATATTTAAATTTTATATTTAAAATTTAATAATCTTTTTTATATAAAATTTAAAACTTTGATAATATTTATCTAAATATTAAATTTTAAATTTAAATATGTAAAAATACAAGAAATAAATATATACTTAGTCTTTTTTTAATAAATATCTAAATTTTATAAAAAGATTTTCTGATGGTCCTGGCTATGCTTAGTTTTCAAACGTAATTAATAAATATATACTTAGTTTTTCAAACGTAATTAATAAATAAATCAATTAAAAGAATCTAATCAGAAAATCTAATCACATTTTAGCCTCGAATCGCGTCAAAGAAAAAAAAGCAAAATTAGCTTTTTTTTTTTATAAGTCGACCGTTTAGCAGGCGGGCATAATGTCTGGTCATATTGTGTCTAATCGAGGCGTATTTAATTTTTTTTAAAAATGTGCCTAATCCGTTAATTAAGATTTTAATCATGCTTATTTTAACAATTTTGCCTTTCAATTATGCAGGTTAATTGTTACATTTCTCCTTTTTGCATATTTTTATGTTCATTGAATGTTTTGTGAGACTCAAAAAACTTGGACAATCTAGTTGGAGAACTATTTTGGTTGTCATGTGTGACATTTATTATGGATTATGCATTTTATTATTTATTTTATACTTTGCTATGTAATGCTTTATGTTAATGGTGATATGATGCCCAATGATAAAATTAAACTGAGATGACCTAATGGGGCTTTGGTAGTTGATTCTTATATTTTTAGTTGAATGACTTGGTCAATGAAGTAAATTTGAGACCATTTAGCCATTTGGGGTGGATGCTTTCAATTTTATGTATTTGAAGTGTGACTAAATTTTGGTCAGGCTTTACAAACAAGTTGCTACATCTTATTACATTTTATTTGTTGATACGTGCTGTGTTGGAAATATGAATTTTGGAATGCCGTTGTAGACACTTAGTATTGCTTTAAAACTGTTGTTTGGAATGATGTTAGTTACTTTGTTTTATCAATAAATTTAAAATAAAGAGGTTATGGAAGCTTAGAATGTTGTAATAGTTTAAAGTTGTTGGTTTTGCCTTCGTTGCTATTGCAAATTTATAATTTCAGTGTATTTCAGTTTGTTGGAATTCAATAATCGTTTGGAATTTGATATTAGTGCAGTAAATTTGTTTAATGTCATCCTAAAAATTAACCAACCTCAGTTTTTTGAAGGCACAAAAATCTATTATTTTTTTTTTCTATTGTGATTTTCGGTTTTCCATTCTTTTACCTACAGGGAATTACTATTTACTAATGACTATTTGCCTATTAATTGATTAGTTCTACAATTTGACTGTCTGGGCTGAGGTAATTTATTTTTTCTTGAATTTTATACATGTGGTGGACTAGTGGACTGCATATATTGTGGTAATCATAAAGAATATTAATTTTTTTTTCTATTCTATTTCTCACTGGTTTTCGGTTCTAGACTTGAGGTAATTTTTTTTCTTAATTGTTATGTATCTTATGGACCCGTGGTCGACATAAAGTGGGGTTATCATAAACAAATTTCGATTTTCTAATTTGGGACAATGATGAGAAGATAATATATTTGTAATTTGGGTTAACTCAACAAATAATTTTTGCCCAATTATTGGTGGCTCTCATTGGATGGTTGGACAACCTAGAGCCTTTATTTATACCATCATCATTGTCATTATACCTTTCTTGCCTTTAATATTCCGAGTCTCCTACTTACATGAAGTTTTTGATTTGTGATGTTTTGTTAGAGATTTGTTTCTCCATCTTTACGGCTCTATCGGATGGCTTCGACAATCTAAAGCCTACAACTATATAAGTGAATTATACAAATTACAAACTTCTGCTAATTGTTGATGCTTGAAGATAGATATTATTTTTTCTGAGTCCCAATAGACAATAGTCAATAGTCAATTTAATATTCTTATTATTATTTATTTTTTTTATTTTTTAAATGTTATGTCAATTGTATCATTATACAAACTTTTTTATTATTGTCATAGTTAAGGTCATCAAATATGAAATGTCAAATGTATAACATTAGTTAGAATTATACAAAATTTGTATTTGTAAGATTTATTTGTCAATAATGTGAAATTGTAATTTTTTTTTTGATTTTTTTTTTTACTTTTTAAAATTTTATTTTTCAATTCAATTGTATTGTATATTTACATATTCAATTTCAAACTCGTCAATTTTTCTATAATTCAATTTTATTTGTTTATTTTATATGAGCTGGTTTAATTAATTCAAGCCAACTTTTTTAAATTTTGAGTCTTCATTTCAATTTTGGGGCTAAACTAGTACTTTCACTGTAGAAATGAGTTAGCTCATTTCACTTTAGAGCCAATTGAGCTAGCTCGTTTCACTTTCGAGCCAGATCGAGCTTGATTTAGTTTCGATTCGAGCTAGCTCGAAATTGAATCCATCGAGCCACGAGTCGATTTCGAGTCAATATAAATTATTTTGAACCGATTTCGAGCTAGTTATAGTTCGGCTCGAAATTGGATCATTCACATCCCTGGATATAAATAAATCTTGCTTAAATATATATATGAAAATTTGACTAAAATAAACTTAATCTACCCAAAGATAAAACTACTTATAATTGTTCTCTCGCACATTTTGAGGAGACTCAAGGGTAACGTGGTGACTTTTCTTGTCCGATTAAATTTATTTCCAAATTTCATTTTTTCCTAGTTTGAAGTTGTTTTAGTTCTTTTCCTTCAAACTTATGCGCAACAAGAAATTTTCTCCATTGAACTCATAACAAAGGAGTTTTTAGAAGACTCTAGCTTATTCTTTTCACAATCTTACTTGCAAATAGCACTATTTTCTTTGACTTAAGCATGTTGAAGCCTCAATAATTATGTTTAAGGTATGCTGCGTTAACCCTTTTTCACTAATAACTACATTTTGCTAATTTTTATTCAAACTTTTGGAAACATCTTAAATTTTGTTTTCACTTTTTGGCTTGAAAGTATGGTCTCTTTACCTTTTCTTTTGGAATTCAATCATTTTCGTATCTCTTGTAAGTTTAACTATGCATTGGAGCAATATGTTGGTATTTTTCTCTGCCAGGAGTACATGACTTCTTACCTCTCTTCGTAACTATGCGCTGCATGACACTCTGTTTATAGCAATCTAAAAATGGGAAAGATGTGACGTGTGAAGGACAATACTTAAAATGGCTCCTCTTTGGCTAAATATATGTATGGTTATTGCACCATAGATGCACAACAAGGCAATGTCTTTTAGAATTTGAGTAGATTCAACCTTTATAGACTTATTGCATGTGAATTTATGTTTATAGTTCTTTTTTCTCTTTTTATTGTTTGAAATTGCGCTGTTTGAAATGTAGTAATTAGAATTGTGTGCAGCAAAGATTTTGTTTCATATGTTCTTTAGTGTTTATTCTACTATATGTGCTGGGTAATATGGTGCAAATAAAAAAAAATTGGCTTGTAATTTATAGATTTCATCAACCTACCTTAGTTGAGGGTCGGTATTTGACTGCCCTCAAATTCTTTTTTTATAGTATTTTATATTTTGCCCGTTCTCATATTTGCATTTTATGCGATCAATCCTCTAAAAAAAATCAATTTAACTCATTACTCTCAAATGACTATTTAATTAATTAAAATAAATATCCATCAATTTAATAATCTTGCTTACTTATATTTTTTTTCTTATAAATTTGATGATATTATTTTACCAAATTCTTTTTTTATAGTATTTTTTATTTTGCCCACCCTCATATTTGCATTTTATGCAATCAACCCCTCTCCCAAAAAATCAATTTAACTCATTACTCTTAAATGACTATTTAATTAATTAAAATAAATAATCATAAATTTAATAACCTTGCTTACTTATATTTTTCTCTTATAAATTTGATGATATTATTTTACTAATTATTTATATATTTTTTTCTAAAAATAATAATTTATATATTTTTTATTCTTTTAATTATTATATTATTTTGTTTGAGCCTTCAAGTGCAGTTTCTGTTGGAAAAGAAGCTTGGTATGTATTGAAGTTCATTGGGAGGTAGACACTATGAAATGGTCTTCCTACAATGTGTTATTGCTCAATTTGTGTAGTCGTGCTCTCATTTGTTATTTCACTTGTAATCATATCATTGTTGTCTTATAATGGGTATATTTTTCATTATATATTTGCTACAAGCTTCTGTAATTAACCATACCATACCAAAACTATCCTACTTAATCTAATTACCATCACTCCATACATCATCTAGCTTAAATATCTGCTATTCTCTATTTTATTTTATGGGCTAACTTCATGGGTTGGTTGACCCATATATTTATAAAATGAATCCAAGCATATACTAATTGAGGTGGTGCTGCTTAAGCTCCAAAGGCACTAAGGCCATGTGAGGCACTAGATGATTCATAGAGTGAGCACCTTCAAGAGCCATAATGGTACCATTCTTCAAACAATATCATTTCAATGCACCTTTTTATCTTTCATATTCACAACTATCTTTTCTTCTTAATATTTTTGTTTTTTTATTTTTATTTTTTTATTTTTTTGACATAAGGAGAAATAGTACTTGCGATGTTAATCTATTCAACTTTTTCAACCTTATTTTATCATTATTTTTATTTAAAATTTGATTGCTTCTTTTGTGATGAAGTGAACTTGTTAAACTTTTTTTTAGCATTCTTCTTCTTCGTCAAGGCCTTTTTTTAATAATTCTTTGAAGGTCTTTGTTACATATTGTTATATTTGCCTTGTTTATAGCGTGATATGTTATGTTTTATTATTTTCTTTGATGCACCATCCGAAAAATCGCTTGATTAACTATGAATTTCAATATTTTTAGAATTAAAAAATTCCAAGCTCACGTATAAGACCATCCAAGCTTCGATTTTAACAAATTTATAGTAAACTAAATGTCTTGATGAGCCAATGATGCCAATAATGACTTAATCTGAGTTAAAATGAGATCAGATCAAGTACCAAAGTATAATAAAAATTTTGGAATATTAATTGAATGACAAAATAATCTTCAAATCTTGTATGTTTGTAGTTTAATTGAGTGTATCAATGATCACTTAATTTTGACATCATTAAGACACTCAAATATTCAAAAAGTTCTTCATGATCAAGGGAATTCATCTGAGCTGTTGGATGGAGTGCTTCAAAGTTTAGTTGTATTTATTGGGGATGCTATTCTAAAAATTTATAAATAAGTCACCACTCTCGACATAAAGGGGACTGCTAGAGGGAGAGGCTAGATGGAAGTTGGGGAAGGGAGAGAGCTCATAGGTCTGAAGGGTTCTTGAGATCTATTCGAGCTTTACCATCAAACCACTATTGCTCGACCATTGCTGTCAAATCACCTCTACTGGCCACCACATTGAGCCATCATTACTTGACCACAACATTGGACTTCCACTACTGTTCGATCGCTACCAACCAAGCTCCACTGTTGGACCACCATTGCCTAATCACCCATCGTTAGACCACTGCCACTAATCAACATGTTAGACCACTGTTGCTAACCAACATGTTAGACCATTGTGTTGGATCGCCATCAGATTATCATCGACCAACCTCCATCTTTAGACAGACCACCACCCGACCATCATTGTTGACCATCACATCGGATTGTCATATCTTGATCATTTCGTCAAATTGTTGCTGGATTGCCACCAACAAATCTTTGCTATTGGACCACTATATTGGATCATCATTATCGATTAATACATCAGACCATCGTCACTCTACCATATCATCACTGCCTTGACATCCCTTTGAGACCATCAGTCGGACCTACCACCGGCATCATATTGTTGTTGTCAGGGTTGTGAAAATCGGACTGGATATTGAACTGAATAAGGGATCGGGGTTGAATAGAGGTTTAATCGAATGATTTAATTAATATCAAAATTATTAAACATTAATTTAATTAAATGATGAAATAATGTAAATATATAATAATAAATAAATAAAATAAGTACATAAATAATATTTTTAATAATTATTAATTTTAAGATCGATATAAAGTTTAATAAGATATAATTATATATGTATTATAAAGATAATTATGTGTATATTAAATATATTTAAAATTTAAAAATTATAATATAATTTTATAAATATAAGTATAATTTATCATAAGAATATAATTTACTAAAATTATATCTTATAATAAAAATATAAACTTTAGAATAAAAAATTATTTTAAAAGCCTTGTAAAATATAATTAATATAAAAATATGATATATAAAATATTTAAATATATTATTATAAATCATGATATATGTATATTAATAATATTTTAAAATTTTGATAATGTAGGTTTATAAATATAAATATAATTTATAATATAAAAATATAAGATTACAATATAAAAAAAGTATTTTAAAAATTTTATAAAATATAATATGCAAAATATTTACAAAATAATATTATAAATTTATATTTTTTTTAAAAAAAATTATATCATAAATTATAATTTATAATGAAAATATAAAGTCAATAATTAAAATATTATTTTTTTATTTTATATTTTAATGCTCATTTGATATTATTAAAGTCCACATCATATAATTCAGAATTTTTAATCCTAAAGCCCAAAAGTTTCTTCATATTGAACTATTTTAGTCATACATCATAAAGAGAAGATGGTGTTGTACTCTTTATATTGAAAAATAGAGGTTCTAAGTATGAGCTTATAACATATTTGGAATAATTTGGTGAACATATTGTGATTAATTTAGTTCAAGCTCATTTATAATGATAAAATTAGTTTTAATATTTATATCATTTCTTTTAAAAATATTTAAATTACATATTTTATTAAGTTTAATATTTAAATATAATATTTATATAATTTAATTTAACCGGCAGGTTTTCCAAAACTGGAACCGATTCACTGGTTTACTGGTTAAACTAACGGTTCAGACCGGTTTTGGCTGGTTCAATGTGAAGGCTGGTTTTTGGAAAACATGGATTGGCCATATAGCCAGTTCACGATTGAACCGGTTGAACCAGTTGGTCCAATCCGATTTTTATAACATTAGTTGTTGCTGTCAAACCACAACTTTTGAACCTTCACTTAACTATGGTCGCTCGATCATCATTGACTGACTACATTTGCCCAACCATCACCAATTGACACTCGATTATACTTGTCTGACCATATTGCCTGATTGTGGTTTGTGGTTACTTGACCACCATTGCTTGATTAGGATTGCTTGATCAATGTTGATGCATGTCATTATTTATATAATTGATGAATACATTTGACATGTCATCACTTAAATGCCAATACACTGTCAACACATGCTATTGCCTATAAGGTTGATGCACATTATTAACACTAAGGTTGACACCTACTGACTTTATCACCTATTAGTGCTCACTACGTCAACACATGCATTGCTAATGAGATTGATGCACACTGTTAATACTAAGTTTGATTTCAACATCAACATCAGGATTTTATACTAAACTTAAATTTTTTATTCTTTAACCTCTTATTATCAAAAAAAGACTATTGAATAGACCATAATATAATCTCTTGAAGACAACTTCAATGCTCTTATGCTCCTCTAACTTCTACATTAATTAGTTCTTTGCAATTTATATATGTTATATTATATTAACATTTTTCTATTTACAGAGAAAAACATCATTTATAATCATAGACATGCCAGTGGAATTATTTCGACTGGGTTAGGTTCTATAGTTTTTTTTATTGGGTTTTTTACATTGAAACTCCTATATCTCTTGTAACTCTTTTATCTTCTATATTTGTGTCAGATTTCCTTACGAAGTTAAGATGTTAACAATTTTCTTTATCATCATGAATATTTCGACATGCAATTTTATTTATTTATTATGTGCATATGTATTAAATTATGATGATGTCCTTATTCATTATTTGTTTAATTAATATCTAACAAGGATTTATTTTTTATTTCTTATGCTATAAACTTTTTTTTGGGAGTGCTAATCATAGTATAAAATTTCAATTATACTCTATTATATTTATCCAAGTGTCATTATCAAGCAAGGCAATTTTGATATTAATGAGAATGTTTAAATGGATGTGTGGGAAAAGTATTATGGATAAAATATGAAATTTTTATATTCAAGAAATGTTGATGGCAACACCTATTGAAGATAATTATCATCATTTGACTTATCCCAATTATTTGTGGCCCTGTTCTTGCACAACATAGGGAAAAAAGATGCAATGATGAGATGTAATGATTTAGTGTGGATTAGGAAATTAAATGTGTAGATTGTAGAAGAAACAGTTAAGAATGTGCTCAAGGACTTGCAAAAGGTAGATTTAGCTCATAGTGTATCATTGCAAAGGAAATAAATGGAGAAATAGAAGGTATTATGTTGATGATTTTTAAATATCATGATTTGTTATTTTTATGCTATACATATTACATTTTTTTTTTGTTTTTCATGTGTTAAGAGTGCAATGAGGTTTCATCTTGTTTTTTCTTTTGAAAAATATCGCCTTAGTTTAATTCTTAACAGTGTAGCACCACTTTTAATCCACAACCTGCTACTACTTAGTTATTCAAAATCGTTTAATCATCGTTTAGTATATGTAATTATGTTCTAAAGAATTGCAAGTTTTGGCAATGTATTGCTGTTAATTATATTTTCAATGTATTATACTAAATTTGAATAGTTTTTAGTTGCATTTCAACACAAATTCATTTAAAAAACATTTTTTTCCATAGTTCATAATTGCATCCTTAAAGATGCTACATGATAGCTAGAGTAAAACGACACTGCTTGAACAAGTTCATTCAAAATCATGCGTTGATCTATTATCCCTTTTGGAAAAGTATGTTTTGAATGACAAGTAACTCATTTCTTTGTCCTATCAAATTTTGCCTGTACTTTTCTTTTTAAGTTTTTTAATTTTTATAATGTTTGTGAATGGAAAATAACAACCTTCTACATCCTTTTGTTAGATAAAATTTGGATGTGCTTCATGGTTTTGTAAGCATGAGATCTCAACTATTTCACTAAACTAGGTTTTTTTGTTGGTAGATTTACATATATACCGCGTAATTCCTATATATTTACATATCTAGCCCCTAAAGTTTGATATTTATATTTCTAATAATTTACCTATTCATAAAAAATATATTCATTTTTAATGATATTTGATGTGATGTTAAATATTTGAATACAACAACAACAACAACAAGCCATTATCCCACTTAATCAATATCCTATTATGTGTCAAATTCTCATTCAAGTATACCAATGTCATTTTTTATACATTTTAACCAAGTTTTTTTAGGTTTACCTCTACCTTTCTTAACATAAGACAAATCAAATGCATCTACTCTCTTAATCGTCATCTGACGGAGCTTTATGTGTGGCCACATCAAGGCGACTCTCTCTGTCGATCGCCCGAGCTACTCCAATTTTTTCCCAACATACTCATTTTGCATTTTATCTCTAAGAGTAAAGCCACTCATCCCTCATTCTTAACTTAACTTAGTCTTATGCTTCTCTTTTATTGGCCAACATTCGCACCATAAGTCATTCTGTCTTACCACCATCTTATAAAATTTTCCTTAAGTTTGAGTGGAACTTTTCTATCACACGGATGCATTCTTCCACTTCAACCATCCAACTTGAATTCTACTAATAACATCTCCATCTATTTCACCATCATTTTGAACAATAGAGCCTAAATATCTGGATCGCTCACTCTTATTAATGACTTGTTCACCTAATGTCACAACACAACCACTAGAACTTCTACAACTAAAATTACACTCCATATATTCAGTTTTAGATCTACTTAAACAAAAACCTTTAGACTTTAATGTTGACCTCCATAATTCAAGTTTCTCTTGGACTCACTCTCTAGTCTTATCAACAAGAAGAATGTCATCAGCAAAAAGCATATACCAAGGTACATCTTCCTGTAAATGTCTAGTAAGAACATCCATAACTAAAGCAAAAAGATAAGAGCTTAAAGCTGATCCTTGATGTAATCCAACTGAAATAGGAAAATATTTTGTTAATCCTCCTTGTGTTTGGACGAAAGTAACAACTCTAGTATACATATCCTTAATAACTTGAATATAATCAATATTAACTCCTTTTTGTTCTAGAACTCTCCAAAGAACATCTCTTGAAACTTTATCATAAGCTTTCTCTAAATCAATAAATATCATACGTAGATCCTCCTTACTTTCTCTATACTTCTCCATCAAACCTCTGATGTTAAATATTTGAATGTTAGTATGTAAATATCAAAGTTTAAGTGTTAGATATGTAAATGTATAAGAATTATGTGATATGTATATAAATGTCTCCTTTTTTAGTTTGATAACCCATTTCCTCTTGCTTGCCCTGTGAGTCCTGGTGTAATGTGCCTTTTCTGATGTGTTTTTTTAAATATACTTCATTATGCATCTGGCTTAGTTTGTTTGTTCGAGTTCACCTCTTATTTTTCGTTCACATCATTCTCAGCCAATCTCCACTGATGTTTGTTGGAACAGGCTGTTTCTTTTGGGACTCGATAAATACGGCAAAGGCGATTGGCGGAGCATTTCACGAAACTTTGTGGTGACAAGGACGCCCACCCAAGTGGCGAGCCATGCGCAGAAGTTCTTTATTCGTTTGAACTCTGGAAACAAAGACCGGAGGCGATCCAGCATCCATGACATTACCACAGTTGGCCATGGAGATGCTCCAGTGAAGCCGCAAACAAATGCACCAATATCAAAAACCGGGAATTCGAGCAACCAATCCTCAGACCAATCAGTTGAACCTCTCGGCATTAGTGCATATGGGACTGCTATCGGACATCCAGTGGTCAGTGGCCTTGTTACAGCCATAGGAACTCCTGTAACTATTCCAGTTCCTGTGGCACCACAAATGGCTTATGGAGGACAAGCACCAGTTACCACTGAAACCGTGGCGCTGGAGGAAGCTGTCAGTTTTCCACTTCGATCTCGCTCGACGTCACGCAAATCTTCTCATAGATGACTGCTGTTGAATCCTTATGCTTGTACATTATGGATGTTTCTATTTGCGTTGTGATTATTTCACCAGAACAGAATAAAGATGGCTGCTTGCATGCTCCTGTAATAATCTTTTTCATCTTGTCCGAGATTTTACCAACTAGATAGCTGCTAAATAGGCCATGTATAAGAGTCGTGTACATGAAGCATATAGCTGGTCTAGTTTGTATATGTGCACTTGTGGCAATTCTTGTGGCAATTCAGTTGCAGAAGATAACTTAGAAAGATGGAGCCAGGATGTACTGTTGTTATTGCACATCGTTTCTTCCCATCTCTTCAAATTCTTCTCATTTCTTTCTAGTTTTAGGCTTATCTGATCTTTTGCCATTATTGGGTTCAATGTGGGTGAGCTCTTCTTCTTTAATTTCCAGCCAGGTACATGACGCGTGGTCACCATTGCAGCTCAGATACCCACTGATAAAGTCTATTCTTGCAAAATGATAGGTGCAGCTTTGGGAACAATAGCTAAAAAAGGCTTCAGAGTTTTAATAATTTTTTTGCAATGGGTATCCACCCAACACCCCACCCATTTTGTGGGTAGGGATGTCGTTCTGACTAATCCGCAGCGTCGCGTCATTTGGCGTGTCATCTCTACTTTCCCTTAGTTATGGCGCCCGAAGAGTTTTAATAATTACTATATATGATAAAATCAATGCAGGCACAAGCTTACAAGATGCATTTAAGAGTTAGTTCTGCCCTCAAAGACTAATAATATGATGATAGTTATTAAAACTGGCAAAACTGAATGAGGCCAGAGGCAGTATGAGTAATTCTATTCACTTTTGTTGCTGATTTAAGTCGCTTTAATCTAATAATTGAGAGCTTAAACTTTTAAGTGAAATTTTACATTCAAGATTTTGTATATATATTATGTGAGTTTTCAATAATATTCTCTTAAATGTCTTAAAAAAATTTTAGTTGGTGATTTTAATAAAGATATTGTTTTTTGGGAAGGAATTCTTATGTATTTACATATTTCACATTCAAATTTAAATATTTATAAAACTAGCACTTTTCATATGAAGAAAAAGGTGCATTTCACTTGGAAAAAATAATCAGGGTGATATTTTTGATGTAATAATAAAAATTTAAGTATTATTTAAGTAAAAATTAAAGTTTGAGTGTAAAATATGTAAATACATATGAATTACCTGGTATGTATGTAAATTCCCCTTGTTTTTTTTAAAATAAAAATCGCAATTGCTCGCTGTCATAAATAAATTTTCTTAAGATATATGTACATATTATATATTTAACATTTAAAATTTAGAGAGATTTATGCACATATCATGGAATTGTTAGCTATTTACATATGTAGCACTTAAAATTACCTAGCCACTCTTTCCGTCTTCTCCCAGAACCTTAGAAGCGACTTTCACGAGCAATTTTACACTCTTAGGGGTGTTTGGCATTTACTAGGATTTATCTAAATCCATTAAATCTACCAAACACCTTCTAAGGATTTAGTAAATCACTCTTTGTGTCAGAATCCGCATAAATTCGGTTTATTAAATCCATGATTATTTAAGATTTAGATCGACGAACCTCTTTGTGTGGCGGAATGGGTTGTCCTCGTGGCATTCTCCCTCTTCTCTCGTTAGTTGCTCTCTCAACCGCAAAGAACGAAGGCTCTCATTCTCTCCGTTTCCTTCAACCCCGAACCAAGCCCCTCTCGTTCTCTCCGTTTCCCTTCAAGAGCAGAATGTCGGTTCTCATTTGTCCCCGATTCAACAAAGCAGAAGGAAACGAAGAAGGTTTTAACTTAGATGTATATAATCAAGTATGAATCATTTTACTTCTCATTGAAAACAATGGTGGAAGCCGTACCTTCAAGCCTTCTTCCTCTTCAGCCCTCTCCAACGCACCGTGACCTGTGCTCTTGACATTGCGGTTAGAGGAAACAATTGTGTAGTTAACCCTAGAAAATAGGGATATATGGTAGACAGAGATGAATTGAAAACAAAGATGATTTTTAAATATAGCATTTATATCATAACGGAAAAAATTAGGATATACTGAAAAATTTTAATCAAACTGAATTTTATCTCACTAATTTTTTTAAAAATTAATATCTAAATTTTATTTGATTAATCATAAATTATATTAATATTAAAATAAATTTATATTTATAGAAGCATCGATGAATAACTTTTACTATACTATTCTAATATAAATTCTTTTAAATAAATCAGAAATTTGATTTTATATATTTCATAATATTGAAAATTAGATAAATGTACATATTGTTGAATCTCAATTTATTTATGGATGGAAGAAGAATCTTCGGAGATATCTGAAAAATAAGGTTTGTGAAAGATTGATAGCAGAATCTTAGAAAATAAGAAAAGTTGAGGAGAAAATGTAATTTGTATTTTCGTAAGGTAAAATATGATACATATTGTTTTCACTTTATCTTGTTAAGGCCATCTTTTTCATTTTATTTCAAGAATTGTGAACTCCAAAATCTAAATAGGTTTTGATTATTATCTTTATCTTTGCGTTATCTAAAATAAGGGAATAAGTAAGAAGGCTTATCTGCGTAGGGATTAGATCTAAATAATGTAATATTTATTTATATTTTACAATAATCATGATATCTTTATTAAATGATAAATTTTAATTTTAATATTATATTCTTTTTTTATTTATATTTTATTTTTAAAAAAAATATTATTTAATTATAACAGATTTAAATCCTCAAATAACTTACCAAACATCTTTCTGGATTTAGCAGGATTTAATAAATCTGTTACCAAATACTTTTCAGAATTTAACAGCTGAGGATTTACTAAATCCAAATATGCTGAATTTAGTAAATCCTACTTGAAATAAATCCAATCCGTTGCCAAACACCCCCTTAAACTTCATTTGGCGAGGTTTCGGCAAAGGGTTTTATCTCTTACTCATCTCTTCTTCGATCTTATGTTCTTCAACGAGGCCTAGTGAAGTCCCCATTCTCCTCCGGCGAGATCGATTGAAGTGCCCTATTAGATACAAAGGGCGAGTGAAGTGCTCTATTCTCCTACCAGGTAACGTGAACTGCTCTATCTCATATTATGAAGACTCCATAGAACTTGCATTCTTCTGTGAGGTCGATGAATGCTATATTTGGGGACGAAATCACATCCGACGAGGTCTTCTGAAGAACTAAAAAGGGTTTTGTATCCTATTTAAGAATACCTCTTTTTAGTTTCCGTTGGATCTATAAGAATGACAGTTATGATTTTTTTAAAATTTTTCTGATTTTATTTTTTTTAAATTTCAAGGATTTCATTTCTGTGGTAAATTCATTCCAATTTGTAAAGTCATTGAAATATTCAAGATTAGCAAGATAGTGTCAAAAGAAGGTTTTTTTATTTTTGCTTATTGAAAAAGGACAAGCAGCTAGGTTTCCACGATTTCTAGAATGGATTTCCTCATTTACCTTCACAGAAGGGACATAGTTACAACGAAAAAGTAGATCTGTCACCGATACAATAGTTCAGCTTTTGCTTAAAGATAAGAGTAAGCTTTTTAAGATCTTTCCAAAAGGCAAAAAATTTTGGAGATAGGTTAAGCCCAAATAGAGGCCTAAACGTTGGAACACCAACTAGATAGAAGAAGAGGATTGGTGAGCCTCCAAAGAACTGTGGCTTTGCTTATCAAGTTAAGAAGAGTTAAAATAGAATTATGAAGTCCCCGTTTCATCTCTATCTTTAGGTGAAGTGAAGTGGTTAGATTGCGCAAAAATAAGGTGATGATTTCTAGAATATTTGACTTGAAGCCTCCCCACTCTGATGGGATGACGAATATAATTGATAAGAAATTGTCATGGTGTAACACCTATCAGCTTCTAAGCAACTTGTAAATGACTTACTTTGTCATAAGTTTGGAGAATAAGTTATTATCAGAAAGTCAGTGCTTCTTTTTTCATGTATGTGATATATTTAGCTTGTAAATCTTTGTTTCCTATTTACTATTCTTGAAATCTAATTTGTTTATCCTTTTCCAAATATCTATTTATTAGTTCAAAATGTTTCTAACATGCATCTACAAATGAATTTACTAGATTACATCGTATTGGAGAATGAGTTCAAGTAATTCAACGATATCGAGGGGAAATCCTGGATGTAAAGTTTATTGTAGGTGTAACTTACGATGCGTGATGTTCACTTGCCGTCAAGGTGTGAATAGTGGAAGAAGTTTTACCGATGTCCCAAAAATCGAATTGAGAGAGACTGCAAGTACTTCATGTGGATCGACGAAATTGAGGATGTTGTGTTTGATATGTCTTATGCGGAAGGACTCATTCATGAGTTGGCACGAAGGATCATTGAAGAAATTAGAATCATAAAATTTCAACAGAACTGTATGCTAGCAATCTTAATATTTATTGTAATTAAAATCTTCTTTTTTATGTGAAGTACCTTGAAGAATAGAAGCTTGTGTATTTTGATGTATCAATCATAGTTAGTAGTAAGTTGACTGATGAATCCTTGTAATATCAAACTTCTTAATATAGTTTTCTATTAAAGTTGGAGTTTGTATCAACAGATTATCTACTTTTTATTTGAATATATATATTTGGTCAGTTGCAACAATTGTATAATTACTATTAAACTGCGGAAGTTAATTTGTGGCAGGTGAATAAATTATTGTTACATTAGGTAATTCTTGGTTTGAATGCCAGAGCTTGTAAAAACCTTAACAGTTTAGACAACTGAACCAAATCAATCGTTCAAGCTTAAAACCAAAGTGTCACCTGATGCTCGATCGAGTAGGAGAGAGAGGTTATCGACGTCGCCTCAGATTATAGAGTAAATTAATACGTACACGTTCCCACCATAAGTGTAAAGAAGGTGAATAAAGAATTGCTGAACTTTGCATTAGATCTCTCATGTGTCCATAAGGGCTGGCATTAATTTGCTTTTAGAACTGTTAAATTACTAATTTTGTGTGCTTTTTATGCTTGTTTGAGAATGACGTGTAGCTTATACATTTGGATTAGAATGGATAAATTGAATGAGCTTGGATTAAATGAATTGGTTCCATTTGTGGACTGAAATGGTGAGGGGTGGACCTGGAAGCTACAGGTTAAAGATGAATGGCTTAGAGGTAGAAGCAGAAATTCGTACTTTTCATGATGGGGGACTTCTGAAGCAGGCAAGTAATGCTTGCTTTTCCCCTCTTACTATGTTTGGTAAAATTATCAACATTTTCTGGACTTCATGCATTTTTATTCTTGCAACTTCTATCCTCACATTTAGCATGAGTTGCATTTATAAAATGCAGAGTTGTACATTATAATAAGCAATGATTGAGGCAAGAAAAAGCCTAGTAAAGTTAAACTAATAAATGTGAACAATGTTGAAAGTGAAAATAAAACCATCTTAATGAGGTATAAAATTGTTACAAAATAGTTACAAAAAAAATTCTAAAATCACATAGATGTCTCCAAAATAGTTACAAAATGTATCAATACCACTCTTTCATGTATTTCGGTGTTATGAATGAGGCAAAACAGAATTTATATCCATTGCGGCTTGGGTTGACCAATTAAGTGGGTTCTTGCAAGTACTTCGGTGGTGGCCCTAAAGATCACACCGACTACACTTACGCAACTTTTTAGCCTTCTTGCTATTATTCTCCATAAAACTTTTAAGTCTTCTTTTCTTTGGTCTACCCCTTGGCCTTAATGTATTTGGCACACCTATTTCAACACCATCATTAACTACATTCCATTGATCTTTTCCTTGAACTGTAGATATTGCCCCTTCATATGCCACGCGGTACTTGAACAATTAAAATAGCATAATTAGTGAGAAGAAAATTTCTGAAGGCAATAAATATCTCAAATTTTACAATGTACACCTCATGACATGATAGTAGTCATCGACGTAAGTGTGCCACAATGGATGTTCCTTAGTGCCAATAAAAATAACTGTATGAATACAAGGAAGTCCACACATTGCCAAAAATTACAACTATAGTGCCTTCTTGCAATGTCAACCTCATGCCTATCAGTATGACCTTCAACTTTTGATTTATATATGGTTGACTCACGGATAATAAAATATTCTTTTCTAGTTGTTATCTCTTTAATGTACTCCTAGGCAGTTGGAACTAATTCACCATGCCAGTTTGATGCATTCACCCTTCTCTCTGCTATTTGCTCCATAATCATTCCTCTAATCATATCTACCAAATTGACTACAAGCTTTCCTCTAGCCTCTACAATCTAGCTATTGAATGACTCCGCCATATTATTTGTGTTATAATAATTTTTGATGTCTTGTGAGAATTGAACTTTGGACCACTTGTAAGGCAAACTAAGCAAATATGAGTGAATACATGGACTTAGTCTAGATAATTCCTCTATCTTGGCATCATACTCATATCTCGTGTAGGCATTTGCAGCTGACCATACAATATTGTGAAGCCTATGACAATCATGATGATGGTAATTTTTCTTAATATTCTTTCATCCACTGTGTGCTACAAACTTACGCATTAGGGAATATAGTCACGTGCATCTCCCAAACCCTTTTCCATATCCGAAATAAATGATAATGGTTCAATCTCACCACCAAGAGATATAAGCAAGTTCTGTAAAAACCACATCCATGTCTTCCTAGATTGCTCTATTAGTGAAAAGACCGTTATTGCCATCTAGGAAATTTTCCGATAATAATACACGTAAATATTTGGATTTTAAATGACTTGCATCCAATCCAACTAGATGTCTACAACCAACAAGAAATCCATCAACACATACTTTGAAACTCACATAGAACCTCTTAAATGAATGATCGTCATCATCATAGCTATAAGTAACATGAGAGCCAGGATTCATACTGATAAGCTCGGCTTTAAGAGTTGGTACCCATTTATAGTTGTCATCGACTGATCCAAAGTTAAATTCTCTAGCAAGTTCTCTTGAACGCCAAAGTTTCATATAAGAAAGTGACAATCCATACTTACTCTCAATGCTATTATTAATTTGTTTGGGTGGAATATCTGGATGCTTCTTCATCATATCTTGTATTTGATGTGCAATCCAACTACATGTGGCTTGTTTGTTACCAGCCCTATTGACACCAGAGCATAGGTGTGAGGCTTCTACCTTTCTCACCTCGAATGTTTGACCATCTGCACATAGAGAAGCTCTTACTCTCCAAGGGCACTCTCGATAAGAACAAATTGCAATAACCCGTGTTTTATCACTAGCTTTAATCTGCATCCCAAAGTTCTCTTCAATGGCCTTGGTTCGAAGAAACTGCTTGGAACTCACTGAGTCATTAAAGCGAGCACCAACTACTAGATTAGAATCATCTGTATCTTCACTTGCCAAATTCCAATCAGATCTAGGAGGATTACTCTTCGATATGTGACAATGATCATCAACTTTTTCATTTTGTAAACACATCCTCTCAACTATACAATTTCTTGGAATATCCTTCGGAGTTAAGTCCTCTTGTGTTACAACAACTATTTCTAGTCGCCCAACTTTGGAGTTAAGCATTTCAATCACCTCATCATCATTGATTATAAGCTTGTAATCCTTAGGAGATGTGCCACATATGTGATAGTAAAATTTGTAATCATGCCCTCTTAGCCAAGGACAAATCACTTCGATTTTCTCTATCAATACAAACAAGCAAAACATATTTTTATCTATTTTAACAATTTTTTGCTTTCCGCCATCATACTTTTTCCGATTCTTATTCTTGACTTCGCTCCAATCACTATCCAACATAGTTACAAAAATCTATACTCACAACAAAAAAAAAAAAAAATTGAATAATTTGTATATTCCATTTGTAAAGTATAAAATCTTGAGAGATTGGAAGGACTGTTTTTGTCGAATGAACTCTAAACGCAAAAATAGACACACGAGTAGGAACAGAAACTTTGAAGGCGTTGAATATACATATAATGGATTTGCACAAAAGCTGGAATTGAAACTTTGAAGTTGGAAAGCAAAAGCCCGTGTGAGTTCGATTGTCGGCGAAGCTAGAACGTTCTTCAATGAAGCTTTGCACGAAGATGGACAAGGACTGTTCGAGCTTGAATGCCGACCAATGAATTTTGCGTGAAGGCTGTTCGAGCTAGAACGTTCTTCAATGAAGCCTCGCACGAAGATGGACAAGGACTGTTCGAGCTTGAATGCCAGCCAATCAATTTTGCGTGAAGGCTGTCCGAGCTAGAACGTTCTTCAACGAAGCCTCGAACGAAAATGGACAAGGACTGTTCGAGCTTGAAGCGTGAAGGCTGTTTCGCGCTCTAAGTTTCTGGGAGAAGACGGAAAGAGTGGCTAGGGTAACGGAGTGATAATTTTGGGGAGAAAAATAAGTTTTGGGTGTTAGGTTAGTAAATACGGTAGTTTAGGTGTTAGATATGTAAATAGCTAACAATTCCGTAGTATGTGGGTAAATCCTCCTAAAATTTAATATGGCATCAAAATTATCATTTTTATTAATTTTTTAAAATTAAAATGTAACTTTTCAAATAAAGAAAGCGATATATAAATAAATATCAAATTTTAAGTATTTTATATGTAAATTCACAAGAATTATGTGGCATGTATATTCAATGAAAATAAAATAGTCTTAAGATATCAAAAATGTTTTATTCTAAATAAAAATAAAAATAAAATAAAATAAAATACAAAACAAAAAAAATTAAAAATAAAATACGAAAAACCGAAAGTCTCAATCAAACCTTAAGGATATGACTGCCTACCATATCTCAAATTGATCTTTTAAGGATGTGACAAGAAAAGAACTTTTGAAAGATAGAATATGCGAAGAATTCTTTTCAAAAGTATTTAAAAAATTAATAATATATATTTTTTGAAATATTTGAGCAAAATATATATATATATATATATATATATATATTTTGAATTCAAGATATTTTGTAATAATAATAATAATAATAAGGGACTATTCATGTTCCAATCACTTAACAAACTTGAATTTACATGGATTTAAGTTTCTGAATGAGGTCATTTAAGTACTTTTTTGAGTGGATTTTCATATATACTCTATGAAGACTAAGGAGATAATATCAAGCCTCTTCCTAAGATTCTTTAGATCTAGTCTCAATCTAGGCTTGTGGCTATCTTCCAAACTCGGAGCAGACCGAAAATCAGATTTATTCTTCTAAAATTTCTAATTGAGTCAACTCATAAATTATTAAGTCGAGTCTTATTAAGGTCAAACTCAAGCTCGTTTAATATATGAGCTCGAGTTTGAGCCAATAAGCTCGACTTATAATTCACATTATACTTTAAAGGATAAGCGGATTCACATTCTAGTCAGGAACTTATAGAGCCATATCTTATAAAAAAATATCCCTATCTCTTTCTCTTAGGTAACCTTTGGCATGGCAACACGGCGGCAATCCTGCATGACTTTTATGTTACGATCGGTGCGGAGTCCGGATATAGCTCTGTCTTTAATATAATAGTATGGTATTAAGTTACGGTCATTCGATACATAACTATTATGCATTAGTTGTGAACTGCTATGTATTGTTATGTATTGATGTGCATATAAATATTGTATATTGACTTACAGATAATGCATATCAATATATAATAATACATAGCAATTCACGATGTGTATTAAATGAGTGTCACATGATGCTATGCTATTGGAGTCTGAATGTAAAATTATATTTGAATAATTTTATTTTGAAAAATTTATATGCATATGGCACAATTCTTATGTAATTGAGAATGTAGAACCTAAAGTTTAATCGAGTTTAGACCAATTAAACTTAATTATAAACTAAAATAACTTAAATGTAAGCTTTTTAAGAAGAATATTAGTATAATCATATCAACTAACTAAAATAACTTAAATGTAAGCTTTTTAAGAAGAATATTAGTATAATCATATCAACTTCAGACCGATTTTATGACAAAGATTAGTACCTTCAATCGAGATCAAGATGAATGTCATGATTTTTTTTCAAAAAATATCAAAAATATTAAGTTTAAAGCTCAATCACTCAATCTATATGATCGCAAAATTGATAATAGAACTCAAAGAGTTACTTCCTAAAATTCGCTTCTTTGTACTGATAAAATTCAATATAATCGGCTAAGTAATGCCGATGAGTCAGCCTGAATCTATAAATAGAGGAATACATTCATGGGTTAAGGGACTCCTTTTCAAACTCTTCTTCTTCTTTGCCAATTATGAGACTTTGGTTTTCAATACAAATGATTATATATTCACTCCCTCTCTCTATGTTCTCTTTTCTCTATGTATTTTCTTTCCTTTCTAAGCAAAGTTTTAGATTTCACTAAAAAACTTAAACTATGATATCAATTCATTTATATGATTAATTATAATATTAAAATATTAAAAATATAATTTATAAATTTATCAGTATAAAAAAGTGCATATATATATATATATATATAATTTTTAGACTTTCAAGAGCTCAAACTGCCCAATATATATACTATTATAATTGTTAATTATAAAAATTTAATAATAAATAAATTCACATATTTATATTTTTGGATTGGGAGCTATTATATGGCAAATCCTTTATGGTGAAGAAGTGCCCAATGGCTGACCTACAACACAAGTCTTAAATTACCTATCTTGAATTGCATTTGTTTTATTATGATTATAATATTTTTATTTTTTATTTTAAAAATAGAAATTTACATATTTATCAAATTAAATTCTAAAACTACAAGTCAAAATTAAAACCCGTTTAAATAAGAAATTAAAGCTACATTTGAGACAGCTTTATCGTTACTTTGTTTTTCAAAAAGCAATCAAAATTATGTTTGACTATCAGTTTTTTGGTATTTGTGGTGAAAAATTGATTTTCAGAACTAGAGTTATTAGAATGTATTAATTGTAAGAAAACTATTATTTAAATTTTTCAAAAAAGAAAATATTTGTAACACCAATAATAATTTGCCAAAAAGTTATTCTTCCAATAATAATTTTTCAATCAATTTTACAAAAAAAAAATAAAATAATAATAATAATACAGCAGTCCTAAACGGATCTATTTTACCTCAAAATTGAATACTACAACACAGACAAAAAATAGGTGAAATATAATGAATGGGCAAACACATGTTTTTTAATTAGATGCATGTTAGTGATATGCTTATAAACCTATACTTATTTGTTAAACTAATTCTATTCAAATTTTTTTTTTCTGTTCAATAAAAATTTATTTATAACCTGCATTAACAAAATATAAAAATATAATAATTTTATTTTAGAAAATTTAATAAAAATACTCAATCAACACAACTTATGGATACTTAACCCAAAGGCAAACTCAAATATTTCAGCTTAAATAATTGAAAATCGAATGGCTTAATATTTACAATCGAAAATCAATTTACAAATCAAATCAAACAAACTAAATAATATCAATTCGATTCGATTTTTCAGTTTAAGCCAACTAATGCATAACCTAATCAGGTATAAATTAATTGGCCAAAAAGGCAAACCAAAAGCTCAAAAGTAATGAGATTAAAAAAAAATAAAAATTCAAAAGCATATAAAAAAAAGACACAGAGCACATGAAACCACATTTGCTTTCCATATCAAATTGCTGATTTGTTTATGGAATGACACAGACTTGCTCTGATTTTGGCCCCAGTTTTAAAGGACAAGAGAAATAAAGGAGGATTAGAAAGAAAGAAGAGTGGCAGTGTCCCACTTCCACATCACACATAGCTGGGCATCAATTTATACAAGTCAGATGGGACCAAGTCTCCACCATTCCTTACTCTTTGGGTTATTAGTTTGTTCTGAGGTTAAGTATTTCTAAATCATGTTTATATATAAAAAAAATTAGAGATCTTTAAAATTTATTTTATGAAATTAATGAGATAATTATACTATTTTTAAAATAATAATAATAATAATAATGTAAATTAATAGGAGGGCCAATAAAATTGAAGCTGGATGTAGACTAAACAAGCACAAGAAATGAATTTCTAAATCATGTTTCGATAAAATAAAAATAAAAAAAAAAAATTTATTTTATGACTTAATTTTAGGGTTTATTTAGATTTTTTTTATAACTATTGCTATGTTGCTATTTGGCTAATGCTTTCTTGCCCTCTTCTAAAAAATTCGGTGGTGAGAAGCAAATTTTTAAAACCAAGTTTATTATAATGTGATAATTATAAGAAAACTATTTTACTTCTTTCCTAATAAAAATATTATACTACCCACAATAATTTACACACAAAGTCATGGGTTTTTAAGGGGGAGGCGTGTCTCTGACCTAAGAACTAGTATTGCTTAATAAGAGGAGCTAGAAGTGACTTCATTTGAATAGGCTTTAATTTATTCAGTTTCCTCCGTAGCTTTAGCATGGTTCCCCTTGAACTCAAGAGTCCTATAAAACCTATTTTGAAGTATATCCTATTTTTAAAAAAACTTAAGTCCTCCTTTTCTAGCTCACCTCTATAGAGGTTGAAACAACCTGAACTATCATAACATTCACTCTTTTGAGGGTGCTTTTCGCTTCTACTCTGGGCAATCTTCAACTTTCCTTTATGATTTGCTTGAAGCAAGAAACATTTTTGAGTGAAGAGTTTTAATCTTTTCTCTGACGTCCAGTAGTCGTTAGCCTGTTTCACCAAGTAAGAAGAAGTCTCAATCAAAGTCAAACATGTATCGCCTTCATTTCTCAATGCTTGTAAGGAATCAAGAAAAATGGTTGAGAAGTATTGATTGATCTTGCTTTGACATTAGAATTCTATTGATTGTTCCCCAAAGATTTTTTTCTGTAAAGATTATATATTTGATTCTATCCATCAATCCATTTTCTTCTCTATTTGTTCCAGTATCGATCGAATTCTAATTCTAACTATTCGTATGTTATGAATATACTATATCAATTTGTTATGTATGTGAATATACAATTCTTATACATTTATATCTAAAATTTGATATTATATATATATATATATATATATATATATATATATATATATATATATATATATATATATACTTTTTCATATAGATGAAAATATGCATTTGGCTTTAAAAATGCAAGTAATAGTGCTATTTTTATGTTATATTAAAAATTTAAATTTTATTTATGTAGATGTTAAAATTTAGGCGTAAGATAAATAAACACATAAAACTTATGTGCTATGCATGTAAATGCCCCAAAAAAAGATTTACATACATAACACACAATCCTTATGTATTTACATACCTAACACATAAAATTTAATATTTTTATATATAACATTTTTTATATATATAAAGACAACTCATTTACAAACAACTGCTAGAAACAAACTAAACCCATGGTTGAAGTTTTGCTTCCTGCAGAGATGGGTGATTCAAAGTTAGGCATGTATATGCACGCTTGTGTTTGCATTTTGATTCCCAAATTTCAAGGAAAAAAAAAAAAAAAACTCAGTGGTCCATGTTTGGTCATTTCCACAAGGTAGAATAGTTGAATAAATTCGGTTTGCCTTTCAGATATGCTCCTATGTTCATGGGTTTGCCCAAAACTGTAGGGATTCTTCAAATCCAAAAGGATCTTTTTACAGAGCTTTTCTTATATTATCTTTTTGCATGGATGACACACTTTATTCCTGATAAGCTGCTGATAAGTTTGAAACATGAGCTGCTGATTCAGAAAACCACCAAAGTTTCTTTGTATACTAGTCGCTCCTTTTCAGTTGCTTAACCGCCCAGTTTCTTCGCGCTCTGACTGTTTATTTCAGCCTATAAATTGCTCCAAAACGCCATTTTTTAGTGCAGAACATCTAGCAGCAATCGGAAGCAGATAGAAGAAGCTGCATCAAAAAAATGGTGAATGTAAGCCAAGAACATGCCATTGGTATTCCTTTCAAATCTGTGGCTGGAAAACCTTCCCTTCATGAACCAATTGTGGCATATGCTCGCACTACGCAATATGGCACATCCCAGCTTAAGCAGAGTAACAACCAAATCTCTCATTTTTTTGTTAAGGTCTACATCTTTATAGCAAATAAATGAAGTTCTGATAAACAAAATTTGCAGAGGGAGCAGAGTCCATCATTGGCCTGATGAACAAGTTCAGAAGAAAGGCAGATAATCTTGCACAGGGAATCCGGGATCATGGTAATTTTCAACTACTAAAGGATCTAAATGATTCGATATTGAGCTAGTCTATTTCAAATTTTAGATTGGCTAAATTCCATTTGATTAATCTATTGAGCTCAATCAAAGAAAAGATTGGTGAGAGATTGATGACTTCTAATAGTTTAAAATAAATTCTTAGTCCAACTTGAAAAAAAAATTAGATGCACGTGCATGCTGATACAAATATAAATAAATAGATAAATGTGTATGACTAAGAATTTAGATTGATGAATAAATGCTGATGATGTGTACATTAATTTATATATATACTATATAAATACATGCTGATGCAAATACAACTTATTCGATCTCGAACTTGCTTCTGAGCTTCGCTCTCTTGTTGAGCTTGATCTGAGTCAAAAACTAACCTGATTCTCATTAATCCAACATTATATGAAAATTTTAAGTATTTTTCTGTATGTTTCTCATAACAGATTTGCTAGAATCTAACATTAGTAAGTCTCAAATTACAGTAAGCTTGGGACCTGGAGTCTCCGAGACTGTGAAAGCAAAATTGAAGTTGGGTACAAGGATTCTTCAAGCTGGAGGAATTGAGAGAGTATTTAAGAAAAGCTTCTCCATTGGAGAGGGAGAAAGGCTGCTGAAGGCCTTTCAGTGTCATCTTTCAACTACTGTCGGTCCCATTCCTGGGCTCCTCTTCATTTCAACAGAGAAGATTGCTTTCCTGAGTGACAGGTCTCTGGTTTTACGATCACCGAGAGGAAATATAGCTAGAATCCCCTACAAGGTTATTTCCTTTCTTCAAATCCATGTATTAAACATTTGCTGCAAACTAAAAGGATTTGACAAACAAAACACTCATGAAGTAAATGCATTAGCATGTTTTTATTGACTATTATGTTATATTCTGCAGGTATTGATTCCACTGAGGTGCATAAAGGGTATCAATCCAAGCGAAAATGCTAATAAACCAAGCCAGAAATATATTCTTATAGCAACCATTGACAATTTTGAGTTCTGGTTCATGGGTTTTGTTAGTTATCAAAGATCTTTTAAGAACTTGCAGCAAGCAATAATCTCAAAATCACAAGTCAGCTTTCTACAATAAAGCGATGAGGATTTAGAAATTTATATGCTGATGAACATGGCGGCACTTGAAAACATCTCGTTATTATTGGTGTTGAGATTCCTCGCATTTTTCCAGCAGTCATGTTGATGCCATCTCCTAGTTTTGATTTCCTCTTCTTATTTGTACAGCTGAGTAGGCTTAATGAAAGACATTGCCTTAATGAAATTCAAGTTTTATTTGTCGTAACTACATTTTTTTTTATAAGAGTAGTGTTGAACCTATTTTAATTCCACAATGTGATCGCAAGCCAAACTTCAGATTGGCTGACCTAACTTGCAATGTCAAAACGAGGTTTATATTGACACACTTAGGAGTAATTGTTAGACTGTCAAGAGACAACACATGCTAATAGGCCCTCTATGTCACTAGAATTTTGAGAAATTACACTCGGATAGGTGTGTAAAGGAGTCAAGTTGAGCAGAATTTTAAGTAAATCGAGCTAAGATCATTTAATTTATGTTGAGCTCGAGCTCGACTCGAACTCATTTATTGAACTCAAGCTTGGCTTGCTTAGGAAAGGTTAAACTCGAGCTCAATTGTAAAGTTCAAGCTTGACTATAAAGCTCCAATAATTTTAGACAATAAACTTAAACTTATTCTTAACTATGTAAAAAGAATAAAGTATTTTTCCACCTTGGAGAGGGAGGGTCAGCCATTGGTGTCAAAGCATCTAGTTCCAGCAAATTCAATAGATCTTGAGTGGAGATTAGTCAACTGCTTGGAAATGTAGAGAAGAGATGTTAGCAACTTGGGAATGGAGGCTGTGCTTAGTCGGCCCCTTGAGAAGCCTGACAGCATTAGGACAGAGTGCAAGCGTAAAGGATCAGGGCTTTGGGGCATGCGAGAGACGGGTCAAGTGAGGAGCCTGAAGTGCCGAGAATGAGATAAATTTTGTGGAGAAGTGTAGATTCAAGTTAGAACCGATTACAGATTAGACAAGCAAATTTGGGTTGTTGTTTACCAAAAGATGCGGATGTCAAAGACTCATGGGCCATGACAGCTGGAAACAGGTTGAAATGGTTGGATTTAGCCAATAGAATAGACATCAAATGTTAATTAAAATTAATCAAGAAGCTCGACAAGCTCTCGAGTCGAGTCGGGTAAATCAAGCTTGAGCTCGGATATGAGTTCAAGCTTGACTCGTGTGCTCGTTAACAAGTTGAGTTTGAGCAAGCTCATAAGCTTGCTTGGCTCACTTACATGCCAACTCTCAAGCAATAATTATATAGCCTCCCAATTATCAAAGTGGTGGCAGGCCATAGGTGCACCTGCAGCCCACCTCCTGTTGACACATGGTAAGATGTGTTCTCACATCTTGTTTTTAGTGAGAGAGTCATAATAAGAGAAAGGGAGGTGTTGAATTGGATGAAAAACTTCTACACTTTCTAAAATTTCATGGAGTTTATATGTTATTCTTGGATGTCCACGCATTTGTTAATCATTTGCCTGAATGTTATATCATGAGAGTAAACATATGTGAAAAATCTTTTTGCATGATTAAATTTGAATAAGTATGTATTTGCCTAGTCAATGAAACATAAACAACTTTTAATCAAAATAACCTCTACGGTTTGTTAATTAGAATGTATTGATCAATTAAAACATTAAGAAAATAAACAAACTTTACAAACTCTATGATACCATGATAAACACCACATGATTGTAATATGTTAAAAACATTATCTGCCTAATCCATTAAGAGTAAAATATAACTGATCCAAAATATGTGAATAAAAATGAAGCCATTCAAATTCATAAGCAAAATAAAATGCGCCAAACCTTTGCATCTGTTACAAAGTGACCAAATTGAAAGAGTTATATTATTAAAAACAAGAATACTCTCGCCAAAGATCCATCCTTGCTTAAAAATACGAAAAAAAATTCAACATTACACATGTTTTTAACGCCGCTAAAGCTTTTTCATAATGCAAACTAACAAACATATCTTAGGTCTAAAAAATCAGAAAGAAATATATTAGAGTAGAATTCTAACAAATGATCGACGAAAAAAAAAAACCAAGTTTTACAATCCAAAAATGAAAAAAAAAAAAAGAGCTTACTGAATAACTCTCTTTTTATTCTTATTTTTACCCCCATGCTGCACTATTTCCCCGTGTGATCGGTCCTCCTTCCAATATTTCCTCCCTTCAGACTTCTTCTCGGAACTCAATGCTTCCACCTTCTTCTTGCTCCTCCCGCCCAACTCCACTTGCGACGCCAATGTTGAACTCCCCGCACGGGCTTCCCCTTCATAATAACTCCCTTGTTTCTTCTTCTTTATCCAACGGTTATCAACCTCATCTTTGGCGGCGCCCTCTTTCTCTTCAACACAGGAGATTTTGCGGTGGGCATGGATCTCGTGATGTACAGCGACGAGCTCGTTAAAAGCTGTGACAGTGCGCCTCAGGTATGAGGCAACGTCCGGCCGGGCACCTGTCTCAGATGCAGTGAAACGGGAGAGGACAGCCGCCGCCTTTGAAAGAAAGATCGGATTGGAAGATGTTACCTCACCGGTAACCGCTCTCATGTCAGATCCTCCTGTCTCCTCAGGACTGTGTTTTGCAGCAGGGTTTAACTTAAACCCAGACAAACGGTAAAAATCGCAACTTTAAGGCCCTATTTGGTAGCGGGATTTAACCTAAATCCCGCCAAACAGCAAAAAGGATAGCTTTAAATCCCGCAGAATCTTGAATCTTGTTTTTTTTTTTTTGTTGGAATGTGTATATCAACACCCCACTCATCTCAGATATCATTATATTAATCTTACTGGAGATTACATTCATCACCCACACGTGGTGGGGTCCTCACTTATTTTTCCCACTATTATTACATAGCTTCTTGTAGAATTGAACTCCAGAGGTTTTAGCCACCCACCAACCGCCGAGTTTGAATCTTGTTTGTCCTTCGTTTTGCCTTAGATCCCAGATTTAGTAAAACCGGAGGATTTACGGTAACTGAAACGGGCGAAGATGAAGGTGGGGCAAGAGGAGGCCTACCTTCACTTCTTTTACGACGATAAGTCGCAGGTCCCGTGAATGCCTTCTCCAGCTAGCTCTGGTTGGCTGCAAATGAACCGAGGGTTCGACCTTGTCTCGGTTAGGAAAAAATATTGGGGGATTTACATACATACCACGTTAAACATCAATATTTACATATTTAACACCTAAACTTACCATTTTACAAATTTAACACCTAAAACATTCTAACACAACAAAATTACCACTTTCCGTTTCTCCCAGTAACTATTCGCTTTCTTGTGGCCTCGTTACAACATGGAAACACAAATACAAAACACAAAGAAGCTTTCTTCGACGTTTAAATGTTGGAGTCTTCCTCAAATCAAAGTTGTGAACTCCCTCCCAACTCTCCCCGACTCAGCGATTTCCTCATCTTCACTGCACTTTTCCCCTTTGTCTTCGCTTGAAGTTCACGGAGCTGATTCTCCCACAAGCTTTGAGTCTTCCCTCAAATCAAAGTTGTGAACTCTAGCTCTCCAACTCTCCCGACTATTGATTTCCTTGCGTCTTCACTGCAATTGAAGCCCTTCCCCTTTGTGCCATTCAAGTTCGCGATTCTCCCACATTTTTACCCTTCAAGGTTTGACAAGCTCTTAAACTCTAAACTATTTATGACTTGCAAATACATGAGTTTGCTTTTTTTGTTTTGCTGGTTATTGTTTTCGTAAATAGCTAAAGTTTCAGGTGTTGCATAATATGTAATATTTTGTTTTGTTGATTGCCTTTTTTACCAGTCTAAATGGACCACCATGTGAATGAAACATTAATTCATTTGGAACAATGTCAAGTGTCCAGATATTATGGACAAACTTGATTTTTTTTTTTGAATATCTGGAAATTATTAAATATGAAACAGATGAAAATTTTCTTTTTTTTCTGATGAATTTTTCCCTAGATCAAAAGTTATTTATAACTTAATAATTTTAAATCCATAAGTGTAACCATTTTGTTGTCATATGAATTGATAGCTAGTTTAATCAATTAATTTTGTTTCATATAACATTTAAGTTATTCATTCAGTTTTGAGATCATTGTTCACCAAAGCTTTTGCAACCTACATTTATTCTTATCCATTGAAATATCTCCTCTAGCTAAACCACACCGACGGTATGCAATTTTGAATGATTCATATAAAATATGCTATTGTTTTGTGAATCCACTTTTTGCTGCTGTAATTTTTTTGTTGTGTTCTCGATTTCATTTTTGTTTTGAAAAACTATATATCTCCAACATGCTGTTGATTCTTCCCTATCGGTGAAGTTGACTAAATTTTAATTTAAAAGCAGATATGAGTCAGTGGCTATTTATAATCTTCAAATTTGGTGGACATTGGGTTGAAGTCAAAAGAACAAAAGAAATAAATATGAAAACAAAAAAAGTTAAGCTTGAGAAAGACCTACTCAATTTTATTGTGCTTAAAGAGAATGTGGAAGTAATTTGCCCATAGCTACAAGGATATGGATTTAAGTTATATTATCATATTTTTGAGACATCTCCAAAGGAATATAGACTTATTGAAAGTGATGTTGAAGTTTTGCAAATGATTGAGGAGTATTTTGCAAGTATCAAGGTTGAGGTGGTGGTTGCAACAAACAAAGATAATGCAAATAACACATTGCCACATGATAGATATATTTCTTTTCATAGTGACATGCTTGAGTGCAATCATTCCTATCCCAACAGTATTGATGTTTCTAACTCTTTACTTGATGAAGTTAACGATGCAGAAGTTGTAATAATCGGTGCATGTTTTCAAGATTCAACAACGTTCAAACAAGCCTTACGAACCACTGCAATTATAAATAATTTTGGGATTAAGATCAAAGCTAGTGATAAAACCCGTGTTATTGCTACCTGCTCATACAAAGATTGTCCATGGAGAATTAGAGCATCACTTTGTCGATGGTCAAACATTTGAGGTTAAGAAATATACTGCATACATGTCGGTATTAATAGAGCGGGGAATAGATTGACAACTTCCTCTTGGGTTGCCCAAGAGATACAAGATATTGTGAAGAAGCAACCAAATATTCCTCCAAAACATATCAAAAATAGCTTGGAGTCTACTTTTGGGTTATCACTACCATATATGTTATGGCGATCTAGAGAAGTAGCAGCATTGCATTTGGGTCAAAGGATGATAATTACATTAGTTTCACTTGTCGCAGAGCTTATTGATAGAAACCGCTCGCATCATTTATGCTTACGATAGTGATGAGGTTATTGAGCGTTGTAGCAAGGTTTGCATTGATGGTTTTCTTGCAGGGATATCTAATAGGCTTGATGCTTGTCACTTGAAATCAAGTACTTAGAGTGCATCAAGAACTCCCTTGATGGAAACAATGGGTTGTTTACCGCATTTGTGGGTAGAAAGTGAGTCTAAGACATCGTATGGTTTCGGAAAACTTATTTAAAAGTCTTGGTTACGAGTTATATGCACCAAGATTCATATCGAGTGGAGAAAGGACTAGGTGAAGCAATCAAACTCGTTTCTAATGCATAGAGTTTGTATTCGTCATTTGTGGAAGAACCTTAAAAATATTTTCATTGTCGGATAGTCATAAATTGTGTAAAATTTTGTGTCCACGAATGCATACACGAGCATGAGTTCAATTCCAAAGTTGCAAATATATAATATTAGCCCACAAATTTATTTGTACTTACATTCATTGCCTTATAAGTGGTCTAAAGTACATTTTCAGAAATAAAGAATTGTTATAATACAAACAATATGGCGTAATCCTTCAATTCTTGGATTGGAAGAGATAAACCGCTTGTAGATCTTGTTGACATGATTAGAGGAATGATCATGGAACAAAGAACTCAGAGAAAAATCGACGCTACAAGATGGAACACTAAGTTAGTTCCCCATATTGAGGAGTACATCAGAGAAATTACAACTCGAAAGGAATACTTTATCATCATGCAATCAACATCACGAGGGTTGGTAGAGGGGCGTTATGATAGAGAAGTAGACCTTGAAAATAAATGTTGTACGTAGACAATGACATGATTGGTTTACCTTGCATTCATGCCGTGTAGGGAGTGAGCACCTGGCATACATATGTTGATGACATTTATCATGTTCAGGTATGATTTTAATATTCTTCTTGTACATATTTGTTTATAGTGTGTTAAGCAAATTTAACTAATTGGTAATAGCATAGCTAATATCAACTCTTTTGGGAAAGATCAATGGAAGATAAGTGAATATTATATTAAAGCTCCCAAAACATTGAGGCCACGCTGGAGATTTAAAAAATAGAATGACATCAAATAACTACAAGCCATTAAATCAAGTGTGATGAAGATGCAAGTGCATACCTCCATAAGCCATTGATAGTAGAACTGCAAGTTACCAATTAGGGAAGAAATTTGAAAACAACAACTTAGATTGACAAATTTTTTGGAACTATTTTGATGTGACTATTTTAGTTTGTGATACTATAAACTTTTGACAAGTCACATAACTTTGTTCCTAGCATTTACATTTTATTTAAACTTTTATATTATCCATGATTAGTATGACAAGAATGCCTTTTCGTGAAGTTGCAAATTAACTGATGGTTGTAATTTTTTGGGATTTGAGTCAATGGATGTATTGACATCCTTTTCTTAACTATGATGTGTTTAATCCATTGTTCATATTATCCATGCTCTCAAAACTCCATTGGTTGGTTTTGAGAGCATGGTTATGTACTATTACTGCTCCAGAACTTTCTATCCTCTTCTTAAAGGTGTATTGGCAATGTTTAAATTTTAAGGAAGGTGCAGTAGCATTAGTCTGGCTTACTTTGAATTTCAATTCATAGATATATCCTGTAAAAGTTGTCCAACATGCTTATGAACTGAATGGAAGTAAAGGCAAAAGAATTTCTGATTATAGTTAGTTGATTCTGTATGAATATACATAAAACCATTGCTTTCTTTCTCTTAATAACTTAAATTGGTTCAACAAGACTTAGTCTCAACGTTAATTAGGTGATGCGAAGAGCTATCAACAGCAAAAAAGCATGAGAAACCGACTTACGGTGAGCTTGGAGAAGGTTTGCAGGGCACTCCCATAAAGAAATCGTAGATAATGGTGGAATGCACCAAGAATGGTTTCTCTGTTGGTACGAGAGTCTAAATCACTCTTCAGTAAACTATATAACTTGCATCTTGAGTTTGTGATGGTGATTCTATTAAATTTAGTTGATCATTATAAAATTTACCTTTTGTTGAGATTAACTTTTTTTTTAAACTTTCATTGAGGTTGATATTTGTCAGCATTCCTAGCACCAGCATAGTGATGGTGGTGTAAATTATAAATAAATGGTTGAAGTTTTTAGAAATTTTAATGTCATAGTATCAGATCCAGAAGCATTAACCCCAGAGGAGATACTTGTTAAGCAATTCATGAAGGAGGATCTGAACAAGACTCTTGATTGCTTGAACCAGAGGGAGAAGAAGGTGGTTCGGTGGAGGTTCGGAATGGAAGATGGGAGGATGAAGACACTACAGGAAATCGGAGAGCTTATGGGTGTCAGCAGGAGAGAATCCGGCAGATTGAATCCTGTGCCTTAAGGAAACTGAAGACCAAGAAGAGAACTAAGAATTTACAACAATATATGTACTTGTAAGTCATTTTCATGTTAATTATTTCACCTTCCCTCATTCTTTATTTGTCCAGCATTTTCCCGCACGTTATTTAGCTGCAAGATCTGTGACTCGCAGACATGAAACACAAACTGCTCCCACTGAATTCTGCCATTTTACAGCGATTTTTGTTTCGTTACTATCTGAAAGGAAGCTAAATTTTCTGTAAGGAAGCAGCATATGCTTGTTCTTACGTGTTGTCTGTTCTAATTCTGCAAAGTGTCTCATTTCCTGAGCTGGTAAAAGACAATAGGAATGGTGGTGGATAAAGAGTTTTTCATGGCTAATAGAAATTGCAAATCCTGAGCAAAATTTACCAGTTCTCACGCCAAACCATGTTCAATTTGAACTCTCCTAAGATTTATTAAATCTGGATTTATAGGATTTAAATCTGACTTGAGCTAAATCCTATTTGTAGCCAAACTAACCTATAGTGTCCCCAGCTTGGAACTGTGACACCCGACGCTTTGGGTGACCAGAGATAGAGGTGAAGGAGCTCGGCCATGCCCATTCAGCAGATATTGAGATCGAGAAGAACATAGGTTTCTGTATGAAATTCAAGTGTTTGGAGTCCATCGTGAACCCTTTCAGATGATTAAAATAAATAAATGAAAAGTCCAGTTCTACAATATTATCGAACGTGAGCAAAATTGATCTTTTTAATTTTAAAAATAAGTTGATACTAAACTGTCTCTGAGCTAAGAAATCTGTAAGTTTTTGATTGAAAGGAGTTAAATTGGGTGATATAATAAATATTAAAATCATTTAAATATAATTTATATAATTAAAATTTAACAATTAGTATAAAGAGAATAAATTCATACAGTTCTTATAAAATTGGTATAAAATTTTAAAAGATTTATATACATATCTTCTTGTATATTTATATATCAAATATTTAAATTTTAATATTTACATATTTATTAATATGAACACATAAACAATTCAATCAAATTTAGTTTAAAGAGAAATTAGAAATTAAAGATGTTAATGGAGAACATTTTATCAATACAGAAAAACTTGATTCTTCAAAAGAAACGCTTAAGTTAAATTTGGATTATTATACAACAATCTGAATGATTTAGAACAATTTTGTGTCGATTATAAAGGAGTTGGTTTTGACCCAGCTAAATGATATTTAGTGTTTACTGCAAACTACTGCTATTTAGATTTTAGATAGGTCTGCAGAACATTTATAAAGTATAAGAACCAAGAAGTTGCGCCATGGGCGAATTGGGATGATGCCTAACTGTCAGCGAACCTGCGCCGAAGGGTAAAGCTTGTGGGAGAATCTGGCTCCGGCGAACTTGCGAACGGCGAAAACAAAGGGGGAACTGTCGATCAACATAGTGTGGAGTTCATTTGCGAGTGAAGACTCAGGGAGAATCGAGAAGGGCTTCAATTGCGAGAGAAGACGCAGCAAGGAAATCGCGAGCTAGTCGGGGGAGAGTTGGGAGACTGTAGAGTTCACAACTTTGATTTCGAGGGAAGACTCCAACACCTAAACGTCGAAGAACAGCTTCGCGCGCTGTGTTTCGTGCGCTGTGTAACGGAGGCGAACCGCGAAGAAATGAATAGTTACGGGGGAGAACGGAAAGTAGTAATTTTGTTGTATTATAATGTTTTAGATGTTAAATTTGTAAAATGATAAGTTTAAGTGTTAAATATGTAAATATTGATGTTTAATGTGGTATGTATGTAAATCTCCCAAAAATATTATGTGAGAATTTTTGATATATCAGAATTCTAATGAAAATAAAATAGTTGATATTAGATAATTTTTTATATTAATTTTAATATAAATTAAAAAATTGAGCAAAGGTGATAGAATATAATTAAAATTTTAATATAAAATTAAATCAGGATTTTGCATGTATTTATGGTGGTTTGATGGTTTGATTTAAGGGTATGATTCTGGGTGGCTGTAATTTTAAAAAAATTGATTGTAAAATTATTCTAAAAAAAATTTATATGTGTAATAAATATTTTTATTTATTAAAAATTTAAATAATAAATTTTTAATAGTTATCGCACTCTAATAGTTCTAGTTTTTAAAATCAACTTTTTATCATAAAATTTTTTAAAAATAATCAAAAAGATTGACAGTCAAAAATACAAATGAGTTGTTCTCTAAAAAATAAAATAACTAAAAAACTGTCCCAAATTTTAACTTTAAGGGAACAAATTTGAATATTTTATAAATATTTAATAATTAATTCAATATATTTTAATAACTTATTATTCAATTCATTTATATTATAAATAATATTATCTAAAAATGATGAATAAACTTATTAAAAAGCTCTGTTATTAAAATTTATTTATGAATAGTATTCTTTAAAATTTTATTTTTTTACATTTAATAAGTTTTAAGTGATAAAGCTCATATATATTTATCAATAAATTATTTGTGATCAAGTTTGATTAAGACTTTACTAAACGAGCTATTCATTAATAGACTCGATAATCTAGTTTGAGTTGAGCTCGTGAATAAATTCAAATCAAACTTCGATGATGCTAAATAAGCTCAAGCTTGAACATTATCCTAAAAAACTTGAATCAAACTAAGCTTGAACTCAAGCACGTATACGCTCACCTCGGCTTGATTTGTTTGTAGCTCTATGAGGACGATTCTTTTGAGCAATATTTATTAATTTATTTTTAAATAATTTCTAAAATATTAATATTAGTAGATATTAATTAAATGGTACATGTTATTCTAACTCTTTAATAATTCTGATAATTAATATTAGCTAAATAAAAATGACTTAAATAAATGGTTTTAAGTATAATTTAAGTTAATTTAGAAAAAAAATTTAACATGTTTACTTAATTTTATAAATTACTGATTAATACTTAATTTAGACGTTTAAAATTTTAGATTTAATAAATAATATTGTAAAAAAAAACCGACGGAGAGTAAAGTTTTAGCTAGAAATCCAAAGACAATAAATGGTATTTAAAGAGTAACAAAGAAAAACTTAGAATTTTATGTAAAATCTAAAAGAGGAAAAATCATTAAAAAAAGAAAATGTATGTTTTAGAATAAGATCTTCCCGTCGGATTAGAATTATATAGAAATGAACAACAAATGATGACAACGATCGAAATATAAGAAGAATGAATATGAAAGAATAAAATAAAGAATAAGCGAATGCAAACAATCATCGCAAATGCAACAATCACCTGGTATCATCATGATGGATAGAGATACAATAAGATCAAAATTGAATGTGAAATAGACGAATCTGGAGGATCTTTGCTCTCTCCTCTTATTGGCCTCCTCATAGAAATGAGGTATTTATAATAGTGGTCAGAATAATACTTGCAAAATAACCATTCCATCTGATCATGATGATTCCTGATCATATGTTTTTGTATATTTGAATGCTCGAATGAAGTAAGATCTTTATTTTTGGAACCGTTCCGAGACGCTGATTGACTATAAACACTTCATATTTGAGCTTTTAATTTAACCGATGTCAAAGTTTAATAATGATATTTTAAGTCTGATTTAGTCATGAATTTTTGATCAAGATTCGTTGATATAATTTTGTATATCAAATATTAATTAATTAAATTGTATTAATATAAATTAATTAATATTATTTAATATAATTTTGTGTTTAATTATTTTAATAATTTAATAATTAATGATTAATTGGAATATTAATGCATGCTATATATGATTTTATCAATCTAATTAGAGCTAATAAAAATATAAAATATAAATAATAATATTCTATCAAATAAAATATATTAATCTAAAATAAATTAAGATAATTAATTACAAATTTTAACTCAAATGCATTTGACTAGATAAAGATATTATTTTAATTATCTTAATAATTTTTTATTTAATCATTAATTTAAATGCTATGTTACATAAATCATGATTTTTTTTGTTTAATTAAAATTAAAATATACTAGGAAGGTATTATAAAATATCCTAAGATGGTGGTGAGACCTGTTATGCTTTATGGGTCAAAATGTTGGCCAATAAAAGAAAAGCATAAAATTAAGTTAGTGTTGTAGAGATGAGGAAAGATAGAGATAAAATGGAAAATAAATTTGTACGTGAAAAAAATTAGGGAGCTTTTATGATAGATAATATTAGAAAGAGTTACCTTAAATCACTTGATGATTCAATTAGGGGAGTAGATAAATTAAATTTAGCTTATATTAAAGAAGTAAGAGTAAATCTAAAAAATCTTAGTTTAAATAATATTAAAAATATCTTAATTTATTAAAATTAAATAAGAATAAAATATTAATAAGACGGAATGAAGAAATATGATTCTGATTGTTGTTGCACATAATTATTATTAAAATTCTATTTGAATTAATAGGACTAAATACTAAAATAAATAGAATAATAGAATAAAATGTAACTTTACGTTTGAAATCGTGGTTTATAATTACATTGATTAATCCAATTTAACATTAATTAATATTTATTTTGTAACGATAAGATGATTTATAAATTATTAATAAAATTTTGGTTCTTTGATGACCGAACTTACTAATCCAATAAAACTTCAATTTCAATTAGTTTGATTTTTGCCCGACGTTAAACCGTTCTGTTTTTTAGATTCTGGATTAGAAAATGTTCAGTTTGATAAAATCCTGAATCAATTTTATGAAATAAACTTAAGATTTGTTTGGGGTTGCTATAATTTTTAAAAAAATTATTTATAAAATTGATATGGAGAAATTAATTTTTTGAAAAAATATTATGTGTGATAAAAATTATTTTTTTAAAAAATATAAATAATAATTTTCTGTCGGTCATCACACCACAGAACTTTCTAAAAAACAGTCAAAATAAATTAGTAGTCAAATGCAACATCATTATTTTCTAATTATTTTCTGAAAAATAAATCAACTAAAAAATTATCTCAAATACATCCTCAATGCACACTCTTATATGAGATTAACCGAACTTACTAATTTCAATTTGGAATAATTTGGTTTTTGCTCCGCGCAAAACAATTCTGTTTTATTAAAAAAAACGATCAGTATGATCAAATCGTAAATCTATTTTGTGAATTCAATCAAATACACACTCCTATTTTGTATGTATATGATTGCTTATAAATTATCAATAAATTTCGATTCATTGATAATCAAATTTACTGACAGAATAAAATTTAATTTGAATTAATTTAGTTTTTGCTGCACATTAAACGATTCTATTTTTTTGAAATTCTGGATTAGAAAACGATCAGTTGGATAAAATTGTGAACCAATTCTATGAAATCAACTTAATGCACACTCCTATATGAGACCAAGCCCTTCTCGTCTTCCTTATCCCTCTTTTACCTTATAATATGAAGCTCTTCCTTATGATGTTCAGCAAATTCAGTTGGAGAAACAACACATCCAGTTCTACAAGATTAAAAAGGTCATCTTACTTGGACGAAAAAAGGCAAACTCACTAACTATAGAAAAACATAACACAAGTAACTCAAAATAACTTTTTTTTTCATGCAATCTCAATGGATTGACTCTTCTTTTCAATCCGACATGAAGCATAAAATAGTCAAAAGAGAGATTCAGCTACAGAAGAATACTGTTGTAACCATTAGTCGGTAGGAAAAAAAAAAGATTAAATAACCAACACAATTGTTACAAAAATAGATGAAAAAAATAAGAGAAACGAAAATAAGAAGCAATAATCAAATTAAGTTTTTCTACAAATCAAACCATAGAAAATATATATATATTAAGCACATGAGACCCACATTTGCCTGACACCATCTGATTTCTATAAGTTCTTCAATTTGTTGACTGGATTCTGGTGTAATACTGACTTCCGCTAATGGCGGTCTTTATTTCAAAGGCTATGAGAAAGACGAGAAAGAAGAGTAATGGCGTCCCTTCTCACACACAACAGAAGTTGAAACTAACTGACACAACATCATATGGGACCAAATGTACTTCATTTGGACTTTCCCACTTTGCAGGATAACTTTGGAACATCTTACAGATATGCTCCCATGTTCAAGGATATATTTTTAAAAACCCAGTGGAAGAAGGATCTTTCAGAGATAAGATTTTCTTTCTTTGTCCCAGTCGATTGCTCGGCGCTTTTATTCCTGATAAGGTGCTGACTTTGCACCATGAGTTGCTGACTCAGAAAACCATGTTTCTTTGCGCCTTTTCAGTTACTTAATCGCTCAGTTTTTTTTTTTTTTCAAATCCCTGACTGCTTTATTTGGCCTTGAGTCCATCAACCAAAAGTAGTAGACGCAGCAAGGAGAAGCTGCAACTTAGATGAATTCAAGACAGGAACTGTTATTGGTATTCCCATCAGATCTATGGCTAAAAAGCCTTCCTTTAAAGAACTTATTGTGGCATTTGCTCGCTTATTTTGATTCAAGTTCGATCTGAGAAAAATAGGTTCATAGTTAATCATTTTTTTATACGTTTAAGGTAGATTTTCAAGCTAAGCTACAAAGCAGTTGTACATAACTTGGCACAGTTGTATATACACATTAATATAAGTATGCATGTATTCTTAATCAAGCTTGATTCTATCAAAGCTTGATTCAATTCATGTGCATTTTGAGTAGGGTTTGATTAGTTGCCATTTACTTGAGTTTTGCAAAAATTGCACGAATCTCGACAAATTGAATTGAAAGAGGAGTGATTTAATTTTCGTAAGCAGAATGGAATAGTAGATAAGACACTCAGAGATTTATTCCTCATGGTGAGATCTGACTGGTTCTAGTATAGCGCAAGCCCCTATAGTTAATTACTCCCAATAAGTGAGAGAGAATTTTCGACAGGCTAGTCGTTAGATCACTTAATGTAAGCGTATAGAAAGATATGGAGTTTTATAATTTAAGATTAAAATTCATCATTTCATCTTAAATCGATGGTTGGGGAATGATGACGCGTGCGATCTCATGGCTGCCCGGTCATTGCCATTCCTACTTCTATGGGAGGTAGACCCAACCAAAGGATTCTTATCAACAACATGTTACGCCGTCAAGAAATCCTTGATATTGGTGTTTGTCAAGAGAGACTAAATTACCTACCGAGAGGTTTGTTATCTATACTATGATTCATAACTCAAAGGACGTGAAATTGGGAGCATAGACGGTTGTGATCGTAATATAATGGAGTCTGATTGACCAAACCACCCGATTAGAGAATTTTGGTCAGAATCGCTTCATTTTGTGGAGCTCTCAAGCCACAGCCGAGGACACCGCCCACGCCCACTGACAATGAGATTAGTTGAGAGTGAACATAGTAGAACACTTGATTTGACATCGCTTGTGAGAAGTTTTCTTAATTTTACCTCCAACAAACCGTCAGGTGGTGAATTGGGTTTAACTTTAAATTTTTAATGATAGAATTTCATTTAAGCATTTTAGATTGATATTTAATTTGAGTTAATTTGATTTAAAAATAGAATCATATCTTGATGAAAGTATCCCCTCCGGTTGAAATCACCATTCAACACAGCCATCATCAAGGTAATTAATTGATTGACTCGAATATACTTGAGAACTTTAGATCATGTCAACTCTGTTTAGCTCCTAACAGAGATCAGATCTACTGTCAAACGATATTTCGATTTCAATAAGTTGAAATTCTTATAATAAATTTTAGGTTTTGTTAACAACCGCCCTAAGACTAAACTAGAACTCAAAGATCCTCGCACTTTAAGCACTCAAAGATAGTGTCGAGGCCCATGCGTATTTAATAATTCATATAATTTTATGTTTGAATTATGAGATTAATTTTATATTTATTTAATCTCAACTTACAAGGCTTTTTATTCATTAAAATTTACACTTTAAATCTCTATGTCCAACATGTCTAAGAATGTCTTAATTAACATCTTTTGTTCGCTTGTACAAAGTGTTGCGAATCCGGTGGCGTTAATTTGAAAGTTTGTACGATCTTTGAATAAGAATATATTCATTCTAGATATGTATAATGAATTTATTCTTATTCAAGTACTTGCATGTATTTTGGAATATTTGACCTAAAGGAGTGACTACTATAAGATATGTGTGAGGACATACTTCATGCGTTGTTGTATTCATACAAATTTATATGTACGAAGTTCACCCAAAAGAAAACTTCAAGCCTCTCTAATTTTATCCTTTAAGAACTTTTCACATTTTCTACAACAAGAGTTGTCAGACCCAATTTAGATTTATCCTTAATTTCATATCAAATTCTCTATTTATTTGAAAATTAAACTTCAAATTTATTACAAGTTTGTTATGAGTTTAGTATTAATTTCCCCAAATTTCAAATACAGTTTATTTAACTTTAAGGAATTTATAAGAAAAACGAACTCACTTTATCATGGAATTTACATTTGTTGTTCTGCTTCAATTTATGCCATGGAAAGTTGTAGTTTAAAACTTGTGAGTTTAATATTAGCCTCCCCAAGTTCCTATTAAAACTTGTTTAATTTTAAGGGATTTACAAGAAAATATAACTCACTCATTACTTTTTCAAATCCTTTAAATAAGGCTAAGAGAGAGCACTTGCTTGAGTTTAGAGTACTCGAAAAGAAGGGGAAGAATTTTAATTCGCACTTCGGGAAGGCTTTCAACTTGCTTAAATAAGTTTTGTAAATGTTTTCCTCTTTTTTTTTTTCTTTGTTTTACTTTTGTGTTTGTTGTATGTCATTTTCATTTCCTTTTTTTTTTTTTCGTTTGACGTTTTTAGTTTAAATTTAGCTGTATGTTTCCTTACTGCTCTTATCATTTTACTCTCATTTTCCTAAGTCAAGATTTGATGTAATTTTGGCCTCTCGTCATCCCCGCGTTTATCGGGAGTGTTTGCTTTCAGACACCCTAACGAAGTAGTGTCTTCTCATGACACCACAACGTCTTCACACCACTACGCTCTAACGCATTAATGGATCTAAACCCGCAGAAAGAAATACAATGATGCAGTATTCGTTTCATTTTTTTTTTCCTAAAACTAGAATTTATTCAAAATTTCGACAAAGACTGAGAAGGGGAGCTTAATCTGAGGGCTTACTGAGACGCCTCATAAAGTAATGAAGCGTGTCTGGACACCGCAATGCTTTTCATCTGTCAGCCTCACGAGCGACGGCCTTCAAACCGCAAAGAAACACAAACATGTATTTATCCACATTCACACATCCCACACGCTCGACTCATTTTTCTCAAGGTCGATGATCAACAGGAAGGTTAGGTATTAAAAACCAAGAAAAGAACCCGCCATGATGTTCTCTCCTGCTACTCTGAAGAGAAGGGTTGGAAAGGGGACGGAAATGGGAGACGACGCCGGAAATCAAAAGAAGAACCCATGATGATCTTCTCCACGAAAATTGAAAAGACAGTGAAATGCGACATGAAAGAAGAACCCGTCTTCTGTTTCCTAATACACAAGAAAAATGAAAATGAATGAGAGGAGAAAAAACCTAAAAAAAAGAACCGACGGTGTCCTTCTCCTGCAGAAAACAAAGTAGGAAATTTGGATTTTAAAAAAAAAAAAGGAAAATTTCAGATTGAGAAAATGAGTGAATTTGAAAGTTGATTTTCGGTTTTGGTGAAAATACGAAAAAAATAAAGGAATTTCGGATTAGGGGTAAGGTAAGGAGAATAAATTGGATTTGTAAGGATGAAGGAAAATAATTTTCGATTTTGGAGAGGGGAAGGAAATAGTGAAAGTAATTTTTAGATTGGAAAAAGAAGAAGAAGAAATAAAAGGAAGGAAGAAAGAAAGGAAGGAAGAAAAAGAAAGAAGAAAAAGAAAGAAAAGGAAAACTTGCTTGCGGATTTGGATGAGGGGAAAGAAAGAAGCTCTTTTTGGTTTTGAGAGAGAGGGGAAAATCGAAGAGAGGGGAGGAAGAAAAAAACAAGGGTTTTTACCTTTTTTTTTTCGGTTTTGGAAGAGAAGAGGAAGAAGGGCTCTTTGCGGCTTGCGGTTAAAGAAAGAAGGGAGAAAATGGGAGGAACGGTTGACGGAAGGAGTGGGAACAATTGTCTTTCGAACGAAGGGAGAGAGATTCGAGCGGTTAGGGGCGTTCGGTTACTTCACGCGTGAAGACGGAGCGGCCCCGATCGGAGTCTTGCGGCGCTCCGTGCGGCTTGCTAGCGTGAAGAGGGCTCGGTTTCTCCCGTGCGCGTGAAGAGGAGCTAGGGGTGTGCGTTTGGTTGATTTGGATGGATTGGATGATAAATTTTTAAAACCGATTTATTTTGGATTCCTAAAAATATTAAATCAAACCGATCAAATAAAATGAAAACCGCAACAAACAAATAATAATTTAGTTCGATTATTTTGGTTTTGGATAAACCAAGTGTACATTTAAAAATTATTTCAGATAATTTTTATCAGATAATAGCAGTTATAAATAAAAATAACATAAATATAATAAAAAATTATAATTAACTACTTCATGCACTAAAAAAATATTTAAAGCTAATTTTACTTGAAGCGATGTTTTTGAACTTAAGTCAAGTTATACTATTACGGTAATTCAAAATATTTTGGAAAATGAGATAATGATCCTCTAAAAGCGACTAAATATTCAAAAAATAAATAAAATAAGATATAATATATACCTATTATACATAAATTAATAATACCGCATTACATATAATTACTTTATTTTATTTGGTTCCATCCAAAATTTTATTTAACAAACCGATTCAAAAACCAAAAACCAAAAATCAAAGGTTTCATTAATTAAAACCAAAATCCAAATTACTAAGTTCAAAACCGAACCAAATTACTCAAAAACTTTGGTTCGGTTTGATTTTTTGGTTAAAACCAAATAATGCACACCCCTAAGAGGAGCGGCTCGGGTCATTGTGCGAACTGAACCGAGCGAAGGAGAAGAAAATAGGGATGGGGCCGGTCGGTTAAGTGGGATTTTAGAGCTAGGGTTAGATTAAGTTTTGAAATTGATTTTTTTTAAATTGAGTAATTGACTTTAAATTGAATTTTACGCTGACACGATTAGATAATCAATATATATATATCAATTCAAGGTTATTCCAATGTTCCGAACGCAACGATACAACCGCGCAATCGGCCATTTCCGAAGTAGTGTCAAATTGAGTCAATTTCAACTTAAAATATGCATCGCCGCTTTCGACCACTTGATTTTCGCTCAAACTTGTCCAAATTGTGTACAAACAGTCTTGCTTGATAGATTTCAATGTTTCGAATCTAATGACGTAATAAATTTTACGAAAGGAGGTCGTTTGGCTTACGTCAATGCCTCCTGACTTTGATATGCGTGCAAGCACATTGATGACTTGATCATTTGATCGGTTGATCATCAAGTTGTGCAATATTTATATTCTGACCAGTTTTGACGTTCTGAACATATGACGAAGTCCGTTCGTCGATCAGAGGTCATTTGAGTTGATTTTGGCGATGTCATGTGTATTTCAGCCTCGATTTTCTCGTTATCACTTCAAATCATTCGACATTTGCATAAACTCGTCCGAATTAAGCGTGGACAATCTTATTTGATAGTTTTCGATGTTTCGAAGCTAACGACGTGATTAATTTCATGAACGAGATCGTTTGGACATCGCAGCCTTCCGACTCAAATATGCGCCGACATATCAGCGCAATTGCTCGCTTCTTTGAATTATGCAATATTTATATTATGATCAATTTCGACGTTCTCCGATATGCACGTCGACACATTCATAGCTCGATTGCTTTATCGGTCGCTCTTTGAATTATGTAATATTTACATTCTGATCAATTTTGATGTTCATGCGGCGGCGAAGTCCGTTCGCAATTGGAGGTCGTTTCAACCATTTTTGGTGACGTTCAGTGCATTTTGAGCCCCGATTTGTACACTGTTACCTCCGAAGTCCGTCGAATTCGATTTGTAGGCTTGACTTAACTTATGACGCATATATGAAGGTCAACAAATGCCCTCCAACAAATGTGATTCGCACATGAAGCGAATTACGTTTGTTGAAAACTGGTCGACCATTTGGGCTGGCCACAGAACTTGAGTCATTTCAGCTTCGATTACAATAGTTTACGGAGCTTTGATAGGATTTGCCATTAGTATGATGTCTTATTTAAAACATACTAAATGATAGGCTTAACCGATTTGTCAGAATCGACTTATCGGATAGATAAGAGTTCTTACACCATCTACTCTCTACTTCAATGGCTTTGCTGAAGATCTCTTTCGTTTATGTCATTGCAGAATTGAGTTTCCTCTAATCCTAACTTCGTCCTTGGTTGGATTTGATGGAGGAATTGGTTTATTTGTTTTGATGAAGGATTCCGCTAGAGAATTGGTTTATCCGTGCTTGGTCGGATTTGAAATTCCTTCTGTCCTAGCTTTAGGATTGACAGACTTGATGAAAGATTGACCTGATTTGTCAATATTGACTTATCAGGAAGTGTATGTATGTCATGAACCCTGTGCTTGCTGCTTTGACAGATTCTTTGAAGGGTACATACAGATGACCTAGCCTTCCGGCTTATATAGAGTCAATGTTGAGTTATTAGTCTAGCAACGTGTGCTTTAATATACTGAATAACCACGAAATTCTTTTGGTTCAGCCATCGGCTTTGTATGAACTATGGAATTGATTTCTCGGTCCTGTGCTTTCTGCTTTGACGGACTTGATGAGAATATTGGCTTTGATCTGTACTTTGAGCTTGATCATATCATTTGAGAATAAGTTGAGATATCATCCTGCGGGAAATATATAGATTGATTTGAGGTAGTCCTGAATTGGGAGTTATTTTCTCAGATTGTCTTGGTCTATCGATCAAATAGAAATATCTTTTGGATCTGCTTGTAATCACTAAGCTGGATTTGGTTAGAGATTGAACAACTATCATCATTGGACTGACGAGCAAGGGTTCTTTCACTGCAGTCTTTTCTTGCAGCTTGTTGAGTGAGGAGAGCGTCAACAACTCGACCATGTTTGGGCTTGTTGAGCTTGACCTTTAGAATCTACTCGAGTCTTCGACTTAAGTTGTAGTGGGTTGGTAGTTTTATCATCGGACTGACAAACGGGGGCTCTTTCACTGCGGCCTTTTCTTGCGGCTTGTTGAGTGAGGAGAGCGTCAGCAACTCGGCCATTTGTGGGCTTGTTGAGTTTGACCTTTAGAACCCATCCATATCCTAGACTTCAGGATGTAGAGGTTGATATTTTTCCAACTCAGTTGATTGAAGCTTCCGAAATCGGGAGTTCTTCTGACTTGATCTCTAGAATTTTGGCAAATATGAGAGATAAATTTTTGATATTTATGGCTGTCTTTTCATACGTAGAAATATATTCTTTTTGTTCCTATAAGAACATGCAACTTAACAGTAATAATTAGGGATGTATACAGAAATTTCGGCATAAAGCTCGATGTCAACCTCAATCAGAATATATTCGAGAATCTCATCTTATAGTGCGACGTCAACTCAAATAAACTTGATATAAACTAAAAAAATATCTCCTATCTTGCAAGGGGAATTCTAAAGCGCATTTAGAAGAACTTTCAAGATGACATTACACAAATACATCAATATTTGAATTGATATCTCTTAAGAGGGTTTTAACATACAACATTGATTTCATTTATATATAGAACTCTAAAATGCCCCATGTGTAATAGAAAATTTTCACAAAGAAAGTCTTTTTCATCTGAAGTTTAGTATTTAGGGATCTCATGATTTATACGATGTCGACTAAATATATACTAAAAAAAATAAAATGTCCCTTTATCACAGAATTATTGTATTTCGAGAATATATTCCTCATGTATAATATTTTTTCAGATAATGACCATTAATTGGTGGCATTGGTCTTTCACCCTTTAGGTAAATGAGTTGGTATGCCCCTCCTTGATACACTTTTTCAATGACAAAAGAGCCTTCCCAGTTAGGCTCAAATTTGTCACCAAATTTTTGATTGAGGATAATTGGTCTTCTACAGACCAATTCTCTTTTGGAATATTGAGGCAGTATGATCAAAAGCCTTGACATCTTTTGCTCGATAAACTTCCAAAATTTGATGAGCTTGCAATCTAACTTCATCAAGCGCGTCGAGTTCCTCCATTCTCAGATGAGCATTTTGATCTTGATTAGATTGCATTGGATGAACTCGAGTGAAACTTCAACTTGGAGCGGAAGAATTGCTTCAACTCCAAATACCAATGAATAGGGAGTGGCTTTAGTCGGTATCTTGTAGGTAGTTCGATATGCCCATAGTATCTCTATGAGCTTATTATGTCATTCTCTCTTATTTTTAGTGAGAATCTTCTTGAGTAGCTTGACTAATATTTTGTTGAAGGCATCCACCAAACTATTTGATTGTATATATTGAAGGATCAATTTTATGTCGATCGGCGAATCTATAAATCTTTATATTTTTTGAAAGTTATCTTGATTATCGAGTATTGATGCGACACTCCAAATCTATGACCACATTATGTATTAAAGTTAATCACTTTCGATCGGTAACTTCTTTAAATGGGCGACTTGACCCGCCAAATAATGTCGATTCTTCTTAGGATGAGCGAGGCGTGACGGTGGATCAATTGGTCCAATTACATCTGTACCTCAGCATTCGAGTGGCCAGGATGGGTGTAGTGGATTTGGAGGTTGGTGGATTATATTCCCATATACTTGACATTTATGACACTTCTTAGCATGATTGATACAGTCTCTCACCATAGATGACCAATAATAGCCATCTTTTTGATCTTTACTGCCATCTTGGGACCTGACTGGTGTGCACCACAAAGTCCTTCATGAACTTCAACCATCACTTTATGGTACCTTCATCTGTATTTAGGCATCGTAGATACATTTGTTCAAATGATTTACAAGATATAGAGTGTTGTTGATGAAAGCATAGCACAACATTCTCTTCTCGATTTGGCCTGCCAGTGATTTATTATTTGGTAACTTGCCTTCTTTAAAGTAATTGATGAAGGGTTGCCTACAATCACGCGGCTCTTCTACAATAAAAGCTTTACACTACTTTTCTGAGGCAATGTCATTCTTAGCTCTTCTTGGTATAACTCCTTGTTGATTTTGGGGAGTATGACAAGCAACCTGAGTCGCATCTTGTTAGGTCGGTTGATAACCCTCACTGCGGGGATGAATACTTTGCTCTAGAACTTCGTCGTAAATATCGACATATCACCATTCATACTTGTCATCTCCTTAGCTAATTTTGCTAAATAGCAACAACTATTCTCGGATCGAGACTTCGAGTTAGTGTGATATTTGGTATTTGCTTCATAAGCTCAAGAACTTGCTTGTGATAGAAAGCTAACTTAAGCTTGATTTTATAGATGTAAGTACTTGATTTATAATAAGGAGAATCAAAATATGCAAGTTTTGAATGCTATGAAAATAGCTTTTCAAGACACACTAATGCTTCATACTGCTTCATTATTATTAGTTTTTCGTCAATCCATATCGTCTCATTATCCCTCCTTAGGTGTTATGAAGATGACGATCGATTCTACTCTTGCTCTTGGAGAAATTTAAGGATTTAACTTGTTTGATCGATGAGGCTCTATCAAAGTACATTTCTCAAATTTGTAATTTTTCTCTTTCATGGATGAGCATAATTTGTTCATCAAGCAAATCATCGTTAAGGGAAAAGTCCGCTAGGATGGGGTGTGTAGCTAGAAAATCTGCTAAGACTTATCTCTTTACTGTTTTCTGCAGAACGTATGTGATATCAAATTGTAAAAGCAATACTGGTCATCTTACCAAGCGACTTGTCAACGCTGGTCTTGTCATAAAATACTTCAGCGGATAGATCCTTGAGATGAAAATAATTTTGTGAGATAACATATAGTGACGCAGCTTTTGAACTGCAAAGATCAACGCCAAACAATGCTTCTTTATCGGAGAGTATTTTATTTATGCTCCTACTAATCTTCAACTGATATAATAAAGAACATTTTCTTTATTTTTTTCATTATGTTATGCCAATAATGCTCCAAAAGACTCTTCTAATGCAACTATGTATAGAATGAGGGGCTTTCCAGGAGTAGGCGCTGCAAGGAACGGTGGATTTAACAAATAGCTTTTAATGCTATTGAAGGCTTCTTGGCACTCCTTATCTCACTTGAATGGAGCATTCTTCTTCATCAACTTTGCAAATGGTTGACAGCGTCCTGATAGGTTTGATCTAAATCGGTGGATGAATGCTGTTGCAGAAAGAACAGTTGGCAAACTCTTGAGGCATCTCCACGATTGCCTTGATTTTAGCAGGATCAATTTTAATACCTCTATGACGTACAATGTACCATAGGAATTTTTCGGAGGATACCAGGAATGCACATTTTAGAGGATTCATCTTGAGATCATATTTTCTGATTCTCACTAATACAATTCTCAAGTCTTCAAAGTGATCATCACGATTTAAGTTTTTCATCACCAAATCATTAACATAACATTCCATTTTCTGGTGAATCAACTCATAAAAAATACACGTCATGGCTCTTTGGTATGTAGCTCTAGTATTTTCAAACTAAATGACATGACTGTGTAGCAATAGATGCCAATAAGTGTTCTGAACGATGTATGTTTTTCATCTTCAGGTGACATTTTGATTTGATTGTATCCCGACGATCCGTCCATGAATGAGAATATGTCATAGTTGAAAGTGTTGTCCACTGATAGTTCTGATATTGAAAGAGGAAAGCCATCTTTTGGGCACGCCTTATTTAAGTCCCGGAAGTTAATGCAGAGACAGATTTGGATGTTCTTCTTCATAACTGGGACAATGTTAGCTATCCAATCTACATACTTCTTCTCCTGGATGAAGCCTGGTTCAATCAGCTTCTTAGTTTATGCAATTACATGTTCTTCAATCTCCAATCTCATTCACCTAGAAGCTTGCTTAACAGGCATTGCATTTGGTTTAATAGCTAATTTATGAACTGCTACATCAGGGGATAAGCCTGACATTTTAGAATATGTCCAGGCAAAACAATCTCTGAATTCACAAAATAGCATTTTTAGCTCTTCAACTTTCACATCAGGTAGAAGGGCACTGACGAAAGTTGGATGGGGATCATCCCCAGCTCATAAGTTGATTTCTTTAAGTTCATCCATATTAACTATTTGTCCACCATCTTTGAGTTCTTCAGGTGCAGGCTTGACTTCTACTTCTTCATCATTTTTTAGAAGAATTTCATGGAATCATCTTCTTCGTCACTATGAGTTTCTATCTCAGCTTCTATTATATTATAACAAGCTATATTTTGATGAGATTTGTGGATGAATCCTAGACCTTTAGAGATAAACATATCACTTCTTCGTGATTCTTGAGGACTTCTTTGGCTCCACATCTTGTTAAAAATTTGAGTTCTATGTTTAGTAGTTCCAATATGAATTCCAAGCTTAAGCATTATTCTTATAATTTTACTGGATAGTATATTGGTATTCTGTTGGCACTCATCATAATTTTCATGTTGAGCGGTGGTCAAAATTGTGAGGTTGAGACTCTTCAGATTTGTAGAATAGAGTTCCTTCGCACTCTCGTTCAGCGGCATAGAATATCAATTCTTCAATATTATGAACCTCGGTGAGTGATTTCTTTGAAGCTCTTGAGGATGGGTATAATTTTGAGTGAGTCATTTGACTCTGCCAAGTGAGCTATCCTTCTTGATGCAACCATTTGAACTCTATTTCTATAAATAAATTCAAAATCATAGTGATCAAAATCACTTATTTCATACTCCGCCTTTCTTGAAAGCTTATATGTTCCCTTAGGTTTGACAGGAATATCTTCTCCTTCTTCCGTGTCACTTCCTAAATAAGGAACTGATTTCTTGATTTAGGTGCAGAATCAAGTGCTTTAGGGAGAGTCGGCATTGTCTTCTTTCTTCCTCTTTGCTTATGCTCTTTCGTTGACGGAGAATGGTTGTATGTTATAGAAAATTCTGAATTCTTCTCCATCTTTCAGTACTTCATACATTGATGCATAGTTGATGGGACCGTTCCATATTCATGTAACCATGGTCGACCCAAGAGAGCTCTAAATGACGTATCAGCATCAATTATATGAATTTAGCTTCTATATATAAATCCCGAAACTTGAGCGGGAGAATAAAAGAATCCAGAATTTTCTGCCCTTTTTCATTGAAACCATGAACTATCAACTTGTCTCTCCCAAGATGTTGGATATCAAGTGATAATCCTCTTAATACATTTAGACTCATAAGATTGATAGAAGAACCTGGATCGATCAATATTTGGATGATCGAGATGCTATCACTCTCTGCAGCAACATATAGAAGATGGTTGTGATTCTAATCTTCCCAATGTGATGAAATGGAGTTTGAGTTTTCATGCATTTTAGTAGTAAGCTTCATAACTTTTCGGGTCTTTGAGAGCCTGTATCAAAGTTTCTCAGAGATCTTTTGACATCAAGAAAGTCTCGTACACACTCAGTTATGCAGGGATCTTTCTCAGATGTGATAGAATATTATAGTCTATCTTTTCGCTTGATTTAGGCTTCATTCTAGGATTTTTGGGAATGATATCTTCGTAGACTTCAATTTGTTTGTCTTTGTTTTTATTAACATTTTCCTTCTTTGATGAAGGTGGTAAGACTTTACCACTTCTCAACTGAACTTGAATTACCTTAACTTGCTCAGATTCTTCTAAAGAGGTAGTTTCTTCAAATACCCTTCTTATTCTGGAAGATTGGCCAAAAATGCTAGGCTCATTTTTCAACTTTATATGTTTAGATGTGATGATGATGAGTGACTCTTCTCCTCGAGGAAAACATAGATCTTCATCGGCTTATTTCTTGTTGAGTCATTAAACAAAATTCAGATGTTACCTCCTCGCTCTTCTTGCTCTCGATAAAATTTTGTGGGTTGGTTGAGTCTACTTGTCATTTTGGAGTAACTGATGCTGAAGAACATCTGACATCACGTAGAAGATTCGACATATTTCTACTGGACAAGATTCACCATTATCTTCTTTATCTGATTCAGCAATACGAAGTTTATGCATAAAATTTGCAAGCCTAAATGGTTGTCTTGCCGGCTGGTGATACTCTAAATTGTTAATGATCTTTTAAGTTATAGTTCTCTTCTTAATCTTCTTTTCCTTAGCCAACTTCTTTGACTTATGAGGCCTGCGTTTAGTAGATTTCTCATCGTGTCGTGATGAAGTAGCCTTATCAATATGCCGCTGAGAAGCCCAAATACTTGGTTTAGACATCTTTCTTAAGTCCAATATAGGTTCAAGTGGTGATTTCCACTTAACACTAGGGACGCCTTTTAGCTGCTTGACATTTTCATGATCTTTTGAGACTACGTTTCCCATTCTTGATCTGGCTGATTTCTCCTTCTTTTTGTCTTTGCTGGATGATACGAAAGAGGACATAATCATCCTTGTAGACTCTCTTTTTGGGTTGATTAGAACATTATCGCATAGTGTAAATTCACCTCGTAGATACTTCCTTTCTAGCCAATCCTTGAAGATATAACAATTTTCGATAGGATGGCTGATCATTCGATGATAGGGACAATAATTTCGATTACTAACTTGATCAGCTTCTTCAGGCTTTTTAATTTCTGGTAACTGTAGACCAGCTTGGATTGCTTCCCAAAATAATTTAGTCACACTGTCTTTTCTAAAGAAATATTCTTTGTTCATCTTTTCCTTAAGAGATGACCGTATTGGCTCATCATCTCTTGTTGCTTGTTTCGGACTCTCCCCACCACTTGGAAAAGTCCGAGGTTTGTCATTGCCTCATAATACCAACTTTGACTGTGGATTAGAATAGACAGACTTCTTTCCTTTATCATCGTTATACATTGATTGTTTTCCTTTATCCACATTGTATACCATCTGCTTTTCGCCATTTGAGTTATAGGAAGTGACATGAATTTCATTTCTTCTTGAGTCCGAAGGTTTGTTTCTCTTTGCTTTATCTGCATAGATTTCAGACTTAGGGCGATTTAGTTTTTCAAATTTAGCCACCCTATCAAACAAGTCTTAGAATGTTGCGATCGATGTCATACATAGAAATGATACCAATTTATCATCCATATTGTCCATTAGCAATTGGATCGCATGTTCCTCTTCCATTTTTTGCTCGCACTTCATGCTTAGGTTACGCTAATGTTGACCTCATTTTTAGAATGAGTTCTCAACCCTCCCATCTTAGACATATGACTCCTCTTAGACTTTAAGAGTTCATTAATCTTAAGACACATCTAGTGATTAGGTGGACACTCAAACCTAGTCCTAGAAGACTTAGAAGAGTTAGCCATAGGAATAGGTCATGTCTTAGGGGTATTTGGAAAATTGTCCACCCTTAGTTTAAATTATTCCTCACCTTCCTTCTTTCAAGTCAAACTCCAAATTAATTCTATTTGATTTTCTCCAAACTCAAATCAATTTCATGATTCAATTTCATGATTGAAATCCAGGATTAAAATCTATGATTGAAAACTCATGATCAAAATTCATCAAAAATTCTCAAGTCCAAATTTTGCGTAAGTTCTTAAGCCTCCTTTAATGATTTAACCAAAATCATGATTCAAACATATTCAAACCTTTAAGATTTTCTCATAATCCATTTATATTATCATTTATATTCACATATATAACTGAAATATAAATATAAATTAATCCAACTAAACTCAAAATTCCAAATCAATTCATGAAAATTTTCTTAAGTCCTTTTAATTTTCCATCAAAGGACTTAGCCAAAATCAACTCTAAACCTCGATCAAATCAATTCAAACTCATGAGATTTTCTCAAAACTTATTTATATTCTCATATATAAACGAAATATAAATATAAATCAATCAAATCTAACTCAAGAATAAAATTCCAAATTTAAAATCCTTGAAATTCCCTTAAATCCATTAATTTTCTATTAATGGATTTGACCTAAACTTTGATCAAACATTTTCAAATTCATGGAATTTTCTCAAAACTTATTTATATCCTCATTTATATTCTCATATATAAATGAAATATAAATATAAATAAATAAAATTCAATTCAAAAATTAAAATTCAAATTAAAAATTCCCTTAAATCCTTAAATTCCTTTAATAGATTTAACTCAAATTATGATTAAACCACTTCAAATCTTTAAAATTTTCTTTTGATCCATTTATATTCTCATTTATATTCACATATATAAATGAAATATAAATTCAAACAATCAAAACATATTCTAAAAATCAAACTCAAATCAATTCAAAATCAAATCTAAACCTTTCAAGCCAAAATCTTGAACTTAGCCAAATCATTTTCAAATCAAGTCAAACCTTTGATTTTCTCTTATGGTTCAATCAATCCTACAATCATGAGCTCATATATAAATCCAAACTTCAATCACTCAATCAAAACATAAATAAAAAATCAAACCCAAAACCCCTTCATATTCCTCCTTCGAATATAAAATTTTCAAATGGATCAAAATCCATTTGACTTCAAACCACTTGTAAATGGATTTATATTTCAATCATAAGTCCATATACAAGATCAATCAACTTCAAATCAAGCTTTGATCAAGCCATTTGACCCAAGCTCACTTGACCCAAAGTGACCTAAAGTACCTTATGAGCTAACTTTGATCCTAATCAAATTGGATTGAACCAAACTCATATATCCCTCTCATGATCAACAATCATCATGAGATGATCAATCAATCAAATTGGGTCAAATCAAACCTAAGGGTTGACTAAGTCAACACTTAACCTAAAATGAAACTATATCCAAATTCCACCATAAATTGATTGAAACCATTGATCTAAATTCACTTATGACCTATGTTTGAACTTGTCCAAACCAACATTTGAGCGACCAGACCCAAGTTGACCCATTTTGACCTAAAGGGCCTATGTCAAAACTTGATCTAAGCAAAATTGATTGAAACCAATGGGTCAAGTCCATTCCAAATCATTTGTGAAACTTGATCAAAGCCTCATTTGACCAACTAGAGCCAACTTAGCCCAATTGACCTTAGACCCAACATGACCTAAAGGGGTCATGTTGAGCCAAAATTGAACCTAACCCAAATTGATTGGAAACAAAGATATCGATCTACTCCATATGACTAACCTAACATAAACCTACCCTTGACTTACCTCAAATAGGTCAAATGGGTCAAATAGGTCAACTTGACCCATTTGACCTAAATGAAGTCATATGAGCAAAAACTAAATCTATACCAAATTGAATCAAACCAAACCACCAAAATATTTCAAATGATCATATGAATTTGACCCAACCCTTGATTTGATCCAATTTGACCAATTGGTCAACTTGACCCAAGTTGACCCATTTTGACCTAAATGAGTCAACATGAGCCAAACCCCATCAAATGGATTCCAAATCCAATGAAACTTTGCCAAACCTAGTTTCTCCACATACCCAACATGTCCAAAAGTGGTAAAATAGCAAAATGACCATTCTACCCCTAGGCCATAGAACAAATTTTGGCCTAGCCCATGGATATTTTGGTCATACCCTCTTCACAATCACTTGAGGCTTTCCTAGAAGCTCAAGGGGACTTAGTGATGAGTAGTGCACCCAACCCAATGGGTTTGAGTCAGCCCATTTGGCCCCTTGACCAAACCCAACCACTTAGAGCAAAATTGAGTTTTCAAATTCCCTCGTAAGCTCAATTTGATGCACATGGGAGGTTGACAATCCACTTAAGGCCTCAAACCGACCATGTGCAAAGATCTAACAGCCTAAACAACCTCTCCAATTTGAGCAATTGGATCAAAATGACAACTCATGGTTCGACCGTCCGATTGCCATAGGGGGAGATATACTCCCCCTAATTGAATGAAATTTTAATTCACCCTCTATCGATTGAAGCCTAGGAACCCAGAGCAATCCCAAGCTTCTTAGAGAGGATTTGAATTCCCTATTTCTCGATTTTGCATAGTACAAAAGAGGGGAGCTCAATCCATTAGTGAGTTTCTTCCACACTTGATCTCCTTCTAATTACTCTTGCACACTCCATCAGAGGGTCAAGTCGAACTTGCCCAAGTTCTAATTGAAGTTCTCACAACAAGGAAGAGCTCAATTGGATCAAAGCAGAAGCCCAAGTGAAGTGGTGTTGGTCTTCCCATTGATCCACTCAACCTCAAGGCCAAGAAATTTTAGCAGGGCTTTGTCTCCACTAGACGAAGCTACCTCATCGATCTCGAGCGCCGTTGATCACCTCTCGAGGTATGAAATTTTTCGATTATTAAACTCAATGTGGTATGGAGCTTTGTGAAAGAAATTTTCATCTCATCGAATTTTGATCGTTGGTTTTATCGTTATATCTCTCTAGATGGTGTGGGTTAAATTTTATGTGATTCCATGCTAGATCGAGCTTGGATCTTCCCCTTGATCATGGATGGTCTCTATTGATCAAGGAAAGAACTTGGCCATCTCAGCCGTCCATCCGCGCATTTTAGATGGACGATGAGATTATTTAACATGTTTAGAATCCATTTATCTGTTTTAAACCGCGCGATAGATCCTTAGCCGTCCGATGTTTGATCGGACGACCAAGAATATAAACGTGTGCGCCGCCGCCGCCTTTGTAAGGTGATAACTTAAGTCATTGTAAAGCGCACTGACCGCCACCGCCACGCGTCGTGCCGTGGGCTAGGGATTAGTTGGGGGTTATTTAAAATGCCTAATTAATTCCTAATTAATCCATAAAACTTCTAAAATTCATAATTCTCTCTAGAAAAATAAAAAAAAAAACAAAGGAAAAATACTATGGAAAGATAATTTCATCTATAATATTTTAAAAATAATTTTAATGAATTTTGAATTACTCTTTTCTTTGAATTTGAGTTTTTTTGGAAATCTTAATTAGCTAATTATCCTTTAATTAAGTAATCAATTAATCTCAAATTTCTAGGGTTCATTTTAGGGGATGACCTCTGTCTCCCTTAATTTTCTTGAGATTTATTGAGGGTTCAATTAGAGAATTGCTATTTCATTCCCTAATTATCTCTTTCAAGTAATTAAGCATAATTAATGTGTGATTAGTGGATTATCCTATGATTAGGATTGATTAAGGTCAGATCCAGGAAACAGGAGATTTATGAAATAATTTAGGGGGCATTTCCCCTAAGCTATTCCCTAAACCTCCTCTTCTCTCCTTAATCTCCTCTTAATTAAGGGTTGATTCATTAATTATCTCCTTATCACTACTAAATCCAAATTAATTTCAAAATACATAAATCAAACACCAAATTTGAAAGTGTGCTACTTATGTTTTAATTATAAGCTTGCATGTGATAGATTATAAAAGCATGTTTAGCATTTGTTTCCTTTCTTTCTTATGTTAGGCATAATTTTGAATAGGAGTTAGTAAGATGTAGAGTTCATTTGAAAAGAATCCAACACTTAATTTCATACCTATTCATCCCTATGATCTCACATAAGAAGGGTTGCCTATACTTGCATGCATAAATTGCATAAACAAAAATGAATCCATTAAACAACTTTTGCATTTTCTTTTCTATTTTCATTTCTTTTATATACATGTTTGTACTTAAGGAAAGTGATATATTAGGCTAGACAACTCCGAGGTTGCGAGGCTTTAAGTAGTCTTAAGTTGGTTTTGTACCTTACATCTCTGGTTAACAATGACGCTGTACACACTTATGTCTTTCTTACTTTCATATATGTATGTGAAATTTTGGATAAGGAAAACTCTTTCACTTAAAAAAAGTCATGCATATTCAACTTCTAAATTTTCTTAAATGGATTACTTAGCATGCATCATAAAGTGTGTTAACTACACTCATTTGCATGTATAGATATGCTTAGGACACATCCATATGCATGTTATATATGTTAGGAAAGAAATAAGTAATGTGTATTATGTGAATTTTGATTTATTTTATTTAATCTTAAAATATCTTTCTTGTTGAATAGTTTGTTTAGAATTTATCTAAACTTACGATTAATTAAAAGATTTAATCAAAACATCCACCTAAATGAAATTAAAATGTAGACCTACCCTAGAAATTACTTAAAGTTAGGAAAGGAAAGAGAAGATCTCTTCTCTTTCCCTCTCTTCATAACTTAGTAATTAATTGTAGGTTTCACTAAACCAAATTAAAACGTGAAATAAAATTAACCTAAAACACTTAAACAACTTAAATGAAACTCTCTTCTAAGTTGAACATATTCTTCACACTTAAAAAATTTAAACCTAAAGCCACAACTAAGCATACCACACAAGCCTTTAAAACACACACATTAGCCTAAGTCGTCACTTCTAGCTTTAGGTTAAGTCGGTGCATGGTTTGATATTATATTTTGTTTTGTGATATATGTTTTAGACTAGATGTATGCTAGAATGAATGATAGAACGCTTAATCTAACTGTTTTTTCAGAGGATTGTTAAGTATTATCATAAATAAAAATATAACTACTTGCTTTGTGATGCTTATACCCCTTTGTATAATCCATAGGCCAGGTGGACTTAATCGCTCATGTGTGGGTGATAAGTCCAATATACATGCTTGAGATTTGTGTGGTGTGATTTAGCCAACCTTTGTTTGCAGGTGTTAGTTAGATTTTTACTTTTCCTTTTCATGTAAAAATTTGTATAATTAGAATTTTGGAATGATTTGTTATGGGATTAGATGAATAATGGTCATAAGATCTCAACTTATGCACCATGTGAAGCTTGGAACATTTACCATCAAACCTTCAAAGGAGGAACCAAAAGAAGAAAAGAAGAAGAAAGAAAGAAGAAGAAAGAAGAAGAAAGAAAGAAGAATGAAGCTTGAAGACCCCCATAATAATGAATTCCTTTGCTTAAATTGTAATTTAATTCATTTGTAATCCATGTTGTATAAGGGTAAAGCTCGGTTACCCAATTTGATATTTTCGGGTTTATGCGGTGGTGCCCGACCACAAATGGCCATTTATTCTTTTTGCGATTAGCTTTATAAATTGATTGTTAATTTGTTTAGCTTTTACACTAAGTGGCATGATTTTTCTAGTTTCTTCATTATTTTATGTATGACCTGGAGGTAGATTAGGCTCTTTAGGAAAAAATAAATATTTTACCCAACTTAACAACTCAAATAAAAATTAAACAACTTATAACCTCACCTAAAGTCTAGTTTTAAAATCAAGATAAAAGAATTAATAACTTCTTAGCTAGATGAGAATTTCTTTATAATATCATGCACAAATACATCTTATTTTACGCTTGATTGGAGGTCTTCCACTTTTGTAAGAGAACCCGGCTTGACCTTTGAGGGCAGTGATGGAAACTCATCTCCTCCATTCTCGCTAATTTTGGCCAATAACCTTCTTTCTCATGCATTAGTCATAAAAATCCTATTAGCCTGAGTCAAAAATATTTATCCAAAATAAAAATAAAATGAAATTTGAAATGCATTAGATTTAAGTCATTTGAAGCATACCCTTTACATGATCTAATCTCTTTAAGGAGTGAGTTTAAGGACTTAGTCTTTCTAAATAAAATAATCTACTATCTTATAGCATAAAGACTTGCTTACATATATTTAAAATCGTAGAGTTAGTTGGCCACCCTCTCTTGTAAGTTGTTGGGTGGTTTGTCTCTCTGGAGGCAAACCATTACCCATTTTGCCTTAGATTTAGGTTGCTTCCTCACAAGCTCCCTAGATTTAGGTTCTGAGGTTGCTTCTTCCATTTGTGAGCCATAAGCATAATTCCTCACCTTTTAGGCATTTCCTTAATCTTGTGTTAAGGAATCTTAAGTCCTAAAATTTTAATGAAAAATGTAACTCAAACAAACTAAATCAATTTCTAAAATGTAAAATCCAATTATCAGATAGTTTGAGATGCTCGCTGGGTTTCCTGGTATTGTGGGCATCTTCTACTTATTTCCCATTTTGACTTCGATAATAACTCCCTCTTTTGATCAATCCCATTTGATCTTTCAAAAATAAAACTAATCGATTGATAGTCCTTCCCTATTGAAATCTTCAAAGACAACAATCATTTACCTTAATTGAGAGTTTTCCTAAGGGACCACGCCCCAATGAATTAACTATGCTTGCTAGAGAACTTAATGAACCCTTAAAATAAATCTTGCTTCACTTTTTCATATAAAATAGGAAGAATCTCTGCACATATGCATATCGCCCTGGAGTCCTTATTGAGGTGATTGGTTCCATTAAAGGGTTGACTGTTTCGAGATAGTACACTATTTCCTGATGACGATCATCATCAATAAGTACATCCATGGATCTACATGGCGTCTTACCAAGACGAATTTTTACATATATAATTTTGCCTCTCCTTTCACCACAGATTTGAAGGCGACTCTATATGTGTGTGGGAATTTTTCACCACAACCAACGACTATGAATTTCATCACTGACTCATCTTTTCTCCTTTTGCAAGGTCAACATGATTTTCAATTACAGAACCTCTTCAATGAATATAGTTTTAAAAGAAAGTTTTAATTGAATCATTTGGCAATTTTGCATACCACCAAAAGTAAAGTCGCTCGACAAATGAGGAAAAGCAATGCGCCATTCTCCCTCTGTTACCGCAAGTAGCCTTAAATTGAGCTAGATGTTGCTTTGGATTACCAAGCCAGAAAGTATTAAATTTTGACCTTTTCTGCATATGACACTTGATCATATTCACCGATAAGGGCGATCCTTACTCACCGCCTTTTCACCGCTCAGGTTATATGACCGCTTTATCTTTTCATTGATTATCATTTGAAAAGTATCGCCTGTGTGATTTTGAATTATCTGGAGAGAGGTATTTGGTTAACTTCATTTCTCACTTCATAACATGTCGTAGAAGAGCTTGAGGTACTAACGACATGGTATAGAAGTTGCATTATTAGCTACATGTTGGTTAGTAGACAAAACATGTGCTGCACTTGATGTGATATTCTTCTATAACATCTCCATCATGATATTCATTTGTACCATCATATCGTTCATCTTGGCACCAAGTTGTGCAATCTCCTTATCTTTGACCTCCATTTGACATTGCATTTCTCTTTACTCTCTAGCTAGTGTCATAGCGTCAACAAGTACAGGCTCTTCCTCTTCCTCTGTTTCTTATTGTTGTTCTGCTCCCTGCTCATTTTCAGGGGAAGAACTTGATTGTCCTTCTCCTTGTGCATTTGCAGAGACAACAGTTGCTGAGGCTATACGACAACGTTGAGTATAAAAGCGTGTACCAGGATGATCATTTTCTGGTTCAACTATATAGATAGCTTCGACACTCATGATCTCTTTCTCATTCCGATCTTCTTCTTCTTCTTCAACAAAGATCGAAGATCCTTCCTTTATCTGCTTCTGTGAAGACTCTTCTTCATAAATGTCAAATTCAGGTTCAGGTTCCTTGAGTTCATGTTACTGCTGATGGTGCTGAGCGGAGAGTTCAACTATATCTCTGACCATATAGACAACTTTCACTTCCATAGTGTTCTCTTCATTATTTTCTTCTTGCACATGAATTTTCGATTGATGTTTCCAGTGGATCTCTGGTTCAATGTGTGGAACAAACATTTCTTCTATTAAAGGACTGCAATTAAAGTCAACCTTCTCTTATGGGGGTGAATCCGATCTGATGGGATTTCCTAGAAGATTCTCCAATTTGTCGACCTCTTGTCTCTCCTCAATGATATCTCTTCTTTTGGGTATCCACTTCTGATGAGTTATTTTTTAGATGAAATTCTGAGTATATGTATCAGAAGTCACACCTCTTTCATTCTTTGGGGTTTCATTATGGGGCCTGAGCCTCCATATCTGCTTGTTCTTTCGCCGGGACCTTTCGACAACAAATTCTGGGCACGGGGTCTAAGTGTCATGCTTCGATTCTCACCGCGCGAAGCATACTGGGCTCGATGACTGGTTACCAAGAGATGACAACCTCCTTGGTGGAGCTTCAGTATTTTCCATCACCACAGGCCTCTGAAATCTTCTTTTCATCAAACATCTGTCCTTGGCTACTTTGAGAACTTTATGTATTCTAGTAGACATTGTTTCAAGCTGTCTCTTTTGTGGTGGTGGAGCTTGATATGGTTGGTTCCAGAAGGACTGCTTTATTTCGCCAGTAAAGCTATTTCTCTTTACCCACTTTAGGTTGTCAAAGTTATTGTGGGTAGGAATACTCGCTTTTGGTAGTAGTATTGCTTGTTCGCTAGGTTGTTCAAAGAAGATCTGCTGAGCCCTACCGCTTCTTCTCGGGTTAATTTGCTCGATGAGGAAGCTTCATGATCATTTTTTGGATACAAAATGTTCAGAGCATATACCAGGCATTAAAGACACGCTTATCCATCAGTTCTTTTCATCACTTCGATTGACCTAGTTTTGAAAACTGAAGTTCTCTGTCGAGAACTCCTTGACATGCTGAATCGACCGATTAACATGTAGTAAGAGTTTTCGAACTTGAGGCCTTCCAAAGATGGCCTCGGATGAATGTACCATGGGTGGGTACTTCAGAAGTTGCAGCTACGATAACCGAGAAACTCAAGCTACCAAATTGAATTGTAGCTCCAAAATCTCCTATGTTGATGACGGTATTAGTTAGGCAGATGTTCACATAACGCCCCAGCTAAACGATGAAAGAAGTGCATTGTAGATTCATTCTGCAAAAGTGAAATATGGGAATTAGTAATTAGCAATTATTATTTCACCCCATATTTTTAAAATGCAGAGGTACTACAGGACAAAATAATAGTATAATAAAGATATGCTTTATAGAATGATTCATTCTATATAGCCTCATACATTAGTAATTTGAATTTATTACATATTTAAATCACCATTTTTTGTCTTGAATTTTCAAAAAATTTATTGTTACTATAACACATATATGACTAGCCAAAGATGGAAAGAGAATCTTGTCCGGAGTTGCCGTAAATCTACTGACTCACAAATCTACCGATAAATTGAATTGAAGAGAGTGATTTAAAGTGTCGGTGTAATTTTCAGAAGGCAGATGGAATAGTAGATAAGACACTACCCAGAGATTTCGTCCTCATTTAGTGATGACTTTAGATCTGGTTCCAGGTTTCCTATAGGCGCAAGCCCTTATAGTTAATTACCCCTCCCATTAAGTGAGAGAGAACTTTCGATTAAGGCTAGTCGTTAGATCGCTAATGCAAGCATAAGAAGAAAGATATAGAGTTTTAGAATTTAAGATTATGAAATTCATCATTTCTTAAACCCATGGTTGGGGAATGATGACGTGCCCGATCTAGATCCCATGATTCCGCCATCCCGAGTTGTCATAGTCCCTAGTCAACTTAGTTAGAGGAGGTAATCGACCCAACCTGACCGAAGGATTCTTATCAGCAACACATGAGTTACGTCGTCCAAGAAATACTTATAGACTTGGGGTGGTGTTTGTTTAAGGTGACAGACTTAAGCCTACCTTAGCTGACAGAGGGTTGTTTGCCCTATCAAGAATACCCTATGATTCACAACTCAAAGGACAGAGCCATTGAAGAGCATACTGCTACGGGTAATCGTAATATAATGGAGTCGACCGCCAAATCACCCGAATGAGGATTTTGGTCAATCGCTTCATCTGAGCCTACTTCAAATGGAGACACGGATCATGTCCTTAATAGTATAAGATTAGTTGAGAGTGAACATAATAGAACACTTGATTTGAAATTAGCTCCTTTCTGAGCTAGAGTTTTCTTAATTTGTCACCTTCGACAAACTATTGCGGAAGGTGAATTGGGTTTTAGCTTTAAGTTTTTAATGATAGAATTTCATTTAAGCATTTTAGATTGATATTTAATTTGAATTAATTTGATTTAAAAATAAAATCATATCTCGATGGAAGTATCCCCTCCGGTTGAAATCACCATTCAACACAGTCATCATCGGGATAATTAATTGATTGACTTGAATATACTTGAGAAATTTAGATCCTATCAACTTTGTTTAGCTCCTAATAAAAGATCAGATCTACTATCACATAACAGAATTAACTTCTCAGATATTTCAATAAGTTGAAATTCTTATAATAAATTTTTAGGTTTTGTTAACCCAAACCCAGTCCTAAGATTAAGCCAGGAAGCAACCCGCGCAACATTCTCAGACACTTGAATTTAAGCACTCAACGTAGTGTCGGGGCCCATGCGGGTGTATTTAATAATTCAGATAATTTTATGTTTGAATTATGAGATTAATTTTGTATTTGTTTAATCTCAACTTAGAAGCATTTTTCGCATTAAAATTTACACTTTAAATCTCTATGTCTGAGCACATGCAGGTGTATCTAAGAATGCCTTAATAACGCCTTCTGTTTGCTTGTACGAAGTGTTATGAATTCGGTGGCGTTCATTTGAAAGTTTGTACGAGCTTTGAATAAGAATATATTCATTCTAGATATGTATAATGAATTTATTCTTATTCAAGCACTTGCATGTATTTTGGAATATTTGATCCAAAGGAGTGACCACTATAAGATATGTGCGAGTACATACTTCATATAGTTGTATTCATACAAGTTTATATGTATGAAGTTCACCCAAAAGAAAACTTCAAGCCTTTTCTAATTTTATCCTTTATGGACTTTTCACATTTTCTACAACAAGGGTTGTCAGACTCAATTTAAATTTATCCTTAACTTAATATCAAATTCCTATTTATTTGAAAATTAAACTTCAAGTTTATTGCAAATTTGTTATGAGTTTAGTATTAGTCTCTCCAAATTTTAAATACAATTTATTTAACTTTGAAAAATTTATAAGAAAAGCGAACTCACTTTATTAGAAAATTTACATTTGTTGTTCTGCTTCAATTTAAGCTATGGAAAGTTGCAGTTTAAAACTTGTGAGTTTAATATTAGCCTCCCCAAATTCCTATTAAAGCTTGTTTAATTTTGAAAATTTACAAGAAAAGAGAACTCACTCATTACTTCTTCAAATCTCTCTAAATAAAGCTAAGAGAAAGCAGTTGCTTGAGTTTAGAGTACTTGAGAAAGAGAGGAAAGATTTTAATTCGCACTTCGGGAAGGCTTTCAACTTGCTTAAATAAGTTTTGTAAATATTTTTCTTCTTTTTTTTTTTTCTTTTACTTTTGTGTTTGTTGTATGTCATATTCATTTCCCCTTTTTTTTCTTGTTTGACGCATTTAGTTTAATTTAACTGTAGGTTTCCTTACTTAACGTTTGTGTTCATCTATTTTACTCTCTCATTTTTCCTCCTGAGCAATACGTAACTGAACGAAGTACATCAGCGCGTACCATCGAGTGTTTTGATATGCAATGAGCGTAATGGTGTCTTCATGACACCACAACCGTCTTCACACTCATTACGCCCTAATGGGTATTAGCGGGTCTTGAAACCTGCAGAAAGAAATACAATGTATGTGTATTCGTTTTTTTTCTAAGTCTAGAATTTATTCAAAATTTCAGTAACATTTCTACTAGGGGGAGTGACATCTAACGGGTGTTACTCTTCGATGCCCTTATGAAGCGTGGCGATCTCTTGACACCGCTCTTTATCTCTTTCGCTCATGAACGACGATACCTTTAAATCTGCAAAGAAACACAAGCATTTATATATCTACATTCACACATCCCACGTGTTACTGCTTTTCTCCGGCGTTCTGATGAAAGCAGGGGTTAGGTATCAAAACTAAGAAGAACTCATCGGTGTTCTCTCGTTCTCGAAGAGAAGGTCGGAAAGGGGACGGAAATGGAGGACGCAAAACCGAAGAAGAACCGCCTCATCGGTGTTCTTCTCAGATTGGCAACTAAAATTGGAAAGGTGATCTGAGGAGGGCAGCCGAAATCAAAGAAGAACCCGTGATGGTGTTCTTCTCCTTCAGATAAGAAAATTAGAAATGTAATATAAAGAGGGCGACACCGAAAACCGAAAGAAGAAACCACCTCAAGACGGTGTCATTCTCCAGTTGCGGCAAAGGAAATAATGAAACGAAGTAGGAAATTCGGATTTGTAAAAAAGGGGAAAATTTTGGATTGAGAAAATGAGGGAATTTGAAAGTTGATTTTTGGTTTTGGTGAAAATGAGGAAAAAATAAAGGAATTTCGGATTGGGGGTAAGGTAAGGAGAAGAAATTCGGATTTGTAAAAGTGAGGTAAAAGGATTTTCAATTTTGGAGAGGGGAATGAAATAGGGAAAGTAATTTTCGGATTGGAAAAAGAAGAAGAAGAAAGAAACAGAAGGAATAAAGAAAAAGAAAGAAGAAGAAAGAAAAGGAAAACTTGCTTGCGGATTTGGATGAGGAAAGAAAGAAGCTCTTTTTAGTTTGGAGAGGGGAAAATCGGAGAGAGGGGAGGAAGAAAAAAAACAATGGTTTTTACCTTTTTTTTCGGTTTTGGAAGAGGAGAAGAAGAAGGGCTCTTTGCGGCTTGCAGTTGGGAAGAAAGAAGGGAGAAAATGGGAGGAACAGTTGACGGAGGGAGTGGGAACGGTTGCCGTTCGAACGAAGGGTGGGAGATCCGAGCGGTTAGGGGCGTTCGGTTGCTTCACGCGTGAAGGAGAAGCGGCCCCGGTCGGAGTCTTGCGGCGCTCCGTGCGGCTTGCTCGTGTGAAGACGGCCCGGTTTCTCGCCTGCGTGCGTGAAGAGGAGCGGCTTGGGTCACTGTGCGAACCGAACAGAGCTAAGGAGAAGAAAATAGGGATGGGCCGATCGGTTAAGTGGGATTTTAGAGATAGGGTTAGATTAAGTTTTGAAATTGAGTAATTGATTTTAAATTAAATTTTATGCCGACTATAATTAGATAATTAATATATATATATACCAATTGAGTTATTCCATTACGAGCAACGCGTCCGTTTACGCCGGATCTTTTAGTTAGTGTCAATTAAGTCATTCGACCAAAATATGGTCCTTTTTCACTGATTTTCCGCATTGTACAACAGTCTTGGATGATAGATGTTTGGTTTTTGATCAATTTGCGAACGGATTTCTTGCGTCGGCTTCACTTCGATATGCGTGTTGACGTACGATTCGATTGCATCATCGTTGGATATTTATTTTTTACCGTTTGACATTCGACGCGATGGAGAATTCGTTTCGATTAGATCATTTGAGTTGATTTTGGCGGCGTCGCGTATTTCAACCGCCGATTAAGCATTGTCAAAATCATTCGACATTTACGGGACGCCCAAATTAAGCGTGGATAGTCTGGTTTGATAGTTTTCGATGTTTTGCTAACGGCGATCAATTTCACGAGGTCGTTTGGATATTGCGGCGGCAACGACTCCGTTGCGTCGGCATTGATAGCTCGATTGCTTTATCGGCCGCTCTTTGAATTATGTAATATTTATATTTTGATTAATTTTGACGTTCTGAACGCGGTGGCGAAGTCCGTTCGTCGATCGGATGTCGTTTCGACCATTTTCGGTGACGTCTAGTGTATTTTGAACTCTGATTTGTGCAGTGTTACCTCCGAAGTCCGCCGAATTCGATTTGTAGACTTGACTTATGACACATATATGGAGGTCAACACTTTTATTCAAACCCAAAACTGATCTGATTTTTTTAGGGATCTTTCAACTGCAAATATGATTCACAGCTTTAAAGCTGTCTTTGCAAAATACAGTAACTTTGTAACATTTCTCATAGCTTTCTTGCGATAACAGGTGCTTAGTCTGTAGTGGTTAGAAATATTTATGCCAAGTTTCTTAGGTGAGATTTACTTGAATTTAACCACATAACTTACTTGGGGTGGGGCGTGAAATCTCTGAGGATGTTGAAGGTAAATTACAGTTGGGTGTACATACTCTTCAAGCTGGACGAATTGAGAGAGTATTTGTGAAAAGCTTCCCCAAAGGAGAGGTTGAGAGGTGAAAAGCTGATAAAGGCCTTACAGTGTGGTCTTCCAACCACTGCTGGTCCCATTCCATGTCTCCTCTTCATTGCAACAAAGAAGCCTTTTTTACTGAGTGATAAGGCTGTCGCCGTCAGGTCTCCTTTGGGAAATATTGCCAAGATTTCCTGCACGTTTATTTATTTTTTAAGTATTTGCTACAAACTAAAAGGATTCAACAAACAAATCACTCTTGGATCAAATCCATCGTGTCTTTTTTGACTAATATGCTATATTTTTCAGGTTTTGATTCCATTTACAAAGGGTTTCGGTCCATGTCCATTTGCAATTTTGAGTTCTGGTTCATGGCATGCATCATCAGAAGTTAACCCTTTTTTTTTTTTTTTTGAGATACACAAGTTAGCTTTCTGCAGTAAACTGATGAAAATCAAATGGGCGATAGAATATATGATTACTCAAAATCCTCTAATTCATTACATCATCAATTCTATATATGTCAAAGGAAATTACAGAATATAACTCAATTGAATGCTAAAATACTGAGTTCTCTAAAATTAATAATAATAATAATAAAGCAAACTTAACTAATCAGGTATAGCGTTACAGCAATGAAATGATTGGATGATATCTACAACAATAATAATTCATCACGTAAAGGCAACGAGCATAACAAGAATAACAACCATTATGGAACCATAAATATACAGCAACAAGAGTAAAGCAACTAGAGCAAAGCATTCCAGAGCCCTCCTGCAAATAATACACAGGAACCAAATGATATGGTTCAAATTCTTGATTTGATTCTAGTTTGGAGAGACTTGAGTGTGGTTCAGTGAGTTGACTCACTTCTGAGTGAAATGAACGAACCCAGTTAATGGGTGAATCGGTTGATGCTTGGTGCCTTCGATCCGTTGGATTGCCCTTTTCTCACTTGGCGTTGGATCTTTTCTTGTGCTACGCTCTTTGAATTGAGCCGTTGGATGGGTTTGTCTCTTATGCGCTCTTGGATTTATGTTTGATTGAACGGTTTGATCTCTTACCTTGATCTTGGAACCGGAATTAATCTTGGCCCTTGATTCAAAAGCGTGCACAGTGAGTGGGATGAAGCTTCTAAGGGAAGCTTTCCTTAAGCAGTTCTTTTGTTTTGTTTTCTTCGACCATTCGAGCCATCGACGCTCCTGAGAGGGGAAGAGGAACCGAGAGCGGAGGAACCCGAGTGGGGATGATCGGCGATTCAGCTGGGAAAAGCAGGAGTATGGAGAAGAGGAGGAAGAAGGGATACAGAAAAGAGTTTACTTTCAAAATATTTTTCATCCTTTTCTGTTTGATTTCTGACCTCTATTTATACTCTCTGTTTTACCTTCTTTAGGGATTCAGCTATCTATGCCTAACTACTTTACAAGTTGTTATCAAACTTGCTTTCGTTTGGCTTGAGGTATGAACAATTCTACTCTTCTTGATTTCTCTTATTTTGAGTTGTCTCCTGTTTTAGGTGTTGATGCAGATTTCTTTATAGAAGTTGGTTTGGCTTCACTCTTGTTATACTTCTGTTGCTTATCTTGGTTCGGATGTGTATCACTTCTCTCACATTCTGTGTATTATTTGCGGAGGGCTGCGAATGCTTTGCTCGGTTGCTTTACTCTTGTTCAGATATTTTGGTTTCATCATGTTATTCTTGTTATGTTCTGTTGGTCTTCGTGATGTTTAATTTGGGATTATTATTCTGTTGTAGTTGATATCATCCATCAATTGTTGTTGTTCTTGAATCTTTTCTTGGATTAGTTACGGAAGTCTGCTTCTTATTATCTAAACTTGTATTATTAATTTTTTGTAAGGAACTTGTATTTTAGCGTTCAATTGAGTTATATTCTGTAATTTCCTTTTTGTACTATAGTTTTGTTGTAATTGATGGATGTATGTTCTAATTTGGCAATTAGAGGATTTTGAGTCATATCAATATATGTAGATGAAAAGTGTATAATTTGAGATATCATTTCGTTATTATTGATGTTGAGATTCCCTCACAATTTTAATTAGAAGTCTATCTTTATTATTATTATTATTATTTTGCGTTAGCTCTATCTTGTTTTTTCTTAGGGATCATTCGGTTAAATGCAAACAAAATCCATAAAGAGTTATGTTATGAGGGCTCATTTGGTTGCTTTCATAGAAAACATTATTTTCACTTATTTTGTATGCAGAAATAAAATCATTGCTTTTGTGAGGGAATTTGAAGGTTTGTATGGCTTAAAAGTTAAAGCTAATTCTTTTTTCCTCAATCCAATCAAATGATGGATCTAGCAAATTTTGTTATTTTTCAAAACATGATTTTTAAATTGAGGCAGCCAAATGGGGTTTAGATTTAAAATAAATTCAACTTGCTTAGTTGAAACCAATTTTATTGTGAAATTAAAAATCTATGTTTGGTTGATAACAATAAGTTGACCCCAAATAATTGGGATAATGCTAATGATTGTAATAAATCTATTGTTTGGTTGACAATAATCTCATAATAAAATCAACTAAAACCTCTTAGGGTTTAATTCAATCATTTTGTGCCTGAAAAATGAGGTTTGTAGAGTTAAAAACTCATTTTATTTCTAATTACATTCAATAATATGAAAAAAAAATATAATAAATCTATTAGATAACCTTTCTGTGCCATTTTAAATCTTCTGCAAGGTAATTCCACCAAGAATCCTAATATATGCTAGATATTCTAAAATAGCAGATCAACCTTCAACACAGTCTTGTCATCATCATTATCTTGATATGAAATATCATTCATACTTTTTTTTTTTTTTTTTGGTAACGGGATGTCTTAATCCCACTTTTGTGTGACAGGCGTAATGGCCGACAATCCGAGAAATATTTCTTTTCACCTTAAGGTAGTGCAGATGATAATCGTTTTCCAATTTTCATTCATACTTCAATTCCTACTCTCTTTCTCCTTGTCTAAATCCCTCCATCATGCATCATCATGCACGCATCACTCCCACCCATGCAATTTCTAATTACATTCTCTTATTCCTTTAGATTTCATATTTCCTCTATTTTCTCTCCCTCATCGTTCTAACACTACAAAATCTCTCTCCTAATCGAAGCACCTGTCCTTGATCAACAATTGCATGGGAAAGTATAAATCCGAACAACTCTCATTATTGGATTCATAAATCCTGAGATCTTCAATCGTAATTTCCGTCAAGCAGCAATGCCTATGAACTAATATTCTTTTGATTACAGAAATCCCCACTTCTAACTGAGAACCTCCCTTTCTTCATCTCTCAAAAATTTATTTTCTCAATCCACTTATATATAAAGGATTGAACTCATGGACTGGTCAAGAGAGAAATCAAGCCAATAGTGATAAAATAAGAATTAAAAAATGATAAAAAACAAAGTACATCCAGAAGATCTCCAAGAGTTTAGTATAAGAGTCAAAATCCTTACGATAAGCCCTAAGCCAATTCGCTTACACTTCTCTATTAATGCTTCCACCATCCTAACTAATAACAATCAACCCGAACCTTCCACTTGAATCCCATCCTATCACATTACTATTCAATTTCTTAGGAATCAATAAATGTTATCCTCAAAGTCTTAAAAGAAAACCTAATGACATTTGCATTCACTAGTTCTTCTAAAACCATCTCAATGTGAAATGGGAATGAGAAGTACCCATCTTCCATGATTAAATTGAATCATCTCAAAATCGGAAACATTTCATCAATTAAAACATAAAACAGTCCGTAAATGAAGATGAAACTTTAGCACCATAAATCAGAAGAGATTATAAGTACAGTGGAGCTCACCTCTAGCTCTCAAATCCGAGGAGACGACGATGCTCTAAGCCGCGCTTCGTTTATACGGAAAATTTCAGCATTCAATAGAAATCGGGTCCATTGCCGGTGGCTTCGCGTATAACCTACAACAGCTATCTTTTTACCTTTTCCAGCTAATGAAATTGTAATAATGTTTGCATATTATGAGTTGGTGGGCCGACAGGGAAGATCCGGTCTCATATCTCACGTGTTTAGAGTTTCGAGGGCATCTTAATATATATATATATATATATACTTTAAAATCTTCCATAATCAAATTCAATATCTTATCTCAGATATTAATAAATTTAATTAAATTGAATATTTTAATGAAATAAAGTATGACAAAAGTTTTGAAATATTAATTGAATATTCAAATAATTTTTAACTTATAATTTAAAAAGTAAGAGAAAATCAATGAATCTAAGTTATTAAGACACTTAAATATTGAGAAAATAATTTATGATCAAATGATTTAATATGATCATCACATAAAATATATTGAGATTTTACCTAAATTTATTAATATGCTCCTATCAAAATTCCATAAATATGACTCCATTCTTATAATGTAGGAGGTGGAGCTAAGGGAATAAGCTTAAGAGCTTAAATCAATCACCACCGGTAATTATCATTAACTACTATTATTAATCATTATTGATCACCACTTATCGCAGTTATAGCCTGGCCATTATTATACGGCTATTGTAGGCTTATTCCTAAGCTATTGTGGCCAAAATTTTATATTACAAAAGACAATCTAAAGCATTTTAAAATTTGTAACCTCATCTTACCTTATCAACGAAAAGAGTAAAATATTCTAACTTCAGATCTATAATAGATTATTATGACTATTATTAGAAGAACAATTAAGCATATCACAAATCATTAATTGATGATAACTTTGATACCCCTAATCTACTTCAACTCCCACAATGAAAGTTATTTTTTCATAGTTTATATTAATAACATTATATTAATATCTTTTTAATTATGAAAAAATTATGTCTTTTATAATATGCAACTATTATCACTGAATTAATTTTATTTGAACTATCTTAAAATTTTTTCCTTCTTTAATTTTTTTATATAAAAATCTTGTATATCTTATGTGCTTAACTTATTATATGAATGCAAAATTCTTTGTTTAATACTAAAATTATAAACTTATTCATGTTAACATCTTAAGCACTATTTTAATTAGGATTGTATTTTCTATACCATTTAAAAATGAATTAATTTAGGGAGAAGTGAGCAAAGTCTAAGGGATCTTAGTTATGTTAACTCAAAAGACATTTATGTTAACTACTAAGTATTATTATAGTTAGGCAGGTCCTTTCCCTTATCATTTAAGATTTATTAATTATGTGAGAATCTTAATTATACTTAATGGGGGAATATCCGAATATTTATGCATCCCCAAAAGGGAAATCACATAAGCTTATTAAGGATCATTATAATTGAGGAACTCGTTCCATACATTACTTCTTGATATATTAGTAATTTGGGAAGCAAGTTAATAATTGAGGCAGCCTTTGATTCTCTCCAAATTATAACTCATGAAGGACAATTTTAGCCTTTTTTTAGAGAAAATGTAGAAATTGGGGGGAAATTTTTATCACTCCCAATTTTTTTAATAGATTTTATTATTTTATTATTTTTTTATTTTTGGAAAATGGTTGATCTATCTTAATATTTTAAGATATTTTTTATAAAACTTGGATGAGTGGAGGAAGAGGACTCTTAAAGAATTTTAGAATATATATATATATATATATATATATATATATATATGAATCACTAAGTGAAAGGAGATAAGAGAGTTTTTTAAGAATAAAATGGTGGTGGATAAATATGTTATAGAGCTTTACAATATACCTCAAAATTTACTTACCGCCTAATTGAGATTAATTTTGTTTTAAATTTTATATTTATATTTTAATATTACTTTTAAATATAAATTTATTTGATGTATTATTATTTTAAAATAAAACACATTATTTAAAAAAATACTCAAATTAATTTTTAAATATTGTGAATATTTTTAAGAATAGCCATTACTTCCAAATATATTTCATTTAATTCAATATATAAATAAAATCAAATAAAAGTGGCCCGAAAGGACTTTTATACTCCCAAATACATCAATTTTTTTGTTCTTGTTGTGCGGAAGATTCAGTCGATAGGGTAGAATTGATATCTTAGCCAGTTTACACACAACAAAGAGTTTGAAAGATATCGATTTTACTGGAAAATCTAAGAAGGGAAAAAATGCAGCCTACTTAGAAATAATTTCACTATATCAGTGTTTGTTACAATTATTATCATGTCTCCAAAGTTGGAGAATGATACGCTTATAAGAGTAGGTTTTGTGAGAAGCTTCACTGGATCAGCGAAGAGAAATTTGCTCGAGGTGGTAGTCTGATGATCCGATGACAATGTTCGAGCGATGGTTAGGTGGCGATCGATAGCAGTGGTGGCCGGCGGTGGTGGCTGACCAATGTGGTGGCATGATCGTTGGTCGTAGCGATGTTGATGACAACGACCGATGATCCCGGTACCGCCAGGCGATGATGAGTAGCGGCCGGTGGTCAATCGACGAAGCGGCCGACGATGGTAACCGGCGGGAACTATTGGCGGTGCGGCCGTGACCACGGTGATGGAGGTGGTCGCGGTGGTGATAGCGGCAACGAGCGGTGGCAACGTGCGGTGCAGCGATGGTAGCAGCGGAGCGGTGGCTATTGGTCGGTGGCGACCAATGGTGGTGACCAACGATCCAAACAACGGCCGGCGTGCGGTTCGGTGGTGACCAACGACATCTGCCTGAGGATCAAGTGGTGTTGTATTGTGATCCGACGGTTGGGTCGTACGATGTTGACCGAGTGGTGGCCGACGGTGATCCGGTGATTGTCGGGTGATCATCTGATTATCTTTTAAGATTCTTCAAGTATCAGAGCTCTCTCTCCTCTTCAGCTTTCCCCCTACATGTAAAGAATAAGGAACTATTTATAGATTATGAGAGTGACATTTCTATAAATACAATAAAATATAAACCACTCAATCGGACGGCTCAAAATGATCCATTTGATCATTTAATGTATTTTAAGTATTTGAATGCTCAAATAAAGTCAAAATTAAGATATCATAGGCTTGATAGATTTGGCTCATTAAGACGATCGATTTGACTATAAACATTTCATATTTAGAAGCTATTTAGGGATCTAATTAATATCCCAAAATTTTCAATTATATTTTAAGTGCTTGATCTGAGCTAGTTTAGACTTAGAATCAGATTGCTTTTGATCTAATCAAGTTGTTTTATATCAGCTCTATGATGATCAAAAGAGAGTTTGAAAGATTCATATTTTAGTTTTAAGTGATATTCAATAATACATACATCAAGATTTATTCTTCAGTTATGAGATTTTTCAATGGCATATCAATTGTCCCTCTATTTTTGGTTGATATCATCTCTATCATCTAAAAATACATGTCAAGTCGACTAATTAATTTTTAATAATTAATCATAATTATAAAAAAATTATGAAACTAATAACTTCTTAATGTTAATGAAATTTGTAGGTCTATTACCATTTATATTAGATATCTGATTTGAGATAGATCTTATGGGGCTACAATAATGGAGCGGGCCCAAGTGGTTTAAGCAGTGCGTGAGGCCCGCGAGTGTAGCAAGTGGAAATGATGCGAGGTGTGGGTAACAGTGTGGCGTCTGCAAACTGACGTGAAGCGTCGAGTGTCGTTTGGTGCAGTACATGTCACGGCGCATTACGTGCCGCAGGAGGACATGGTCGGAGCAAGCCGAGGTTGCGTCTGAGGTCATGAGCGAGGTTCAATAATCTAACTGTATACCCAAATGCATGCTACTTGGTTAGCGATGCAGAAATTTTAGATTTTTTTTACATTTCATCTAATTTTATTGATTTTCTTTCCTTTTTTCACTTTTTTTAAAATGAAAAATATATTTGGGCGCATAAATTTTAAAATTTATCAAAATATTTCAAGATCTTTGTGGTGTTTATTTTCGAATGTATGGGGGACACCACACTGATTTGAGAGAGTACTTATTGAAGTGATCGTGTACGACACTGATGTATGATATACTATCTCAAAAGATAGAGACATCACCCTTCAATGGAACTAGTCAACTAATAAGGACTCCTAAGGTATGATGGGTCTTCTAATGTACAAGAGATTTTTCTCTTACTTTATATGGATGAATAAAGTGGGGTTTATATTAAATCAAGTTCTAAAATTTTTTATGGGGGAAAGCCCCCATAGTTAATTACATCATAAGGAATGCGAGTTTCTTAAGAATACTCTCGATTAAAGTAGGTAATTATTGTCTCCAAAGATTTTAGGGTAAGACTATCAATAAATTGATTATATTTGAAAAATCAAATGAGATAGATCAAATGAAGAAGGCTTATTTTAGAAGTCAAAGGAGATGAGTAGAGAATGCTCATGATATTAGGAAGCCTAGTGAACATTCTAATATATCATATAGTTGGGCTTTATAATTTTGAAAGTGAGAAAAATTATTTTGTTAGAGTTGAAATTTTATTAGATTACTGCTTAAAGTTACCAACACTGAGGTGAGGAATGCTTTTGTCAAGAAAATAATTACAATCTAGGGAGCTTTAGCAAGAGCTAAAGCACGACCTAAATCTAAGTGATAATGAATATATGGTTTACCTACAAAAGAGCATAAAATGTCCAACTGTTGGACTTATAATCGCCTAGAGTGGCAGTCAGCTAACTCCTCCTACACTTTAAAACCATGTAGGCAAATCATATGATTTTGCAAGATAATTGGGCTATTGTTATTTAGAAAGAAACTAAAGTCCTTAAACTCACTCTAAGAGACTAGAGCATGAGTGGTATGAATAATGACTTAATCTAATGAAAAATGTTTTCAAATTTTATTTATATTTGACACTTCATTTTGGCAAATGTCATAGGATTTCTTATGCCTAAATACATGATGAAATGGTGTGGTGAAAACTTTATATATATTCCTGCCTTCATCTATCCCTTTTGGAAAGAGGATAAATGAAAATAGAAAAATATAACACCTTGTTGGGACACCACGAAATCCATAGATGATCTTATTAGGGTGATTAGGTATGACATTGAGGAAATGTGTACTATCTCAAAAGATAGAAGTCACCACCCTACAATGGACCTAACCATCTTAATAAAGACTCCTAAGGACTATGGATCTTCGAAATATACCAGAGATTTTTTCCCTACTTTACATGAAAAAGTAAAGCAGGGTTTATTTTAAATAGGGTTCATTAAGTTCCCTACAGGGGCAATCCCCCATAGTTAATTACATCATAAGAAATAAGATTCTTTAGGAATACTCTCAATTAAGGTAAATGATTGTTGTCTCCAAAGATTTTGAAAGGTAGGACTATCAATCGATTAGTTTATTTTTAGAAGATCAAGTGGGATCGATCAAGAGGAGAGAGTTCTTATCGAATCCAAATGAAGATAAGTAGGGGATGCTTAGGATACTATGAGGTCTAGTAAGCATCCCAAATTATCCTATGGTTGGGCTTTATATTTTTGAAATTGAATTGATTTATTTGGGTTACATTTTTATTAGAAATCTAGAATTTACAATTCTATGATACAAGGTCATGGAAATGCCTAAGAGGTGAGAATTTATACTTGTAGGCCACAAAGGGAAGTAGCAACCTCTAATCCTAAATGTGGGGAGCTTTGGTGAGGTCCAAATGCATGACTTAAATCTAAGATGAAAATGGGTATTTAATTTACCTCTACGAGAGAGGATAAATTGCCTGATTGTTGGACTTACAACTGCCTGGGGGTGGCTGCCAACTAACTCCTCCTACAGTTTTAAAATAAGTAGGCAAGTCATATACTTTTGTAACATAGCTAGGCTATTATTTATTTAGAAAGAGACTAAGTCTTTAACTAAACTCTCTAACAGACTAGATCATGCAGGGCATGATTTAATGACTTAAATCTAATGCAATTTTTGATACATTTTATTTTCATTTTAGACAATCAATTTGACACAGGCTTTAGGATTCATATGCCTAATGCATGATTAGATTGGGCAAAATCAGCAAGATAAGGAGGTTTGTTTCCATCATAGCTCTCAAAGGTCAAGCCAAATTCTCTGAAAAAGGTGGAAGCCCTCCAATCAAGAGTGAAATAATATGTGTTTTATGCATGATGTGAGAAAAATAATACAACATACAACTAAGGGATTGCTAATTCTTTTATCTTGATTTATAACCTAGGCTTTAGATGAGGTTATGAGTCGCTTTATTTTTTTTTGAGTTATTTTGATTGGATAGAAAATTAGTTTTCCTAAGAGCCTAATCATCATCCAAGCCATACATCAAAGCAAGGAATAAACTAGGAAAGATGCCATCTTAATGCACAAACTAAACAAACATCAATCAATTTATAAAGCTAGCGCAAAAGAATAAGATGCCATTTATGGTTGGGCTCCACTGCACAAACTCGAAAAATAAATTGGGTAGCCGAGCTCTACCTTATATAACCTGGATTACAAATGAATTAAATACAATCAAGAAGGAATTCATTGTTATGGGGGTCTTCATTCTTCATTTCTTCTTTCTTCTTTCTTCTTTTGGTTGATTGGAATGTGGTTGCTCTAAAGGCTTCACATGGTACATAAGCATAGTCTTATAACCAATGTTCATCCTAATCCCCCATAACAATCATTCCAAAATCATAATTACAAAATTACATGAAAATGGGAAAAGAGAAATCTAACTAAAACCTGCAAGACAGAGATTAGCCAAACAAACCATACAATCCCAAGCATATATATATATATATATATATATATATATATATATATATATATATATATATATACTTAGCACCCACACATGAGTAACCAAGTCCACCTGGCCTATTTTGGATTATGCTTAGGGGGTATAAATACATGCACAACAAAAATAGTTATATTTTTATTATAGCGCCCTACCATTCAGTCTACGCACATACACCCTAACATCCAAACTAAAATAATACATCACAAAATAAAAGTAAACATCAAGCCATGCACCTCAATAAGAAGTGGTGAAACTTTAATGTGTGTGTCATTTAAAGTTTGTATGATATGCTTAGCTAGGCTTTAAGGTTGAAGTTTTCTAAGTATGAAAATATTCAACTTAGAGGGTTTGTTTCATGTAAGTGATTTAATTACTTTGGTTGATTTTATTTTGTATTTTGATTTGGTTTGAATGAATCCTACAATTAATTACTAAGTTGTAAAGAGAGTAAAAGAGAAGAGAATTTCTCTTTTCTCCATACATTAAGTAATTTCTAAGGTAGATTCATATTTGGTTATTGTTTAGTGAATATTTTATTATGTATTTTGATTAATCCTAAGTTTAGATTTTTTTTCTAAACAAACCTATTCAAAAGAAAGACATTTTGAGATTAAGTAAAGTGAAATACTATCACAAAATACACAATTCATTTATTTTTTCCAACATGCATATGGATGAATCCTAAGCATATCTATACATGAAAATGGAAGTGTTTAGCACACCTTAATGATGAATACTAAGAGTGTTACTTAAGAACATTTGGATGCTTCATAATGCATGATTTTATTAAGAAGAAAAAGAGTTATTCTTTTATCCATTTTTCATATGCACATTTACAAGTATAAAAGACATAAGTGAGTACAGCGCCATTATTAGTACCAGGGATGTAAGATACAAGGCCTACTTAGGGCTACTTAAAGCTTTGCAACCCTGGGGATTATCCAGACTAATACACCACTTTTCTTAAATACATATGCATGTATAAAAGAAATGCATGGAAAGAGAATCATGCAAAAGTTGATGTTTGTTTGGTTAATTTGTTGGTTGTTTAATTTGCATGTGTAAATGTGAGAATCCTTCTTAATTCATAACATGGAAGTGGATAGGAAAGGATATAAACAAGTGTTATGTTCTTTTAAAAGAACTATACACTTTGCAAATCCATCCAAATTCATGTTAAAAGAGAAGAGAAGGAAAGCCACACAATACACATCTTTATATTTATACTCATATGCAAGCTTATAATAATTATAAGTAGAATATCTTTCAGTTATAATATTTGATTGATAAGTTTTGAAAATAATTTTGGATTTAGTAGTCATAATAGCCATTCATATTCTTACTTTAGCCAAAACATGCAATTTGACATAAAGGGAACATTTCTTTTTTAATTTGATTTTTAGAAGACATGAATGTATGATTTTCATATGGCATACATAGAAAGAAATAAAGTGATGAAAACATGTAAATTTATTCACCCTAATTAATTCCTAAAGATAATCTTATGAGATAGGATTATTTAAAGTAAATCAAATTTGTTTTAGAGAGAATTTTAGTTTTATTTGAGTTTATTTGATTTGATTTAAAAAAATGTGAAGAGGTTTGCTGGTCCTAACCCATTTCTCACATGTGTTTGTTATTTAGTTTAATTTTAGAATCATTAGATTGATTTTATATTTTGTTTAGGTTAAGGTATATATTAAGTTCATTAATTATCCCTTACCTACACCACTTTAACATATCTAATCAAATAATTATTAGCCAATGTATGATATAAAATCAAATAAGAATTTAAATCAGTAATGCACCTAGGAAAGAAAAGGGCCTAATGCAATTAGCTCACAATTAATGATTAATTAAGCTAAAAGGTTTAATTTATGTACTTTCATAACCCTTCCCACACATGTGAGTTGGATTTTGATTTCCTTAAGTTACTTAGGTTATTGAACACCTAAGCACTTACCCAAGATGAATTAGTTAAGTTCTAGAATATTTTGAAAATTTTATCAAGTTAATTAAGTAGGTGATTAGTGGATTAGAATTAAGTTTGGATTAAGGAAAGGGGTTTAGGGAATGGCTTGGGAAAATTCCCCAAACACATTCTTCTTCTTCTTAATTAACTTAATAAAGGGATAAAACCACTATTCACATATTTAATTACCCTTAATTATATAAAGAGAGTGATTAAAGATTCATTAATTAATTTCCCTAATTAACTTCTCAATAAATCCCAAGAAAATTAAGAGAGGTAGAGGTCATCCTACTAAATGCATCCAAGAAATTTGAAATGAATTAATGAAGTAATTAAGGAGTAATTAGGGTTATTAAATTTTCACTTAAAACCTAATTAAGGAATATGCACTATTTAAAATCCATTAGAAATAAATTTATTGAAGTCCTTACTAAATTATCTTCATAATGCATTTTATTTTGTATTTTCTTTATTTTTCTTCATTTAGTTATGAATATTTGAAAATTTAGTGATTAAGGAATTAATTAAAACCCCTAATTATATAACTAATCTTGTCAACGCCACATGGATCATTGATATGGCATGACGGGATTGGTTATTTAAGTTATCACATCCTAGTGTCACATCAGCGGCAGCGCTACACGCTTTCTCTCTGGATCTTCCGATCAAGGATCGGACGATTGAGATCGAGCCCTGGTTCTTAAGGGATAAATCAGAGGATCTTATGTGTCTTGATTAGAACCACCCATACAAAATGTGCGGATGGATGGTCCATGATCCTATGCAGTTTTCTGAGAGGACATCATCCTCTTTAGGGCAAGATCTGAGCTTGTTTGAGCTCAAACTCAACCCACACCATCATCATGCAAGGGGAAAGACATCCAACAACCAATTTTACTTGAGATGAAAACTCTCTTAACAAAGGACCAGACACTCCCTATTCTAGGCTCAGTTTGAAGGCATACCTTGTCGGAGGCTATCATCGACACTCCAATCCGTCAAGGTAGCTTTGTCTAGTAGAGATGAATCCATTACAGATTTGAGGCCTTGGTATTTGGTAGATCCTTCTATTGACCAAGGTGCTCCTTCTAAGCTTATGGGCTTGGTCTAAACACCACCTCCCTTGCCTTTGAAGCTTGGAAAAAGGCTTGGATGAGTTCGATTATGTTCCCTCAGAGTGCTTGCTAAATTGGATTAATATTATGTATTGGATGAGTTGGAAATTGCCTTAGCCTCCCCTATTTTTAGTTTGAAGGAATCCAAAAATGGAGAATGCTAAATGCTTGGGGATTGCTTGAGAGCTTGGGGAGCTTGCCTTAGGTCTCTCTCAGTCAACCCACTTGAGTCTCTTTGATTCAAGTGAATTTAGGAGAGTATATCTCCCCCTTGAAGGATTGGACAGAGCTTAGGTTTACCATTTTGGATCAATTGGCCAAATTGGATGAGTTTGTTAGGTTGTTTTGGCTTGCACATGGTTCAATTTTTGCAAAGCAAGGTAGTGGAGAAGTTGCCATGTGTTGATTTTGAGTGTGGGAGTGATCCCATGTGCTTGAAATGAGAGGAGGGGCTAGTTTGGCCATGGGTTGGGTTTGGCTAACCCAAACCCATTGGGTCATATGCATCATATTCACTAGTGTCCACTTGGTCCACTAAGAGAGTGCCAAGTATCCATGAAGAGCATTTGACCAAACATTACCCTTTGACCTAGGGATAAAATGGTCATTTAGCTTGGATTTTAGTTTGAATATGTTTGGTATGATTGAAAAATGGGTTGGGCCAAGTTTTAATGAATTTGGAATTGATTTGATATGATTTGGCTCACCCATTTAGGTCAAATTGGGTCAAACCAAGAGTTGAGTCAAGTTCATATGACCAATTGAAATGTGTTAGCATCATTGGTTTGGTTCAATTTGATTTATATTTGGATTTGGTTCATGTGATTTCATTTAGGTTAAATGGGTCAATTTGACCCATTTGACCTAATTGGGTTAGGTCATGGGTTGGTTTAGGTTTAGTTGGTCATTTGAAATGTATTGGTATTTTTATTTCCAATCAATTTTGGTTTAATTTGATTTTAGCTCAATTTGACCTTCTAGGTCAAGTTGGGTTCATGATCAATTGGGTGGTTGGGTCTAGTTAGCCAATTAAGGCTTTGGCCAAGTTCAATAAGTGATTTGGAATGAACTTGACCTATTGGTTTCAATCAATTTGGCTTAGATCAAGTTTTGACACATTTTGACTTTTTAGGTCAAGTTGGGTAAACTTGGATCAAATGGCCAATTAAGCTAGATTATGCTCAAATGATGACTTGGTCAAGTTCAAACATTGATCATGAATGAGTTTTGATCAATGGTTTCAATTAATTTGGCCTATGGTAGATTTTGGATAGTTTAAATTTCATTTTGGCTAAGTGTTGACTTGGTCAACTCTTAGGTTTGACTTAGTTTGACCCAATTTGAGTGATTGATCATCTCATGATGATTGTTGCTCACAATGTGAGGCTTAGTTGGGCTTAGTTCAATCTAATTTGGGTAAGATTAGATTTGGCTCAAAAGGGGTACTTTAGGTCACTTTGGGTCAAGTGAGCCTAAGTGGGTTAATTGACTTGAGCAAGGCTTGAATCAAGTTTGGTTGAACTCACATATGGACTTATGATTCAAATATAAATCCATTGCAAGTGATTTGAAGTCAAATGAGTTTTGATTCATTTGATAATTTCAAGTTCAAAGGAGTGAACATGAGTTTGACTTGGGTTTGATTTTTGAATTTAGTTTAGGTTTGATGATTAAAGTTTATGTTTATATTATGATTCATGATTGAAGGATTGATTGAATTATGAAGAAAAATCAAGAGTTTGGCTTGATTTGAATTTGATTTGGCTAAGTTCAAGAATTTGACTTGAAATGCTTAGGTTGAATTTGGATTTGATTTTTAAATTTAGTTTTGGTTTGATGATTGAAGTTTATTTTTATATTTGGATTCATGATTGAAGGATTGATTAAATCATGAAGAAAAATCAAGAGTTTGGCTTGATTTGAATTTAATTTGTCTAAGTTCAAGAATTTGACTTGAAAGGCTTAGGTTGAGTTTTGTTTGAATTTGGATTTGATTTTTTGAATTTAGTTTGGATATTTGAATTTATATTTCATTTATATTTGTGAATATAAATGAGAATATAAATGGGTTATGAGAAAATTTCTTGAATTTGAATGGATTTGATTTGGCTAAGTCCATAAGATGGAATTAAAGTGACTTAGAAAGATTTTGAATTTGGAATTCAATCATGGCTTCAATCATTTGGAATTGATTTTGATTGAGTTGGAATTGAGTTTTTATGTTGATTTGATTTGGAGTTTGTGGTTTTATACTTGATTTGAAATTTGACTTGAAGGAAGGAAGTGAGGAGTTGATTCAAGCTATAGGGTAGGCAAACTTTCCTAACACCTCTAAGGCATGACCTATTCCTATGGCTAACCCTTCTAAGTCTCTATGGTTAGGTTGAGTGTTCACCTAATCACTAGAAGTGTCTTAAGACTAAGGAAACTCTTAGTGTCTAAAAGAAGTCCTATGTCTAAGATGGAGGGGTTGAGAGCTCATTTTAAAAATGAGGTCAACAAAGGGCGCCAAATAGGTATGGTGTGACTGACAAGGCATACAACACATAGTGGTGTTGACCAAAATGATCAACAACTAAATGATCACAACTAACAGAAATGATCTACTCTTGACCAAAAGTGTAGAAGGAATCAAGAGCTTAGTGCAATGTGACTCTACTTATGTCAAAGACATAAAATAGTGAAGGAAGAATCCACTAGGGATTGAGTCTATGAACCTTCCACTGGGAAAAGTTGAGTCATCCAGGGATGGTTTGATTTGATTTGTCTCAGGGAGAGAAATAATTTGATTTGTTGATTTAGCCAAGGGATGAAAATTTGAACTTTCCATTGGGAGCAAGTTCAAGTCATCCAGGGGAGAAGAGGTTGTGAAATGCAGGATTGGGATTTGATTTATGAAAATGAACACTCCAAGGAACAAGTTGATTGGTTGGTTCCATGGGAAGGAAAGATTTACATCTCAGAGGAGAAGCGATTGATTTGTTTGTTTAATTAGTTTTACTCCATTGGGAGGAGTTGATTTGTTTATATTATTTTGATTTTGAGATGGACCTGAGGTCAGCAGTAGGAGCCATGGTGGCTAGCATGATTTTACCAAAGGGTAGACAAACACATAGTAGGTCTAGCCAACCAAAGGGATGCCTTCTGTGCAGCTATACTAGGAAGAAAGCATAGTAGACTTACATCCTCCAAAGTAGGACTTTTGGGTGATCCATTGGCAAGGCAAATTGGAACCCAACCTGGGTGACTATTGAGTGAATGCGCTGGGGACTTAAATCAACTCAAAGATAGTCAAGATTAATTTCATTTTTAATTTTTTGATGGATCCCATTAATGATGGATGCATGGTAATGGAGGCCTAGCTGATTTACCAATAAAAGGAGTAGTCTACCAACCACATAGTAGGACTATCCAACCAAATGGGTGCCTTTTAGTTTGTAATGGTTAAGTTTAAGAAGAAAGTACGGGGACTCACATCTCCTAAAATAAGAAACCATTAAGATGATCAGTTTGCAAGGCAACAAATCGAACCCAACCTAGGACTGACTATTGAGTGAATGTCGCTGGGGGACTTAAATCAGCTCAAAAATATTCAAGTATAGTTTCATTTTTTTTTAAATTTGTTTATTTCGATGGATTCTGTTGGTTTGTGATGGATCACAATGAGAAGGAGCTTATAGCAGTCTAGACCTATCTCAAATTTATTGAACCAAAAGGGAGTAGCTTCCCGAGGGAGAACTATCCAACCAAAGGAGTGCCTTTGCAATCAATTCGGGAAGAAAGCAGGGACTCACATCTTCCACTAAAAAGACCACTGGGGTGATCGGTTGCTTTGGACACAAATCAAACCTGGTTGCATTTCATCAATCATGCTAGAAAGAATGCGATAGTCTTACATCTTCCAAAGTAAAATGACGTAACCTGCTATGGAAAATAGATTGAACCCGACCTAAGGGCTACTACGAGTGAGTGCCACTGGGACTTATCTCAACTCGTATAAGCAATTCCTAGGAGTTCTACATTGCCCTAAAGATAGGATGCTGCTTGGGAAAAGCACTTTTGAATTCTAATCCACAAGTGAATATTTTTATTTATTTTTAGTTTGTTTATCACTATTGGTTTGTGAGGGATCAAATTAAGGAGCTTATATCCTAGACCTATCTCTGATTTATTGAACCAAGAGAGAATTTATGCATCTGCTGAAGAAATTCTCCAACCACAGGGGTGGCTACTGAAAGGATTGTCCAATCCAAAAGTAACCCGGGTAGTGTCTAAATGGGGTCTTAAAGGATGTGATCCAAATATAGTGCCCATAGGGAGAGGGCCACTAAGGGCTTGATCCAAAACCCTGGAGAAGATAATTTGTCAATAGGTATTCGGTGGCCAACTCAAGGAGAAAGCGTGGGGACTCACATATGCCAAGAGTGGTGTATCCACTGGGTGAGTTGCTGTAAGCATAGGGAACATCAACCAACCTAAGATGCCCATTAATTTGCAACACTTAGCCTAGGTATAAAGCTCAGGGTCTCACATCCTCCTATAGAACTAATTGGATAGTCTCTTCGCCGATGTGCTATCGACCTGGGTGACTAGTGAATGCCACTAGGTCTTATATCAACTCAAATATAGTCAAGAGGAAAGGAGCCTCTGGGGGACTTATCCTAAACCTTGAATATACTCGACCTAGTCAAATCATGATGATTAGTTCAATAAGAAAGCTCAGGGACTCACATCTTCTTAAACAAAATCAACTGAGGTGGCTTATGGGGCAAGAAGTCTACAAACTAACAAGGCTCATTAGTTTGCAATGATCAAGTTAGAAGAAAGCGTGACTCACATCTTCCAAATAAACCATTGACATACTAGTGAGGTAGCATGTAGACCCAACCTAGAGCTAATGAGTGAGTGCCACATGGGGCTTGCTCCTACATCAAAGTAGCCTGAGATAAAAGATTTATGTTTATTTTTGTGGTTGTGTTAAAGGGAATAAGATTTCGCTTGGGTTCTCTCAGACCTACCCTAAACATACTTGGGGGTTTGATGAAATGGTGTCATGGATGGCAGCCAAGATTCCCACCAAGAAAGGATGCTTGGGTTCTCTTACACCTAACTTAGTTGTGTTAATCGAAATAGGATGCCTCTTGGGTTCTCTCACACCTATTCTAATAGCACTGAGAGATTATGTTTGATTGTGTTTGTGTTGTGAAAGAGGGATAGATGCCTCTGGGTTACTCTTACACCTATCCTAACATGTCATGATTCACAAGATAAGCAAACAATGCCTCAAAGAAGAAGATTTTGATGAAATGGAATCAAATGTTTTTGTTGATAATTATTTTCAAACATTTTATGGGTAATATTTCTTCAAATAGAGCCCATTAATTGGAAGCATCGGGTGTTCCCCTTTACAATCAATGATGATAAGATCCTCCTTGGTAGGCCTTCTCTATGACATGGGGCCTTCCCAAGTGGGTTCAAACTTGCCTCCCATTTTGATGAGCAACAATTGGTCTCCTTAGACTAACACAAGTTCTCCTACTTGGAAAGACCTAGGGCGACTACTTGTTGTGAGCTTGAATCATTTTGGCCTTGTACAACTCAAGATTCTGGCACGCCTGTAGGCAACTCTCCTCCAAACCTTCGAGCTCTTCTAACCGCAACTTTGCATTCTGCTCTATAGTGATCTTGCTACCCAATGCTATTCTTAGTGATGGGAGTTGAACTTCTAAAGGTAGAATGACTTTGAACCCATACACTAAGGAAAATGGGGCAGATTGAGTTAGGGTTTTGTATGTGGTGCTGTATGCCCATAAGGCTTCAATCAACTACTCATTCCACTATCGCTTGTTATCATCAAGTGTCTTCTTTAGTATATGGATGAGAGTTTTGTTGAATGCTTCTAGCCATTTGCTGGGTAGTAGATGGTGGGTATCTCAATCTATACCATATTCTAGCGCTATTGATCTTGGTTCTTTTGAATGCACCATTATTGGATATAATTCATCGAGGCACCCAACCTATATATATGATATGGTTCTAAAAAAATTGAAGCACATGGAGTCATGACCTCTCGAGTGGGATTGCCTCCACCACTTGGAAAAGTAGTGGCTAAGATGAACCGATGACCCTTGGAAGAAGGAGGATCGGACGACACAATGTAATACCCCAACACTCAAATGGCCAGGCAATGGTGGTGTAGAATGTTGGTTGATGTAAGACCACACCATGTACCTGACACTGATGGCATCTCCTAGCTACATCCATGTATAATCATTGAAGGCCAGTAGTATCCTAGTCTCTTGATCTTCATCTTCATCTTTGACCGGATTGATGCACATAGACCCAAATGTACCTTGGGACAATACTATGGGCTAACATAACCACATTTGATTGAAAGACCGTCAGTATAGGGTGCCATCAACGAGAGCATAGGAGAGAGCTCTCTGTTTCACCTGATGGGCTTGTGACTTTTCTTGAGGTAGTTTGTTGGTGTTCAAATAGTCTATGAATGGTTGCCTCCAATCTAGCTCCTTTTCCTTATAGGCAATGACAACCTCCCTTCAAGAGAAAGTCTCTCGATGAGTTCAGCATCAATAAGGGATATGACTTGTCTGTTTTGTACCCTTATTAGAATGGAATCATCTTTTAGACATGCCAATTCTTTGACAAGTTTGGCCAAAGCATCTACGTTCGCTTGAGAACCTTGTAGATGGTGACTTGGATTTGGGCCAACAACTTCATGGTATACTCATGGTAATGATGAAGCTTGGTTTGAGAACCTTGTAGGACCCGACAATCGTTGATGACCAAGAGAATCCCCAGATGTTGATGCTCTTGACACACTGTGATAGCTAACTCTAGACCAGTAATCAAAGCCTCATACTTGACTTCATTATTTGTAGGGATTGGAGAGATAGTATGAGAATCTCTTCACATCACAGTCTGGAGTTAAAAAAACTATTCCTACTCTTGCCTTTCCTAGAAGAGTAGATCGTGGTGCTTCCCCTTTATGAAAGGAAGCCGCATCATCAAAATTCATCTCCCATCGATGGTTGTCAACCTCCCTTAAGTTCATAATTTGTTCATCAGGGAGATCATCACTGGGAATGTGTGCTAAGAAATATACTAGTGCTTGTCCTTTACCACATGAGGGGTACAATGTGATATCAAATGAGAGAATCATGGACCAACATGCCAAACATCCAAATAATGTCATGGTGTCATGAGATAGAGTGGATTGGTTGAAATTAAGTTCACCTTATGAGAAAGCATATAGTGTCGTAGCTTTTGGGATGCAATGATCAAAGCTAGGCAATGTTTCTCAATAAGTGGGTAGTTTACTTCAACAGGAATCAAACAATGGTTGAGATAGTAGAGAGATCTCTCCTTCCCTTTATCATTGGCTTGGGCCAACAAAGCATAGAGAGACTCATCCAATGTAGGATGAGGATGCCCGGGATAGGGGCTAGAACTCAACCTTCACCAAATACTGCTTGATATCTTCAAAGGCTCGACACTTATCATCCCACTTGAACTTGGCATCCTTTTGACAAGTGTGAGAATGGCTTGCATCTCCGATAGGTTGGAGATAAAGCATCTCATATATGTCAACCGTCTTCGAAAAAATCTGAGTTGAGTTAAACTTTTAGAAGGTGGCATTTCTAAGATAGCTTTGATTTTTTTTGGATCTATTTTTATTCCTCAGTGTTGGGCAACAAACCCAAGGAATTTTCTTAAAGCTACTCCGAATGCACACTTTAGGAGATTCATTTTGAGGTTATATTGTCTTAACCATTCGAAAACTACTCTCAAGTTAAAGGGATGGTCTTGACTACTAAATCATCAATATAGCACTTAACCTGATGATGGATGAGTTCATTGAAGATCTAAGTCATGGCCCATTTGTATGTAGCACCAGGATTTTTAAGGCCAAAAGGCATGACCTTATAACAATAGATTTTGATCGAGGTTTGAAAGGTAGTGTTTCTTTCATCCTCGGGGGCCATCTTGATTTGGTTGTAGCTGATGACCCATCCATGAAGGAGAATCCATGAGATGAGGTGATGTCCACCATTAATTCGGTATAGGAAGAGGAAACTCATCCTTAGGACATGCCTTATTTAAGTCCTAAATCATGCAATGCAAATTTGGCCATTCTTCTTAACTAATTAGCTAACTAGTAGGTATTTTTTCCCTGATGAAACCAACATCGATCAGTTTCTTGACTTTAGAAATGACCTATTGTTTGATTTCTAATCGCATGCGTCTAGGAGCTTGCTTGATAGGGTTAGGGCTAGGATCTATTGCTAGTTTGGACTACTATGGAGATAATCGCATTTCTTCATAACTCCATGCAAAGTAATCCTTAAACTCACCAATAGCCTAACTAAGTCATTGGTTTCTTCTTCATTCAATAAACGATGTATGTCGGGGATTTTCTTCTATCCCAAGGTTGATTTCTTTAAGCTTGTCAATTATTGAATGGATCTCCTCTTTCAAATTCTGGTACATTTGATTTGGAGATCATCTGATCATCTAAGTTTCTAAACACACATCTCATAAGAGTTGGTTTGGTGTGAAAAGAACCTATCGAGACTCTGATTGGTTGACAAGCAAGAATCATCATCATCGAATCTACCCATCAATCCTAGTCGATCTTGATGCCGCTTTATTGTTCCATAGCTTTTTGAAGTACTCTAACATAAGAAATCAAACCCTTCTTTGCAAGATTAAGAACACAAGGTGAGTACCAATCAAAAAGCAATTTCATTAATTCTTTATATGAATCATCCTCAAGTTTTACATCCCAAAATGAATCTCTTCGTCTTCTTATTAATGGAAGGCTGAGGGGCTTCCTTAACTACTAAACCTTTAACTTTTTGAGATGAAAGTGAGGTTAGAGCGAAGGTTCCTAACTACTGCCTCATAGTTTCACATACATTTGATTTGAATACTTTCGTGCTTTATCTGAGGCCTGGACTTCGTTACTGTCCAACTCGAGTGTCACCTCCAATGAAACCAGAGTTATGGCTAATCACATTAGACTCATCCTCAGCTGATTCCAAGTCTATGTGAATAGTAGGGTACTCTGAACTGGAACATAACCCCTTGGTCGATGGCCAACCAGGGTCACCACCCTGAACCGCCTCGCCGGAGTGGAGTCAGTCATCCCACCCACATGTCCATATGATGGAATGAATTGTGGGTGGAATGTGATATGCAGCTCCACTTCTTCCCCAATTTCCTTTTCTTGTTCACTTGACTTTCATTTTCTTTTTTTTTTTTTCTTTTTTTTTCTTTTTCTTTTTCTTCTTTTTCTTTTGCATTTGAATTTGAATTGACCAAGTTCATGAGGAAAGGTATTTTGAGGAAGATAGTATGTAGCATCCTCATATATCTCAACTTCTCTGACTGAAAATGGCTTTTCATCTCCTTTGACATAGTATTCAATCCCATCCTTCCTGAACTTGATGCAGATGGAGGAAGGATGGAATCATCTTATTCTGATGTATCCAAGGCCTATGAGCAAGAGGTGAATGAAGTATTCAAATCAATGATATAAAACTTGGCTTCGCCTAGTCACATATCTCCAAAGGTAACACTATGGAACCTAAAGCCTCTCACCTTGTTCATTGAATCCTCTCAACATCATCCGATCTCCTGAGTGTGTGATATCGATCCTCAAAGTAAGCTTTAGACTCATAATGTTCATGATGCACTGATGAGAACTCGGCAAGTCTACCCATGTCCACTACAATGTGAGGGGACATTGTGCTCCATGTCCCCGAAGAAGGTCTTCATAAGTGAATGTGATCCCCAGCTTCTGAATAATGTGCCTCCTCTCCAATAGCAGGAGCTAAGCATATCTCGGATCAAGGAGAGCCTTGATTAATGATTCCCTCATCTCTTTGGATAAGATAAGGCATCATATATGCTTAGCTTAGATGATAACTTTCTTATGAGAGAGGACATTGTAGTCCACCTTGTGATCCTCCACAAGCATATCCAAGTGGAGCATCGTGGAGGGGCTTCTCGATCATCTGAACCAATGACTTGTTTCCCTCTATCTTGAGGTGTTTCCCTGGGAGGTAGAACCTTGCCACTATATGGAGGTTGACTTTAGTGATCTCTTGTGGCAGGGTAATGGAAGATTCTACCTGCACGTCAGGCTCACCTACAACTTCTTCTATGGGACCCTCAAAATCGGATGATTCCAAGTCTATCTCAAGAGGTGAACCCAATATTTGAGAAGGAAAGTCCAACTCAATCAAAGAGGAAGATCGAGTTGTTATAATTATTTAGACTTGAAGAGTTATCATTAGGAATAGATTTAGACAACCCATCGAAGTGACATGATATAATTCAAGCTAGCTTTATTCTTCAATTTCTTGATTTTGAAGGAGGTACATAGTAGAAATCAAGTAAAGTAAGTGGGGTGAGGGATTTGATGCCCTCATCGACAAGATGTCTACTAGAAGAAGAGCTAGTAAGTAGGGTAATCGATGTAGTAGTGCAACTGGACTGAGGTCGACTCGTGGTTGCGCTACTTTATCTGGCTACTGTGCATCATCACCCCTTCCTTGTTGGCTCAACTTGCAAACCTTCCATGATGTTGAGGTTTGAGCTCAAGCACCGCAAGGAAAGTTTCTTGATTTTGGAGATAATTTTCTTAGAGGTACAGGATAAGGAGATATCCCAACCTTCTTTGATTTTGGAAGGATCACAAGTATCCCCAAGGATTACCCTAATGGAACTAGATGGTTGTTCCATAAGGTATTCCTTCGGGATAACTATAGCATCGATTTTGAAGCTATGTTCAAGCCAGTCCTTGAATGTGAAGCAATCTTCCAAAATATGACCTAGCATGCGGTGGTAGAGGCAAAAGTTAGGATCATTGCTTTTGCCCACTTCTCCCTCCTAGGTTTGGGTAGCTAAAATTAGGCTTCTTTAAGAGATTCTTAAAGATCTTCTGATTACAACCCCTCTTAAATGAATAAGGCTTATTAAGTTTATCCAAAAGAGTAGGTGGACCAGCTACTACAAGTATGTGTATCCCTACTGATGATGTGGTGAGGAGGAGGTGGTGCGTGCCATGGAGGTCTGTGGTGGCCGAGGTGCCTCTGGTGGTGGTAGAGGAGGTGGAAGTGAGTGGGAGCACGAGGTCTCTCAAACTGCCACCGCTTTCCCTACTACTATCACTCACTCTTCTCAAAAGCTTCTGTGGCTTCGCTTGTTGATTGGTCCAAAAGGCTATTCTCCTTGTAAGCTAGCCACCTCTTGATTGATTTCTCAAATATTTTGATGGTGAAACCTTTGAGCATGAAGGTGACCATGGATATTCTTAAGAATCTCAATGGCATGCTATTCGGATACTGGTTCACATTTCATACTCAAATTATGCCATCCGAGAATATAATCAATGAGGACTCACCGGAGTTTTATTGAGCCACACAGATCGCTAGTCACCCTTTCGAGCTCAAATCTCTTGATGAAGAGTTGCTCCAACTCAACAAAAGTATTCATTGAACTGTTGGGAAGTTCAGTGTACCAATCAAAGGCTATACCCTCTAAGCTACTGATGAAGAGATGAAAGAGTAAAGCATCACTTCCATCACTGCAACAACTATCATGAAATGCGCAATATGTGCCTTGGGTTCACCGCCATCAAAGTCTTGAAAGAAGGTGGCATGAAACCCTTAGGATATTGGATGACATCAAATTCCTAGGGTGGGTCTACCCTTTGGAACTGATGATCCTCCTCGGGCTTGAGCCAATGCTTCTCTCACCTGCTCAACCATGGTTTTAATGTCCTTTTACTGTATGGAGGTACTATCCACTACCTTCCTATACTTGGTGCTACCTTCCTGTACTGGAGGTAAAGTCTTGGTTGGATCCAAGACATGCACCAACTCTGGCTGACTAGTCTCAACTATAGTAGATGACCGGTGTTTATTTCAAGTGCTAAGATCTAATAAGTCCTCAAGCCTCCCCATCCTATCTATTTGTTCATCTTTTGCTTTACTGATGAAGGTGTTTGAGTAGGTTGTGTCTTCGCCGCCTAAGACCTTCCAGTCTCCGCTCATGGAGAGAACCCGGTATCTACCATGTGTGTACCCCTAATCCTCTAACAAGTCATCTTCATTGGATCAAAGCTAACTTTTCATCCTCTAAATTGACTCATATCCTAAGATTTCCTTCTTCCACTAGATACGCTACTATGTCATCTAGAGATCATCCAAATAAGCATGAAAGATCGATTCTAGTAGATCGCCATCATGAGTAAGCACCTAACCTCTAACAGCTGGCGATCTTGTGAGGACTATGCTCACTAGAGGAAAGATACCCTACTGGATCTGGAGTGGTACTCTAGAGGATCTATGGCCATGGGGAACAAGCTCTCCTCCCTCAATTACGTATCTCCATAGCTCCTGGGTGGTGGTGATGGGAGGACTATGATACTTCGCACGCCATTCCTTCCTCACCACTAGCAGGAGGGGAGCTCGGCCTCGCAGTAGGTGGTGTAGATGGAATGATCTCAACCATAGGGATCACCAACTTCTTCTTCCCCTGTGGCCTTCATGGCCTTGTGAATAGATGGAGACATGTAGAGATGGATGGGAGAAGAGTGTGGTGGAGGCACCACCGACTCTCTGATAGAGCTCCTCTCATATGATGTGTAGTCCCGAGTAAGATACTATGGATGACGAGCTCAATCGATCTGAAAGTCCACAAAGTGAGGCCATCGCCGGCCCTCCCCCGCTAGTAACATGAACTGATGTATGGCTTATCCCTCTCCCCGCCTAAGCTACCGCCAACGGGAATGACAGATCTCAAATCAAATGAGCCTAACCGATCATCCATAGGCTGCCACTCAATGTAAAGACATCAAAGGCGCATGACCTCCTCCTCTCACTAATGTGACTGAAATTGAACCGCTGGAGGTGAAGTAGAAATCTCCTAGCATCCTCTATATCGATCAGAGAGGTGGAACTAGTTTTCAGAACCAAGGAAACCATCAGTAACTCTCAACAAACCGAGTGGCCTCCAACTCTCTCAGCAATGCGAAGTGGTACCGCTTGATCGTGGTTCTTTTTCTTGTCGTAGGTCAAGGAGTAGAGCTAGACCCAACCTCAATGTAGGGAGATAATGGAATCGGGAGCCTTCCTTGAAGGTGACAAGGAGGGTACTAGCCCTAACTATAAAATGGGGAACAATCTATGCACCGGAGCACGCAACCTTTAGAGGGATCAATCGATGACATATTGACGGATGGCCGCTTCTACCCCACACCGTGCTCCGCTAAGCGGTAAGGGGTTCCCTCTTAATCCGGCCCCTCAAAGCCTCGATCAAAGTGGATGAGGTGGGCATAGTCAGATCATGGAAGGCTTGCCTGATTCAAGGCCAAATCCATCCCATGAGGAAACATGAACACATACTCGCCATTACAATCAACTAATTGAACCGGCTGATGAAAAGTCTATAATGTTGAAAATAAACTTGAATCGATTTTTATTTGATTTTGAATTTAATTTTAGAATTTGAACCCACATTCAACATCTTGAAAGTGTTAAGGGGCTCAAATGAATTTAGAAGAGATTTTGAGATTGATTGAAAGAGATTTTGAATGTAGAATCCACTTTCAACAAATTTGGGTATGTTGAAAATGGGTTCAAATATTTTGGAGAGATGCTTCCATAGGTTCATGTTTGAATTTGATTTTGATTTTGAGGACCCTTTATTTAACAAATTTGAGTATGTTAAAGTAAAGGGTCAATTGATTGATTTGAGATTTTGAATTTACTCACTTAGCAAATTTGGGTATGCTAAGTGAGGTGTTTGAAAATAATAACTTTTTTTTTCTTTATTTGCTTTGTTTTGAGAATCATTTATGATTTTGAAAATGTAATCCTCATTTAGAAAATTTGGGTAAGCTAAATGAAGAATCGAAGTGTGTTTTGTTTTTTGACTTTTTTTGAAAATTGGATTTTTAGCAAATTTAGGTATGTTTAGGAAATCCTAATGTGTTTCTTTTGATTTTGTTTTTGAAAAGTTGGATTTTTAGATTTTATGCCAAGAATCCTAATGTGTTTTATGTTTTATGTTTTGATTTTATTTTGAAAAGAGGACCCTTATCAAATTTAGTATGCTAAGGAAATCAAAGTGTTTCTTTTAATTTTTTGATTTGATTTTGAAAATAAGATTCTTAGCAAATTTGGGTATGCTAAGAAATCTAATGTTTCTTTTTTTGTTTTGATTTTGTTTTGAAAAAGGATCATTAAATTTGGGTATAATGAAATCTTAAAGTGTATTTTTTTTGATTTGATTTTGAAAATAGATTCTTAGCAAATTTGGTATGCTAAGAAATCCAATGTGTTTCTTTTTATTTTGATTTTATTTTGAAAATGGAGACTTCACTTTAACAAATGTGGTATGCTAAATGAAGTTCCAAAATGTGTTTTTAAATTTTGTGAAATGAGATTTCACTTAGTAAATTTGAGTATGCTAAGTGAAATTCCAAAAAAAATTGTTTCAAATTTTGTTTTGAAAATGGAGATTTCACCTTTGCAAATGTGGTATGCTAAAATGAAGTTTCAAATGTATTTTGAAAATGGAGACTCACTTTAACAAATGTGGTACTAAGAAAATGTGTTTAAATAAAATGAATGGAGATTTCACTTAGCAAATTTGAGTATGCTAAATGAAATTCCAAAAATGTGTTTCAAATTTTGTTTGAAATGGAGACTTCACCTTAGAAAACGTGGTATGCTAAAATGAAGTTCCAAATGTGTTTTTGAAAATTTTTGTGTTTTGTTGATTTTGAAAAGAGAAATTTTCATATAAAAAATTTGGGTATGTGAGATGGAAATCAATTTTGAAAGAGGAAATCCCAACCTAATCATATATGGAATATGTTATGATTTCAAAATAGTGTCATTTTATTTGAAATGAAATCTTCATTCAATAAATTTGGGTATATTGAATGGATGTTCATATGTGCTTTTTGAAAGTTTATTTTTGATTTTGATTGGAAATGAAACCTCAGTTCAATAAATATGGGTATATTGAATGGAGAGGTTTCATATGTGCTTTTTTGAAAATTGATTTTTTGATTTGGATTGGAAATGAAACCTCCATTCAATAAATGTGGGTATATTGAATGGAGAGGTTTCATATGTGCTTTTTGAAAATTGATTTTTGATTTTATTCTTTTGGAATGTTGATTGTTATTTTTATTTGAAGATGAAATCTTCATTCAAGTAAATTGAGTGAAGGTATTCATTTGTGCTTTTGGAAAATATGATTGTTGGTTTTATTTTTGAAATGTTCCTACATGTAACAATTATGAAAATTGTTAGATGTAGTGCAAATATTTTATTAAGTATTTTGAAAAGTGTTTTGAAATTGATATTTTAATAAAGATTTATTTTTTTCTTTATTTTTGAATGAACCTTTCCTTACCATAAAAAATGGTAAGGAGGAAGCCTTTAATTATTTTCTTTTATTAAATTTTTATTTTCACCCAGAACCAACGGGGTTTTAAGACCAACACGGGTGAGGTCCTAAAACCTAAAGATGTTGGCTAGCTTAACTTAAGGATAAATCTAAGTGCCAAAAAGAAAGATAGTCTTGGATTCATACAAAAGTATAAACCACATCTATACTTGGAGACAATGATCATTTACCAAAGATGGAGAGAGAACCATCCCTGGGAGTCGCTAGAAAAATATGGTGAAAATTATATATTCCTTCATCTATCCCCTTTGAGAAAGAAGATAAATGAAAATAAAAATATATAACACCTTGTTGGGACACCATGCAAATCCGTAGATGTTCTTATTAAGGTGATTAGGTACAACATTGAGGAAATGTGTACTATCTTGAAAGATAAAAGTCACCACTCTACGATGGACCTAATCACCTTAATAAGAACTCATAAGGACTATGGGTCTTCAATGAGATTCTTCCCTACTTTACATGGAAAAGTAAAGTGGTTTATTTTATTCGTTAAGTTCTTAGTGGTAAGCCCCATAGTTAATTACATCTAAGAAATGATTCCTACTCATTAAGGTAAATGATCATCTCCAAATATTTGAAAGGTAGGACTATCAATCGATTGATTTATTTTAGAAGATCAAGTGGATTGATCAAGAGGAGGGAGTTCTTATCAAAGCCAAATGAAGATAAGTAGGGATGCTTAGGATACTAGGCCTAGTAAGCATCCCAAACTAATCTATGGTTGGGATTTACATTTTTTGAAATTGAATTGATTTGTTTGAGTTGAATTTTTAAAAATCTAGTTACAATTCCATGATACAAGGTCATGAAATGCCTAAGAGGTGAGGATTTATGCTCAGAATCAAGAGAAGAGAACCTCTAACCTAAATCTGGGAGCTTAAGAGGCCAAAAGCATGACCTAAATCTAAGGTGAAAATGGTATTTGGTTTACCTCCACAGAGGATAAACCGCCAATGGACTTACAACTGGGGTGGCCTAACTAACTCCTTATAATTTTAAAATATGTAGCAAGTCATATGCTTTTGCAAGATAGCTATCATTATTTATTTAGAAAGAGAATAAGTCCTTAAACATACTCCCTAAGAGACTATATAATGTAGGGCATGATTTAATGACTTAAATCTAATGCAAATTTGGTTACATTTTCTTTTCATTTTGAATAATCAATTTGACACAGGCTTTAGGATTCATATGCCTAATGCATGAGAAATTAGATTATGGGCCAAAATCAGCAAGATAAGAAGGTGTGTTTTCACCATGGTTCTCAAAGGTCAAGCCAAATTTTCTAGCAAAGGTGGAAGCCCTCCAATCAAGAGTGAAATAATATGCTTTTATGCATGATGTGAGAAAAGTAATACAACATCTAGCTAAAGGGTTGCTAATTCTTTTAACTTGATTTATAACCTAGGCTTTATGTGAGGTTATGAGTTGCTTTATTTTTGGTTTTGAGTTATTTTGATTGGATAGAAAATTAGTTTTTCTAAGAGCCTAATCACCATCCAGGCCATACATCAAAGTAAGGAAAAAATTAGGAAAATATGTCATCTTAATGCACAAATTAAACAAATACCAATAAATTTATAAAGCTAGCTCAAAAGAATAAGAGGCATGTGGTTTGACAAAGACAAACAAAAAAATATTGGGTAGTTATACCTTATATAACCTGACACAAACAAATTAAATACAATCAAGAAGGAAATTGTTATGGGGTCTTCATTCTTCATTTCTTCTTTCTTATTCTTCTTTTGATTGGTTGGAATGTGGTTCCCAAAGGCCACATGGTACATAAGACATAATCTTATAACCAATTTCATCCTAATCCTCCATAATCATTCCAAAATCTAATTGCAAAATTACATCAAAATGGGAAAAAGAAAATCTAACTAAAACTAAAGATAAAAGATTAGCCAAACAAACCATACAATCACATATGTATATATAAATTTAGCACCCACACATGGTAACCAAGTCCACTGCCTATTTTTGATTATGCTTAGGGGTATAAACACCTGTATAATAAAAGCAATTATATTTTTATTACAACACACCTTAACCACAATCCCCTACAAAAGATAATAGTTAGACTAAGATCATCTACATTTAGCCTATGCACATACACCTAACATCTTAAAATAATACATCACAAAACAAAAGCAAACATCAAACATGCACCGCCCAACCCAAGATGAATTGTTAAGTTCTAGAATATGTTGAAAATTTTATCAAGTTAATTAAGTAGTGATTAGTGGATTAACCCTAATTAAGTTTGGATTAAGGAAGAAAGGGGTTTAGGGAATGACTTAGGAAAATTCCCCAACCCATTCCATAAACCTCTTCTTCACTTAAGCAAGGCTTAATTAACTTAATAAAGGGATTAAACCATTGTTCACATGCTTAATTACCCTTAATTACATAAAAAGAGTGATTAAGGATTCATTAATTGATTTCCCTAATTAACTCATCAATAAATCCCAAGAAAATTAGGGAGGTAGAGGTCATCCCACTAAATGCATTTAAGAAATTTAAAATAAATTAATGAAGTAATTAGGGAGTAATTAGTTATTAAATTTTCACTAAAAATGCACTATTCAAAATCTATTAGAAATAATTTTAGTGAAATCCTTATTGAATTATCTTCACAATGCATTCTATTTTTTGTATTTTTTTTTTTTCTACATTTAGTGAATATTTAAAGATTATGATTAAGGAATTAATTAAACCCTAATTATATAACTAATCCCATCGACACGCGGAACCATGCGACACACACTCCATGTGGCACGATGAGATTTTATTTAAGTTATCACATCCGGTCGCATCGCTTATACGCTTTCTAGATCATCAAAGATCAATGCTGAGAGATCGAGCTCATGATTCTTAAGGGATAAATTAGAGGATACAAGATTGATCGTGACCGCCATCCAAAACATTTGGATGGACAGTCCATGCTCCATCTTTGAGTTTTCCTGCAGGAGAGGGCATCCATCCACTCTTTAGGGCAAGATCCAAGCTCGATTGAGCTTGGATTGAGCTCAAACTCAACTCATACCATCATCATGCAAGGGAAAAGACATCCAACGCATCAATTTTACATGGGGTGAAAATTTCTTTCACAAACAAACACTCCTATTCTAGGCTCAGTTTGAAGGCATACCTCATCGAAGGATATCACCGATGCTCCAATTCATCAAGGTAGGTTCGTCTAGTAGAGATGAAGCACTGCTGAATATTTAGGCTTTGGTACTGAGTATATCCTTTTATTGACCAAGGTGCTCATCCTAGGCTTGCGGGCTTGGTCTAGACACCACCTCCCTTGCCTTTGAAGCTTGGAAAAGGTTTGGATGAGTTTAATTAGTTTCCCTAAGGTGCTTATAAGAGGAATTGGATTGATGTGTATTGGATGAGTTGGAAATTTCTTTAGCCTCCCCTATTTTTGGTTTGAAGGAATCCAAAAATGGAGAATGCCAAATGCTTGGGGATTACTTAAGGGAGCTTAGGGAGCTTGCCTTAGGTCTCTCTCTATCAGTAGACTATGAGTCTCTTTGATTCAAGTGAAATTATGGGGAGTATATCTTCCCCTTGATGGATTGGACGATCGAGCCTAGGTTTGCCATTTTGGATCAATTGGCCAGATTGGATGAGTTTGTTAGGTTGTTTTGGCTTGCACATGGTTCAATTTTGAGCAAAGCAAGGTAGTGGAGAAGTTGTCATGTGCTGATTTTGAGTGTGAGAGTTATCTCATATGCTTGAAATGAGAGGAGTGGTCAGTTTGTCCATTGGGTTGGGTTTGGTTTGGCTAACCCAAACCCATTAGGTCATATACACCATGCCCACTAGTGTCCACTTGGTCCACTAAGAGAGTGCTAAGTGCCCATGAAGAGGATTTGACCAAATTCTAAGTGAATTTGGCCAAACATTACCCTTTGACCTAGAGGTAAAATAATCATTTGGCTTGGATTTCAATTTGAATATGTTTGGTATGATTGAAAAAATAGGTTGGGCCAAGTTTATTTGAAATTGATTTGATATGATTTGGCTCATGTTGATCCATTTAGGTCAAAATGGGTCAAACTAAGTTGGTCAAGTTCATATGACCAATTGAAATGTGTTGGCATCATTGGTTTGATTTAATTTGATTTATATTTGGATTTGGTTCATGTCATTTCATTTAGGTCAAATGAGTCAAGTTGACCAATTTGACCCATTTGACCTAATTGTGTTAGGTCATGGGTTGGTTTAGGTTAGTTGGTCATTTGAAATGTATTTGTATCTTTATTTCCAATCAATTTTAGTTTAATTTGATTTTGGCTCAATTTGACCTTTTAGGTCAAGTTGAGTTCATGGTCAATTGGGCTAGGTTGGGTCTAGTTAGCCAATTGAGGCTTTGGTTAAGTTCAATAAGTGATTTGGAATGAACTTGACCCATTGGTTTCAATCAATTTTTCTTAGATCAAGTTTTGACACATTTTGATTTTTTAGGTCAAGTTTTAGTCAACTGGGGTCAAGTGGCCAATTGGGCTAGGTTAGGCTCAAATGATGACTTGGTCAAGTTCAAACATTGATCATGAATGAGATTTGATCAATGGTTTTAATCAATTTGGCCTATGATAGATTTTGGCTAGTTAAGGTTTCATTTTGGCTAATTTGGCTAGGTGTGGCCAACCCTTAAGTTTGACTTGGTTTGACCCAATTTGAGTGATTGATCATCTCTTGATGATTTTTGTTCACAAAGTGAGGCTTAGTTGGGCTTAGTTCAATCCAATTTGGGTAGGATTAGAATTTGGCTCAAAAGGGGTACTTTAGGTTGCTTTGGGTGAAGTGAGCCTAAGTGGGTCAATTGACTTGATCAAGGCTTGAATCAAGTTTAGTTGAACTCACATATAGACTTATTATTAAAATATAAATCCACTTGCAAGTGATTTTAAGTCAAATGAGTTTTCATTCATTTGATAATTTCAAGTTCAAAGGGGTGAACATGAGTTTGACTTGGGTTTAATTTTTGAATTTAGTTTTGGTTTGATGATTGAATTTTATATTTATATTTGGATTCATGATTGAAGGATTGATTAAATCATGAAGAAAAATCAAGAGTTTGGCTTGATTTTAATTTGATTTGGCTAAGTTCAAGAATTTGACTTGAAAGGCTTAAGTTGAATTTTGGTTGAATTTGGATTTGATTTTTTGAATTTAGTTTTGTATATTTGAATTTATATTTCATTTATATTTATGAATATAAATGAGAATATAAATGGGTTATGAAAATTTCTTAAATTTGAATTGATTTGGATTTGATTTAGGCTAAGTCAATAAGATAGAATCAAAGTTCCTTAGGAAAGATTGTTGGGAATTTGGAATTCAATCATAGGCTTCAATCATTTAGAATTGATTTGAGAGAAAATCAATTGAGTTGGAATGATTTAAGTTTTGATGTTGATTTGATTTGGAGTTTGGGATTGGTTTAGAGTTGATTTGGAATTTTACTTGAAGGAAGGAAGTGAGTTGGTTCAAGCTATAGGGTGCAAATTTTCCTAGCACCCCTAAGGCATGACCCTATTCCCATGGCTAACCCTTTTAAGTCTCTCGGGTTAGGTTGAGTGTTCACCTAATCACTAGAAGTGTCTTAAGACTAAGAAAACTCTTAGTGTCTAAAAGAAGTCCATGTCTAAGATGGAGAGGTTGAGAGCTCATTCTAAAAATGAGGTCAACAAATGAAGCTAAATAGCAGAAAGATGTGTTTTCCACCATAGAGGAGACCCTCAAAGGTCAAGTCTTCCCCTATTGTGCAGGGATGAAAACCCTCTCTTAGCAAGAGTGAAGAAATATGAATACATGAAATTAGACATACAACATTTAGCTAAGGGGTTGCTAAATCTTTTAATTATCTTGATTTAATGCCTAGGCTTTTATTGTGAAGTTATGAGTTATTTAAAACTTTAGTTATGAGTTGTAGTTAGGTAGAAAATTTATTTTTCTAAGAACCTAATCGGATTGAGGTCATACGAAAAACACAAATCATAAAGAAACTATGAAGAGGCATGCCATTTCTATTGCACAAGTAAACATAACATCAATCAATTTTATAAATCTAACACAAAAGAATAAAAGGCCAGTGCGGTTGGGTACCACCATATAACCCAAAAAGAGGAAATGGGTAGCTGAGCTTTACCCTTGTACAACCTGAAATATGAAAGAATAATTACAATTTTTGTAAATAATAAATGTTATGGGGGGCTTCCTTTCTTCATTCTTCATGTCTTATTTGATTTGATTTGCTCCACTTCAAAGGAATCACAGGGCCTCCCAAGACAAAGCCTTCTAGCCACTGCTCATCCTAATCCTCCATAACACTAATATTAGTTTCTAATGCAAAACAATATTAAAAATAAGAAAAGTAAATCTAACTATACCTACAAAATAAGTGTTAGCTAACACCATACAAAAGTTATATATATATATATATATATATATATATATATATATATATATATATATATATATATATATATATATATATGAGTTGGACTTAACACCCTACACATGGGTAACTAAGCCCTCCTGTCCTAATTTAGATTATACTTAGGGGTTGAAGCAACCTACAAAGAGAACATTTATATTTATTTTAAGCACCCCTTAAGCATAATCTTCTATAAAAAATATGATTAGGATAATCACATTTAACATCTTGTCTACAAACACACCTTCATCAGTCTAAAATAATATATCATAAAATCAAAACATCATACCATGCATACCCTAACATAAAGCTAAAATGTTAGCTTAGTTCTAATGTGTGTATTAAGGCTTGTGTGGTATGTCCTAGACATTAAGGTTACAATTTTCTAAATATGAGAGAGCATTTAATCATAAGAGATTGATTTCACTTTAAGTGGTTTAATTGATTTGAGAATTTTATTTAGCATTTTCTTTGTTTCATTTGACCTACACTTAGCGAGTGTTATAAAAGAAGGAAAAGAGAGGATTGCTCTCTTTCATCATTCTTAAGTCATTTCAAAGCATATTAATTAGCTCAATTCTCTTTAGTGAATGGCATATTACATATTTGAAATTAACCCTAAGTTTAGGTTTACTTTAAATAATTTTATTCAATATAAAGACATCTTAAGGTTAAATTGATTGAATTACTATCACATGAACATGTCCAACCATTCCCTTCCATCATATATAATATGCTTATGATATTAAATCCTAAGTATACCTACATGCAATATATTTCTTTTAGCACACTTTAAATGAAAGATGTGTATGTGTATTTTATAAAAAAAGGATTTTCACTCATTAGCTAAATACACATTCAAGTGTATAAAAGTTTTAAGCAAGTACTTCACCATTGTTAACTAGGGGAGTGAGGTAAAGACCTCCTTGGGGCTACGAGCATCCCCAATTTTAGACTAGATATACTCACTATTCTTGAATACACATGAATGTGCAAATGACTACAAGAATGAAAACTCATGCAAAAGTTGTATTTCTTTCAATTGAATAATTTAAAAATGTGAGTTAAAGTTCTATCTAAATTCTAACATAGAAATATAAGGAATGAATTCAAACAAATATTTTCTCCTTTTCAAATGGGCTATACACTTGTTAACATTCAAACCTTATGTAAATCCATATAGACTAAAGAAAGAGAACTCCATATCACATGTTCTAAGCCATAGACACATGCAAGCTTATAGACATTTATAACTATTATCACTCCAAACATTATAGTTGACTTATAAACTTTTGAAAATAACTTTGATTTAATAGTGATAATAACCACACACATATTAAATTAAATCAACACATCCAAGCTTGACATAAAACCATTTCATTTAATTAATTTTGTAAAAGATGAATGCATGAATCAAGTGACATACAACATTTAATATGATTGGAGGGGAATAAATAAACATAAGAACATAATTTCATTTAACCAAACTAATTCCTTAAGAAAATCATATCAAATAAATTTATTTAAAGCAAACCAAAGCTTTTTAATGTCACTTTTAATTTGATGTTTAACTTGATTTAAGGAAAGAGAGAAAGAGGTTTGTTAATCCTAATCTCATCCCATGCTTGTAAGTTAATTTGATTTAATGAGAAGGTAATTAGGTTGATTTTATGGATTAATTAAGTTAAGGTATGAACTAAATCAATTAATTAACCCTTACCTATGTTACCATAAAGTAATTAACTAAATAATTATGAGCCAATGTGATATGTAAATGAATTGAAAAGTAAATTAGCAATGGTCCTATGAACTGAAAGGGTCTAATGCAATTGGCTCACAATTAATGGTTAATTAAGCTTAAGGAACTCACCAAATTACTTTTATGATTTTCCCACACATATGGACATATCATAATTTCATTAAATCTCTTTAAGCTATTGAACACCTAAAGATCTACCCATGAATTAATTAGGCCCTCATGTATTTTAAACATTAATTGTAATTAAATAAGTAATTAATCCATTAATCCTTAATTAATTTCTCTTGAAAAAGTGAAGGAAATTTAGGGAAAAAATTAGGGGAGAAGCCCTAATCCAATTCTCTAAGTCTCCTCAATGGTAACATTGACTAATTAATTAAGTTACTGCTCATATGCTTAGTTATCACTTAATTAAGTTAAGAAGATAATTAGGGCTTAATCAATAAATTTTTCTAATTAATTAATCAATAAATCCCAAGAAAAATAGGAGAGGCAAAGGTCATCCCCCTAAACAATCTCGAAAAGTTTGGGGTTAATTGGTTAAATAATTAGAAAGTAATTAGGGTAACTTTTCAATTAAATCTTGATTAAGCTCAAATGAGGATAATTTTAATGGATTCCTCTCTAAAATACCTTTAAAATGAGCCCTTATTTATAATTTTTTAGATTTTTCTACAATTAGTTATGAATTATGAAAGTTTCATCCTTAAAGCTCATTAAATAATATAAAATTAATCCCATCCACTACACTAAAGTGGCATGCTTTCCATATGGCACCGCGAGATTGGGATTTAAGTAGTCACATCCGTGGCTAACTCAATAGGTGGTGGGATGAGGTATTGATCTTCGTCGTCTGATCTCAGATCGGTAGCTTAATGGCTTGAATCAATGGATCTAGGGTTATCTGATTAGAGCTGTCCATTCCAATCACGTGCAACGGATGGCTTGTGATCTCTCTTCCTATGAGTGACAAACGACGGAGCCCATTCTCCATGGATTGCTCGATCCGAGCTCTCCCATTTCAAATAACACACCTTCATGAGGATCCACAAAGATGCAATGGCTAGGATCGGTTCACATGCAACTTTCCTTTACAAAGCTCCAACACATTTTCTCCCTAGAGCTCAGTTTGAAGCAATTACCTCACGAGCTAGATCGATGGTTTCACACTGAGGAAGCTTCATTAGAGATGAAGTTACTGGATTGGATTTAGTTTATGGATTTTCGGAAGGCCAAGGATCGAGCTTTGACTTAGATCAAATTCCATCCTCCCGTTGCTTTGGAGCTCAGAAAATGACTTGGGTGGCTTCAATGATGTGCGTGGAAGGTGTATGCAAGAGCAATTGACTTTTGATTGAGAAATGAAGAAGTTGGAATTAAGGATGAGCTCCCCTATTTCTATTTCACAAGGGAAGAGAAAATCTGAAGTGGGGAGGGCTTGGAATCGCTTGAGAGCTTACTAGGGAGTTTCATTTCTCTCTTGGTAGCTCAGATGAAGCGAATGGTGATATTTCCTGTGAGAATTGAGGGGGTATACCCCTAAATTGGTTGAGGTGGATGGACGGGATTGCTTACTCAATTTCAGTCAGCCAGCCACCATGAGAGTGCAAAAGGGGTCGCAATCGAGTCCATGTGGCACACTATGAGTGGAGGAAGGGATGGGAGGTTGCTCAAGGCTTGATGTGGGCTGATGGTTTCTCCCTTTGTCCATGGGTCTCAATTTGGGAGGAAGGTGAGTTAGCTCACCTCCCTTTGGTCCATGGAAAACCTAGCCCACTTAGGGTGGGCTAGGTGGCTTAGGTGATGCCCCATTTGGGTGTTTGATGGGTGCCAAAAGAGATAGGAAAGTGGACTTTGCTAATTTTGGCAAAATCCCACATGGGGAGGCATATCCAAGGGAGATTTACCTTGGTTTGGATCCAATTGGGTTTGAATTATTTTTTTGACTAGGATGGGTTTGGGTTAGTTAGGTTGCAAGGTCCCATGGATTTTCATGGGTTTTGGCTCAATTTGGTCAAATGGGTTAATCATGTTGGGTTGGAAATTGGTCAAATAAACAGTTAGTTCAAATGATGATTTCAAGTATTTTAGTTTAAGTGGTTTCAATCAATTTAGTCTAGGTCTGATTTTGGCTCATTTGAATTCATAAAGGTCAAATGGGTCAAATTGACCAATTTAATTAACAAAATAGCTTGGGTTGTGTTGGTTCAAGTTCAATTGGTTAGTTGAAAATGATTGTAGGCTTTTGTTTGAATTAATTTGGATTTAATTTGATTTTTACCAATTTAACCCTTTAGGTCAATTTGGGCTAGGTTGGTCAATTGGGCTAGGTTGGGTCCAATTGATTAAATTGGAGCTTTGGTCAAGTTCAATAATGAATTTGGAATGAACTTGAACCATTAGTTACAATCAATTTGGGTTGGATCAAGATTTGACTATTTTGGCTTTTAGGTCAATTTGGGTTAACTTGGGTCAAGTGACAAATTGGGTTTGGTTTAGCTCAATTGATGTGTCATGTTCAATAAGTTGGTTGAATCAATGGTTTCAATCAATTTATGTATGGTGAGTTTTAATTTGGGTTTCATATGGGCTAAGGGTTGACTTGGTCAAATGAATGACTTGCTTGACTAAATCCATGGCAATTAATCACTCTAGGGTGATTTTTGGTCATGATATGAGGTTTGGATGAGCTTATTTCAATCCAATTTGGGTTGGATTAGAACTTGACTCAAAAGGGTCCTTTAGGTCACTTTGGGTCAAGTGGACCTAAATGGGTCAATTAGCTTGGTATTGGTTTGATTAAGGTTTAGTTGGATTTATATTTGAGTTTAGGATTGAAATATAAATCCAACTACAATCAATTTGGGCTATGATGGGTTTTGGTTTATTTAAAATTTTCAAGTCAAAAGGGCTAAGTTGGGCTTGACTTGGGTTGATTTCAATTTGGCTTGATAATTATAGATTTCATTTATATTTAGATAGATGATTGAAGGAATGATTGATTTATAGAAAATCCATTGATTTTTACTTGATTTGGATATGATTTGGCTAAGTCCAAATAATTACCTTAAAGGGTTTGAATTAGGTTTTGATCTAATTTTGGATTTGATTTTGGCTATTTGAATTTATGTTTTATTTATATTTATGAATATAAATGAAGATATAAATGACTAATGAGAAAATCACTTAAGTTTAGAGTGATTTGGAAGCAAATTTGACTAAGCATATGGAGGTAGGTCAAAAGGCTTAGGAAATTGATTTAGTTTGATTTAGTTTTGATCATTTAAATGTGAGTTTATTTATATTTATGAATATAAATGATGGAATAATTGATTTATAAAGAAATCAATTGAGTTTGGGTTAATTTGAATGAGATTTGGCTAAGCTCATGGGAATAAGTCCATATGGCTTAAGAGAATTTGGATTTGGTAGTTTGATTTAGTTTTAGTCATTTGAATTTATATTTTATTTATATTATAAATGAAGATATAAATGATTTATGAAGAGATCAATCAACTTTGGATTGAATTGAGTAGAGATTTGGCTAAGTCTATGGAATTCAATCATAAGGCTTAAGGAGGATTTAGGAGTTTAAATTTGATTTTGGGTTTTAATCATTTTGAGTTTGGACTTGAATTTGATTAATGATTGAGAGATCTTTAAGAAAATCAATTGAATTTGGATTGGTTTGAATTTGGTTAAGTTGCCTAAAGATTAAATTAGGGCTTGCATTATTTTGATTTTGGATTTGATTAAGAGTTTCTATCATTTGATTTGGATTTGTGAATTGAATTTGAGATTTGGTTTGAGAAGATAAACATAGATTGGGTTTAGATGGGATGGGAAAGTCTCCCCCTAAGCTACCCCATGGTTAACCCTTCTAAGTCTTTTGGCTTAGGTTAAAGTGTTCACCAATCTAGAAGTGTCTTAACTTGAAACTCTTAGTGTCTATAAGAGTCATCTATCTTGAGAAGGTTGAGAACTCACTCTAAAAGTGAGGTCAACAATCTTATAAAAAATTTCTCTCTTTTTTGCCCATATTGTGGATAAATAAATACCCCCTTGTAGTCAACTAATGGACATATTTTTTTCACATATGCTCTAACATTCTCTTGCATTAGATGAGAAATTATCAAGAAGAAGTTTAGGGGCTAGGGTGATAATTTTTTTTCTTTTGAGCAAGTGTCTGACTTTCTTCTAAAAATAAAGGTATTTGCTTTGATGATTAAGACCCATCACCACAAGGCTCAATTTTACCTCGAAAGAGCATCAACTATCCTCGTTGGACCGATCGAGTTTAGAGGCGATTAAGGTCCGTAGTTCATATGGTGAGACACCAATTTTTCCTCGAAAGAGGCATCAACTATCCTTGTTGGGAGGAGTTATAGGATCTAGGCATAGTTCATCTGGAGGCTCGATTTTCTCTTGAAAGAGGCGTCAACTGTCATCATTGGATCGACCAAGTTTGGAGGTGATCAATGCCCATAGTTTATATGATGAGGCTCTCATTTTCCCTCAAAAGAGGCGTCAAGTATCCTCGTCGGACCGATGGGGTTTAAAGTTGATCAAGGCCCATATTTCATCTGCTAGGGCTCCAATTTCTTACCGATAATTTTAACCCATCCAAGGTTGTTCTTCGTGGTATTTACTCGATATGAATCATGTTGAAAGAAATTCAACTTGAATTTTTGACCTATCTGAGGTTGTTTATCATGATGTTACTTAATGACATTAACCTACTCAATGACATTAACTTGTGTGGAAGAGGTTAAACATTTTGATTCTTCTATGATTGGTTATCAGAGTATTACTCGGTGACACTAACTCGTATGAAAGAGGTCAAATCAAAACATGTTTGAGGTTGTAGCCAAAGCTTCTCATTGATCTTTGCCTTATTTTCCATGAGAATGATTGAAGAATCACAATTTGCAAAGCTATCTCTCTTTTTTTAAAAAAATGTTGAAATTACTCCCCATCATTGACTTGCTTCTTAAAATAATAAGATTAAGGGTCCCCTTTCCCAACATTTGATAAGAACTAAAGGATTGTGGTGAAAAATTTTATATATCTCTGCCTTCATCTATCCCCTTCCCTTTCGGAAAAGAAGCATAAATGAAAATAAAATGTATATATATATATATATATATATATATATATATATATATATATATATATATATATATATATATATATATAATACACCTTGTTGAGATGTTAGGTAGATTTGTAGATGTTCTTATTAGGGTGATGGTGAGGAAAAGTGTATTATCTTGAGAGATAGAAGTCACCATCCTACAATAAACCTAATCACCTCAAGGACTCGACTATGGGTTGAATGTACCAGATTCAGGTTGTTAAGTTCTCTGAGGGGCAAGCCCCATAGTTAATTACCAAGATTCCTTAGAAATACTTCCATTAAGGTAAATGATCATTGTCTCCAAAAGATTTTGAAAGGTAGGACTATCAATCGATTGGTTTTTTTAGATCAAGTGGGATCAATCAAGAGGAGGGAGTTCTTATCGAAGCCAAAAGATAATAGTGGATGCTTATGATACTAGGAAGCTAGTAAGCATCTCAAACTATCTATTATTGGGCTTTATATTTTGAAGTTTGAAGTAATTTATTTGTTTGAGTTGAATTTTTTTTAAATCTAGGCTTAATTCCATGATACAAGTCAAAAATGCCTAAGAGGTGAGGATTTATGCTTGTAGAAGTAGCAACTCGAACCTAAATCTAGGGAGCTTTGAGGGCCAAAAAATATGACATAAATCTAAGGCAAAATGAGTGTTTGGTTTTACAAGAGAGGGTAAACCAATTGGTCTCTTACTGGTGGCCAACTAACTCCTCCATTTTAAAATAAGTAGGCAAGTCAAACGCTTTTGCAATAACTAAGTTGTTGTTTATTTAGAAAGATACTAAGTCCTTAAACACACTCCCTAAGAGACTAGATCATATAGGGCACGCTTTAATGACTTAAATCTAATGCAAATTTTTTATATTTTTTATTTTTATTTTGGACAATCAATTTGACACAGACTTTAGGATTCTTTATGTCTAATGAAATTAGATTATGGGCCAAAATTAGATAAGGAGGTGTGTTTCCACCATTGCTCTCACAGTCAAGCTAAGTTCTCGGCAAGGTAGAAGCCTCCAATCAAGAGAAACAATATGCTTTTTTATGCATGATAAGACAACATCCAGTAAAGGGGTTGCTAATTCTTTTATCTTGTTTTATAACTTAAGCTTTAGGTGAGGATATAAGTTATTTATTTTTAATTTGAGTTGATAAATTTGGTAGTAGATTTATTTTTTCCTAAGAGTCTAATCATCATCCAGGTCATACATCAAAGCAAGGAAGAAACTAGATGTCATCTTAATACAAGTTAAACATCAATCAATTTATAAAACTAAAAGAATAAAAAAGTCATTTATGGTTCACCACACAAACCGAAAACCACTTGAATTTGAATTGATTTAGATTTGATTTGAGCTAAGTCCAGAGGGAATCAAAGGATTTAGGAAAGATTTTTGATTTGGATTTGAATTTTAATTTGGTTTGATTGATTTGATATTTTATTTATATATGTGAATATAAATGAGAATATAAATGGGTTATGAGAAAATTTCTTGAATGGATTTGATTTATTTGAGCTAAGTCCATGGAATCAAAGGATAGGAAATATTTTGGAGTTTGGAATCCAATCATGCTTCAATCATAAGTTCAATTATTTGGAATTAATTCATGATTTGAGAAAAATCAAATGAATTGGTTCAAGGTTTGAGTTAGAGTTGGAGTTGATATGAGTTTGGAGACAATCAATCAAGTTGGAATTGATTTGAGTGTCGAGTTTTGACTTGGAAGAAGGAAGTGAGGATTTAGTTCAAGCTACGGGTTAGGTAAATTTTTCTAACACCCCTAAGGCATGACCTAGTCCTTTGGCTAACTCTTCTAAGTCTCTAAGGCTATGTTAAATATCCACTTAATCACTAGATGTGTCTTAAAACTAAGGATCTCTTAAAGTCTAAGAGAAGTCCTATGTCTAAGATAAGTTGGAGTTGAGAGCTCATCCTAAAATGAGAGAGGTCAACAAAAGGTATGGTATACCAAGACATCACATTGGTGTTGACCAAAATAATCAACAACACCGGACAATCACAAACACTAACATAAACTATCTACTCCTAACCCATGGTGTAGAAGGAATCCAGAGCTTAGTGCAATGTGACTCTACTTATGCCAACAACATAAATGAGGGAAGGAGGAATCCACTAGGGATAGAGTATGTGAACCTTCTACTAGGGAAATAGGTTCAAATCATCCAAAAGGGGATGAGAGGTTTGATTTAAGTCTCACTTCAGAAATTGATTTAATTTGTTTAATTTGTTTAGATTGATTTGATTGACTCCAGGAGATTCATTGGATTTGTTTTATTGAATTTGTTTTGTTTGTTGTTTGACTCCACTGAGGGAGGAGGGTTGAATTTGTTTCAATTTTAAATTTTGGATTTTGAGATGGGCCCTATTGGTTTACAATGGATTGCACTAAGTAGAAGCTATGGAGGCTAAACCTAAGTTTACCAATCCAAAGGGGTAGTCTACTAAACACAAAGTAGGACTAGCAACCAAGGGGATGCACTTTTGATGTGCACTTAGAGAAAGCATAATAAACTTACATCCTTATTGACCTCACTTTTGGAGTGAGCTCTTAAGCTCATCTTCTTAGACTTAGGACTCTTCTAGACACTAAGAACTCCTTAGTCATAAGACACTTCTAGTGATTAGGTGAACACTTAACCTAAGCCTAGAGACTTAGGAAGGTTAACCATGGATTAGGCTATGCTACATTGGGCTTAAAGAAATCACCTATCCTAGCTAAACCCACTCCATATACACCTTCTAAAAATTGAACCAGATTCAAATCTCAAACAAACCTCAAATTCAAATTCAAATTCCAAATCTAATTTCAAATTTGACTCAAAATGATTGAAACCCAAAATCAAATTCAAATCCAGACCCTTCCTAAGGCATATGAACCACATTCATAAGCAGCCAAAACTCCCTTTAGATCAAATCAAACTCAATTTAGTCAAAATAATAGATTTTCTCTCATCAATCATTCATTCAATAATTTATCCAAATATAAAAAAACCTACAATCATCAAACAAATTCAAGTCAACCCAAGTCAAGCTTAACTTAGCCCTTTTGACTTAAAACTTTCAATTGAGCCAAAACCCATTGGACTCCAAAATTGACTGCTGTTGAATTTAAATTTCAATCCAGGGCTCATATATATGTTCAACTAAATTAAATCAAACCAATTGACCCACTTAGGTCCACTTAACTCAAAGTGACCTAAAGGACCCATTTGAGCCAACTTTCAATCCAACCCAAGTTAGATTGAACCAAGCTCACCAAAACCTTCCACCATCATTATAGATCACCCCAGGATAATCAATTGCAATCAATGGGTCAAACAAAGTCAACTTAGTCATTTTGAAGTCAACCCTCAACCAAAAACTAGCAAAACTCATCCTACATCAAATTGATTGAAACTAATGATTTGAATCAACCCAAAGTCAATACTTAAATATGACTTGACCACAATCGCCAAACTAGCCTAATTGGCCATTTGATCCAAGTTGACCCAAATTGGCCTAAAGACCAAATTGGGTCAAATCATGATCTAACCCAAATTGATTGCAACCAATGGCTCAAGTTCATTCCAAATTGATTATTGAACTTGACCAAAGCCATAACCCTAATTTGACCAATTGGTCAACTTGACCCAACCCAAATTAGCTTAAAGTCAATTTGGCCTAAATCCAAATTGATTCAAACCAAAGACTACATTAATCTTCAATTAGCCCATGAATCAACCCATAACCCAATTTGGTTAATTTTGATCAAATTGGTCAACTTTTAATATGACCCTATGAAATTGAGCCAAATCCTTGAAACCAAGCACCCATTGGGGTTGATCAAACAAGAAAACCCATTTAGGGTCAAAAATCAACCCAACCCATTTAAATCTCTCGGATCCTCCCCACATAGGATTCCACCCAACCTCATTTAATTTCTCCATCACATGTATTTAACTCCTCCCAACATTTGCATTCATGGGTTGATCATATGGCAGTAAGAGAGAAATTTGGAACAAAAATCTAAAGTCCTCAATCAATCCATCACAACCACCCCAAGCAAGTTGATAATACTTTGGAGAAAAAAAATCAAAAAAGGGTGGATTTTCAGCCACTATTAAAGGAGGAGGAAATGAGACTTCATTCCTCTTCCTCTCTCATTCATCCCCAAAGCTCCCAAAGCAAAAAAAGAACCCATCTCCCACCTCTTTGAGCCATTTTTGAGCTCAAAAATTACAAATAAAGCTTTTCAGGTGATGGTGAACATTGAGAATGACATTCAAAGGGAGGCATGGTTAAAATCAGTCCAAAACTTTCTACCTAGGAGTTACGGATCTTCACCATCGAAACCATCCCCATTGAGGTAAATTTACCAAACTTTAGTTGCCTTAGATTCTCTTTTGTATTAATTTTCTTGTGATTTTAGGAATTTCCTTGATAAACCCCATTTTTATTTTATTTGATCCCAATACAAAAGAATTTTTTTGGAGAAAATCGATGAAAATGAAATCAGTTGGACCTCATTTCATTTTTATTTTTTCATCATTTACTTGTCGGTAGCGGCACCATCCGATCCCATGTTCAATAGTTTGGACAGCTCATATCATCGGACCTATCCCGACCCAGAACACGATCGCTCTCGATCCAGGGTCGGTCATCCATCCCGTCGGATGATGCTCACAGATCGCGCGATGATCTTGTGACATTGCACCCAATTGTGCCATGTGGTCATTGCCGTCACAAACGTGGCGGGTTAAGTGAAAATGCCCATTTTCTGATTTTAAAAACTATTTAAGCATCTTAAAATTTTGAAAATTTATAAAACATAACATATTTAGCAAAAAATTATAAATAAGGGCTCGTTGGATTCATCTTTCTTAGAGAATCAAAGAACAAATTTCAAATTGAATGCTTTGAGCTTAATTTAAGTTTTAGTGAAAATAATTTCATTAATTACTAAAAAAATTTAAGTGATTGAGTTTAATTTTGAAGATTGAAATTAAAGTTAAAACACCTACCATAAAATCTCAAGAAAAGGACTTTTGATTGAGAAATTAAATTTTGACTTTTAGATTGTCCATTTTAATAAAATAAATCAAATAAAATGAAATTTACAAAAATCTTTTAAAATGGCTTAAATCACTTCAATTGACATCTAGGACTCTTAAGAAAATAATGTGATTTTTTGAATCCTAATGAACCCCAAACAAACACTTAAGATTAAAGTTTAATCAATTAAGAAATTAATTAAAACATAATCTAAAATAATTTAAATACCAAATCAAAATTAGAAATGATTTGTAATCAAACCTTAAGTCAAAAACATGTCCTCAAATGAAATTGAATTTAAACATAATTGAACTAATTGAGTTAATGAAATTGATGAAATGATTAATATTTTTAAATTAAACTAATAATTAAATAAATCAATGAAACTTTAATGTAAAATCAAACTAATCTTGTTAAACCAACATCAAGTATTGAATCTTAATATATGAAACTACTTAACAAACTAAAATAAATTAAATATAATTAATCATTAAATAAACTAAAAATCAAATTGATTAATAAACCAATTCAACATAATCATTTGATATTAATCAAATTAAACCAAATAAAGTTAAAGTAAACTTAATTAACATATAATTAAATCACATCCATTTGGAATAAGATAATTAATTTGCCATTAATGCATAAACATAACAACAAAATCAAACATGAATGAAATCTAATGAACATAATAAATGGAGAAAATCAAACCTAACTATGATTATGAATAATCAAGTTTAATCGAAATAAAAATAAATAATTAAATTACTTAATCTAATCAAATGATAATAACAATAATCCTTTAATCAAATCAAATTTAAGTAAAACACTTAACTAAATCAAATCACTCAAATGAAAATTAAATTAATTAATTAAACAAATCTTTAATTAATATGATTTAATTCAATTATCCATTAACTTAATTAATCAAACATTTAATTACAAACTTAATGAATTAATCCATCATCTTAATGAACAAATTGATTTAAATAAAATCATTAAAATATAATTCTTAAATCAAACTCAAATTAAATCTTAATTACCTCATTAATTAATTTAATCACACATCTTAAAATAAACTAATTAAGTTAAATTAATCACATTAAACTTAAGCTTAAACACATAAATTTGAACATAAAATGCAATTAAGCACCAATTAAATCCTAAATTAAACATAAATCATTAAGTCATTAATTACATCATTAATCTAAATAAATATAAAACCAAACTAAAAATTAAATAAATCTCTATTTAATTTAATAATTAACTTAAACATACTTTATAATTAATCTAATTACCCTTAAGCTAATCCAATTGAATAAACACCTAATTAATGCAAACTTAATGAATTAATCCATCATCTTAATGAACCAAATTAACTTTATAAATTAAATTCAAATCAAACACTTAATTAATCTACTAATTTGATCACACATCTTAAAAGCTAATTAAGTCAATCAAATTAATCAACTTAAACTTAATAACAACATAACATAAATGCAATTAAATATTAAACCTAAATTATTAAGTCATTAATTACATCATTAATCTAAATAAATATGAAATCAAATTTAAAAATAAATCTTTATAATTAAACACACTTCTTAATTAAACTAATATAATCACATTGAACCTAGCAAACCCATGACTAATAAAGTTAATCAAATTAAATTAAATCAAATAAAGAAAGACTCTCATCAATTTAATATGTAATCAAATCAAATCTCATTCAACCTACTTAAATAAGATAACTAATTAACTATCCAATGTATGAAATCAAAATACAAACCAAACTTTGACAAATATGACAAATGAATGAGATTAAAAATAAAATCCTAATTACAAAGAATCAAACTCAATTAAAAATTAAAATAAAATCTCAATTAATCCAATCCAATCAAACTACAAATAAATGAACCATGATAAATATAAAATTAAATCACGTAACCATAGTTAAAGAAAAGAATTAAATATTAATTTAAAAGGATATTGAATTATCAAGATTTAAAAACCAAAACATCTAATCTAAATTAATCAATCAAAACACATGAATTTAAAACAAACTTAAACTTCATTAGATATTAAGGATATTGAATTATCAAGATTTAATTAAACCAAAACATAATCTAAAATTAATCAATCAAAAATACATGAATTTAAACAACTTAAACTTCATTAGATATTAAGGATATTGAATTATCAAGATGTAATTAAACCAAAACATAATAATCAATCAATCAAATGCTTAAATACAAACTCAAATTCTAAATTCTCAAATCAAATAGATCAAATCAAATATTACACATTCAAATGGCTAATTAAGATACTTGGGACCTTAGTTAGACTCTTTAGGGTTAGGATGTAGAATGGGTGAGTTTCTAAAATGAGATTCATTCTACTCTTCATTCTTGAGAACTTAAACATCATTTTAACCAAATAAAAGTGAAATTAAAAAATGGAAAATAAATTATTAAATCATTTAAATTGAAATCACCTTAAAGATAAAATTTAAACAAATTCAAACTCCCAAATTGAAACTTAAACTAAAGAAGCCTAGTTCGTCACACAAACCTTAAGCACACATTAGAATACTAAGTCACCACTTCTAGTGGTAAGTTAAGGCATTGTATGATGATGTTATGTTTGTTTTGTAATGTAATATTTTAGACTGATATTAGGGTGTATGTTTGTGAGACCTGGATGTTAGGGTCATTATTAAATTTTTTCTGTTGTGCTTAAGGGTCACTCAGAATAAAAATATAAATTTTTTTGTTGTGAGTTTAGCCTAATAACCTAAGCATAGGGTTTAATACCCATGTGTAAAAGTCCAAATTATTCATATAATTGCTTTGGGTTTATGTGTGTGTTTAGCTAACATTAACAGTGTTAGATTTACTTTTCTTATTTTAATGTAATTTTGTATTAAGAATTAGGATTAGTGTTATGGGGATTAGGAGCATGAGCATTAGAAAGCTTAGTCCCCAGGTGCCCTATGATGCCTTTGAGCAAATCAAAATCAAAAGGAAGAAGAAGAAGAAATGAAGAAAAGAAGACCCATATAATATATTATTTTATAATCCCGCAAATGGTAAGAGTAAAGTCGGCTACATCTTTTTTTTTCTTTTAGGTTGTACAACGTAACCCTAATCAAGACCGGCCTTTTATTCTTTTACCTGTAGTCTATAAAATTGTTTGATGTTATGTTTAGATTGCTGAATTAGAATTACATACTTTTCCTAGTTTCTTCATGTTTGGAATGCCCGGACTCTTAAGAGTTCTATAAAAATTAATATTTCACCCCACTAATAACTCACAATTAAAATTTAAAATGACTCATAACCTCACATAAAAGCTTAGGAATTAAATCAAGATAATAAAATTTTTAGCAACCCCTTAGGTAAATGAATGAATGTATAATATCATGCATGTCATATTCTTCCACTCTTGTTAAAAGTGGCTTAGAATGAAGGCTTAACCTGTGGAGATCCTTGATGGAAGAACACCCCTTTCTCTTGATTTGACCCATAATCAAGTTCTCATGCATTTAGACATACAAAATTCCATACCAGGTCAAAATAAAGAGTTCAAAAGAATCAAATAAATTTGATAAAATATGCATTAGATTAAGTCATGATTTCACCACCCATGCTCAGTCTCTAGGGATGAGTTTACAGGACTTAGTTTCCTTAAATAAACAACAACCATCATCTTGTAAAGCATAAGAGACTTGCCTACAATGGATTTAAAGTGACGAAAGCTGAGTCAGTCGCCACCCCAAAGCTGTAATAAGTCCAATAGTCAGTGATTTATTCTCCCTCAGGAGGTAAACCATATATCCATTTTCACTTAGATTTAGCTCGCTTTGGCCCCTCGTAAGCTCCCTAAATTTAGGATTTGAGATTATTGTTTCATGGCTACAAGCAAAATCCTCACCTCTGTGCATTTCCACAATATTGTGTTATGGAATTAGCTCAATAAAAATGTCAACTCAAATAATTAAATCTCTTCACTCTCAAAAAATATAAAGTCCAATATAGGGTAAATTGGAATACTCACTAGGCTTCCGATATGAGCATTCTCTACCCATCTCCCTTTGACTTCCAATAATAAGTCTTCTCCTTGATCTATCCAATTTGATTTTCTAAAATGGCCAATCCATTGATAGTCTTAACCTTGAAATCTTTGGAGACCCTAATTGTCTACTTTAATTGAGAGTATTCTTAAGGAATTTCTAATTTTTTTAGGATGTAATTAACTATGGGGGCCTGCCTTCATAGGAAACTTAATGAACCTGGCTTAAAATAAACCCCACTTTACTTTTCCATAAAAGTAAAATCTGGTATATTCAAGACCCATCATGCCTTAGAGTCCTTAGTGATTGTCCATTATAGGTGGTGATTTCTATCTTTTGAGATAGTACATCATTCCTTAATGTCATACGATCACTTCAATAAGTACCCCTAAGATCTGTGTCCCACATCTCAAAAATAAATACCACAATCCTCCAAAGTAGGGACCAGCTGCTGGGGTGATCCATTGACATGGCAATGGGTCAAAGCCAACCTAACTTACAGTGAATCCGCTAGGGACTTAGATCAATTAAAAGATAGTCAAGATTAATTTCATTTTAAATTTGTTTTTGAATGGATCCCATCAGTTTGCATGGACTGCACTAAGTAGGGGCCATGGTGGCCTTGGGCTAAGCCAGATTTACCAATCCAAAGAGAAAAGTCTACCAACCATAAGGTAGGACTAACCAACTAGAGGGATGTCTTTTGGTGTGCAATGGTTAAGTTAGGAAGAAAGCGTGGGGACTCACATCTTTCAAAACTTGGAACAATTGGGGTGATCGGTTGGCAAGGCAATAAATCAAACCCAACCTAAGGCTGACTATTGAGTGAATGCCACTAGGGGACTTAGATCAGCTCAAGGATAGTCAAGATTAGTTTCATTTTTTAAAATTTGTTTATTTTGATAAATTTTATTAGTTTGTGATGGATCACATTAAGAAGGAGCTATATTAGCCTAGACCTATCTTAGATTTACTAGACCAAAGGGAGTAGCTTCCCGGCAATGGGAGAACTACCCGACCAAAGGAGTGCCTTTCAGTTTGCAATGATCAATTCAAGGGAAGAAATCTCGGTGACTCACATCTTGCTCTACAAAAGACCATTGGGGTGATCGGTTGCTGTAAATCGAACGACCTGTGGATACCATCAATTTGTGACAATCATGCTAGAAAGAATGCATCATAAACTTATATCTTCCAAAGCAGAATGGCTATTGGGGTAACCTGTTTGTGGCAAAATAGATTGAGCCCTATCTGATAAATATCAAGTGAATAATGGAGTATTGTTTTTGGGTAAATATTTGAAAAAGAATTAATTTGTTTGTTTTGATTATTTATCATGGACTAGAAGGGAACTTATATCAACCTAGACCTATCTCAGATTTATTGAACCAAGGGAGAATCTGCACATCTACTGGACAAATTCTCCAACCACAGGGGTGGCTACTAGGAAAGGAGAACTATCCAATCTAAGAGTAACTCGGGTAGTGGCTAAATGGGGTTGCAAAGGATGTGATCAAAATAGAATTCCCTTTGGGAGAGGGGTCATTAAGGGCTTGATCCAAAACCCTAGAGAAGATGACATGGCTAGTCATATATCAAATATGTATTTAGTGGAAAACTCAAGGAGAAAGCGTGGGGACTCACATCTGCCAAGAGTAGTGTATCTACCGGGTGAGTTGCTGTCAGCATAACGAATATCAACCAACCTAAAGTGCCCATCAGTTTACAACAATTAGCATAGGAGGTAAGCTTAGGGACTTACATCCTCCTATAGCAGAACTGATTATTAGGATAGTATGTCTTTGGCTCGACAGGTGCCCTTCGACCTAGGGCGACTATTGAGTGAATATCGCTGGAGGACTTATATCGACTCAAATGTAGTCAAGAGGAAAGGAACCTTTGGGGGGACTTATCCTATACCTTGAATATGCTCAACCTAGTTAGTGCATGATGGTTAGTTCAGGAAGAAAACTTGGGGACTCATATCCTCTTAAATAAAGTCAACATGAGATAGCTTAGTAGTTGGGTAGTGAAGCCTACCAAACTAATAAAATGCTCATTGGTTTGCAATGATCAAGTTAGGAAAAAAGCATGGGGAGTCACATCCTTCAATAAATGATCACTGGAGTGACATACTAATGAGGTTGCATGTAGACCCGACCTAAAACAGCTAATGAGTGAGTGCCACAAGGGCTTGCTCCCACATCGAAATAACTTGAGACAAAATATTTGTGTTTATTTTTGTGCTTATGTTAAAGGGAAAATGATGCCACTCGGGTTCTCTTACACCTATCCTTAATGCGTCATGGTAGATTTTGATGAAATGGTGCAATGGATGGCAATCGAGATTTCTCACTAAGAAAGGATTCCGCTTGAGTTCTCTTACAGTTAACTAAGTTGTACTAATCAAAATAGGATGCCTCTTGGGTTCTCTTACACCTATTTTAATTGCATCGGGAGATTATGTTTGTTTGTGTTTGTGTTATGAAAGAGGGATAGAATGCCTATGGGGACTTTACACCTATCCTAGACACGTCATGACAGATTCGTAAGATAAGCAAACAACGCTTCAAAAGAATAGAAGATTTTGATGAAATGGAATCAAATTTTTATTCTTTTATTGATAATTATTTTCAAACATATTTTATGGGTAATATTTATTCAAATATACCTCATTAATTGGAAGCATCGGGTGTTCCTCTATATAATCAATGAGCATATAAGATCTTCCTAGGTAGGCCTTCTCTATGACATAGGGGCCTTCACAAGTGGGTTCAAACTTATCTCCTATCTTTCGACGGGCAACAATTGGTCTCGTTAGGACTAACACAAGTTCTCCTACTTTGAAAGATCTAGAGCAACTAGCTTGTTGTGAGCTTAAATCATTTGGGCCTTGTACAACTCAAAGTTCTGGCATGTCCGTAGGTGACTCTCCTCCAAATCTTGAGCTCTTCTAACCGAAACTTTGTATTCTGCCCTGTAGTGAGCTTGCTACCCAATGCTATCCTTAGTGACAGGAGTTGAACTTCTAGAGGTAGAACGGCTTCGATCCCATACAGTAAGAAAAATATGGTAGACTATGTTGGAGTTCGGTGTGTGGTGTGGTAGGCCCACAAGGCTTCAACCAACTACTCATTCCACTACCACTTATTATCATCAAGAGTCTTCTTTAGTATTGGATGAGAGTTTTGTTGAATGCTTCTACTAAGCCATTTGCTCTGAGGTAGTAGATGATGGAGTATCTCCAATCTATACTATATCTTTTGGCAAAGCTATTGATCTTGGTACATTTGAATACAGTACCATTATCGAATATAATTCATCGATGCACCCTGAACCTATATATGATATGGTTCCTAAAAAATTGAAGCACATGCTAAGCTGTGACCTCTCTGAGTGAGATTGCCTTTGTTCACTTGAAAAAATAGTCGGTGGCAGCTAGAATGAACCGATGACCCTTGGAAGAAGGAGGATCAATATGACCCACAATGTCAGTACCCCAACACTCAAATTGCCATGATGCCAATGTTGGGGGGTATAATGTTGGGTGGTTGATGTATAACCACAATGTACCGACACGATGGCATCTCTAGCATCCATGCCTATAATCATCAAGGCAGAGTGTCAGTCTCTTGATCTTCATCTTCATCTTCAAACCAGACTGATGCACTCTGTATATACCTGAATGTACCTCAATTATAATGCCACAGGCTTCATGTTTATCTAAACAATGTAACCATATTTGATCAAAGGACCGTCGGTACAGGTGCCATCAATGAGAGCATAAGAGAGAGCTCTCTATTTCACCTGATGGGCTTATGACTTTTCTTGAGGTAGTTTATCGATGTTCAAATAGTCTATGAATGGTTGACTCTAATCCAGCTACTTGTCCTTATAGGCAACGACAACCTCCCCTTCAAGGGAAAGTCTCTCGATGAGTTTAGCATCAATAAGGGATAGGACTTGTCTATTTTGGACCCTTATTGGAATGAACGCATCTTCTGTACATGCCAATTATTTTGGCAAGTTTGACAAAGCATCTGCTACTGTGTTCTCTACTCGATGAACCTTGTAGATGGTGACTTCAGAGATTTAGGCTAACAGCTTCATGGTATATTCATGGTAATGATGAAGCTCGTGTTTGAGAACTTGAGGCACAATGATTGATGACCAATTGAGAATCCCCAAAGATGTTTGCTCTTGACACACACTGATAGCTAACTCAAACCATAATCAAAGCCTCATTTGGCTTCATTGTTGGTGAAGGGATTAGAAAGATAGTATGACAATCTCATCACATCACGCCTAGAGTTAAGAGAACTATTCCTACCCCTGCTTTCACGGAAGAGTAGATAGTGGTGCTTCCCTTTATGAAAAGAAGTTGCACCATAAAAATACATCTTCCATCAACGGTTGTTAACCTCCCCTAAGTTCATGATATGTTCATCAGGGAGATTGTTACTAAGTGGAGAATCAGCAGGAAGTGGATGTGCTACTAAGAAATCCGTTAGTGCTTGTCCTTTTACCACACAGAGGGGTACAAATGTGATATCAAACTATGAGAGAATCATGGATAATCATGCCAAATGTCGAGATTGCATTGACCTTGTCTTGAGGTACTGTAGTGGATTGGTTCTAGAAATCAAGTTCATCTTATGAGAAAGCATATAGTGTCGTAGCTTTTGGGAGGCAAAGATCAAAACTGGGTAATGTTTCTCAATGGGTGGATAGTTTGCTTCAACAGGAATCAGATGACAACTGAGATAGTAGAGAGCACTCTTCTTCCCTTCGTCATTATCTTGGGCCAACAGAGCACCGAAAGAGTCGTCCAATGCAGTAGTGTAGAGGATGAGTGGCATGCCCGGATAGGGGCTGCTAGAACTGGCGGCTTCACCAAATACTGTTTGATATCTTAAAAGGAATGTTGGCACTTATCATCCCACTTAAACTTGGCATCCTTTTTGACAAGTGTTGAGAATGGCTTGCATCTCCCAGATAGGTTGGAAATAAAGCATCTTAAATACGCCAACCATCCTTGGAAAGATCTGAGTTGACTTAAACTTTTAGGAGGTGGCATTTCTAAGATAGCTTTGATATTTTCTAGATCTATTTCTATTCACCGATGTCAGACAACAAACCCGAGAAATTTTCTTGAAGCTACTCTAAATGCACATTTCAGGGGATTCATTTTGAGGTTATATTGTATTAACCATTTCAAAACTACTCTCAAGTTAAAGAGATGGTCTTCCTTTTCTCTGCTCTTGATCACTAGATCATCAACATAACACTCAACTTTATGATGGATGAGTTCATTGAAGATCTGAGTCATGGCCCATTGGTATGTAGCACCATCATTTTTAAGAATGAAATGCATGACCTTATAATAATAGATTTTGATCGGGGTTGTGTGGTATGCTTAGCTAGGATTTAAGATTGAAGTTTTCTAAGTATAAAAATATTCAACTTAGAGGGTGATTTCATTTAAGTTGTTTAGTTGATTTGGGTTAATTTTATTTTGTGTTTTGATTAGGTTTGAATGAACATAGGATTAATTACTAAGTGTTGTAAAGAGAGGAAAAGAGAATGGAACTTCTCTTTCCTCCCTACCTTAAGTAATTTCTAAGGTAGATTCATATTTGATTCTTCTTTAGTAAATTTTTTATTATGTGTTTTAATTAATCCTAAGTTTCTATTTTTCCTAAACAAACCTATTCAAAAAAGAAAAGCATTTTAAGATTAAGTAAAGTGAAATACCATCACATAACACACATCACTTCATTTCATTCCCAACATGTGTAACATACATATGGATGAATCAAGCATATCTATACATGCAAATGAGAATGTTTAGTAATGATGAATTCTAAGTAGTGTTACTTAAGAAAATTTGGATGCTTTATGATGCATGATTTTGTTAAGTAGAAAAGGGTGATTTTTTTATCCATTTTTGACATGCACATTTATATGTATGAAAGGAATAAGTGAGTATGGCGCCATTGTTAGCACCAGGGGTGTAAGATACAAGACCTACTTAGGGCTACTTAAAGCCTCGCAACCCTGGGGTTGTCCAGACTAATAAACTACTTTCCTTAAATATATATGCATGTTCAAAAGAAATGAATGGAAAAAGAAAGATGCAAAAGTTTATGTTTGTTTGATTGTTTAATTTTATATATGTGATGTAGAATTCCTTGTTAAGTCATGACATAGGAGTGTATAGGAATGGATTTAAGAAGCGCTATGTCCTTTTCAAATGGACTATGCACTTCACAAATCCTATACATTTCTATGTTAAGAAAGAGAGGGAAAATCACATAACACATTTTATGTTATTCACATGCAAGCTCATAAGTACTTATAAATATCATACCTTTCAGTTTTGATGTTTAATTCATAAGTTTTAAAATAATTTTAGATTTAATAGTCATAATAGCCATTCATATCCTTACTTTAGACAAAACATGTAATTTAACATAAAGGAAACATTTCATTTTTAATTTGATTTTCAAAAAGTATGAATGCATGATTTTCATATGGCATACACATTTAGCATGCTATGAAAGAAATAAAGTGATGAAAGCAATGTAAGTTTATCCACCCTAATTAATTCCTAAATACAATCCTATGAATAAGATTATTTAAGGTAAATCAAATTTATTTTAAGGAGAGTTTGGATTTTGTTTGAGTTTGATTTCAATTTAAGAAATGTGAGGTGAGCTTGCTGGTCCTAACCCATTCCCACATGTGTATGATATTTTAGTTTAATTTTTAGGTGATTAGACCAATTTTATGCTTTGGTTAGGTTAAGGTGTGAATTAAGTGTATTAAATACCCCATTACCTACACCACTTTAACATACTTAATCAAATAATTATGAGCCAATGATATTACATAAAATCACATAAGGAATTTAAACCAGCAATGCACCTAGAAAAGAAAGGGCCTAATGCAATTGGCTTACAATTAATGATTAAGTTAAAGGGTTTAATTTAAGGACTTTCATAACCCTTCCCACACATGTGGGTTGGACTTTGATTTCCTTAAGCAACTTAGGTTATTGAACACCTAAGCAACTACCCAAGAAGAATTGATTAAGTTCTGGAATGTTTTGATTTAAAAAAAATTAATTAAGCAAGTGATTAGGAGATTAACCCTTAATTAAGTTTAGATTAAGAAAGGAAAGGGGTTTAGGGAATGGCTTAGGAAAAATTCCCCAAATCCATTCTATAAACCTCTTCTTAACTTAAACAAGGCTTAATTAACTTAATAAAGGGATTAAACTACTATTCATATGCTTAATTACCCTTAATTACATAAAGAGAGTAATTAAAGATTCATTAATTGATCTCCTTAATTAATCCATTAATAAATTAAAGAAAATTAGGGAGGCAAAAGTCATCCCCCTAAATGCACATTAGAAGTTTGGAATTAATCAATGGGATAATTAGGAGTAATTAGGGCTATTAAATTTTCAATAAAACTCTAATTAAGAAAAATGCATTATTCAAAACCCATTGGAAATAATTTTAGAATATTCTCCTCAGAATTATCTTTACAATGCATTTTACCTTGTATTTTTATGATTTTTCTAGAATTAGCTATGCAATTATGAAGATTCAGCCATTAAGGATAATTAATTAAATCCCTAATTAAAATAGCTAATCCCATCTGCCACCTGGAGGCTGGGCGTGCACTTTCCATGTGGGGAGATGGGAGAGGCCACTTAAGTTATCACATCGTAGTGTCGCATCAGCGGCGGCGCTACACGCTTTCTCCTCATCCGTCCAATCAAGGATCGGACGATTGAGATAAAGCTTGCGGTATTAAGGGATTAACCTAATATTCATGTCTTGATCATGGCTGTCCATCCAAAATTCGTGGATGTATGGCCCATGATCCATCGTTGAGTTTCTCTATGGGAAAGGGGAACTATCCAACATCCATGGCATGATCCGAGCTGGATTGAGCTCGAATTGAACTTAATCTCAACCTACACCATCATCACGCGAGGGAGAAGACATCCAACGGCTAGTTTTACATGAAGTGAAAATTCCTTTCACAAAAGACCACACACTCTCTAGTTTAAGCTCGGTTTGACCCATACCACCCAGGAGGCTATCACCGCCAATCATGATGGGGACTGCAGTGGAGATGAAGCTCTGTTGAAATTTTCAAGCCTTGGGATTGAGTAGATCTCTCTATGGATCAAGCTCACCTTCAAATCCTTGTGGTCTTGATTGAAGTCCCACTTCCCTTGCCTTGAGAACTTGGATTAAGCTTTAGGCAAGTTCGATTGAGTCCTTTGATGAAGCTTACAATAGGAATTGGCTTGATTTGAAGTATTGAGTAAGTTGGGAAAAGGGTGGAGCTCCCCCATTTTTGGCTTGAAGAAATCAAAAATGGAGAATTGGAATTCACTCTAGGAAGCTTGGGGAGACTTGCAAATTCTTGCTCTAAGTTCCCTTAGCTCAATCGAGTCTATGCCTGTTGGATTGAAGTGGAATTATGGGGAGTATATCTCCCCCTAGGTGCATCAGATGGTCGAGCAGAGCTTTGTCATTTTGATCCAATACACCCTATTCAATGGGTTTGTTGGGGACTTGCACATGATTGTTTTGAGTGTGGAGTGGAGAAGCTCCCATGTGCTTTAATTGAGTGGAGGAGGGATCCCATGTGCTCAATGGGTGATGGTTTTTGGGCATTGGGTTGGGTTTTGACAAACCCCAATTAATAGCACCATGTCTAATAGTGACCATTTGGTCGACTAGGAGGATGTTAAGTGTCCATGAAAAGGAATTGACCAATTCTAAGTGGTTCGATTTTAGGTTACCCTATGGCCTAGGGTAAAATGGTCATTTGCTTTGTATTTCAAATTGAATATGTTTGTACGATTGAAAAATGGGTTGGGCCAAGTTTTCAATTTGAAGTTGGTTTGATATGATTTGGCTCATGTTGACCCATTTAGGTCAAAATGGGTCAACTTGGGTCAAGTTGACCAATTGGTCAAATTTGGTCAAACCAAAGATTGGGTCAAGTTCATATGACCATTTGAAATATTTTGGCATCATTGGTTTGGTTTGATTTGATTTATATTTTCATTTGGTTCATTTGATTTCATTTAGGTCAAATGGGTCAAGTTGACCAATTTGACCCATTTGACCTATTTGGGTTAGGTCAAGGGTTGGTTTATGTTAGGTTGATCATTTGAAATGGATTAGTATCTTTGTTTCCAATCAATTTGGTTTATATTTGGATTTGGCTCAATTTGACCTTTTAGGTCAAGTTGGGTTCAAGGTCAATTGGGCTAGGTTGGGTCTAGTTGGCCAATTGGGGCTTTGGTCAAGTTCAACAATCATTTTAGAATGAATTTAACTCATTAGCTTCGATCAAGCTTAGATCAAGATTTTGACTTTTAGGTCAAGTTCAACTTGGGTCAAGTGACCAATTAGGCTAGGTTAGGCTCAAATGATGACTTGGTCAAGTTCAAACATTGATCATGACTGAGTTTTGATCAATGGTTTCAATCAATTTGTCCTGTGGTAGATTTTGGCTAGTTTAGGGTTCATTTTATGTAAGTGTTGGCTTGGTCAAACTATAGGTTTGACTTAATTTGACCCAATTTGAGTGATTGATCATGTTATGATGATTGTAGCTCATAATGTGAGGCTTAGTTGGGCTTAGTTTAGTCTAATTTGGTTAGGATTAGAATTTGGCTCATAAGGGTACTTTAGGTCACTTTGGGTCAAGTGACCCTAAGTGGGTCAAATGGCTTGGTCAAAGCTTAATTTGAGCTTGATTGAACTTACATATGGACTTATTATTGAAATATAAATCCATTTGCAAGAGAATTGAAGTCAAATGGGTTTTGATTCATTTGATAATTTCAAGTTCAAAAGGGTAAAACATGAGTTTGTGGTATGATTTTGAATTTAGTTTTGGTTTGGTGTTTAAAGTTTATGTTTATATTTGGATTCATGATTGTAGGATTGATTGAATCATGAAGAAAAATCAAGGGTTAGGCTTGATTTGTATTTGATTTGGCTAAGTTCAAGATTTTCACTTGAAAGGCTTAGGTTGGATTTTGATTGAATTTGGATTTGAGTTTTGAATTTATTTTTGGATATTTGAATTTATATTTCATATAAATGGGTTAGGAGAAAATTTCTTGAATTTGAATTGATTTATATTTGAATTAGGCTATGTCCATAAGGTAGAATCAAAGTAACTTAGGAAAGATTTTTTATTTGGATTTGAATTTTAAATTTGGTTTGATTGATTTGAATTTAAATTTCATTTATATATGTGAATATAAATGAAAATATAAATGGATTGTGAGAAAATTTCTTGAATTTGAATTGATTTAGATTTGATTTAAGCTAAGTCCATGAGAGGGAATCAAAGGACTTAGGAAAGATTTTTGATTTGGATTTGAATTTTGAATTTGGTTTGATTGATTTGAATTTATATTTCATTTAAATATGTGAATATAAATGAGAATATAAAAGGGTTGTGAGAAAATTTCTTGAATTTGAATGGATTCAAATTTGATTTGAGCTAAGTCCATGAGGTAGAATCAAAGTAACTTAGGAAAGATTTTTTATTTGGATTTGAATTTTGAATTTGGTTTGATTGATTTGAATTTATATTTCATTTATATATGTGAATATAACTGGGTTGTGAGAAATTTTTTTGAATTTGAATTGATTTAGATTTGAGTTGAGCTAAGTCCATGAGAGGGAATCAAAGAACTTAGGAAAGATTTTTTATTTGGATTTGAAGTTTTGAATTTTTTTTGATTGATTTGAATTTATATTTCATTTATATATATGAATCTAAATGAGAATATAAGTGGATTATGAGAAAATTTCTTGAATTTGAATGGATTTAGATTTGATTTGAGCGAAGTCCATAAGGTAGAATCAAAGTAACTTATGAAAGATTTTTTGCTTTGGATTTGAATTTTGAATTTGGTTTGATTGATTTGAATTTATACTTCATTTATATATGTGAATATAAATGATAATATAAATGGGTTGCGAGAACATTTCTTGAATTTGAATTGATTTAGATTTGATTTGAGCTAAGTCAATGAAAGGGAATCAAAGGACTTTGGAAAGATTTTTTTATTTGGATTTGAATTTTGAATTTGGTTTGACTAATTTGAATTTATATTTCATTTATATATGTGAATATAAATGGGTTGTTAGAAAATTTCTTGAATTTGAAGTGATTTAGATTTGATTTGAGCTAAGTCTATGAGGTAGAATCAAAGTAACTTTGGAAAGATTTTTGATTTGGATTTGAATTTTGAATTTAGTTTGATTGATTTGAATTTAAATTTCATTTATATATGTGAATATAAATGGGTTGTGAGAAAATTTTTTAAATTTGATTTGATTTATATTTGATTTAAGCTAAGTCCATGAGAGGGAATCAAAGGACTTAAGAAAGATTTTTTATTTGGATTTGAATTTTTAATTTATATTTCATTTATATATATGAATATAAATAAGAATATAAACGGGTTCTAAGACAATTTCTTAAATTTGAATGGATTTAGATTTGATTTGAGCTAAGTCCATGAGAGGGAATCAAAGGACTTCGAAAATATTTTGGAGTTTGGAATCCAATCATGGGCTTCAATCATGAGTTTCAATTATTTAGAATTGATTCGTGATTTGAGAAAATCCATTGAATTGGTTCAAGGTTTGAGTTAGAGTTGGAGTTGATATGAGTTTGGAGACAATCAATAAAGTTGGAATTGATTTGATTTTGGAGTTTTGACTTGGAAGAAGGAAGTGAGGATTTGGTTCAAGCTATAGGGTAGAAAAATTTTTCTAACACCCCTAAGGCATGACCTAGTCCTTTGGCTAACTCTTCTAAGTCTATGGGGCTAGGTTGAATGTCCACTTAATCACTAGAGGTTTCTTAAGACTAAGGAACTCTTAAAGTCTAAGAGAAGTCCTATGTCTAAGATTGAAGGGTTGAGAGCTCATCCTAAAAATGAGGTCAACAAAGATCAGCATTTAATATTTTTTCATTGTTCATATGTTTTAGTCCAAAGTAGAATTTTCTCCATCATATAGATGGTGATGCTCCTAACTTGAAGTCAAATTGTCAATCATTATGAAGATGTAAAAGGAAGATTTCTCACATATGGTGCCAAACAACTGATGTCATTGAAAAATCTCCTAGCTTAAGCACAAATTTTGATGTATGTGTTATTGAACATCACTTAGAATCAAAATCTTAATCTTTCTAACTATCTTTTGATCATCATACAACTGATATAAAATAACTTGAATAGATTGAAAGCAATCTGATTCTAAGTCTAGACTAGCCCAAATTAAGCACTTAAAATATAATTAAAAATTTTGGGATATCAATCAGATCTTTAAATAACTTTTAAATGTGAAATATTTATAATCAAATCGAGCATTTTAATGAGCTGAATCTAATAAGCCTAAGATATATTAATTTTGACTTTATTTGAACATTCAAAATCTTAAAATACATTAGATGATCAAATGGACCATTTTGAGCCGTCCGATGGAGTGGTTTGAATTTTGTTTATATTTATAAAAATGTCACTCTCATAATCTATAAATAATCCCTTATTCTTTACATATAAAAGGGAAGCTGAAGAGGAGAGAGAGCTCTAATACTTCAAGAATATGAAAAGATAATTAGACCACTGCCCGACAGTCACTGAATCACTATTGGCCATCACCGCTAGTCAACATCATTATGTACCTCCATGCATGCACCATAAGTCAAGTCGAGCTCACAAGACAAAACCGATCAACGTAGGTGTCAGCTCTAAAAATTCTCCACCGACCTCTAGATAAATTGAATAGAAGAGAGTATGATTTGATTATCGGTGTAATTTTCAGAAGGCAGATGGAATAGTATATAAGACACTACCGAGAGATTTCATCCTCATTTGGTGAGGACTTTAGATATGGTTCTATGTTTCTTATAGGCACAAGCCCCTATAGTTAATTACCCCTCCCAATCAGTGAGAGAGAACTTTCAATTAAGGCTAGTCGTTAGGTCGCTTAACGCATACCGTATAGTAGCAGCATATGAAATTTTAGAATTTAAGATTATGAAATTCATCATTTCAGCTTAAACTAGATGGTTTGGGTAATGATGACGTGTCCGACCTAGATCCCATGGTTCCATCATCCCGGGCTATCGTGGTCCCTCGTCTACTTAGTCATAAGAAGTAGTCGACCCAACTTGACCGAAGGATCCTTATTAGCAATACATGGGTTATGTCATCCAAGAAATCCTTGTAGACCTGGGGTGGTGTTTGTCTAAGGAGATAGACTTAAGTTTACCTTAGGTAACATAGGGCTTTTTGCCCTATCAGGTATACCCTATGGCTCACAACTCAAAGGGCAGAGCCATTGGGGAACATGCAGGCTACAATCGTGATCGTAATTTAATGGTGTCATTTGGCGGCAACCACCCAATTAGAGGACTCTAGACATAACTATATCATATGTGGAGCTTACTGACCAAACCACACAGTTAGAGGACACAAACCAAGTCCTTGCTGGCATGAGATTGATTGAGAGTGAACATAGTAGAACACTTGATTTGACACTGACTCCTTTGTGAGCTAGAGTTTGCCTTAATTTTTCACCTTCAATAAACTATTGCGTAAGGTGGATTGATTTTTAGCTTTAAGTTCTTTAAAGACTGATTTTTATTTAAACAGTTTTTAGATTGACACTCAATTTGAGTTAATTTGATTTGAAATTAGAATGACATTTTGATGGAAGTATCCCCTCCAGTTGAAATCACCATTCAATAGAGACATCATCAGGGTAGTTAATTGATTAAATCGAATATTTGAGAACTTTAGATCATGTCAACTCTAGTTCTAATGAGGATCGATCTACTATCACATAATGTAATTAGCTTAGATATTTTACTAAGTTGAAATTCTTATAATAGATTTTTAGATTTTGTTAATCCAGACCCAGTCCTAAGACTAAATCAGAAAGCAACCCACACAACATCCTCATACACTTGAATTTAAGCATTCAGCATAGTGTCATGGCCCATGCGGGTGTATTTAAGAATGCCTTAATTAATGCCTTTAGTATGCTTGTACAATGTGTTGTGAATCTGGTGGCATTGAAGGTGTTGTAAATTTTAAAATATTACTCACACTTGGATTGATTTTTGAATTTTTCAATTCTCAAATATCATTTAGCATGTAGTTGTTAAAGAAGTTTCAAGTTTTTATCAATTAGTCACTTTTAGCTTTTATTCAAAACCAAAAGAACTAATTTTTACCTCTATAAATGAGCATTGAGTTTATCATAACTCTAATTCAAATTATAAGTTTTATTGATTCACCAATGTATAGTAACTTGAGTGATTATTGAAGGAGTTTGTATATACCCATTGCCAAGCTAGTTAATTACACTATAAATCCTTTTATAAATTTCATTTGAATACCATTATTCTTAGAACTAAGCACTTAGATAAATCATAATTCTCATGTGCTTTAAAAATAACTTCAAATATAGGATTCAAGTGATCCTTTTAAAGGCTACATTCATGAGTGATGTTGAGTTGCCTAATCGAACTTGTGCTTGTGAAAAAGCTATCAAATTGCTTGCACCTTTGTTTCCAATTGGACACTGATTTATCATCAATTATTGGCCATTTGATATTCGATCAAGATTCTTATTTCTTTCAATATACTCTAATTTGCAATTGTTCAATTAGTTCTCTTATAAGTTTGCTATCAGCCTCTCCAAGTTTCAACTAAAGCTTGTTTAGTTTTGTGAAGTTTGAAGAAAAGATAACCTGCTCACTCAATAACTTATGCAAATAATTGACAACTATTTCATAAGAACATGTCTTCCTTCAATGTCCACGAAGGCTTTATTCAGTTCTTGATATGAATCTTGTAGTGTGTTATAGTTATGATTAGTTTTTTTCAGTAATTCTTAATTCTTAAAATGGCAGCATCATTAAATCCTTTATGAATATCATTCCAAGTTTGATTTCTTTTTGCACATTAATCTTAATTTTGGGACTTTGCACTTTCATATTATTTCATTGTTTATGTGTTTTCTCCTTTTTAATGAATTTTAATTATTTGCCCCTTTTTTTACCTAAGTCTAAAAATTTGACAAAATTTTGACGATTTTGGCTGGGGAGTGACATAGATGTTGGCTTACTGGTATGCCCTAATGAGTATAGTGGTGTCTTACACGTGATTTTTCCATCTGTCGCACCCTAATGAGTGTGATGAAACTTTCAAACCCACAAAGAAATAAGCATATACATATACACATTCACATATTGATCACATATATTCAGACTCATTTTTCTGCGTGTTGCAATGATCAGCAAGGAGACAGAGATGGAGATGTTGGAAACCAAAAGAAGAACCCGCTTAATGACGATGTTCCTCCAGGTAAAGGAAAAGGAAAAGGGAGATGGAAAGGAGATGCTGAAGAGAGAAGAACCCGCATAATGATGGTGTTCCTCTCCGATTATGGCAAAATGGAATTGAAAAGGGAGATGGAAAGGGATATGCTGAAAACTGAGAGGAGAACCCACCTAATGACAGTGTTCCTCTTTGATTGCAACAAAGAAAACAATGGGATTTTTGGATTGAAGAAATGAGAAAATTTTCGGATTGAAGAAATGAGGGAAAATCAGGGAAAGAGATATTTTTTATTTGGTGAAGAGAAGGGAAGAAAGAAAAGGAAATGGAAGAAGAGAAGAAGAAGAAGAAGGAAGATGAATTTTTGATTTTGAGAAAAAATGAGAGAAATTTTGGTTTGTTTTTGTGAGAAGAAGAAGAAAATAGAGGAGATGAAAAGAAGAGAATAAGGGGAAGGAAGAACTACCTTACTTGTGGTTGGAGGAGAGAAAAAGATAGGAGAGCTTTCGCTTTTGAGGGAGGTGAGTTCTGCCATTCGGTTTGAAGGAAGAAAAAAGTTGCGCTTTGGACAAGAGAGGTGGGAGGAGTAAGGCTCGATTTTAGACCAAGGCTATGGGAGCAGATCCTTCTTTTCATGCGGTTAAAGAGAAGAGGGAGGGATCACAAGGAGTAGTGAGGAGGAGGGAATAGTGCCATTCAATCATGGAGCGTGGAGGATGGAAGAGGGAAGCGAGCCTTTAGTTTGGAGATCCAAATTTAAATGGGATTGGGTGGAGCAGAGGGATCAGATCGTTTATTAGGTTATAAATAGGCTTATTTAATTTCTTTAAGCACTTAATCGCTTAAAATGAATTTTATAAAATTTTTATAATATATATATATATATATATATATATATATATATATATATATATATATATATATATTAGCTTATTTTGATATTTTGATGTGACGCCACAATTGTTTTAATCGGAGGCCATTTAGTTTAAGTCGGCGTCACATTTGGATCAATTTTACCTCAAAGTGCACGTTATCATTTTTGACTACTCAATTTTCACGCAGACTCATCTGAATTGAGTGCGAACAATCTTACTTGATAGATTTTGATGTTTTGAGACTAATGGCGTAATCAATTTCATGAACGGAGGTTATCTGGTTTACGTTGGTGCCTCCAAACCTCGATATGCATGCAGGTGCATTGATGACTCAATCACTTGATCTTCAAGTTATGCAATATTTATATTCTGACCAATTTTGATATTCTGAATACAATGGCGAAGTTCGTTCATTGATTGGAGGTCATTTGGGTTGATTTTGATAACATCCAGTGCATTTCAATCTTAATTTATGCACTGTCACTTCCGATCATTCGACATTTGCATGGACTTATCTGAATTGAGCATGGATAGTCTCGTTTTATAGTTTTCAATGTTTCAAAGTTAACGATGTAATTAATTTCATGAACAGATCATTACATCGCCGTAGCTCGACTCTGCGATATCGATACATCGCTTAATCGATTGATTGTTAGATTATGAAATATTTATATTTTAACCAATTTTGATGTTCTGAACGCGATGGTGAAGTCTATTCATCGATCGGATGTCATTTTAACTATTTTTAGTGACATCTAGTATATTTTGAGCCCCGATTTGTCACTTTCAAGTCCCTCGATTTGACTTGTGGGCTTCAACTTATGACACATATATGGAGGTCAACAAATGCCCCCAATAAAATGTGATTTGTGCATGGAGCGAGTTGCATTTGTTAAAATTGACTTTGGGTACCATAGAACTTGGATCATTTCAATTGACTTACGAGCTTTAATAGGATTTGTCATTAATATGATGCCTTATTTAGGACATGCTAAGTGACAGGATTGGCCGATTTGTCAGAACTGGCTTGTCAGATATATATGAGTTTTTACACTATCTACTCTCTACTTCAATGGCTTTGTTGAAGATCTCTTTCATTTATGTCATTGTAGATTTGAGTTTCCTCCAATCCTAGCTTCATGCTTGGTTGGGTTTGATGGAGGAATTGGTCTACTTATTTTGGGATTTGGAACTCCTTCTATCCTAGCTTTAAGCTTGATGGACTTGATGAAGGATTGACTTGATTTGTCCATATTTACTTGTCAGGAAGTGTATGTACACCCTAAGTGTTGCTGCTATATGGAATGGTACATATAGATGACCTAGCCTTGATAGACTCATTGAAGGTCTATAATGTCGAGCTATCAGCCTAGCAATGTATGCTTTAACATACTGAATAACTATAAATTTCTTTAGTTCGGTCATCAGCTTTGTATGAATTATAGAATTGTTCCCTCGATCCTGTGCTTTCTACTTTGACGGACTTAATGAGAAGATTGGATTTGATTTATGCTTTAAGCTTGATTATATCATTTTAAAATAAATTAAAATATCACCCTGCAGGCAATATAAAGATTGGCTTGAGGTAGCTTTGAATTAAGAGTTTCCTTTGATTGTCTTAGTCTATTAATCAAGTAGAAAGATCTCCTGGATTCTAGCGCTTGTTAAAGCTGATGGTTTGAGATTGCTACCATCATTGGGAATGACAGCAGGCTCTTTCACCTTTTCTTATAGCTTGTTGAGTGAGGAGAGCATCAACAACCCGACCATTTATATGCTTGTTGAGTTTGACTTTTAGAACTTACTCAAGTCTTCAACTTAAGCTTTGATGGGTTAGTGATTTGGTCACCAGACTGACAAACAAGGGCTCTTTCACTATGGCCTTTTCTTGTGCCTTGTTGAGTGAGGAGAGCGTCAACAGCTTGGGCATTTGTAGGCTTGTTAAGTTTGGCCTATATAACCCTCGTCCTAGACTTGGGATGTAGAGGTTGATATTTTAAAACTTAGATTGAAGCTTCCAAAATTGGGAGTTCTTCTGACTTCATCTTCGACATTTGACGAATCTGAGAGAAATTTTTTTAATATTTATGGCTGTCTTTTCATGTGTAGAAATAGATTCTTTTTGTTCCTGCAAGAACCTGCAACTTAACAATAATAATTATGAGTATATTCAGGGATTTCGATGTATAGCTCGATATCAACTAATCAATATATTCGAGGATCTCAGCATGATGTCAACTCAAATAATCTTGACATAAACTAAAATGCCCCATGTCTTGTAGGGGGAATTCTAAAGCACATTTAGAAGAATTTTCAAGATGAAAATGTGCAAATACATCAATATTTGAATTGATATTCCCTTAAGAAGGTTTTAACATGTAATATTGATTTCATTTATGTATATAAATCTAAAAATGTCTCCTATGTAACAAGGGAATTTTCACAAAAAACCTTTTTCATCTTGAGTGAGTATATTTATTTAGGGATCTGCAAGCATGTCGATAAATAGATATACTAAAAAAATACCCCCTGTCTTGCAAGAGATTCCTATTGTACCTCGAGAATGTATTCATCATGTATAATATTTTTTCAAGTATCGATCATTAATTGACGGCATTGTTCTTTCACCCTTTAGGTCAAAGAGTTGGTATGCCCCTCATTGATACACTTTTTCAATGACAAAAGAGACCTCCCAATTAGGCTCAAATTTGCCACCAAATTTTTGATTGAGAATAATTAGTCTTCTCTGCACCATAATCAATTCCCCTTTTGAATGTTGAGGGAGTATCATCAAAAGCCCGGACATCTTTGCAGATAAACTTCCAGATTTTGATGAGCTACAATCTAACTTCATCAAGCACGTCGAGTTCCTCCATTCTCAAATGAGCATTTTGATCTTCAGTTAGGTTGTATTGGATCTACTCAAAGTGAAGGCAACTCAACTTCAAACAAAAGAACGGCTTCAGTTCCAAATACCAATAAATAGGGAGTGGCTTTAGTCGATGTCTTATAAGTAGTTCAATATGCCCGTAGTACCTCTATTGGTTTAGTATTCCATTCTCTCTTATTTTTAGTAAGGATCTTCTTGAGCATCTTGACTAATATCTTGTTAAAGGCCTATGCCAGACTATTTGCTCTTAGATTATATATTGAAGAGTATCACCAATCAATTTTATATTTATTGATGAATCTATAAATCTTTGTATTTTTGAAATTTGTGCTATTATCAAAAATTATTCGACATGACACTCCAAATTTATAGATCACATTATGTGTAAAGAAGTTAATAACTCGATTAGCATTAACTTCTTTAAATGGAGTACTTACCCACTTATAGAAATAAAAAATCGTTAGGATGAAGCGTGTCCAGACGATGGTGAGATCAATTACATATATGTACCCCAACATTCAAATAGTCGGGATGCTATTATTGGGTGTAATAGATTTGGAGATTGGTGGATTATATTCTCATGTACTTGACATTCATGACACTTCTGGCATGATTGAATCTCTCACCATAGATGGCCAATAATAGCCCATCCTTTTGATCTTTACTGCCATCTTGGGACCTGACTAATGTGCACCACAAAGTCCTTCATGAACTTCAACATCACTTTGGTGCTTTCATCTGTATTTAGGCATCGTAGCCACATTTGTTCAAAGAATCTATGATATAGAGTTTTGTTGACAAAAGCATAGTGCAACATTCTCTTCTCGATTTGAGCTGCTAGTGATTTATTATTTGGTAATTTATCTTCTTTAAAGTGATGAATGGTTGCCTCCAATCATGTGGCTCTTCTACTATAAAGGCTTCTTCTCATTGCTTTTCAAGCAATGTCAAGCTTAGCTCTTCTTGGTACAACTTTTTGTTGATTTTGGGGAGCATCTGAGTCGCATCTTGCTGGGTCAAATTTGATAACCCCTCTACCTACGGGGATTGGTACTTTGCTGGCTCTAAAACTCATCGAGTAAATATGTTGATCATGACATAATCACCATTCATACTTGTCATTTCCTTAGCTAATTTTGATAAGCAATCAACTTTGCTATTCTTGATCGAGAGACTCAAGTTAGTGTGACATTTGATATTTTCTTCATAAGCTCGAGAACTCGCTTGTGATAGAAAGCTAACTTAAGATTGTTGATTTTATAGATGTCAAGTACTTGATTTATAATAAGCTGAGAATTGTTAAAAAATAAATAAGTTTTGAATGCCTATAAAAATAGCTTCTTCAAGACCTGCCACTAATGCTTCATACTCAGCTTCATTATTAGTTCTTAGCTCGATCAACCCATATGATCGTCTCATTATCCCTCCTTCTAATGTTATGAAGATGATGTTGATTCCTGCTCTTGCCCTTGAGAAATTTAGAGGTTTGACTTGTTTGATCGATGATACTCCATCAAAGTATATTTCACAAATTTATGATTTTTCTTTATCATGAATGAGCATAATTTGCTCATCAAGCAAATTTTCATTAAGAGAAGAGCCCGTAAGGATGGGATGTGCAGTAAAAAAATTTGCTAAGACTTGTCCCTTCACTGCCTTCTGCGGAATGTATGTAATATCAAATTGTAAAAGCAATACTACCCATCTTGTCAAGCGACCTGTCAATTCTGGTCTTATCATCAAGTACTTTAGCATATCAATCCTTGAGATGAGGGTAATCTTGTGAGAAAACATATAATGAAGGAGATTTTGGACTAAAGATCAATGCCTCTCTATCTCATTTTTCTCCTATCAATCTTCGATATAATAAAGAGCATTCTCTTTTTCTTCATTGCATGCCAATAATGCTCCAAGGACTCTTCTAATGTAGTGAGGCTTCCTGTGAGGAGCAAGGATTGGTGGATTTAACAGGTAGCTTTTAATGATATTGAAGACTTCTTGGCATTCTTTATCCCATTTGAATGGAGCATCCTTCTTCATCAACTTTACAAATGGTTGACATCATTTTGATAGGTTTGCTATAAATCGATGGATAAAATGTAAGCTATCTTTGTAAAGAACGGAGCTGACACAAACTCTTCAGTGGAGGCATCTCCACAATTGCCTTAATTTTAGCAAGATCGATTTTAATTCCTCTATGACGTACAATATACCTAAGGAATTTTTTGGAGGATATCCTAAATGCACATTTTAGAGGATTTATCTTGAGATCATATTTTCGATTCTTCTAATACAATCAAGTCTCAAAATGATTTTCAGATTTAAGCTCATCACCACCAAATTATCAACATAACACTCCACTTTTTGGTGAATCAATTCATCAAAGATGTTGGTGTAGCTCGATATTTTCAAGTCAAAAGGCTATGTAGCAATAGATGTCAATAGGTATTTTGAACCATGTATATTTCATCTTTGTGCCATCTTGATTTGATACCATGATCCATCCATGAATGAGAACATATCATAGTTGGAAGTATTGTCCACTAATAGTTCTGATATTGGAAGCAGACAGTCATCTTTTGGGCATGCCTTATTTAGGTCCCAGAAGTCAATGTAGAGATGGATTTGGTTGTTCTTCTTCCTAATGGGAACAATGTTGGCTATCCAATCTATATACTTTCTCTGAAGACAATCTTAGTTTCTTAATTACGTTTCTTCAATCTCCAATCTCATTCGCCTAGGAGCTTGCTTAACACACATCACATCTGGTTTAATAGCTAGTTTATGAACTGCTATAGCAGAGGATAAGCCTGGCATTTTAGAATATGTCCAGGCAAAGTAATCCCTGAATTCATAAAGTAGCATTTTAGCTCTTCAACTTTCTCATCAAGTAGAAGGGCACTAACGAAAGTTGGACGGGGATCATCCTTAACTCTTAGGTTGATTTCTTTAAGTTCATCCATAGTAGTTGTTTGTCTACCATCTTCGAGTTCTTCAGGTACATGTTTGGCTTCTACTTTTTCATCGTTTGTAAGAAGAATTTCATGGAGATCATCTTCTTTATCACTATTAGCTTCGATCTTGGCTTCTATTATATTATAACAAACTTTATTTTGATAAGATTTGTGGATGAACCCAAGACCTTTAGTGATAAACTTATCACTTCTTCATGATGCTTGAGGACTTCTTTGGCTCCACATCTGAAGATTTTGAGTTCTATATTTAGTAGTTCCAAGCTTATGCATTATTCATCATTTGTATTAGAATTTTTGGCAGTATCGCTCAAAAATGAGGCTAAGACTCTTTAGATTTGTAAAATAGAGTTCTTGTTCCACCACCCTCGCTCAATAGTGGCACATAGAATATTATTAATTTTTCAATATTATGAACCTCCAATGGAGTAATTTCTTTGAAGTATTTGGGATGGTATAATTTTGAGTGAGACATCTGACTCTGCCAAGTGAGCTATCATTCTTGATGCGACCATCTGAACTCTATTTTCATAAGTAGATTCAAAGTCATAGTCTGAATCAGAATCACTTATTTCATACTTTTCTTTTCTTGAAAGCTTATAATTTCTATTAGGTTTGACAAAAATATCTTCTTTTCTTGTGTGTCACTTCCCAAATGAGGAACTGATCTTCTTGATTTAGATGTAGAATCAAGTGCTTTAGGGAGAGTTAACATTGTCTTCTTTCTTCCTCTTTGCTTCTGCTCTTTCACCTTGTGAAATTACTTTTTAGTTCTTAAAGTGAATGCTACCACTTCAAGAGGCTCTATTGGCTTAGGCTCTTTAGGGATGAAATATTTTACATTTTCATAAATCTTTACTTTATGGACGGAGAATGGTTGTATGTTACCAGGAATTTTGAACTCTTTCCTCTCTTTTAGGTACTTCACACACTGATGCATAGTTGATGGGGCCATGCCATACCATACAGCCATGGTCGACCCAAGAAAGCTTTAAATAACTTATTAGCATCGATTACATGAAACTTGGCTTCTGTATATAAATTCTAAAACTTGAGTGGGAGAATAAAAGAACCCAGGGTTTACTGCCCTTTTTCATTGAAATCATGAACCATCAACTTATCTCTCCCAAGATGTTGGATATCAAGTGATAATCCTCTTAATACATTTAAACTCATAAGATTGATAGAAGAACTTATATCAATCAATATTTGGCCGATGATGCCATCACTCTGCAATAATATAGAGGATTGTGATCCGTTGTTCCCAACATAAGATCTTCTTAAAATGTAATCACCGGAGATCTTGAGTTTGATGATTCAATCATGTATTTTTTAAAGTAAGCTTCATAACTCTCAGATCTAGACAGTATCAAAGTTTCTGTCTTTTGACATTAAGAGAGCCTCTGCATACACACTTGCCAGTGGATCTTTCTCAGATATGACATAATATTATAATCTATCTTTTTGCTTAATTTAGCTTTATTCTAGGATTTTTAGGAATGATATCTTTGTTGACTTCAATTTATTTTCCTTCATCTTTATTTGCATTTCCCTTCCTTGATGAAGGTGGTAAGACTTTACCACTTCTCAAATGAACTTGAATCACTTTAACTTACTTAGATTCCTTTGAAGAGATAGTTACTTCAAATTCACTTCTTATTCTGGAGAATTGACCAAAAGAGTTAAACTCATTTTTCAACTTCATATGTTTCATACGTGATGATATCGATGAGTCTGACTCTTCTCCGTCGAGAAAACATAAATCTTCATCTAAACAATTACTTTCTTGTCGAGTCATTAAACAAAATTCAAATGTTAACTCCTCGGGCTCTTCTTACTTTCCTGATAAGAATTTTCATGGGTTGGTCGAGTCTCGACTACCCTTGTTATTTTGGAGTAACGATGTTGAAGAACATCTGACATCACGTAGATGATTTGACATGTCTCTACCGGACAAGATTCACCCTTATCTTCTTCTGATTCAATAAGTTTAGGCATAAAATTTGCAATTAATGGTTGTCTTACCAGCTGGTGATACTCCTTTAAATTATTAATGATATTTTGAGTTGTAGTTCTCTTCTTGGTATTCTTTTTCTTAGCCGGCTTCTTTGATTTATGAGACTGCTTTAGTAGATCTGCTCGAGTCCAAGAAGCCCAAATACTTGGTATAGGCATCTCTTTTAAATCTAGTATAGGTTCAAGTGGTGATTTTCACTTAACACTAGGGACACCCTTCAGCTGTTTCAGCATTTTCATAGTCTTTTTGGAGACTGCTGCTTCTCATTCTTCAATCTGAGCTGATTTGTCCTTCTTTTTATCTTTGATGATATGAAAATAGACGTAATCATCTTGTAGACTCTTTTAGGGTTGACTAGAACACTATCCGGTAAATTCACCGTGATAATACTTCCTTTCTATCCAATCTTTGAAGACATAGTAATCTTCAATAGAATGACTGATCATCCAATGATAGGGATAATAATTTGGATATAATTTGACTTTCTTCAAACTTTTAATTTATGATAATTGTAAAGCCAATGCTTGATAAAATAATTTAGCCACATTATCCCTTCTAAAGGAATAATCTTTATTCATCTTTTTCTTAAGAGATGGCTGCATTCACTCATCAACTCTTGTTACTTATTTTGGATGCTCCTCACCACTTGGAAAAGTCTGAGATTTGTCATTACCTCTCAATACTAATTTTGGTTGTGGATTAGAATAGACAGGCTTATTTCCCTTATCATCATTGTAAATTGGGTGTTTTCCTTTATCCACATTATATATTACCCGCTTTTCACCATTTGAGCTATAAGAAGTGGCATGAGTTTCATTTCTTCTTGAGTCTAAAGGTTTGTTTCTCTTTGCTTTATCTACATAAACTTCAGACTTAGGGCAATTCAACTTTTTAAATTTAGCCACCCTATCGAGCAAGTCCTGGAATATTATAATCGATGTCATACATAGAAATGGTGTCATTTTATCATCCATATTGCCCATTAGCAATTGGATCGCATGTTCTTCCAATTATTTCACACATACTTAGCTTATCAATAATGACTTATGAATTTTGTCATTGACTCATCTTTTCTCCTTTTCAGCAAGGGAAATTCAATGATTGTTATTTTCTCGATTGCACTAGCGAACCTCTTCACAAATATTATCTCTAACTTAGAAAAGGTTTTAACTGAATTATTTGATAATTCTGCATACCACTCAAAAGTAGTTGAGGTTAGGTTGCTGACGAATTGATGGAAAAGTAGCACATTATTCTCTCCTGTGTTACCACAAGTAGCCTTAAATTAGGCTATATGTTGCTTTGGGTTAACAAGCCCCTGAAAGTATTAAGTTTTGGCACTGAGTTATCTTTTGGGTATGACACTTGATCTTATTCAGCTAGGTAAGGGTGACATTTACTCACTAACTACCGCTCAAGCTAACTACCTTTATCTTTTCATTAATCATTTGTTTCTGAAAGTTGTTACCGTTTGTGCTAGCCATATTTTGAATTATTGGCTAAAGAGAGGTTAACTTCATTCTTACATGTGTGTAGCATCGTAGAGCTTGAGGTATCAAAGTGATGGTAGTAGAAGTTGTATTATTATCTACTTGTTAATTGGTAGATAAAATAGGTGCTACAATTGATGTGATATTCTTCTACAATATCTTCATCATGATATTCATTTGTACCATTATATCATTCATCTTGGTACCAAGCTGTGCAATTTCTTTGTCTTTGACCTCCATTTAATGCTGCATTTCTTTTTGCTCTCTAGCTACCGCCATGGTGTCAACAAGTTCATGCTCTTCTTCTTCATCTATTTCTTATTATTGTTCTGATCCTTGCTCATCTTTAGGGGAAGAACTTGATTGTCCTTCTCCTTGTGCATTTATAGGCGCTTGAATGTCATTATAAAAGCGTGTACTATGTTGATCATTTTCCAGTTCAACCATATAAACAACTTCAACACCCATGATCTCTTTCTCATTCTGATCTTCTTCTTCTTCTTCTTCTTCTTCAGTAGAGATTAAAGATCCATCTTCTACTTGCTTCTGTGAAGACTCTTCTTCGTAAACATTGAATTCAAGTTCAGGTTCCCTGGATCCATGTTGCTGCTGATGGTGTTGAGTGGAAAGTTCATCTATATCTCTGACCATATAGACGACTTCCACTTCCATGGTGTCCTCTTCATTAATCTCTTCTTGCACATGAATTTTGATCGACGTTTCCAGTAGATCTCTGGTTCAATGTGTGAAACAAACACTTCTTCCATTAAAGGACTGCGATCAAAGTCAACCTTCTCTTATGGGGGTGAATCTGATCGATGATGGGATCCCTTAGAGGATTCTCCAGGGTGTCGACCGTCATGTCACTTATCAAAGATATCCCTTCTTTTGGGTATCCACTTCTGATAAGTTATTTTTGAGGTGAATTTCTGAATATGTGCATCAGAATTCACACCTCTTCCATTATTCAGGATTTTATTACGGGGCTTTGGCCTCCATACCTACTTATCCTTTCACCGGGATCTTTCAACAACGAATTCTTGGACACGTGGTCCGAGTGTCACGCTCCGATGCTCACCACATGTAGCATATGATGTTACCATAAGAGATGGCAACCTCTGGGGCTTTAGTATTTTCAATCACCATAGGCCTCTGAAATTTTCTTTTCATTAAACCTCTATCCTTGGCTACTTTAAGAATGTTGTGTATTCTGGTAGATAATGTTTTGGCTTGTCTCCTGGTGGTGGAGCTTGTTGGTCAGAAGAGTGCTTTACTTCACCAAGCTATTCCTTTTACCACTTTAGATTGTCAAAGTTGTATAGGAATACTCGCTTCTAGTGGCAGTATTGCTTATTCACTAGGTCATTCAAAGGGAATATGATGAGCCCTCAAATCAGTATTTCTTCTTCTTCTCTGCCTTCTAGTTAATTTGCTTCCATATGAGGAAGCTTCATGATCATGCTTTTCAGGTGCAAAAAGTTCAATTGGCGAAGTAATTGTACCACGAGGCATTAAAGACACAATTTGCCCACTAACGATTATTTTCATCACAGAGGCTTTAGATTGACCTAGTCTTTTAAAAATTAAAGTTCTCTGTCGGGACAACTTCTTGAGGTTGGTGTTGGTTGGTGAGCATGACTAGTATGAGCTTCAATAACTTAAGGCCTTCTAGCATGGCCTTGAAAGATTGTACCACAGGTGGGTACTTCAGGAATTACAGCTATGATAGCTGGGAAATTCAAGCTACCAAATTAAATGGTAGCTCTGACATCTCTTGTGTTGATGACAGCATTAGCTAGGCAGATGTTTGCACCATTCCCCAACTAAACAGTGAAAGGAGTGCTCTGTAGATCCATTATACAAAAGTGAAAGATGGGGATTAGTAATTAGTAATTATTATTTCACCCCATACTTTCAAAATGCATGAATAAAATAATAGTGTAATAAAGATATACTCTATAGAATAATTTATTCGGCATAGAGTCTCATATATTAGTAATTAGAATTTATTATATATTTAAATCACCATTTTTGTTTTGAATTCTCAAAAATTTTATCGCTACTATAGCACATATATGACTAGCCAAAGATGTAAAGAGAATCCTGTCCCCAGTGGAGTCGCCAGAAATCTATGGGCTCAAAAATTCACCACTGACCTCTCGACAAATTGAATTGAAGAGAGTATGATTTGAGTGTCGGTGTAATTTTCAGAAGGCAAATGAAATAGTAGATAAGACACTACCCAAGATTTCATCCTCATTTGGTGAGGAATTTAGATTCCGTGTTTCTTATAGCACAAGCTTAATTACCTCCCAATAAGGAGAGAACTTTTGATAAAGGCTAGTCATTAGTTGTTTAATGTGTAGCAAGAAGCATCATATGGAGTTTTAGAATTTAAGATTATGAAATTCATCATTTCACTTAAACCTGATGGGGGGAATGATGACGTCCCATCTAGATCCCATGGTTCCATCATCTCTCGTTGTGGTCTCTAGATACTTAGTCGAGGAGAGGTCGACCTAACGATCGTAGGATCCTTATCAGCAACACATGGGTTACGTCATCCAAGAAATCCTTGTAGATCTGGGGTGGTGTTTGTGAAAGGAGATAGGCTTAAGTCTACCTTAGCTGACAGAGGGCTTTTTTTCTTGTCAGGTGTACTCTATGGATCACAACTCAAAGGGCAAAGCCATTGGGGAAGATGTGGGCAACATTCGTGATCGTAATATAATGGTATCATTTGACGACAACCACCCGATCAGAGGACTCGTCGAACATATCATATGGAGCCTTACCAAACCACACGGGAGGACACACATGTCCTGCTAGCATGAGATTGATTGAGAGTGAACATAGTAGAATACTTGATTTGACACTGGCTCCTTTGTGAGCTAGAGTTTGCCTTAATTTATCACCTTTAATAAACTATTGTAAAAGGTGGATTGGGTTTTAGCTTTAAGTTCATTAAAGATTGAGTTTCATTTAAATAATTTTTATATTAATACTCAATTTGAGTTAATTTGATTTAAAATTAGAATCACATTTTGATGGAAGTATCCCCTACGGTTGAAATCACCATTTAATATAGCCATCATCGGGGTAGTTAATTGATTAAATCGAATATATTTGAGAACTTTAGATCCCGTCAACTTTGTTTAGCTCCTAATAGAGGATCAGATCTACTATCACATGACAAAATTAGCTTCTCATATATTTTACTAAGTTGAAATTCTTATAATAGATTTTTAGATTTTGTAGACCCACCCTAAGACTAAACTGAAGCAACCGCAAACATCCTCAAAAACTTGAATTTAAGCATTGATAAGGTATTTAAGAATGTATTAATTTCTTATTGTCATTGCGATGTGTTAGAATAATGGCATAGAAGGTGTTATAAATTTTAAAATATTACTCATACTTGGATTGCTTGTTAAATTTTTTTCAATTCTCAAATATCATTTGGCATGTAGTTGTTAAAGAACTTTCAAGTTTTTATCAATTAGCTACTTTCAGCTTTTATTTTAAACCAAAAGAACTGATTTTTACCTCTATAAATGAGCATTGAGTTTATCACAACTCTAATTCAAATTATACAGATTTTTATTGATTCATTCAATGTATCACGTAGTGTAACTTGAGTGATTATTGAAGGATTTTGTATATACCCATTTCCAAGCTAGTTAATTACATTGTAAATCCTTTTATAAATTTCATTTTAATATCATTAATCTTAGAACTAAGCACTTAGATATATCATAATTCTCATGTGCTTTAAATATAACTTCAAATATAGGATTCAACTGATCCTTTTAAAGGCTACATTCATGAGTGATCATGAGTTGCCTAATCAAACTTATGCTTATAAAAAAGCTATCAAATTGCTTGCGAACCTTTATTTCCAATTTGAAATTGACACTCAGATTTATCATCAATTATTGGTCATTTGATATTCGATTAAGATTCATATTTCTTTCAATATCCTCTAATTTACAATTGTTCAAATAGTTCTCTTATAAGTTTGCTATCAACCTCTCCAAGTTTCAACTAAAGCTTGTTTAGTTTTGCGAAGTTTAAAGAAAAGAGAACTCGCTCACTCAACAGCTTATGCAAATAATTGATAATCATTTCATAAGAACAGGACTTCTTTCAATGTCCACAAAGGCTTTATTCAATTCTTGATATGAATCTTGTAGTGTGTTATAGTTATAATTAATTTCTTCAAGTAAATCTCAATTCTTAAAATAACAGCATAATTAAATCCTTTATGAATATCATTCCAAGTTTGATTTGTTTTTGCACATTAATCTTAATTTTGGGACTTAGCACTTTCATATTGTTTCATTGTTTATGTGTTTTCTCCTTTTTAATGAATTTTGATTCTTCCCCCTTTTTTTCCTAAGTCTAAAAATTCAATGAAATTTTGGCAGCATTTCGACTAGGGGGAGTGACATCTAACATATGTTGGCTTACTGACGCCTAATGAAGAAGAAATTTGTAATACAATTTTTCATCTCATCGCGCCCTAATGAGTGCGATGAGGCCTAAAACCTGCAAAGAAACAAGCATATACATATACACATTCACATATTGATCCCACATGTTTAGACTCATTTTCATGCATGTTATAATGATCGGCAAAGAGACAGAGATGGAGATACTAGAAACTAAGAGAAGAATCCACCTAATGACGATGTTCCTCTCCAGTTGCGACAAACAAAAAGTTCAAAAAGGGAGATGGAAAGGGAGATGCTGAAAATTGAGAGAAGATCCTGCCTAATGATGGTGCTCCTCTCCAGTTGTGGCAAAATAGAATTGAAAAGGGCGATGAAAAGCGAGATGATGGAAATCGAGAGAAGAACCCGCCTAATGATGGTGTTCCTCTCCAGTTGCGGCAAAGAAAAAATGGGATTTTTGGATTGAAGAAATGAGGGAATTTTTGAATTGAGGAAATGTGGGAAAATCAAGGAAAGAGGTATTTTAGGTTTGGTAAACAAAAGGGAAGAAAGAAAAGGAAATGGAAGAAGAAGAGAAGAAGAAGAGGGAAGGTGAATTTTCAATTTTGAGGAAAAATGAGAGAAATTTCTGTTTGGTTTTGTGAGAAGAAGTGGAAGGAGGAACTACCTTGCTTGTGGTTGGAGAGGAGAGAAAATGAGAGGAGAGCTTCTTTAGTTGGACTAGGGAATGGAGTGAGTTTTTCTGGGTTTGAAAGGAAGGAAGAAAAAGGGCAGCTGGACAATGGGAGGAGGAAGGCTCTGGACCAATGGGAGGAGATCCTTCTTTGAATGTTGAAAGGAGGAGAAAGTGGGAGTAGCTGAGGGAGGAGGAACAGGTGCCATTCGATTGTGGAGTGGAGGATCTAAGAGGAAGCAGCCTTCAAGTTTGGAGATCCCAACAAAAGGGATTCAAATGAGATTAGCATGTCATTGAGTTTAGGATGAGATATAAATAAATTATTTTATTTCTTTAAGCACTTAATTGATCTTAAAATGAATTTTATGCCGATAAAATCACATATTTAATATATATATATATATATATATATCAATCTCAGCTTATTTTGATGTTCCAACCACAACACGTAGTCTGTTTCACGATTAGAGGTCATTTGGTTTAAGTTGGCGTCAAATTGGATCAATTTCAGCTCAAAGTGTGCGTTATTATTTTTTATCACTCGATTTTCATGTAGACTCATTTGAATTGAGTGCGAACAGTCTTACTTGATGCATTTTGATGTTTTGAGACTAACAGAGTAATTAATTTTGTGAACGAAGGTTGTTTGATTTACGCGCCCCGATCACATGGTGCGCGGTAACTCGACGCTTGACGCTTGATCATCAAGTTGTGTAATATTTATATTCTGACTAGTTTCTATGTTCTGAACATGATAATAAAGTCCGTTCATCGATCGGAGGTCATTTAGGTTGATTTTGGCGACATCAGTAAATTTCAACCTCGATTTGACGCCGATTTATCATTCGACGTTTTAATTTATCCAATTGAGTGTGAATAGTCTTGTTTGGTAGTTTTTGATGTTTCAAAGCTAACAACATAATCAATTTTGTGAACGGAGGTTGTTCGGATATCGTCACAACTTTCTAACTCCAATATACGCATTAGCACATCGACTGCTCGATCGCTTAATCGATTGATCGTTAGATTATGAAATATTTATATTTTGAACCATTTCGAGCCAATAATGATTTAAGTCCGCTCATCGATTAAAGGTTATCAACCATTTTAGTGACATCCAAGATATTTTGAGCTCTGCGTCACTTCAAATTTTGACTCGAATTTACTGATACATGGGTCAATAATGATACAATAATGCGTAAATCGGAGCTGAAATGTATTAAACATCACTGAAATCAGTCAAATGACCTTTGGTTGATGAATAGACTTTACCATCGCATTTAGAACATTGAAATTGATCAAAATATACATATTACACAATTTGACAGTTAACCGATCAAGAAGAAAATCCGTCGATGCATTTACAAGCATATCAAAGTCAGGAGGTTGCGATGATGCCCAAACGACCTCCATTCATTAAATTGATCATGTCGTTAGTGTCGAAACATCGAGACCTATCAAATGAGATAATCTGCGCTCAATTCAAACAAGTCTGGGTGAATATCGAGCCGTCGAAAGTGATAAGGCGCATTTTTGAACTGAAATTAATCCAATTTGATGCTGACTTGAACCAAACGACCTTCGATCATGAAACAGATTGCGCCGTTGCATTCGAAACAGCAGAATAATCTAAAAGTGTCATATATATATTGCCCATATAATAATGTTATCGTAAAGTCTATATTAGGGTTAATTAAACACTTAAATAAAAGAAGCTTTTATAAGTCCCCTTTATATCCAACCCTAAGACTATATAACTCTCTTATTCACAACCAGCTCTAACACCAATATAGGCACCGCACAAGCGAGACTTTCAGCTGAACATCCCGATTTTCCTCTCTACTCATCGAACAACTCTCTCTCTCTCCCTATTAGTTTGAATCTCGTCACTTTTGTTCATTTGACGGCGGTTGAAAGACTAGCTCCCCAATCAATCTTTTCGATCTTTTAAGATGGATAGGTTGAGAGATTTATATGTTTACAAAAACACCACCCATGCACGCCTTTTTAGATGGGTTCCTAATTTTGATAGAAATCTTAGCAGAGATTTAAATTTTGTCAAAATAAGTACAACAAAAAAAATGGGACATTTGGAATTTAGCTTGCTTGCGAGTATATAAGTACCCGTACATATCTTTTTTTAGCATGATGGGAAAATCTTTGTTTCTTATAGGTGTTTTAGAGTCCTATACATGTCTTTTTTGGCATGGTGGGATGACACATTCGGCAGTGGTATTTACACCACTCATACATGCCTTTCTTGGTATGGTGGACATGCCCAATATACTCGAGGTAGCCCCTCGAGACCGGATGTCAAAAAATGTCGCTAAGTTACACCCACAGGAGGCCTAAACAACTCAAAGTGAAGTCAGCCATAAATATAAAATTATTGTTTAAACTGATATTGTAGGTGTATAAGTACCCATACACGCCTTTCTTGACATGGAGGAAAAATCTATGTTACATGTAGATACTTTAGAGACTCATACATGTCTTTCTTAGCATGGTGGGATGACATTCGGTCGTGGTGTTTACACCACCCATACATGCCTCTCTTGGCATGGTGGGTAGACCCAACTCTCGATGTAGCGCCTTATATGGGGATGATGCCGAGAGGCTGCTAAAATGCTATTAAAATTTTATCTAAAAATTTTAAATTTGTAATGAAACTCAATCAAAATAAATACACTATTCAAATCCCTAAAGCTTAAATTAATATTAAATTAAATAACCATAACACACCATGCTTAAACTTAGTATCTAAGCAAGTCATGGATTGAGATTCTTAGAGTCCCAAGTTAACAAAATCTAAAAATCTAATGATACTATAATAATATTTTTCAACTTAATAAAATATATGAGAAGCTAATTCAATCATATGGTAGTAAATCTGATCCTATATTATTGAATTAATAAAGTCAACAGGATCTAGAATAGTAAAATAATACATCTACCCCGATGATAGTTATGTTGAATAGAGATTTCAACTAGAAGGGATATCACCATCAAGTTATATTCAAGATTCAATATCAAATCAGATAAATTCAAATTTCATGAAAATACAAACAATTTTAAAAGAAGCTTAATTTAAATGACTAATTGAAAATTATTAACCTAAAAAACTTAAAGCTAAAACTCAATCCACATTCCATAATTATTTGTTAGATGTGAAAAATTAAGAAAACTCTAGCTCGCAAAGGAGCCAAAGTCAAATCAAGTGTTCTACTATGCTCACTCTCAATTAATCTCATGCTAGTAAGAATGGCTCATCTTGACCCGCTCTACATATGATGACTAGAGTCCTTCAATTGATGGTACCACCAAATGACACCATTATATCATGGTCATGATTAGTTGATGTTCCAATGGCTCTGCTTTAGAGCTATAAGGTGCACTGATAGGCAAAAATCTCTAGCTAAAGGTGGACTTAGTTTGTCTCCTTAGACAAATGTCACCAAAAGTCTATGTTCCTTACGACGCAACCCATGACCCGACAAAGATTCTTCAATCAACCACTCCTCCGACTAAGTAGACTAGGGACCATGACAGTCCAAAATGATGGAACCATGGGATCTTGATCGGGCGCGACATCATTCCCCCAACCATCCGCTTTAAGTTAATATGATGAATTTCATAAGCTTAAATTTTAAACTCCACAAGTTGCTTCTATAAGCTACGTGTTTAGCAATCTAATTACTATAGGCGCTTGCATGGTAATTAACTATAAGCACTTGTGCCTATGGGAAAACCTAGAACTATATCTAAAGTCCTCACAAAATGAGGATGAAATCTTTGGGTAGTGTCATATCTACTATTCCATCTGTCTTCTAAAAATTTGACCGATATTAAACCATACTCTCTTCATCGAGAGGTCGGTGGATAATTTTAGAGCCCACATCACCAGCTACTACGACCCGTCAAAGCACACCAACTATTGTTGGTCACCATCGATGCCACCGGACATTGACGGATCCTGTACATCGCTACGACCACCACCGGCCGCTACTAGATAATCATCCGGCAAATATTATTGCATTGTTACCGCTGGCAAATCTGATACTAACGCCAGCTGCCGCTTATTGTCATTATCGCAGCACCGTCGGAGTTGTTGATTATGCTACCACTGATCACTCTCCGCTATAGAAGATTGCGATCGCTTGGTTAATTACCATCGCTTTCCGCATTGGCTCGTCATATACATTGCCATAAACCAATATCCTACCGCCACCGCTGACATAAAGATCGATGCCATCGCCATCGGTCAACATCGCTAACTTTACACACCATTCGATACTGCCACCATCTGGTCATGGTTCGCATCATCTACCAAGTACTGAAACCTAACCATCGCCAAATATTATCGTTTGATCATCGACTACTTGAGGAAGTCTTCTTCGTGATCTATGTAGCTTCTTCACAAACCTACTATGTAAGCTATCATTCTCCAACTTTGGAGATGGATAATAATCAGAATAAATACCGATATATAAATTATTTCTGTGAGTGTCTTATGGTTTTTCTTCTGTTTTTTCACATAAAAATCATAATATCTCTCAAACTCTTTTGTTGTATGTACGAAACTTTCATGTAACTTTAAGATATCAAATTCTTCTATTCTACTAATCCAAATCTTCCTGCATACAACAATTCTCAAAATTTATTATGTCATGTTCATCATATATATATATATATATATATATATAGACAAATGACGCCTCAAACAATTATTGACGAGGGGCTTCATTTAAAAAAAAAAAATGCAAAACCTCTTTAAAATATATTTCTTTGGAATACCTCAACAATTTCCTCCCGAAAATCCATTAATTCTCTTTGAAATAAATATAACGTTAAAATTTTTCAATCCAAAGCATCAACTTTTATAATATTTAAGACAAAAAAAAAAAACCAATGTATTAATAAATATGTCACAAACCTACATAAGGATGATGAATAGACTATAATGTTCCCGTGAGGTTTTCCCCACACTTTTTGTCATTATTTTTATGAAAATTTATTAACATTTTTTTTTTAAATTGAGATTATTTTTAAAGAAATTTACACCCACAACAAATAATTCTTAAACATTTATATATTTAACATCTAAAATTTGATATTTATAAATATAATATTTTTTTATGTATGTACATTTCATTTCATTTAAAAAAATTAATAATAATTTTGCTATAACTATAAATATTTAGGTGCTGCTTATGTAAATATAAAAATCTATATGTTAGATATATAAATATATAAGATTTGTGTGATGTATAAATAAATGATTGATAGAAAAGGCATTTATATATTTTGAAAACATTCTTGAATTTTTTTTTTTATAATTTTTTTTAGATTTAAATATTTTAAAGAAGCCCTATAACATTCTATCCTAGTGGTACATTTTCATTCAAGTCTTTACCAATAAGGTGTGCATGCGATCGGTTATGTCAATTTTTTTTGAGAAATTGAATAAATCAAATCAAATTATTCAAAATAATTTAATCATCTAAATAATGTGTAAAATTGAACCAATCAAATCAAACTATAATTGAATATTCTGTTCTCCTTTCGGTTAAATCAAATAATATAAAAATGAAATAAAACTCTTTAAATTTTTTTAAAACTAATTAATTATAATACTATTTAATAAATATTATACATTAAACATTTCTTAGATAACTAGAAATCTATCATTTTATATAAATGATTAAATATTTACAATCAAAATTTATATTTATATTTAATTTCAAAATTATATTGATTTATTCACTGATTTTATTTTTAAATCGAATGAAAATTAAATAATTTAATTTGTACAAATTGAACTGAATTAATTAATAATATCGATTTTATTTTATTTTTAGATTTGAATAAGACTAATATACATATCTAAGGGAAAAAAAATGTGATATTCAATAGATCAACCCTAAACCCTAAAATGTCAATAATTTTGGTGTCATCTCCTCATAATCCTTTTCTAAACTTTTGTCATCATGATATATATATATATATATATATATATATATATATATATAAGTAAATTTAATCATAAATTTATATGCATAAAAATTTAAATTTAAAATTTTTTGATTAAAAATTAAAATATTGAATCAATAGAGTAAGATATCTGGTACTTTTTTTTTTAATAGTATACTTCATCAAATCATGGGTAGATATTAGTTGTCACTAATCTCTTGACAATCTATTAATATGCCATCAAGATATATGACATCTCCATAGAAAAGAAATCGACGTGATAGAGAGTTTCGATTATGCTCACCACCAAAGAAGCTGGGTAGATATATGATACTTAGCGTCTCTTATGAGTTAACCTCTCCTTTTGTGGACGTTAAGGCCCATAAATCATGAAGGATAATTGCACCTATTACAACGATTATGCGGGGGATATTCATAGAGCTTTGATTCTGGAGCAGCCGTAATTATTGTTTGGAAATCATAACTTGGTTGTTTGGAATGTAAATGCCGCCATAGGGCTGCTACGATTGTCAGCGCCCTATAACCGCCTATCTTGACCTAAATGGAATGCAAGTCTTTTTCGTGTCGCATAAAATAATTTTTTATTTGATATGAAAAGAATAACACTTGGTATAAAAGATGCTATTTAAATTAATCAAAAACTATATTAAAAATAACATAATATATTGAAAAACATATATTTAAAATATTTTAGAGTTATCTTATCAGATGTAAACAGAGTCCGTTTTGAGGAGGGATAACTTTATATTTTAGCATAAAAATAAATTAAAAAAAAAACAAATAATTAATTCTATATCTCATATAAAAAAATTATAAAATTTAAGATCACCCCTCAACTGTGCATAAGTATACCTCTGAATATAAATTAAATATATAAATTTATTTCTTGTATTTGATTTAAAAAAAATTTTACCATCGCTTATATCCAAACGGACATAAAAAAATTTTTGAAATTTTTTGTAAAAAATATAATACATGACACTACTTTAAATTCAAACCAAAGTCCCTAAAATGAGTAAGATAATAAAATATATTATTATTCTATCTTAAATTTCACAATGAATATTTTTATGAACTCTTATTGTCCTTAAAACAATCATATGAATGTCTAAAAACATTTATTATGAATGAGACAACTTATTATTTATTTTTTTATGACATTATATTTTAATCTCACATTACGAACAGAAGTAGAAGTGGCTTGCATGATTAAATATGATCTCACCTGAATGTGTGACTTCAAGTCTCCGAAATCTCGATTATATGTAATTCCAGTTAATTTGAGCTAAAAGCCAATATAGCTTATTATAAACTATATAAACTGAACATAAATAATAGATTTTCAAATAATTTCGAACAAAAATCAAATTTAAATAAATAAATTTTCAAATCTTTCACAAGCCAAGTTTATTTGGACTTGTACCTCATTATTTAATGACTTCTAACATTTAATAAAAATATATAAATAGATGCGAATTAAATTAAAAAAAAATGAAAGGTGCAAGTTTGGCCAAGTGGTCGGTATACACTAGATTTCCTCATTATTAAAAATAAAATAAAATTTCAAGTAATGAATTTATTTTAAAAATAAAATAATATAAATTTTGATAAATTAAATATGCAATATACTTATTTTTTTACATAAATTTAATATTTTTGAGATTTATTTAAATTCAAATTAAAATTCTCATCCATTTTTATTTTCTGATTGGTTACCAAACAAATGAGCATATCCAATAATTTAATTTAATCGTAAAAAATATGGCCATCTTTATAACTGATATTTCGAATAGTCAGTACAATCCGTAAATAACACTGCTTAGATCGTTAGAAATACGACTGAATCATGCGAGTACCAAACGAAACGTCAGAAGAGCGAGATCAGCGACAAAAATCATTTTTTTCCTGAAAAATATTTCACTGTGAAACTTACAATAATTTAAAGTTGAGGAAGAAGATTTAGGATCTGTTTACTGTAAAGTTGATAGGTAAAAAAATAATTTTTTAAAAAAGTTATTATGTGTATTATAAATATTTTTTTTTGAAAAATTTTAAAAATAATTTTCTGACAATCACCACCACATTCTGACAATTCTGACTCTTAAAATAATTTTTTATCATAAAATTTTTTAAAAAATCAGTCAAAAAATTAATAGTCAAATGAAATTGATTTATTTTCTAACTAATTTTTAGAAAAAAAATCAAAAAATTATATCAAATACACCCCTAACTTGAAAGAGAATTTGTTAATTTCACAAAAATATATAAGTTAAAAGTGGACAATGTAATTACTTTTATCATACATATGTTTTATTTAAAATTCAAATTATGATATAAATTTCTTGTAACCAATTAAGCTACAAGAGATATTATTATGTGCAGAGTTCAGATGTAGTTCTAAATTTAGACTCCAATAATATAGAGTCATGTCTCAATCTATATCATGTATTACTATAAGAAATTTATTTGGTTAGGCATTTAGGTCTCATTTGTAAAATTTGTTTGGTTGAAGTACTTTGGGTGTAAAGTAATCTAAATACGCGCTTTTGCTTTTTTTGTGTTTGGTATCTAATTAAGTAAAATTTGGGGTATTCCATTTCCTTTTTTTAATTTTTAGTAACGAAATACGCTCAAAAAAGCGTATTTCGTTTACATGGGCGGAGCGGAGGAGCAGGAAAATTTTTCACGCGGAAATTTTTTTTTCTTTTGTGAGGGCGGAGCGGAGGCTGGGGAAATTTTATTTTTCTTTTTTAATTTTTTTTTTTTCTTTTTTGAGAGGGCGAGCGGAGGCTGGGAAAAATTTTTTTTATTTTTTTAATTTATTTTTTAATTTATTTAAATTGATGATAAATAATTCATGATAAATAAAAAAAATAAAATAATTATTAAATTTTTCTTTATTTAATAAAAAATAATTAAAGTATAAATTATTTATTAAAGAAAATTATTTAATAAATAAATATTAAATCTTGATGAATAATTTATTTAATAAAATCTTATTAATTAATTAATATTTAATATAGTAATAAAATTATATATATATATATATATATATATATATATATATTAAATTTGGGTCATTATGTTAATATAAAATAATAATATTCAAATAATTAATATCTTAGAAAATTTATAAATTAATTACTAATAATTAAATATTAGAAATAAATTTTATTTGTATTTGATTTTATTTTAATATTTTAGAAAATTTGTAATTAATTACTAATAATTAAATATTTGAAATAAATTTTATTTGTATTTGATTTTATTTATTTTTTTAGTCAAGAAAAAAAATTTTATTTATAATTTATCTATATTTTATTTGATAATATTTATTTTTTAATTGAATAAGGTATTCAGAATACAAATATTTATTTTATATTCATCCAACCAAATATTTAAATACAGGTATTTACTTTCTTTTTATGCTCAACCCAAACGAAGCTATGGTTTACGTTATTTACAAACGGTAAAGTATTCGATTCAATTCACTTTTCTGTTGTATTTTATTTTAATTTGCGTTAAATGCAAAAATAAAAAATGCGTATTTTAAATTTTTGGGTTGGTTGCAAGTAAAATAAACATATAATGTAATGTATTCAAAATACATTAGAAATGTCATTTTAGTATTTAGAATTCTGATTTGGCGATTCAAATCACCATATTGGAATTCGCCGATTTCGAGTATTTGGCGCCGCTCACCATACCGCATCACCGCCACTTGCAGCCGCCGCTCCACAGCCACCCTTCGCCGCCATCGCGCCGTATCGTACATCTTTCGCCGCTATTCTTATCAAAACCGTATTACTTTACATTATATTTTTTAACCAAAAACCAAAATCATTAATTTATAAAACTTTCAATCAAACAACGTAAAATCAGTTTTTCTATTCATTTTATATTGTATTCTTTTGATTCCAAATACTGCAAAATAAAATATTATGTATTTATGCAATATTAATTACGATAATATATATATATATATATATATATATATATATATATATATATATATATATATATATATATATATATATATATATATATATACTTCACAATTAATATATAGCATTTCACAATAAATATATAATAGTTATTTATTAATTAAATTTTATATGTTATTATATTTGATATGACACTTAAAATACTAGTAGTCGAAGCATGAATCTTGATGCTAAAGTAAGGCGATCGAAGTTGAAAGCGGTAGAGATCAAACACTTAAAATATCTTTGAAAACTTTGGGATATCGGTTAAATCCTAAATAGCTCTCAAACATGGAGTGTTTATAGTCAAATCGAGCGTCTCGACGAGCCGGATCTAACGAGCCCAAGATCTCATAATTTTGACTTCATTTGAACATTCAAATACTTAAAATACATCAAATGATCAAAGGAATCATTTTGAGCCGTCCGATGGAGAGGAGTGGTTGGCATGTATTTATGAGGACGCTCCTCAATCTATAAATAGCCTCATTCTTCATATGAGGAGCCAAACAAGAGAGAGGAGAGCCTAAAGCTTGAAGATCCTCCAAGCACAATCGTGCCACTACTCGACGGTCGTCAACCATCGCCGCCCGTGATCTCGCCGATCCTCTGTGTCTCCATCATGGCGACCTTCATCGTCGGTCGTTGTTCACCATCATCACTACCTGCAGTTACCATCTGAATGTGACTACATAGTTGTTATTCCTTTCTCATATACACTTCTGTAATCCCGTTATTGGGAAGATTTTGTACTCTGAAATAGATACATAGTGGAAGCTTTTTACTGGGCTAGGCCCCGTGATTTTTTCCCTCTTTTCGAGATTTTTCACGTAAAATTTCTGGAGTTTTCTTGTTCACTCTTTAAATACACGTGTGTCTTTGGATTTCCTGAACAAAGGCGTAAACTTTTACTCTCATGGCGGTTTTCTAGCACGCATAGCAGTTTGGCGCGTCATGGAAGAGAACCCTTCAATCACAATTTCTATGAACACCCTCGTTATAGCCAATAGGCGCAACACCCGTAACAACAGAGCCTCCCGCTCCAACTCCCGTCACTCTCGAAACCAATCATTGAACCAAGGACACCAAGCTTCTGCCTCACTCCCCATGATAGGTGTGACCCTGTCGGTGAAGGTGCGATAGGAATCTCTTTAGAAGATCGTGTCCGTCGAATGGAAGAGTCTCAAAATGAGATGATCCGACTTTTGAGAGAATACAACAGCCTACCGACAAACACATTTCCCCAAGATCGATCGTTAGTTGGGAGGTCAAATGCTAATCTCCTTGACAGTTCCTCCGTAGAGATCGTGATCGATCTCCTTGACACGCTAGTTTACTCGTCCATCACGCGTGCGGCTCAACATAATCCACCATTATTCTTTGGTAGCTTGACACATTCTCATCCTGTTGACCCCACTCGTCATGTTATACGTGCAAAATTACGACGCTTAATGCAAGATGAATTTCACCTTCAAGATAGAAATCATCTTCCCCCTCACCGCGACTATGAGGAATCCTCACCTTTAGCTGAAGCTATTCTTCAACATCCTATTCCGTGGGTTTCAAGCTTCCAAGCATTGATTCCTATAATGAGGCGGCCACATGAACATCGACCATTCTGAGACTATCATGCATATCCAATGAGCTCACGATACCTTTGCTGTCGTCTTTCGTTACCCTCGAGGGCAAGCTTCGCGCGTTCTACTCCCTTCCAAGGGGATCCATCCGTACCTTTGACGAACTCGCCAAGATTTTTGTGGAACAGTTCATTACAAATAGGAGGATCATTAAAGATTCCTCCCATCTCTCAAGCATTCGTCAGAATGAGGGTGAATCACTTAAGGAATACTTCCAGAGGTTCTCCTTAGAAGCTCAAATACAGGTAGACCACGAACTATTAAGAGGAATTTTCCTTGGAGGACTCCGTCAGGCCTTTTACTCATCACTAATGTGAGACTGCGTTTGCTCATATCTTAGTTCATCGTGGAAGCACAAATCTCTAGATGAGGCTATTAATGCCCATCGCAAACAATTTGAATCATCTAGAAAAAAAGTAAAGCACCCAGGGGAATGACCGTCTATCAAAAGAAGCAACAAGGCGTGATCTCCCTCCGCCCCATATCAGCGGCGTGAACCCGCGACGAAAAGGAATACCGCCCGAAACATCTGATTATTAACCTCGATGGCTATTTGAGATGAAGAAAATATCAAGTGGTTCCATCAAACCAAATTCGTGAAATGAGCAATATTGTCACTTATATCGTCGTCGTGGACATACTACCGGACATGCAAAAACTCAAAGAAGAAATCAAGAGGCTCATTCAACAGGATATCTACGCCGATTTGTGAAGAATCAATCAATCAAACAAACATACCTCCAACCTGGGAAAACTAGGACAATCATCACAAAAAATAACAAAATAATCATCAAATAGTTGAAGAAATTGAAAGCATTATGTGAACCACTACTATTCAATCAAGGTCTTCATCGCCACCTTTGAAGAGAATTAAAGAAATCTTGTATTAATCATCCCATCACTTTCAATGACTCGCACTTGGAAGGAGTCCCGCATCAAGATCCTCTTGTCATCAAGCAGGATTGGTGACCCTATGTTGTTAAGAGAATTTTGATTGATAATGGAGTTTTGATTTTATTTTACTACATTTCTTAGCATGTGTCCGTTAAGGAAAAACTTCAACCCGCTACAGACCTTATATGGGTTTGATAATCGCATGCGAGTGGAGGGGACAATCACCCTTCCTGTTCTCAAGAATTTCTCAACAAGTCACTCACAATTCATAGGTCAAGTCAAAAGATACAACGCTATCTTTGGAAAACCCCTCCAATCAATCTTTAGTGCCGTCACCTCAGTACCTCATCTTAAGATGAAATTTCAAACTCTCATTGGGGTTGGAGTGGTATGTGGAAATCAACAAATAACACAACCATGTTACCTCGCAGCTCAACCACGCCTTGGTGACCTTCAATATCGAGAATTTTAATCTTCAAGATAAAGAAGTACCTCAGAGGGTTTTGCCTGTAAAAGACTTACTCCCCACTTCGTTATCAAATGACCAACCGTCAAGACATGACCAAACATCCAGAGGAAAAAATCTTCCCTAAAACGTGGAACATGGAGGGTCTCAAAAGTATTATATGTAATCCTTGGTGCATAAATATTGTAGTCTTTAATTTACTCTGTTTATCTTTTTTCTCTCCACCTCTTATCTTTTGTTAACTCTCTCTAAAAATGTATCTCGTCCCTTTTCACCAACATTATCAAAGTAATGAGTTTATGGCTTTTTCTTACAAGCTTGTTTCTTCTTCATTTAATCCTCCCACTTGAGAAATATACTCACGCTTGTATCTCAATCGCATGATCAATCCCAAGGGAATTGATTGGACCTCTTCCATACAGGTAAGAAGTCAAGTAACACTTTGGCTGATACTTAGGATAGGTCAAAAGGTCCTTGGTGGACATCCTGCGACCTCTTCCATACAGGTTAACGTCATTTGGTAACATTATGACAAACAACCTTGCATAGGTCAAAATCTTAACGGATTCAATTTGACCTCTTTCATATAGGTTAACGTCATCGAGTCACACTCTAACAAACAACCTCGGATAGGTCAAAAATCTTCAACGGATTCAATTCGACATCTTCCATATAAGTTAACGTCATCGAGTTACACTCTGACAAACAACCTTGGATAGGTCAAAAATTCTCAACGGATTCAATTCGACATCTTCCATACGAGTTAACGTCATCGAGTCACACTCTGACAAGCAACCTTGGATAGATCAAAATCTCGGATTAATTCCACCTCTTCCATACAGTTACGCCATCGAAGTCGCACTGACAATAACTGGATAGGTCAAAATCATCACCGCCGTTGCCACCGCATCGACATTATCGCGCTCACTATCATCGCCCCATCTCTAACTATTGACGCTTAATCGACTACTGTTGCTGCTTTACATTGCTGCAACGCGCTACCGCCACGCGCACTGATTACTGCATTTGGCTACCACGCACATTCGCACTGATCTACCATTATCATCGCGGATCCACGCTGTTGATTACTGCTGCTGTGCCTTCGCAACCACCGGCACCAACCACGTTGCTGGCCATCGCTCCAACCACTGCTGCGAACTGGGCCAGATTTTCCGGCCACCACCATCAATCCTCATCGAAACGCGGCATCTCGATCTCGCTTAAACCCGGTCCGATGAGGCGACGCCTCTTTCGAGGGAAAATCGAGCGCCAGATGAATTACGCTTGATCGCTTCAACCCGCCTCCAACAGTCGTTAACACCTTTCGAGGGAAAATCGGAGCTCGCAGTATGAACTACGTCTTGATCGCCCAACCCTTTCCGACGAGGTCTTGACATCTTTCGAGGGAAAATCAAACTCGCTGAACTATTTGATCAACGGCCACCGAGCTTAACACCTCTTTCGAGAAAACTGAGCTGTCAGATGAACATGGCCTTGATCGCCCTCAACCACCTCTCTTAAGAAGAAGAGGACACTCAAGCATATGAAGAGTGTCTTCTCCTCGCCTGAGGTTTTATAGACCCTATAGGCAAAAAGGTCAAAATTTTCAAAACCGCAAAATCGCTCAAAACCGCCAAAATGGGAGAAAACCAAACGGACAAAATCTCATCTTTTGCTCATGGGCGCTGCACATTGGTGGTCACACGCTACTCATCTCGCCGTCTGGTGATAACCCAGCCGTTGCTCAGCGCACTGCTTACAGGTTTTCTAGCCCATTCTCGCTCATGCTCATGCTACCCACCCTACCACGCCATGCAAGGAAGCTCGAAGTGCTTAATCGCCTGAATGGATCCATAACTCAAATCTTACGCTCACGATATCCATATCGTACGGTTGCCGTGCCGCCACATCGGGCCGCCGCCGTGATTCGCTTCTCAACCTCTCGTCGTTCCATCATGACAACCTTCATCGCTGTCATTGTTCTCGTTGTTCACCATCATCTCATACACTAGAATCATATTATCTGAATGCGACTACATATTGTTGCTTTCTCACTTCAGTAATCTCGTATCGGAAGATTTTGTACTCAAAAGATACATAGTTAAAACTTTCTGACAGCCCGTAATTTTTTTCCTCTTCAGTTTTAATGAAAAATTTCTGAGTTTCTTATTCACTTAAATACTTAGTGCAGTGATTTCACAATAAATAAGATGTAAACTTTATTCACCGAATGATTTTCAAAGACGCATAATATTATTGAAATCTTGACATAAAATTATATTTGAATGTAGAAGTTATATCTAAACTCCTTCGGTAATAATTTTAAAACCGTAAAACATTAACAATAGAAAAATTACATTGATTCACTTTGTTTTCAAATCAAATGCCACCATACATATAAAAAAAAAAACAACTCAAGGTCGCGATAAAGCATAGAAGAAATAAGATAATTAAAAACTAAACTGAAGATCTAGAAGACCAAAAGTTCAAATTTTCTTGACCAAAACGACTATATATAACTATATTCGAGCTTTTTCTTCTTTAACCACAATCAAAGAAAGACTTACAACCATAATCTAAATCTAAAACAAAAGGAAAGGAAGAAAGGAATTTCCCATGGAATTACAATAACTAAAGGCAGGATGAACTTACTATCAAATTAGTTTCTCCTGCTCTGCACCAAATCAATCAAAACAGAAGAGCAATCTGTCATCAAAAGCTCAGTCAAATCGCTATCCCCAGCGAAAACGATGGAAGAAAAAGAGAAATTATTCAATTGCTTGCTGCGACAAGGTTGATTCGACTATCCAGGTTTCCTCAGCCTAATCTGATCGTAGTTCTTCTTTATGAAATCATCAAATCGCTGATTTATATCGTCGTTGCCCTCTGACAACGCATTGTTGTCCATTACCGCCGTCCGCTTGCCGGCCGTCAGCGGCTGCGGCGACGGCGGCGGCTGTAATCTTTCCCATCTGCCGCTCTTTCTGGTGATGGCATTCCAAGTAGCGTCAAGAGAATCGGTTTCGTCTCGCTTATCTATTACTGTCGTCTCCTCTTGCCCTCCGGATATATGGCTGTCAATGAGCTTTTAGGCACCAGAAGGCCGTTAGAAGAAGAAGAAGCGGTTGATTTCTCCTCAGACACTGTCGTCATGCAGGACGATTCAGACGCCGAGGCCGGAGAGGGCTCCTTACGAAGTCCGTCAGTTTGGCATTTCCAGCAGGGATCGAATGTGTTTACTCAAATCCTCCGGCGAAATCTTTCGGGAAAGGTGGGGATTTTGAGAAGAGACGAGATCTCCAGATCGGAGAAATAACATCCGGGTTAAAGGGGTTTTCCTCTTCCGGGAGGCGATCAGTGTGTAGTGCTCGGTTTTCTGAGAGCTTCCAGATCGTGAGGATGATGAAGTTAACGGCGATGAAAAGGTAAGGAGGAGCAGTCGCAGAGCGGACGGAAGTCCAAAGGCTGGGGATGGTGGAGGCCAGTAAGGTGATGACGCAGGGAACCACGAACCAAGCAAAGGTACCGGCGAAGAGGATCCCGGCGACAAGGACGGCGAGCTTTGATGTGGAAAATGCTTTCTTCCCCCGAATACGTAACAGATCGAGCATCGCATTCATCGGAGGAAAATCTGAAGAGCAAAGTAAGGAAAAAACTAAAGACGATTTATAGATCTGATACGAAATGCAAGAACGAAGCGCCGTTTTAAGAGAAGTTAATCGTGCGTTTGCAATGGGGCTTAGATGGTAATGGAGCTTACCCATCCGAATGCGCTCGCTTCGAAGCAAAGAATCCGAAGAGAGAAAGAGAAGAAAACAGAAGAGAGAGAAAGAGGGGGTGAGAGAGAGAGAGAGGAGACGAAGTTGGAATGCGAGGCGACTTTACCGGATAGTGCGGATACTATTAACGACAATCAGGACCGTCGGAGGGGAATATTATCGTCTCATAGTAAAAATATCAGTTTTGCGCGTAAAAATACTAATTTCCTTAACTATTATTTATCTAGAATAAATGTTCACTTAATAACAATTAAGGAAGACGGGTATATTAGTCTTTTAGCATTTAACAGTATAATTTTAAGAATAATTATGTTGGGAGATTATTATAAAATAGGAGTTGTGAAAAAAAAAGCTGGGAATTAAGCTCTTTTATTGGAGTTAATTACATTTATTTATATAATAAGTATGGCAATCAAAATAAAATATTATTATTAATAATTATTATTGGAAATATTTTGATGGTATTTTTAATTTGTATTTATTCTTGATATTTAAATTAAGTCTCATTAAATCTCCAACACATTGCTATGTAATTAATTAATTAATTTTTCAAAATTTAGAATAACATGCGATAGGGATTTTTGTAATATTTGGAAAATGCGTAGGTTTTATTTGTAAATTAATTGATTAAAAACATAAGAAGTGCAAACTTTTTTGAAACAGGATCAATAATCGAATGGATTTAATAAGAAATTACAATTTTATTTGCAAACCCTCTCCAATCAAAGGCCACCCAATATAAATATTGAATGTTTAGGAGCAAAACTATAAATCAATTGTCATTTATTTTCAAAAATTAAGTCACTCAAAAAACAAATTTTTTATATAATTAATATTTATACATTATTCAAAGTTAACGTTAAAATCATCCTGTTTATATCCTTCTTTTTAACGATTGTCAGATGGAAGAGTTAGCAAGATCATTTGTAATTTTATTAAATTTCAGGGTGATAAATGATAATTAGCAAAGGTAAATAATAATATCCTGTTATAAGTATCTAAGAAAAAAATTATATAATGTTATTTAATGAATAAAAAAATCATAAAAAATAATTATTGTGAAATGTCATTAAAGTCGAATAACTTGATAGAAATTAAATCAAAAATAATGATGAAGCTTTAAATGAGAAATCTACCCTCTATATTAAAAAAAAAAAGACTAAATATGAAATAACACTATATAAAAGCATGTCATCCATGCTTACTGATTTCGACATTCTTATTTTTAGTTGTTCTACATATTCAAAGAATAAAACTTTAACTTTTAATAATTAATCCTAAATTAATACATAAAACAATATATAGTATATTGAATTATGTAATTTTCATATTATGGACAAAATATTATTCTCCTCCAAGTTGATGAAAAGAAATTAAAGATAAAAATTAAAAATGTCCTTCTAAAAATTCTAAAATTCATTGAAAATCTTCTAAAAATAGAAGATGAGCCATCGAGATTAAAGAAGTTTCTTTAAAGGCTCCATTAGAAGATTCACCCAAATCATTGCAAAAGATTAGAAGCTTAGATTAGCTAATAATTAATAGTACATTGCCTTTAACATGCTAAATTTAGCTAAGAGATTGCAATTTTGTGTAATATTATATTGCATAATTAATTGCATAAAATTTTAAATATTGATCTCTCTCTCTCTCTCTCTCTCTCTCTCTCTCTCTCTCTCTCTCTCTCTCTCTCTCTCTATATATATATATATATATATATACATGACTAAAACAAGAATAAAGTTATACTTCTCATAAAATTAGACAAAATATTTGTTATTCCCATGGTTTATAAGTTAAGCATATTATTCCATTTTATTTTTGTCATATAATAATTCACATGAATTTATGAAATTGAAAAAGAGATTCTCATTAGAAGGTGGATTCTACTTTATAGATTCTATGCAAAACTTTGATTCCCCTTTCATTTTCTCATCAACCCTAATTTTAGATGTATATGCAATTTTAACTATAAAAGACAACATTTGTTATTTAACTTTGTAGCATCAACGACTTATAAAGTGTAGCATTCAAGTAAAAAAGAAAATGGCGTGAGAATACTTTTATTAGAATTTAATCATAATATATTTAAAGTTTTAAATTTTTAAAGATAAGATGATATAAAATTATTTTTATTTATTTTGTGTTATATTTATCTCAAAGTAAAATGAATAAGTTTATATATTCTATGTAGCATTTATTATGTGAAAAAAAATAGTGATTTAACAAAATTTAACCATGATATATTTTAAAATTTCCAAATTTTTAAGATGTGTACAATGCAAAATTGACTGATTATCTATTTTATATTTATTCTTAAATATATTTTGATTAAAATCATAATATTTTAAAATAATTTTATTTTATTCAAGTGTTTTAATTACTTTCCCATCACTAAATTTTATTGTGCTTGCTTGATAATTTGTAGGCCAAGTGAAGACCCAGTGAAACAATCATATATATATATATATATATATATATATATATATATATATATATATATATATATACTCTTATATTTACTAATATTAATTTTTAAAAATTTATTTTTCAACCACTCAATAAATAGCTCGTACTGGCCACCCACCTATTCGGCACATGCATATGATAACAAAATAAGAGTAAAATACATTGTTAGATAAGCAATGACATATCAACTAATTGTGAACCCTAATAATAAATCTAAATCAAATCATGATTAAATAGATAGAGATGGTCTAAATTAAGTTGGGAAGGTAAAGTGTCACACCATCTTTAGTTGATCATTTGCTTTTGGCATGACCTATAATCAATGATAAGTGAAATTCTAAGAAAAAGAATTTGGCATTAAATTAACATTATTATTTGAGAGAGAATGAACCATGAGTGCTAATGCATGCACTTCTCATAAAAAATTTATTTTTGTCTATATTGTGCTTGTAATTTATTATTTTAATCAAACAAAAAAAAGCACCATGGGTTAAAAGTTGTTGTTAACATACGTCTAGTCAAGAAATGTATATCTCATTAATTAAACAGCCAAACACAATGATTTCAAGCGATATATAAAAATAACATGAATAATTTTGCTCGATCAACATTTAAATAAATAAAAAAAAATTATATTATATATTAGTATTATTATTATTATTATTATTATTATTTTATTACTATTATTTTTTAATGATAATAATAATAATATTATTATTATTATTATTATTATATATACATATGAACATATACATATATTACAAATCGAAAATGATAGTTAAAACTTTTTTAAAATATTATGATTCAATCATCCCTTATATAGATTTTTTTATTATCATTGCCAATTTCAAACACGGCATCATAACAAAGAATTTCAAACAAGAAACATAACAAAGAAATTTCGTATTTCAAACACGCCAAACACAAACAAAACAAATCATTAAGCTCGCTTACATCCTTGTCCATACTAATATTTCTTGAAGACAATATATATATATATATATATATATATATATATATATATATATATATATATATATATATATATATATATATATATATATATACAAATGAACTTTCAACAAGCTACTGTGACTCCTCTTACGTCATTTAATAAATCATTTAAAACTAAATGTAACAAAGCTCGACACGGCCAAATAAAGCTTGTTCATAAACATTATCATTTACATTTCTCAACATGTTGCTCACGAATAATCGATTAACTAATCAAACGAATTTTGTTAAAATGCTCGATAAGCTATAAATCAATCAACAATCGAGCCGAAGCTCGAAAAAGAATTTGTTAAATGTGCTCGAAGCTTGAACACTATCCTAAAACTCAAATCAGCTATTAAAAATAATGATAAATGAGCTTGAACTAAAAAAGATATTCACATATATATATATATAATATATTGATTTATTTTGTAAATCATCATTGTTTAATATGACTCTTACATGCCACAAAAATAAAAAATGATACATCCTAAAATTAATCGATCGCACGAAACAAGATTTTCAAATGCTCGATCTAATCACGATTTCAAAGAACTTACAATAAACCGACTGCCTCGATGAGACGAACATAGCAACATCAAGCATAGTGATCCGAAGCTCAATCGACTCGTGATCAAGCAGAGCATGAAAATGGATCCTAATCCGCCAAATGGTCACCAAAAGACATATTTATAATGATCGAGCGCTCGTCAAGACGAATCCAACGAATCCAAGATCACCCAATTCTGACATCATTAAGGCACCCATATTATCAAAATACACCGCTCGGATCGATCGATCCGTCCGATGGGAGTGGTTGGAGTTTTCTGAATTTACAAGGCCCGCCACTCCCAAAATCTATAAATAGAGCCTCATTCTCACCTTAGGGGACCGGAATTGACAAGACCGAGAGCTCGAGAACCACCCGACTCGACGCCGACGCATCTATCACCACCGCTACCACCGCTTCCAAGATCGAGTTCGCCTGTGAGATCGCCTGAGGACTAGAAAAGATTGCCGCCTTTCTCCCAAGATCAAGAGGTTGCTCCCGTAAGATCGCCTCGCCGCTTTTGGGAAACTTCTCCTTGGGTTGAGTTGACCGATATTGTATTTTTCTACACTCTAATATTTCCGCCTCAGAAACACCTTCTTCTCCAACTAACGGAAGCAAGGACCAGATCTTTGAACACATAGTGAAAGTTCTACGATCGGGCAAGGCCCGGTTTTTCCCTTAACGGGTTTTCCACGATAACCCCTGTTCATATCCTCGCCAGGTGTTGATAATTTTGGGCTACGAAGATCTCGTGATCTACCAATAAAATTCTCAAAGACGCAACAAGCTTCTGTGGGAATAAACAGCTCATTGCTATATCTCCAATATGGTTGGTAAACGGGTTTGCGCCCAACGCCTCCTCTCGATCAAGACGCCAAGTCTCCAACACTTCTACATAAGACTGCCCCTGTGTGAGGGTCCGCCGTGCCCCTCTTGGAAGATCGCTCAAAGGATGGAGGATTCCAACGAATTCTTCGACTCGCGAGAGGACCCAAAAACATTCCAACACGCCTGAAGAGCCACGTTCCGACGCCTCAAAGATAATCCGATTTTCTTCCAGAATGATTACCCGAATGCCGGATCAACAAGTAGAGAACCCTTGGCACCACATCCGATGTCGAACTTGATACCGCCAGCTTCTACTCACCCCACAATAAATGGTCACCAGACGGTGAAACTCCACGCCACCTTATAATGAACTACGACGACCGGTGCGTGAAGAGTTCTAAACAATCAATGATCCATTCTCGCCGCTTCTTCCAAAACTCGCCCCGCCGAGATCATCTCAATACCCGATGAAGATTCAAGCTTCCCAAAGATGGACCCCACGATGGCACAACCGATCCAGACGATCACTTTCGAACGATCATGCACATTCGCTAAATGACTCTCTCTTGTCAGGTCGTATTCCCGACTCTCAAAGGACGCTGCATTTGGTTCTATTCGCCGCTAAGGGTCCGTCCGATCATTTGGAGAGCTCGCCATTTTTTTGTAACGCTCTCAGAACAAGAGAATCATCGAGATTCATCACATCTCTCCGAATCCGCAACGATGGAGAGTCCTCAAAGAATACTTCCAAAGGTTCTCCTCTCAAGCGGCCGTGAGTAGATCCGTAACTTTGAGGGCGTGCTTTCTGAGGACTCCGCCAGATACTTCTATTCATCATTAATGCGGAGACACCCATTCCTATGTCGACTGGTCCAATAATAGGCACAAATCTCCGACGCGGTTATCGCTCATCTAGAGCTTTGAACCACCAAGCAAAGGAAGAAGGTTCCCAAAGGTGATGTTCAAACATCTCTAAAAAAGAAGAGAGGCAAAGAACCTCCCCAAAACCTCCTCGAAATGACCTCGATGACTCAATCAGAGGAAATATACGCTCTCAACACATCATGCGCAACATCCTGCTATTCAGAAGAGGATACAAGTCGCGACCTTTAAAGCCTGGAATTGGAAATCAAGAGAAATTTCGCCACTTTCACTGGGCACACCATCAAGAGTGCCACCAATCAAGGAGGAGATTGAAAGACTAAGGGGTATTTAGGCCGCTTTTATACAAAACCAACCCGCCCCAAAGAAATGCCGGGGCAACCAGGAACCGCCAAGCGGCCTGAGAGAGAAACAATTGCGTGAGGGCTGTTATCTAACCAAATATTCATTGCCGCCTTCAAGAGCCGTGAGAAGAAGTCTCGCTGACCATTCTATCACCTTGATGATTTAGATCTAGGGCTTGATCCCACATCAAGATCCCCTTGTCATCGCAGGTGGTGATCCATGCTTCAATATTAAAAGGATATTGATCGACAATGGGAGTTCTTGATGTCTTTTTTTACCCACTTTCAAGCATGGGTATAGAAAGAGAGAAGCTTCAACCCGCCGGCCCATCGTATGGATTTGATAATCGACCAGATTAGTGGAAGGGACAATCGCCTTCCAGAACTCTTGGAGAATTTCCGAGACGCAACCAATTTGATACTGCAGTCCCAGTCCGATCAATGCAATATTTGGGAGACCTCTCCAGTCTATATTCTACAGTCACATCTGTGCCTCACCTCAAGATGAAATTCCCGACACCAGCTGGCATCGGCATGGTAAGTGGGAATCAACAGATAGCACAAGCGCGTTATATCAAGCAAGCCCACCATTTACGCCAAGAACCTCAACATCGAGAACTTCAACGAGATGAGGATGCCTCAAAGGGCTTCTCCGCTTGAAGATGTAATTTGTCTTCCTATCTCGATCCATCGCTAAAGGTGAAGGTGGGATCATTGCCGCCACCGATCGTAAATCGTAATAGATTTTCTCAAAAATCAAGATATCTTTGCTGAGCGATCGATATTCTGCATTGACCCTAAGTCATTACGCACTCCTCAAAGTTGACTCAACCTACAAGCCGGATACGAAAAGAACCTTCGCTTCAACGACAGGTGTCATAGAACAAGAAATCACCAAACTGAAGTCAAGTTCATTCGAGAAGTCTACTACCCCACCGGTTGGCTAACGAGTGTTAGTCAAGAAGGCCAACGCCTCGGAGAATGTGCATCGACTACACGACCTTAATCGCATGCCCAAAAGATAGCTTCCTTCCTCGTGATCCAACTAGTTGATGCTACATCGTGACATCGATGCCGAAGCTTCATGGATGCCTATTCGCTACAATCAAATGATGAACAAAACAGATGAGGAAGCAACATCCTTCCAAACAGAGGGGACTATACGCTATCGTCATGCCATTCGACTAAAAAATGCCGGAGCAACATATCAACGCTTATGAATAAGATCTTCAAGGATCTTATAGGCACAATATGGAGGTGTATGTTGATGATATGGTGAAGAGCTTGGAAATATCACAATATTTCGACCGCAGCAGCTTTGACATTCTTCGACACTACAAGATGTGGCTCAACCCAAGCAAGTGCATTTTGAGTTTCCTCTGGAAATTCCTAGCTTCATCAGGTGGATGAGGCCAACCCCGAGAAGATAAAAGCACTCAAGGACATGTCACCTCCAAGAACGATCAAGTGGAAGGATTGCAGCTTTATCACGATTCTTGGCCCGCCAGAGATAAGTATCTACCATTCTTCAAAATCTTAAGGGTGCACGAGGAAATGGATTCCAGTGACATGAATGTCGACCGAGCAACTTCGAATCTATTTAGCTTCCCCATTATCAAAGCCTATCCAAGGAGAGAAGACATCTATCTTGTCGCTTCTTCTCATGCCGTAAGTCTGCGTCGATACGCGAGGAGAATTCATTGCAACAACCCATTTACTATGTCAGCAAAATCCTTTCTGATACCGAAGGACGCTATCCACTAGCAGATAAGACAATAACTTCTCGCATCTAAAATTGCACGATTTTTCGCCCACACCATCAACGCCTACACTCATCTTCCATTAAGAACTATTCGCAAAAGCAATGTATCCGGAAGGTTGATGAAGTGGTCCGAGCTTGGAGAGTTTGACATCCATTTTCTTCCACGCCCCGATATAAAGTCACAAGTGCTCGCGACTGTAGAATGTACCATCCCATCACCACCGAAGATCATTCATCACTCCATGACAAATCAATGGACATTATATGTTGATGGAGCTTCGTACTTCCTGCAAGTGTGAATTTTGCTTATCTCCCAAGTAAAATAACTTTAGAGTACGCCACTAAAGTTCCGCCACCAATAATGTCCAGTACGAGGCCCTCAAAGCAGACTGGCTCGCCATTGACTGTGAGGTCCGAACTTAGCCATCTACACTGTGACTCACGCCAGGCCTCACAGTTGAAGGAGACTGATACCCGCCATCCGCAGCTTCAAGCATCTTTTGGCAAAGTCACTTCTGCCGTAATCGAGACCCATCGATAACTCATATTCTGGGGAGCAACACGCGAGATGCCCTCTCCAAGTTAGCCACAACAACGACAGAGATCTTTTCAAGAGAAAATACATAGAGGACATCCACTTTCCCTGATTCAAGGCCCTGGGTGATACACCGGAGGACCCAAAAGAATCTTCATGGATTGACCCGATCATGTCCTTTCTTCAAAGCGGCCTTGCCAAGTACCCCACCGATGCTATCCTCTGGAAAGTAATGAACTTCACCATAATCGACAAACTCTACAAGCCCTTCTTAGTCTACTTAAAGTGTCTACCACCTTCTGAGGCTAACTATGCAATGCGAGAGGTTCATTCAGAATTTGTGGTGAACATTTGGGAGGAAAAGCCTCGCCTCAAAATCATGAGGCAAGGTTTTACCGCCTACAATGAAGAAGGACGATTGGAGTTTGTAAAGAAGTGTAACAAGTGTCGACATTCCAATCTCACTCATACACCATCTCAGAACTCACCACAATCCAGAGCGCCCCTTTGCTCAATGGGGATCGATATAATGGGACCCTTTCCCATTGACCGGGCAACAAAATTCATAATCTTGGCCGCTGATTACTTCGGCGGGTGGAAGTAACCGCCAAAATCACCAAACAAATGCCAAGCAATTGTCCGAAAATATTATTTGTCGCTATTCCAAAGAAAAAAATCATCACCGATAATGGGACGCAGCTCACAGAAAGACATTCACATCTTTCTCGCCAGAGCCGATATCCGCTTAATTCACACAACCGTATCCCATCCACGTAAATGGGCGTAATCAAGTCACCAATAGACAATACTAAAAGGCTAAAGACACGATCAACCACGCCGGGGCAATAAGAACTATCCAATGTTCTTTGGCTTACCGCATTACATCAAGGACCCTACCGGAGAAACGCCGCATAATCTGTGTTTCAACCGATCGTTATTCAGCCGACATCGGGTCCCAGCCCTAACCCATAACTGATGCCGACAAAGAACGACGATAAGTTTCGATTCCATCTGATCTCCGCAAGAGACGACATCGAAGACTCAATGGCTTCATCGCCAGGGATTGCTCGAGGTTTCAACCGAAGGGTAAAGCCACGACCAATATCTCGTCGTAAGTCTCGATTCGCAGAAAAGGCCCACAATGAACAAACTCTCACCGCTTTGGGAAGGCCCGCATGGTGGTGTCTAAAATCAAGACACGCGCTTAAGGATAGTATGGAAGACTCTCCCACGCACTGGAATGCTACAAACCTCCGTATACTACCGGATGTCGCCTTTTTCATTTAGTGAATGAAAAACATTATCATCGATATGTTTGTATTGCAATTGTTATATCGAATTAAACATTTATCGATACTCTATTTGTCGTACTTATTGTCCAACCTTGGCATCAAGGTGTTTGGATTTATGTTTCTATCTATGTTAAAGTTCTCATACTTATTATGACTTTTCTTGCTTATGCTTGCATTTTAAAACACCACTCAAGAGATAATGCAACTATTGTATTCGGTAAGATCGATCTGTGGAATTCGACCGATCTTCCTACAGAGTTAACATCGCCGAGTAACGCCTCGATAAACAACCGATAAGTTGGCAATCCTCTATAGACCGCCTACAACTTTCTCCATAACGTTAACATCATCAGTAAACGCCCGATACACAACCAGATAGATCGAGAGGTTCGAGAGAACCTCTATAAATATATTCCGCAAGTTTGTCATCAAGTAACGCTCTGGTAATGATCTTAGAATAGATCGAATTATCCTAAAGGGATTCCATGATCTCTTCTACGAATCTTTATCATCGAGTACACTTTGACACACAACTCCTAAATATTCACAAATAATTTTGTGGATTGTTAATATTTCTTAACATACAAGTACAATCAACCGTAAATAATATACAACATCAACAAATGCAACATAAAGGAACTACAACTACACGCCTTGATGGTCTCATCGAGATGATGAAGAACTATCTCGAGTCATCCTCCGCCGCTAAGGGGAAGCTGGGAGAAAGGACCTCAACACCAGCCTCCATATACGCCAAGTGTGTCCCCTTCAAGAAACCTCGATGAAGCCTTCATCAACACACTGCCGCCTCCAAAGCTCACCTCTACATCATACACGCTCTCGCCTCCCTAACGCGGATCTCAGATGATGATACTCAAGGTCCGAAGTTCAAGTCCTCCACCTGCGATCCGCTCCCGCTTCTACCCGAGATAAGCGTCTTTCTCTACGAAGCCAGAACTCTTTGCCTCAAGACTAAACCTTCTCGAAAAGATCTTCGATCCTGGGCAACCAACCTCTGTTTCTAGCCTCCACTAATTCATCCCGAGTCCGCTTCAACTTCGACAAAAAGAAAGAGAAGTCGCTGAGTCGCCAACTCGCCCGCACTCATCAAGTTGATTCTCCAACACATCTCTTTACTTTCTCCACATACCGCTTCTTATATTCACCATGGAGAAACTTGACCTTCACGAACTCAATTCCGCCATTCAAAGACAATGTTCATTTTGAAGTCAAGTTCTTGCTTCTTCAAGATTCAAATAAGAAAAATTACGTTAAGGAAATGGGAAATAAAAGATGATGAACGAAGAAGGATTGTTACTCGCAAGATCGACCTACGCAGAATGATTCAACACGCCCTCGAATGAAGATCCTTGGGACGACTACTCGGGCCCATTTTTTGCATTCGATATCACCATCACCTCTTCGCCTTTTCCTCTTCTCTATTGAGACGGTCCTTCATTGGAAGAAGCCGAGACGCTTGGGAGATCTACTGAAACCTCTTTGTTGGGCTTTCAACGAATCGCATAAGACCGCCGGATGAATAAAAAGCCCGCCAACAAAGATTCCTCCCGACAAATTGTTGATATATCAATCTCAAATCAAGATCTTCAATATTCGAATTTCGGTCCAGATATCTTCATCACCAACTCAGGGAATGGGTAAATCTCTCTTTTCCCCATTTTCGAGAAGACCCCCATTCTTCACAAAAGAATCTGCTTGCCAACTCTTGGGAGGATCCTTCGTCGGAGGTCAAGTAGACTCGCAGTGATAACGTGCATCGCAGTAAACTTGCACATCCGAAGGTAATCAGAGTCAAGGTCGCACGCCTCTCAAAAGACTATAAGTCCCATCACGATCGTCATTGCCCTGGTCGAAAACTGGGAAATGCAAACCTCGCCGACGACAAAATGGCATCATCTCGGGGATGGGGAAACGCAATCCGCACCCAAACTCATCTCGTAAGTGGTGAAATACCCGGGCGGAGATTGGGCTCTATGACTTCTTCTGACACTTAAGAACCAAATCATTCGAAAATAATATTTTTCCAAGCACGATCAATGTGTCTCGTGATCGACGACTCCTAATCTTCGCCCCCCATTTTAGAAGGTTCCTCGCCGCCTCGCTACAAGGGTCTGACGTGTCTCTTTCAAAAGATTCTCACCCATCTACAAACACCCAAGAACTCGCACGATCGAGATAAAAATTATTCCAAGAGAGCCCAAACTCCCACCGGGGAGGGCTATGCACTCCTAGAGAGAGGAGGTTGAGGTTGATCCAAGAAAGAGTGCCCAAACTCCCACCGTGGGGAGGGCTATGCACTCTGAGGAGAGGAGGTGAGGTTGATCCAAGAAGAGTGCCCAAACTCCCACCGTGGGGAGGGCTATGCACTCTGGTGGAGATGAGGAGAGGTTGATCCAAGAAGAGTGCCCAAACTCCCACCGGGGAGGGCTATGCACCTGGGGGTGAGGTGGATCCAAAAAGAGTGCCCAAACTCCCACTGGGGAGGGCTATGCACTCTAAGAGGAGAAGAGAGTGAAAAGTGTGCCTTTCCCTTAGCCCTGGTTTTATAGACCCTTTGGGCAAAAGAGTAAACCTAAACCGCAAATCATTATTCATCTCAGCCCTTGGGCTCATGTCACGCTGCTGCCAAGGCCGAATCGCCGGCCCACTCACACCTGCCCATGGTCAGAATCAGTCTCGCCGAATAACTCATTGCATCACCGGCTGGGTTTGAACCGCTTCGCTCGCATGACCGCAGAAATTCTGCCGGCTCATGCTACCAACGACCGCCTCCTCATGCTCACAAGGACTCCGGCCTGACCGTGCTGGCCTTACCTCCTCCGCTCAGTATACATGAAGCGCCCGTGTCGCTATGTAAGCATGTAAGGCCGCGCATTGGCGCTTCATGTACCGCGAAGCTCGTCGCACGGATGGATCCTAACTCAAATTCGCACTCGATACCTACATATGCGCTCCGCAATGCCTTCCGGTTATAATCGTTATGAAGATTTATTCTCAAAATGCGCTGATGGACTCTCAAATTTCATTAAAATTTATTTTCAGTTTGACATATATTTGGATGATCGAGATAATGTCACCCAAAAATAACTGATACATCCTAAAATTAATCGATCAAGCACGAATCTCAAGGCATTTTCAAATGCTTCGATCTAATCACCGATTTCAAGAAAGTTTTACAAATAAATCACCGACTGCCTCGATGAGACGAACATAGAATATCATACCGATCCGAGCTCGAATCGACCGATCGCTATCGAGCATGAAATGGATCCTGATCCGCCAAATGGTCACCAAACGACATATTTATAGTCGATCGAGCGCTCGCCACATCTAATCCAACGAATCCAAGATCACCCAATTCGACATCATCATTAAGGCACTGATCATCAAAATACACCGTCTCGATCGAGGATCGGATGGGCCGTCGATGGAGTGGTTGGAGTTTTCCATGAATTTGCCCGCCACTCCCAAAAAACTATAAATAGAGCCTCATTCTCACCTTAGAACCGATGAAGACGAGCTCGAGAACCACCACCTCGACGCCGACGACTATCACCGCACCACCACCAAGAATGCTCAAGATGAGTTCGCCTGTGAGATTTGAGGACTAGAAAAGACTATTGCCGCTCTTTCTCCTCAAGATCAAGAGTTGCTCCCGTAAGATCGCCTTAAACTTCTCCCTTGGGTAGTTGACCGAATATATTTTTTCTACACTTAATATCTACCAGAACATTCTCCAACTAACGAAGCAAGGACAGATCTTTGAACACATAGTGAAAGTTCTACGACGGGCAAGGCTTGGTTTTTTTTTAACGTTTTCCACGATAATGTTCATATCTTTGTGTTTTATAATTTTTTACAATTTTAAGATCTTATCTAAATAAAATTCTCTAAGACACAACAATAAATACTTTCATCTTTCTAATTTAGTGTTTTTTTAAGCACTTAAATTATGAATTTAGCCATTTATTATATTATTGAGAAATATATTAAAGCAAAAAATTTTTAAGTAATTGTCCATCACATATGTGCATAATTTTTCGAGTAAAAATGGGTCGAACACATGATACAATTTAAATTAAAAATTGCTAAAATAAAATTCAAAATTTTATAATATTTGATTTTAATAAATTTGTAGCCGAACTAAACATCTAAATAAGACAAATTCAATTAAACCAAAAGTGATCCGAAATGAGTGAAATTGAACCCATATCAAGTACTTAAAGAATAGCAAAAAAAAACTTTAAAATATTTTTTAAGGTTAAGCAACTTATATTAAATCATGTCTCATTAAGAAAAATCTAATAACTCTTACATATCTCAATTATAAGTTCGTTAAAGCACTTAAACGTTGAATGAATATGAATTGTATACAATCAAAATAATCAACGTGATATTCGATGGAGTGTTTGATACTTTTAACCAAAATATCTTAAATATTTTAAAATTATAAATAAACTAAATATTATATATACTCAGAGCTATATACAACAACAACAATAATTAATACTATTTACAGAATTTATTATTTATTATGTGTAAATTTATTTTAAATCAAGATAAAGATCATTTTTATACATCTTAAAATTTTTTTTATTATTCTATTTTAACATAAAATCTAATATCTATTAATTTTATCTATATAATGAATAAACCATCTAAATTAATCTTATCTAATAAACTTTTAATATACTCATTTTGCATTCTATCTCTAAGAGTAAAACTCATATAATTATGAAATTAACTAGTCTTATGCTTCTCTTTTATAACATTATCATAAGTCTTCTAAATCTTATATTTTTTTATATTTTCTATCACATAATGTTATTTATTTCCACTTAACCATAATAATTCTACTAATAACATCATATTTCAAAAACAATAGAGTAAATATTAAATTATTTATTAATATTGTTATTAATAAATAATGTAATTTTACAACTAAAAAATTAAATATATTATTTATATCTGCTAAACCAAAATTACTAGAGTTGACCTCCATAATTCAAGTTTCTATTAATTCCTCTGGTCTTATCAACAAGAAGAATGTATATAAAAAAAGCATGCACCAATACATCTTCTTGTAAATGCCTAAGAACATCCATAACTAAAGTAAAAAAGATAAGGGCTTAAAGCTGATCCTTGATGTAATCCAACTAAAATAAAAAAATATTTTGTCAATTTCCTTGTGTTTGGACACAAATAACAATTATATCTTAACTAAAATTAAGATCTTTAAATTCAAGTAACTCTAATATATTGACGTTTGATGCTATAATTCATATCATTTTTATATCAATGCCTTTCGATTTTGAGAAAGATATTATTTGTATCCTACAGCATATAAATTGTTTTTAATAACTTAAAAATAAAAAATATATTTCAAAAGTATAATAAATATACTTTTTAAAATAATATAAAAATAAAAATTTTAAAAAATAAAAAATACAAAATAAAATTGCTCTCTTGGCCACTTTGAATTTTATATTTTTAGAAAGCATTAAATGCTTCTTTCGGCATACAATAATAATTGATTTTTTTTTTAATTGCTTTTCTGAAGCATATTAATGACTTTTTTCTTTAATCTGCGATTGATAGTTACTTCCAAATAAATTTAAATTAAAACAAAAAGTTTTATTATTCTTGCAATTAAATACGATGAGAAATACTTGTTTGACCGAGAAATATTTATATTATTTACACATGGACGAAAAAAAAATATTTTAAGGATCGATTTAAAATTGACTATGATAAAAATAATAATAATAATTAATAAAAGTCAAACCGAGTTTCAAAAGATTTTTACTGTTTAAACTTTGTTGTTGGAAAACCACAGAGTAAAATTTATGCCTTAGCCTCATTGACAACCCAAAGACACACGTTATTAAAGAACGAATACAAGACCTGCAATTTTAACGCGAAAACCTCGAAAAGAGGAAAACCACTGCCTAGCCCAAGAAAAGATTCCACTATGTATCCTTTCAGAGTACAAAATCTTCCGATAACGGATTCTGAATTCTACTTGAGAAAGGACAACAATGTACAACGATCATTTATACGTTGATTGGAGATGTAGCTCGTGGAAATGGGCATAATTAACGATGGCTACCGAAAGGATCTTGCTCGGGGATCTTCAAGCTTTAGAGCTTTCTTCACTTCACTTTTCCTCTTCTTCCTCGATCTGACTTCTTCCTCTTCCTTCTTCTTCCTTGCTTCCTTCTTCTTCACTTGACTTCTTCTTCTTCTTCGCCTTGTTCTTGACTGCTTGCTTCCTCCTTCTTCACTTGCTTGACTCTTCTTCTTCCTTGCTCGGGTCCTTGTTCTTCTTCACTGCAGCCTTCCTTCTTCTTCACTTGCCTCCTCTTCACTGGCTCCTTCCCTTTAGCTTAGCTTAGAATGTGAGGGAGAGTATTTATATGTATTCTAAGAACTCATGTAGCTCCACACTCGACGGACGGCTAATGACTCCTTGATCATTTGATGTATTTTGAGCATTTGGATGCCCAAATGAAGTAATTATGAGATCTTAGGCTCATTAGATCCGTCGAGACGCCGATTTGACTATAAACACTCCACATTTGAGAGCTTTTTTGGGATTTAATTGATGTCCAAGATTCTAATGATATTTTAAGTGCTTGATCTCGATTTGTTGACTCAAAATCATATCGCCAAACATCAAGATTTGCTTTGATTGGTATTTTGAGAGATATCGCTCTCTATTTTGGATGACATTAGCTTAATCATCCAAAAAATATATGTCAAATGTTCAAAAATAACAATTGGAAGTTTTAAAGTTGACACGCCGCTTTAGCTCACGGCAGATAGGCGCTGCTGCTACATAATGGCGCATGAAGCTATGCTACGGCGCTATGTATGTCTGTCGGGTCGAGGCCGACACGGACCGGCAATCGCTGGCGCTGGGCGCCATGCGATGCGCTATTCACGAACTGCTGCCATTCCAGAATCTGTCGGGCTATTCCGTGCTGTGTAACCAGGTTCGCCATTCAGGATCTGTCGGTCAGCGGCCATTCTGAACGAGATCACAGAACGGTGGCCATTGAGGGCCGAATGGAAGTCGAAGGCTGCATATATCTACCATCTGTCTCTGCTGCTAGGCTACCTCATATGCTACAGCGCTGCATAATACATGGCTACCGCGCTGACGCACCACGGCCTACCGAGAAATGGGCGTTGAGCGCTTTGAACCGCTTTTTGAGGGTTTTACCCTTTATTGGGGTTATAAATTTCAGGTAAGAGGGAGAGGCACACCTTTCCTCCCTTTCTTCGAGTGAGGTCCTGGAGGCAATCAAGAAGGCGATCAAGAGGCTTCATCAGAGGCGAGGCTTATAAGAGGGCCGTTACGGACCGTCGGCCAGAGGCATCAAGGCCCACTCTATCGCCGTGGTCGGCGAGCCACGCCGGACCGCCCCGTTAGGCGATCAAGGCTGCATACGCCGTCCCGGCTCGGCCACGCCGGACCGTCCAGAGGCGAGCGCCCACCTGTATACGCCGTGGTTCCGTTTATCGCCACGCGACCGTCCAGAGGGGATCAAGGCCCACGGTATCGCCGCTTCCGCTTCCCGCCGGACCGTCCGAGATATCGCTCACGATACCGCGGGTTCCGGCCACGCCACGCCGGACCGCCGTCTGTGAGGGGATCGCGCCCACTATTGCCGTGGTCGTTCCGGCCACGCCGGACCGTCGTTAGAGGCGATCAAGGCCACGATCGTTGTGGTTCCGAGCCACGCCGGACCGTCCGGGTTAGAGGGGATCGCCCACGAACGCCGTGGTTCCGCTTCCGCCACGCCATCGTCCGTTGGAGGCGATACCCACGGCCTACTTTTTCTTGTAGAAATTGGTATTCTTAGGCGGAAGGCTCATTGATTGTCAAGACGGCAAGTATCGCTTAAGAACCATTGTCCTCATAACTCAAGTTTCCGATCGTAGAGAAAGATTTTACTCCAAACCGTGGCGAGAGGGTCAAAAAAGACGCTGCATCGAGGGTGATGGTCAAGAAAACTCATAAGTATGGCCACGGATATGCCTCCACTGTCACATCAGATAGTTTAATGGTGTTCCGCAAGAAATTTTTCTTCCCCAATGAGTTGGTGGCTATTGTAGCTAAAAAGTATGATCGAGTCTGCTCTCCGCCGCGGTAATTTTACTATTTCAGATGACTCTTCGTGCTTCGGACTTTGGCTCTGATGATTGAGATCTTCAAAAAATGTGTGGCTTTGATGCAATTTTCGCTTCGAGCTTTAATGGTCATTATTACATTACCTTCGTGAGCATGGGGTTACTTTAAACATCAATACTTGCCGAATGATTCACATGTGATGCTCAAGGACGTGTTTCTTATCGACTATAAAGAATTGGATAGAATTTTCAGACGGATCACCCAAAACTTGGTCTTCGATTCTTTATGTGAAGAATGAGGCCTTCCGAGATGGGGAAGATTGAATGATCTTCCGATCCGTCCGATATCTGAGGATGATATTCTAGCAACTCTTAATATTCCCGATGTGGGGAAGCTTGCAACATGAGTTGCATTACATCAAGAAATATATAGTTGAAGATGATGTTTAAGGTTGGTCTTTCCATCCAGGAAGGTCTCATGCTCTTCCAAAAGAAAGGGTGATAGAGTTTTCCTCATACTCATAGGGTTCTCTCGAGCCTATCACTAATCACTGGTAGCAATGTTCCATCTTACGTAAAGAGGAGACTGGTCAAAATGGTTGTCGACATCTGGAGATGACGCTCACTTAACATCCGAGAGTTTAGCTTCGACTCATGATGGGGAGTTCGCTACCGCAAATTCGAGGAGGTATTAAATCACATATGTACCGACGCCAACGCGATGAATTGCGTTATTTTTCCTTCTATTCTTCCTTATGTAACATGAAGGATGATTTTTTTTTTTTTTTTTCGTAACTCTCGTTAGATGGCGGCTCATTTGGGTGTCGCATGAATGGAATACGAATTTGTGAAGATAAAATATCCAAGGCAGTATGAGCGGGATGAATGCTAAAGCTAAGTGGTGACCGGAGGTCTGACCGAAAGTAGAACCGATGCGAATATGTCGACTTCTCTTTCTCTCCGCGTCGAGGTGGAGCGCCGTGATGAGTCGATTGAGCGAGACTCGTCATAAAGAGAAGAGGATCGGCACTGCGGATAAGAAAGCATTACAAGATCATCTTTCAAAAGGAGCATAAAATGTCGGAAGCAAGCGAGATCGCTTAAGGCGCGTGGAAGACTTCAAGAATTCCGCTTATCGTGTTGAAGACTTTATCCGTGGAGGCTCAGATCCATATCTTTGATGTTGAAGTGAAGGACTTGGAGCTAGCGTTTAGAGGAGGGCTTCATCCTGGGTTCTCGAAAGGAATTTGCGCAAGACCGGGCCAAAATTGAGGATATATCTCCCCAAGCATCCAAGATCCTTCACCGATTCAAGATGAAGGAGCTGTGAGTGTCTCTAGTGATGATGAGGATATCGATGTTAGCAGATCGATTGTGGATGTCATTCTTCATCGCTGGTTCATGTAATGTCATCGTATCGTGATCTTAATTTTTCTTATATCATCATATTAATGTCAATGATACGGATATACCCTCTTCTTTTACCTGGGATAATTGGTCAAAATATTATTTGATTACAAATATGGGTGAGTTGGATCCACCGGGATTTTTGACCCATCCGAGTTGTTTGTCGAGTGATACCCGCGACATTAACATGTGTGTACAAAGTTTTGACCTTTCCAGTTATTGGTCAATATTATTCGCCGACGCTAACCCGCGGAAGAGGCCGGGAAGTCCACCTGGACCTTTTGACCTTTCCTCAGTTGTTTGTCGAAGTTTTGCTCGATGACATTAACCTGCATGGAAGAGGCCGCTGAAGTCCACCAAGACCTTTGACCTTTCCCGGGTTGTTAGTCGAAGTTTTCGATGACGTTAACCCGCATGGAAGAGGTCAAGTCCACCAAGGACGCTGACTTATTGTAGTCGAGTTTTTTCTCGACGCAACCTATATGAAGGTGAATGATCGACCGGCGCCGAGAATGCCGATGACCGATAATGGTGATGACCAAGATTTAATCGATGGTCGGCGACACCGATGTGCTGGGTTCCGACGGGGTGGTGGCGCGTGGAATACTCCGACGAGACGAGATCTTTGACCTATCCAAGGTTGTTTGCCGAGTGTGACTGGCTAACAGATGGAAGAGGTCCGATCAAGTCCCCTCGATTGATCATGTCCCAATTGAGATGTAACATGAGTTGTATATTTCAAGTGGGAGGAAAAGTAAAGAAAAGCAAATCTTGTTAGAACAAAGTCGGAATTCACTAGTTCAATGATATAATCATAAGACACGGACGCTTTAAGAGAAAATGACAACAACAAATAACAACAAGCTTAGTAGGTCGCTATACAAGATGAAATGACAAAGATAAAAGTCATAATAATTATGCAAGAAGAGTTACCGATAATATTTTCAAGATTCTTAGTATTCCAAGTTCGAGGTAGAGTTTTTCCTCCTTGAGCTTGAACGCTCCGGCTCACCATAGCTATGACCACATACGACCATCCCAGAGGTGAGAGTTTATTGCTGAGGCCTTTGCCCGCAGCCTCGAGACTGGGACCAAGTCACCACGATATGGGACGAGGTTTCACTCTTCGTGAAGTGGCGAAGCTACCCTGGTGATAGGAAGCAACCGGCAGGCCATATCCCGAAGTTTCGTGGAGTAGTCTAGTCGCCGAGTTTTTCTTCATTACTTCCATGATCAAAACTGGACTCTTGACTTGGAACCCGATATCCACGGTATGATAGCTGCAAAACACAAGTTATACGGTCTCACCGACGGGTGCGCTAAAGAACATTGGGGAGCTCATCAACCCATTGCCCCTGCCTTCTCAAGACGCGGTTTTAGTCCTTGAGTATGGTCCTATTGGTAACTTCTGCCCATTAGTTTGAGGATGTGCTACACAGCAACTGAATGTGAAGATCTTTGCAAAAGGACGTAAAGACTTTTCCAAGAATTGAGTTCCATTGTCGGATGATCTTTGCAGAAGACCGAATCGACATATTATATTTTTCCACAAATTGTTTGGTATTTGCCTCTGTGATTTTAGCGAGTGGTTCTACCCATTTTGTGAAGTAGTCGGCTAGAATGATAAATTTTCGACTGCTATTGGAAAAGGTCCCATGATATCAATCCCCAGAGCAAAGGGCCATGGGCTTTGAATGGATGAGAGTTCGCATGCATGTGAGGGAGGTTAGAATGCACTGACAACTTAGCATTTTTTTGTGAATTCCATGCCTTGTTTCATTGTAGGCCAATAAAACCCTTGCCTCATGATTTTAAGGGCCAATGCTCTTCCTCCAAGGTGTTCCCACATATTCTGAGTGAACCTCTTTAACGCTGAATCGCCTCAAGGTGGAAGGCATTTGAGATATGGACGAGAAAGCTCGCTTGTATAGTTCACCTCCAATAATAGCAAAGTTTGAAGCTTGTCTTCTGAGACGAGATGGAAGTTGGATCTTCGTGAAGGGTCCCTTCTTGTAGAAAAGATAGGATGGGTTTATCCACCTAACGCCTTTTCCTCATCAATAGTTTGAATTATCCATGGCCCTTGGATACTAGGAAAATGTATTTCTTCAACATGCTTTCTTAAATAGATCTCCAGGTAGAGGTAAAGCTTAGCAAGAGCACCAGTATTCTTCTCTCTGTAGTATGGATGATTTGATGTGTCTTGAAATGAGTAAGAAGAGATTTTACCAAGTGGAGATATTGCACTGTGAGATTATGAGTATTAAAATCTCCTCCAACTTGGGAGGCAAGTCGAGTCGCAGAATTACTAAGTTTGGGCTTCAAATAATGGCAAGTCTCAACCTGATGAGAGCCTCATATTCTGTTATTAGTTGCGGAATTTTAAGCCAAGTCCATACTCTAGGTATTTTCTGGGGAAACAAGTAGATTCCACCACCAAGACTTTCCCAAGCTCCATCAACGAGAGTCCATCGAGGAGATGAAAGACACGAGCGATAGCTCTTCTAGAGTTGGGTTGTATTCCACTATAAAGTCTGCAAGTATTTGAGACTTTATGGCGGCCGAGGTAGAAAATTTATATCAAATTCTCCCATTTCTGCACATTTGATCAATCTTCCGATGCTTCGCTCGTAAGATGGCCCTTAATGGTAAATCGTAAACGCCGATGGTGTGAGCTTGAAAGTATGGACTAATTTTCGCCGAGAAAATTAACGAGCCACTTTATCCAAATGGATAACGACTTTCTATATCGAGAGAATTTTACCGACGTAATAAATTGGTTGTTGTGCCCCATCTTCTCGCACTAAACTGAGCTTATTGTGGAAGAAACCGCAAGATATAAGTATAACGCTCCTTGAATAGGTTTGGATAGGAGGAGATGCTAGATATTCTTTAGTTGCTCAAAAGCATACCGACATTCATCTCCATTGAAAATTATTATTTTAGCTCCCTTCAATATTTTAAAGAATGGCAAGTATTTGTCCCTTAACGGCTGAAACGGGATAATGCGACAATTCCATTCAAACGTTGAACGCCTTTGATATTCTTCTGAGGAATCATATCTTGGAGAGCTTTGATTTTTCGTGGTTAGCCTCTATCCCACGGTGAGTTACCATAAATCCAAGAAATTTTCCGACGTAACCCCAAAAGCACACTTGGTTAAGTTAAGTCGTATGTTATAGCGTCGAAGGAGGTCAAAGCATGCTTCTAAGTCAAATATGTTGTGACTTTTCTAAGCTTTTCACTAACATGTCATCCACATACACCTATCAGTGTGGCCTAGGTCTTTAAAACCTTATTCATGAGGCGCTGATAGTAGCACCGCTTTTTTAATCCAAATGGCATGACTTGGTAACAATATAAACCTTTATATGTTTGAAACGCCAGTAGCCTCTTCATCTATTGGGTTCATCTTTATTTGATTGTACTTAATAAGCATCCAAAATCGAGCATTTGATGTCCTGGATGTAAGGCCCACCAATTGATCGATTCGAGGAAGAGGAAAACTATCCTTTCCGTGCCTTATTAAGATCAAGATAATCAACACACATCCTCCATGTTCCATTTGTTTTTTAACCATGACAACATTTGCTAGCCATGTGGGTAATGCACTTCTCGTATGAATCCCGCCTATGAGCTTGTTAACTTCTTGTTCAATAGCAAGACGATCGGGTGCAAAACTCCGCTTCTTTTGGATGATTGGTTTGAACGCTTGGATTAATTTTGAGGGAGTGCGTGATTACATTGGGGTCGCACCGCATATCTCTGACTCCAAGCAAATATGTCTTGATTCTCGTAAGAAATTTATATACTTTTCCCTTTGTTCTTCTCGAGAGTAAAGATCCCACTTGCACCGCTCGTAATGGTTGGTCATCCGATAATGCTATTGAGAGTAAATCTTCTGCTGGGAAGCTTTTGAGGTACTCTTCATCTCGAAAGTTAAGATCTTCGGCGTCAAGGTGATGGAAGCGCTGAGCTTGTCGAGATAACATGATTGAGTCGCTGATTTCCACAAACCACCCCAACTCCACGGGTAGGAAATTTTATCTTCGATGAGGCAATCAAGTGATAGACCAAAATTGATTGGAGGGGCCTCCAAGATTGCATTATATGCGAATCGACTTCACCATGAATTGTAAATGAGTCACTTGTCGAGGGAATTCTCCAGGGTAACAGAAGAGTGATTGTCCCTTCTCGCCTGCATGGGTGATTATCAAACCCATATAGTGGTCCAAAGAAATGGTTGGAGCTTTTGCCTAGCTAGGCCCATGTTAAAAAAAGTTGAGTAAAATAAGACATCACGTAACTCCCATTATCGATCAAAATTCTTTAACGTTATAACAAGGATCACCGATCCTCGCCGATGACAAGTGGATCTTGATGAGGATATGGACTCCTTCTAAGTCCGAGTCATTGAAAGTGATGGAATGATCAATACGAGACTTCTTCAACTCGGTTCTTTGGAGGCGAATCAGAACTTGATTATGTAGTATCGATCCTCCGCATTGTTTCGATTTCTCCAATTATTTGATGATTATTTGGTTGTTTTGTGATGTTTGTTGCCCCCAAACGGAGGTGTGTTTGTTTGAGGTGGTCGATTCTTCATAAAACGACGTATCCTTGTTGAATGAGTCTCGATTTCTTCCTTGAGTTGTATACATGCTTCAAGAGTATGTCCACGCCATGAAAATGACAATATTGCTCCCGATTTCTCAATTATTTGGATGCGCCACTTGATATGTTCTTCATTGCGAATAGCCATCGAGGTTAACACGAGATGTGTTCGCGGTGTGTATGTCTTTTCCTGGCCGAGGTTCACGCTTGATATGGGGTCGTGGAGGGAGATCATGACTACCTTGTCGCTTTTGATGGGCCTGCTGTCCACATTTCGGGTGTTTTTGCTTTCCCGATATTGTTCAAATTGTTTCATGAGCATTAATAGCTTCATCTGGAGATTTGTGCTTCTATACGATGAACTAAGTCGGCATATGAGCGGACCGTGTCCCGCATTAATGACGAATAGAAAGGTCCTGGACGGAGTCCTCCAAGGAAAACTCCTCTTAATAGTTCAGGGTCTACCCCAGGTATTTGGCGCGCTTCTAAGGAGAACCTCTGGAAGTATTCTTTGAGTGATTCACCCTCGCTCTAATCGGAAAGATGGGAGGAATCTTTAATGATTCTCGATTTGCAATGAACTGCTCCACAAAGAACGGCGAAGTTCGTTAAAGGTATGGATGGATCCCCTTGAAGAGAATAACCAAGTGAAGCTTGCCTTTGAGGGTAAGAAAGACGACAGCAAGCGGTGGATATGCATGATGTAATGGATGTGTGGGTCGTGTCATCATAGAATCAATGCTCGGAAGCTTGAAACCTACGGAATTGGATGTCAAGAATGGCTTCAAAGGTGAGGACTCCTCATAACCGCGGTGAAGATGATTTCTATCTTGAAGGTGAAATTCATCTTGTATTAAGCGTATTCATACAATGTCATGTGCGTGATTAATAGATGAGCATGTGTGAAGCTATCAACAACGATGGATTAGTAACCGCTGAGCACGCGATGGATGAGTGGAACTAGCGGTCAAGGAGATCGGCTACGGTCTCCATGCGAGAACTGGTCGAGGATTAGCGTTTTGACCTCCGCAATGACCGATCTTGGGGAGATATGTAGTCCGTTGTAGTCCATGCAAATTTGGATCATCTTATTTTGAGACTCTCCATTCGACGACACGATCTTCCAAAGAGATTCCCTGCCTCAACATGGGCCCTTGGTTTAGGGATGGGTTTTGAGAATGACGGAGTTGAGCGGAGGTTCCAGAATGGCCATAACGTGGATGTTCACGAAAGGTTGAAGGTTTTACTTCCCACGACGCCAGCTGCGCTTTGGAAAAAATTGTAGAGAAAAAATTTACGCCTTAGCCTTGGATTACCCAAAGACAATAATAAAAGTATTAAAGAACAACAGACACTAATTTAACGTGGAAAACCTCAAAAGAGGGAAAACCACTGCCTAGCCCAGAAAAGATTCCACTATGTATCCTTTTCAGTACAAAATCTTCCCGAACGGGATTACAATTCTATGAGAAAGGGACAACAAATGTAACAACGATAGATATAATAGAGAGCTTCTGGAAATGATATAATTAACTATTTGAGGCAGGCGATCTTTCGGATCTTCAAGCTTTAGAGCTTTCTTCCTCCTCACTTCATTTTTTCCTCTTCTTCCTCGATGACTTCTTCCTCTTCTTCCTTGCTCTTCCTTCTTCTTCACTTGCTTGGACTTCTTCTTCCTTGCTTTCTTGTTCTTCGCACTTACTTCCTCCTCTTCTTTTGCTGGACTCTTCTTCTTCTTCCTGTTTCCTTGTTCTTCTTCACTTGTTCCTTCTTCTTCACTTGCTTCGCCTCTTCACTTCTTTCCCTTCTTCGCTTTACTTAGCCCCCCATGTGAGAGTGAGGCTATTTATAGATGGGAGGAGGGTATTCTATAAACTCATGTAAGGCTCAACCCCCTACGGACGGGCCGAATGACTCCTTCGATCATTTGATGTATTTGAGCATTTGGATGCCCAAATGAAGTCGAATTATGAGATCTTAGGCTCATTAGATCCGTCCGAGAGCCGATTTGACTATAAACACTACATTTGAGAGCTTTTGGGATTTAATTGTCCCAAGATTCTAATGATATTTTAAGTTTGATCGATTTGTTTCACTCAAAATCATATCGCTTTCAACATCAAGATTTGTGCTTTGACTGGTGGTATTTTGAGAGCCATATCAAAACTCAAAAAAAATAATAAAAAATTTACATAAATATCACACAATTCTTATATATTTTTATATCTACATATTTTAATATTTATATAAATATATTAAAATCTTTCATAATATATTTATTAAGAGAAATATAATTTTTCAACTAAAAAAATTGTTGAATATAAATATTAGTGACATATCATAATAAAATTAAATTAATTAAAATATATATATTATAATTTAAATTGATTGTCATAAATTCATAATCAAATTAAATGTTTTAACAATAAGAGCTCACTAACATTAAGAAATATTGTCAAATGAGCTCAAATAATCGGGATATACATAATAAACTTTAAAACATTAATTGGATGATCAAAAGAATTTCAAATTTGAAGTGCTTATATTCAAATCGAATGGCTTGATGAGACAAATCTAACTAACCTAAGATCACTAAAATCAGAAGTCGTTGAGGTGATCAAATCATAAAAAAAAATATTTATAATGAAGAGAATTAATATGGACCGTTTGATAAAATGTTTTAGAATTTTGGCTATAATTATCAAAATATCCCTCTATGAATTCAATAACTATTTGTAAGAAAGAGCTTGAGAAAATTAGAGAAATAGAGAATAAGTAAAAAGCTCATTTATCATCTCCATAGTGCTTTATCATCATTAACATAAATAACTATTATAAAACTATCATATTGCGAAATAAACTCACAAAATCTTGATTTAAATGAAATCTTGTAATCGATAAAAGTTGAAAATTTGTAACTCATTTTTAACATTTAGGTCCCAAATTTTCATCTTTTCATGATATTTTTTTTAAAAAAAAATTTCTATTATTCTTTTAACTACATATTTTTGGTATAATAATTAGATTTTAGATATTAAACATATAAAATATAAAATAATTATATGATATGACTCTCAAAATAAAAAAGCACAAATCTTGATGTTGAAAGTTTATGATTTTGAGTAAACAAATCAGATCAAGACTTAAAATATCATTAATCTTCGACATCAATTAAATCCCAAAAAAGCTCTCAAATGTGAGTGTTTATAGTCAAATCGGCGCCTCGACGAGGATCTAATGAGCCTAAGATCTCATAATTCGACTTCATTTGGGCATCCAAATGCTCAAAATACATCAAATGATCGGGAGTCATGATCCGATCGAGGAGTGGCGCCTTACATGAGTTTACTAGAATACCCTCCTCCCATCTATAAATAGCTCACCTCACATTTGCTGCTAAGTGAAGTGAAGCAATAAGGAAGTGAAGCAAGAAGAAGAAGAAGAGTCAAAGCAAGAAGAGGAAGGAAGCCAAGTAAGGAAGAAGAAGAAGAGTCAAGAAGAAGAAGGAAGTCAAGCAAGGAAGAAGAAGAGTCAAGCAAGTGAAGAAGAAGGAAGCAAGGAAGAAGGCAAGAAGAAGAGAAGAGTCATCGGAAGAAGAGGAAAAGTGAAGTGAGGAGGAAGAGAAAGCTCTAAAGCTTGAAGATCCCCACAAGATCGACCATCACGCCGCCATCGTTAATTATACCCGATTTCCACGGTTACCCAAAGATCTCCATCAAGAACTATTATAAACCGATCGCGTTACACTCCTTCTCAAATAACTGTAATCCGTATCGGAAGATTTTGTACTCAAAAGGATACATAGTGGAATCTTTTATCTTCTGTTTTTTCCCTCTTTCGAGGTTTTCCACGTTAAAAATGAGTGTCTCATGTTCGTTTTAATTATCTGTGTGTGACTAATCAACAAGGCATAAATTTTACTCTACCGAATGGTTTCCAAAGACGCAGCTTAGCCGCCTGTGGAAGTAAAACTCTTCAACCACAATTCGCTGAACATCTTATGGCCAATAATACAACACTGCCACAACGGAGCTTCCCATTCCAACTCCCGTCATTCTCAAAACCCATCCCTGAACCAAGGACGCCAAGTTGAGGCAACGGGAATCTCTTTGGAAGATCGTCCAGAATGGAGAGTCTCAAAATAAGATGATCCTTTTGCAAGGACTACAAATGCTTACAAACATATCTCCCCAAGATCGCATTGCCTGAGGAGGTCAAAACGCTAATCCTCCCGACACTGAGTTCCTCCGCATGGAGACCGTAACGCCGATCTCCTCGACATCGCCACTCATCCATCGCAGCTAAACTAATCCACCGATCGTTGTTGACTTTCACACATGCTCATCTCATTAATCCACATCATGACATTCGCAAGTACACGCTTAATACAAGATGAATTTCACCTTCAAGATAGAAATCATCTTCACCCACACCATGTTATGAGGAGTCCTCACCTTTAGCTGCCATTCTTCACATCCACCTCGTAGGTTTCAAGCTTCCGAGCATTGATTCCTATGATGCAATCACCCACACATGAACACATCGACCATTATGACTATCATGCATATCCAACGAGCTCCTACACACCTTGTCGCTTTCCTTACCCCTCAAAGGGCAAGCTCGACTTGGTTCTATTCTCTTCCAAGGGGATCCATCCATACCTTTAACTAACTCGCCAGTTCTTTGGAATGCTTCATTGCAAATCGAGAATCATTAAAGATTCCTCCCATCTTTCCATTCGACGTAACGAGGGTGAATCACTCAAAGAATACTTCCGTGAGGTTCTCTTTAGAAGCTCGCCAAATACCCAGACCTCAACTATTAAGAGGAGTTTTCCTTGAGGACTCCGCCCGTTTTCTATTCGCCAATGGACACGGGCCCCATATGCCGACTTAGTTCATCGTAGAAGCACAAATCTCCGCCGATGAAGCTATTAATGCTCATCGCAAACAATTTGAACAATATGGGAAACGTAAAACACCGTGAAATGTGGACCACAGCCCATCAAAAGAAGACAAGGTAGTCATGATCTCCTCCACGACCCCATATCAACAACGTGAACCTCGACGGAAAAAGACATACACACCCAACACATCTCGTTAACCTCCTCGATGGCTATTCGCAATGAAGAACATATCAAGTGGCGCATCCATTGAAACCAATTCGTGAAATCGTGAGCAATATTGTCATTTTCATCGTCGCGTGGACATACTATCAAGCATGTATACAACTCAAGGAAGAAATCGAGAGACTCATTCAACAAGGATACCTACGTGCTTTGTGAAGAATCAACCACCTCAAACAAACACACCTCCGCTTTGGGGCAACCGTGACAATCATCACAAAACAACCAAATAATCATCAAATAATTGGAGAAATCAAACAATCGCAGGAGGATCGATACTACATAATCAAGTTCTGCGCCTCCAAAGAACCGGTTGAAGAAGAAGTCTCAGATTGATCATTCCATCACTTTCAATGACTCTGACTTAGAAGGAGTCCATATCCTCATCAAGATCCACTTGTCATCGCGCAGGATCGGTGATCCTTGTTATAACGTTAAAAGAATTTTGATCGATAATGGGAGTTCGATGTCTTATTTTACTCAACTTTTCAACATGGGCTAGGTAAAAGCTCCAACCACCGGGACCACTATGGGTTTGATAATCACCCAAGACGGTACAATCACTCTTCCCGCTACCCTGAGAATTCGACAAGTGACTCATTTAATACAATTCATGGTGAAGTCGATTCATATAACGCAATCTTGAGGCCCCTCCAATCAATTTCTGCTATCACTTCATCTCAAGATAAAATTTCCTACCCCTGGAGTTGGGGTGGTTTGTGGAAATCAATTTCAATCATGTTATCTCGCACAAGCTCAACCGCCTTCCATCACCTTCAAGATCGAAGATCTTAACTTTCGAGATGAAAGAGTACCTCAAAAGCTTCCCCGTAAGATTTACTCTCAATAGTATTATCGATGACCAACCATTACGAACAAGGTGTGGATCTTTACTCTAAGAACAAAAAAGTATATAAATTTCTTACAGAATCAAGACATATTTGCTTGGAGTCCGAGATATGCGGGTCGACCCCAATGTAATCACGCACTCCTCAAAATTAATCCAACGCTCAAACCAATCATCCAAAAGAAGAGTTTTGCACCGATCGCCTTCGCTATTGAACAAGAAGTTAACAAGCTCATAAGCGGATTCATACGAGAAGTGCATTACCCACATGGCTAGCAAATGTTGTCATGGTTAAAAAACAAATGGAACATGGAGGATGTGTTGATTATACCGATCTTAATAGCCCAAAGGATAGTTTTCCTCTTCCTCAATCGATCAATTGGTGGACGCTACATCCGACATCAAATGCTCGCTTTTGATGCTTATTCGGTACAATCAAATAAAGATGAACCCAATAGATGAAGAGGCTACGTTTCAAACATATAAAGGTTTATATTGTTACCAAGTCATGCCATTTGATTAAAAAATGCCGGTGCTACCTATCAACGCCTCATGAATAAGGTTTTAAAGACTAGCCAATGGAGGTGTATGTGGATGACATGTTAGTAAAAGCTTAGAAAAGTCACAACATATTTCGACTTAGAAGCATGCTTTGACCTCCTTCGACGCTATAACATAATGACTTTAACCCAACCAAGTGCTTTTGGGGTTACGCCCGGAAAATTTCTGGATTTATGGTAACTCACCGTGGATAGAGGCTAACCTCGAAAAAATCAAAGCTCTCCAAGATATGATTCCTCCAAGAATATCAAAGACGCTCAACGCTTTTGAATGGTCGAATTGCCGCATTATCCCGCTTCTAGCCTGGGACAAATACTTGCCATTCTTTAAAATATTGAAGGGAGCTAAAAATAATAATTTTCAATGGACCGATGAATGTCAAGATGCTTTTGAGCAACTAAAAGAATATCTAGCATCTCCACGCTATCCAAACCTATTCAAGGAGAAACGTTATACTTATATCTTGGTTTCTTCCCACGCAATAAGCTCGCTTTAGTGCGAAAGAAGATGGGGCACAACAACCAATTTATTACGCCAAGAAATTCTCTCCGATATAGAAAGTCGTTATCCATTTGCATAAAGTGCTCAAGAATTTTTTCTCAAAATTAAGCCCATACTTTCAAGCTCACACCATCTACACCGATTTACCAAGGCCATCTTACGTAAACCGTAAGCGAAGATTGATCAAATGGTCTCAGAACTGAGAATTTGATATAAATTTTCTACTCGCCCGCCATAAAGTCTCAAATACTTGCAGACTTTATAGTGGAATGCACCAACCCAACTCTAGAGAGCTTGTCTTTCATCTCCTCGATGGACTCTCTATTGATGGAGCTTCAGAAGTAAGGTGCGGAATCCTACTTGTTTCCCCAAAATACTAGAGTATGGACTTCGCTTAAAATTCCCCAACTAATAACATGGTAATATGAGGCTCTCATGTGGTTGAGACTCGATCGACCCAAAACCTAGTAATTCACACCGACTCCTTGTCGCCTCCCAAGTTGGAGGAGATTTTAATACTCATAATCCTCAACTGCAATATCTCCACTTGGTAAAATCTCTTACTCATTTCAAGACACATCAAATCATCCACATACCAGAGAAGAATACTCTGGCCGACGCTAAGCTTGCTACCTCTACCACGGAGATCTATTTAAGAGAAAGCATGTTGAAGAAATACATTTTCCTAAGATCCAAGGGCCATGGATAATTCAAACTATTGATGAGGAAAAGGAACGCTCGTGGATAAACCCGATCCTATCTTTTCTACAAGAAGGGACCCTTCCCAAGATCCAACTTCCAAGAACTCGCCTCCTCAAGACAAGCTTCAAACTTTGATTATTGAGGTGAACTATACAAGCGAAGCTTTCGTCCATATCTCAAATGCCTTCCACCTTCGTAACATTACGCTAAAAGAGGTTCACTGAATATGTGGGGAACACCTCGAGGAAGAGCATCCCTTAAAATCATGAGCAAGGGTTTTATTGGCCTACAATGAAACAAGACGCCTTGGAATTCACAAAGAAATGCACAAGTTGTCAATTGCATTCTAACCTCCCTCACATGCATGCGTAACTCTCATCCATTCAAAGCCCATGGCCTTGCTCGGGGATTGATCATGGGACCTTTTCCAATATCGGGCAACTAAAAATTTATCATTCTAGCCGACTACTTCACAAAATGGGTAGTCAACCACTCGCTAAAATCACAGAGGCAAATACCAAACAATTTGTCCGAAAATATAATATGTCGATTCTTCCGCAAAGATCATCACCGACAATGGAACTCAATTTACTGAAAAGTCTTTACGCCCTTTTGCAAAGATCTTCACATTCACCGCACGATACATAGACATCCTCAAACTAATGGGCAAACCGGTTACCAATAGACCATACTCAAAGGACTAAAAACACGCCTGAGAAGGTCAGGGGCAATGGGTTGATGAGCTCCCCAATGTTCTTTGGGCCTACCGCACCACGCCACGCACCAACCGAGAGACACAGATAACTTGTGTTTTGGTACGTAAGCTATCATACCGTGGATATCGGGTTCCAAGTCCAAGAGTCCGCTGATCATGGAAGTAATGAAGAAAACTCCGCAAAGACCTAGACCTACTCAAACTCGGATATGGCCCTACTTCTGACCGCTTCCTATCACCAACTAGCTCGCCACTTCAACTAAGAGTGAAACCTCGCCCCATATCCGGACGGTCCCAAAGTCTCGAGGTCGCAAAAGGCCCCCGCAATAAACTCTCACCTCTCGATGGTCCGTATGTGGTCATAGCTATGGTCAAGCTGTGAACGCTCAAGCGACCCGTAAGGAAAAAACTCTACCTCAACTTGGAATACTAAGAATCTTCAAAATATTATCAAGAATCCCATCGCATAATTATTATGACTTTTATCTCGTCGTCATTTCATCCTTGTATAAGCCACCTACTAAGCTTGTTGTTGCGGTTGTTGTTGTCATTTTCTCTTAAAGTGTCTTATGATTATATCATGAACTAGTGAATTCTGACTTTGTTTAACAAGATTTGCTTTTTCTTTACTTTTCCTCCCACTTGAAATATACAACTCATGTTACATCTCAATTGGGACATGATCAATCCCAAGGGACTTGATGGGACCTCTTCCATCTGAGTTAACGTCATGAGTCACACTCGGCAAACAACCTTGGATAGGTCAAAGATCTCCGTCGGCCGTCACCAGCCAAACCGCGTCGGCGCTGTCAGCCGATGCGCCGTACCATCGCCAAATCTCGCCGGTCACCACCATCGCCGTCGGTCATCCCCAACTTCACGCCGGTCATCGCCGTCGGCGCGTCCTTGGTGGACTTCTGCGATCTCTTCCATACGGGTTAATGTCATCGAGCAAAGCTCGACAAACAACCCGGTCAAAAGCGTCCTTGGTGGACTTCTGCGATCTCTTCCATGCGGGTTAATGTCATCGAGCAAAAGCTCGACAAACAACCAGGAAAGGTCAAAACTTTGTACCTCCGCGGGTTAATGTCATCGGATAACACTCTGACAAACAACCTTGGATGGGTCAAAAATCCTCATCGTCGCTGGTCACCAGGTACCATCGTCGGTCCGGCCGCCGGCATCTTCGGTCGCCGCCATTGTCGCGGTCATCAGCCGTATCGGCGCCGGTCGCCCGTCGACTACCTCGATTCAATTCGCCTCTTCCATACGGGTTCGCCGTCGCCGGTGGCTTCGACTAACAACCGGAAAGGTCAACGTCCGGTGGACTTCGCGATCTCTTCCATGCGGGTTAATGTCGAGCAAAAGCTCGACAAACCCGAAAAGGTCGCGTCCATGGACTTCGCGATCTCCATGCGGGTTGTCGTCGAAAGCTCGACAACAACCCAGGAAAGGTCAAACGTCCTTGGTGGACTTCTGATCTTCCATGCGGGTTGTCATCGAGCAAAAGCGACAGAAAGGTCAAAACGTCCTTGGTGGACTTGCGATCTCTTCCATACGGGTTAATGTCATCGAGCAAAAGCTCGACAAACAACCCGAGGAAAAAGGTCCGTGGACTTCCACGGCCTCTTCCATAGGTTACGTCGGCGAATAATATTGACCAACAACCGGGAAAGGTCAAAAGGTCCTTGGTGGACTTCCCACCTCTTCCATACGAGTTAGCGTCGACGAATAATATTCGGACCAATAACTAGGAAAGGTCAAAACTTTGCTTCCGCAGTTAATGTCGGATAACACTCGACAAATAACCGGATGGGTCAAAATGCGGATTCATTATATCTAACGCGTACAGTCGGGCGATTCGGTCGACCACCCGTCGGCCAACCACTACCTAGGTCCGCTGCCGACCGTCGCCGGTCCGCGCCTCGGCCACCGTCTCGACCATCCCCATCCCGGTCACCACCATCGTCGCGGTTATCTCGGCCACATCGCATCTTCGGCCCGTCTCCGTGATCCTCCCCAACGGACGGTCGGCGTGGCCGAACCACGGCCATATCTGGTGGGCCTTGACCACCTCTAACCGACGGAGATGCGGCGTGGCCGTGCGGGCCACGGTATCGTGGGCCTTGATCGCCTCTCCCGGACGGTGCGTGGCCGTAACCCACGGGTATCACGTGGGCCTTGATCGCCTCTCCGGGATGGCGGCGTGGCCGTCGCCGCGGCGCTGTGAGCCTTGATCGCCTCTAACGGGGCCGATACGGCGTGGCGTCGCCGGAACCGGCGTATACGTGGGCCTTGATCCTCTAACGGACGGTCCGGCGTGGCGTCGCCGGAACACGGCGTATCTGCGGTGGCCCGATCGCCTCTAACACGGACGGTCCGTGGCGGTGCCGAACCACGGCGTATCTGAGGTCGCCTCCCCCGGACGGTCCCGTGGCGTCGCCGGAACCACGGCGTACAGGCCTTGATCGCCTCACGGTCCGGCGTGGCCGGTAACCGGGTCCGGCGTATCACGTGGCCGTCGCCTCTAACGGGGCGATGCAGCGTGGCGTGGCCGGAACCCCGCATATCTGGTGGGCCTTGACCGCCTCTAACGGACGGTCGGCGGTACGTGCGGAACCCACGGCGTATCACATGACGCCTCTAACGATGCGGCGTGGTAAGAACCACGGCGTATCTGATGGGCCTTGATCGCCTCTAACGGACGATGCAGCGTGGCCGTCGCCGGGCGGCGTATCACCGTGGGCTTGATCGCCTCTAACGGACGACGCGTGCGGTGTGGAACCGGCATTATCACGTGGGCCAATCGCCTCTAACGGACGATACGGCGTGGCCGTGGCCGGAACCGGCGTATCACGTGGGCCTTGATCGCCTCTAACGGACGGTCGGCGTGGCGGTCGCCGGAATACGGCGTATCCGTGGCGATCGCCCTGATCGCCTCCGAGCTTCGGCGCCTCACTCTCGAAGAAAGGGAGAGGGAAAGGTGTGCCTCTCTTACTCTAGGGGGGTATTTATAGCCCCCCACAGCAAAAGGTAAAACCCTCAAAAGCGGTTCAAAGCTCAAAACCGCAATTTCTGGCCCAGGCGTAATGTCAGCGACATGCGTATGGCAGCTTGTATGCGCAGATGGCAAGCAGTATGACTATGTGGTATGTAGACAGCTATGCAGCCAGAGGCGTATGAGCAATGGATATGCAGTACCCAGCCAGCGTGAAGCCTCCAGACCTCGCCATTCGACCCGGGCCGTTCATCGGCCCGATCCACCGTTCACGATGGCCCGTGACCCGACAGATTGTGGAATGGCCGACCGTTCGCGGAATGGCCCATGACGAGCAGATCCGCAGCGGAATGGCCCACCCGACGTCCGAATGGCCCAGCATGCAGCGTAACCGCCCAGCGCCCAGCGACCGCCAACAAGCGCCACTTCGGCCGCGCCAGCCTCTGCAGACAGCCTTGCGTAGCCGCGCCTTCATGGCCTTGTATACATCTGCTGGGCAAACGAGCCGAGCGGCAAGCGCTAAAACTTCCAATTCGTTATTTTTGAACATTTGACACATATATTTTGGATGATTAAGCTAATGTCATCCAAAATAGAGCAACGATATGACTCTCAAAATACCACCGGTCAAAGCACAAATCTTGATGTTGAAAGCGATATGATTTTGAGTCAACAAATCGAGATCACTTAAAATATCATTAGAATCTTGGGACATCAATTAAATCCCAAAAAAGCTCTCAAATGTGGAGTGTTTATAGTCAATCGGCGTCTCGGTGGCCGGATCTAATGAGCCTAAGATCTCATAATTCCGACTTCATTTGGGCATCCAAATGCTCAAAATACATCAAATGATCGAAGGAGTCATTCTGAGCCGTCCGATCGAGGGGAGTGGTACGGGCCTTACATGAGTTTACTAGAATACCCCTCCTCCCATCTATAAATAGGCCTCACTCCTCACATGGGGGGCCTAAGCTAAGCTAAGTGAAGTGAAGCAAGTGAAGAAGAAGGAAGCTGAAGCAAGTGAAGAAGAAGAAGAAGAGCAAGGAAGAAGAAGAAGAGTCAAGCAAGTGAAGAAGGAAGCTGAAACAAGGAAGAAGAAGAAGAGTCAAGCAAGTGAAGAAGAAGAAGGCAAGGAAGAAGAAGAGTCAAGCAAGTGAAGAAGAAGGAAGCAAGCAAGGAAGGAGAAGAAGAGGAAGAGTCCGATCGAGGAAGAAGAGGAAAAGTGAAGTGAGGAGGAAGAAAGCTCTAAAGCTTGAAGATCCCCGAGCAAGATCGCCACTGCCGCCACCATCGTTAATTATACCGCATTTCCGAAGCTACAACATCTCCAACATCGTATTATAAACTGATCGTTGTTACACAGCTGTTGTCCCTTTCTCAAATAGAACTCTGTAATCCCGTTATCGGGAAGATTTTGTACTCGAAAGGATACATAGTGGAATCTTTTCAGCCCGTGGTTTTTCCTCTCTTTTCGAGGTTTTCCATGTTAAAAATTCTGGAATGTCTCATGTTCGTTCTTTAATTATCTGTGTGTGCGCTGGACTAATCAACAAGGTAAATTAAACTCTACGCAACCTGGTCTTCCAGCACGCAACAATATATTATACATATAAATCTTCTAAAATAAAATTTTTAATCCCCAATATAGCATTAATGATCTAGATGCATTTCTCTTCATAAAAAAAAAAATCCCATGGGTCCGACCGTACATAAAGAGAATAAGCCGGCGCCGCACAGGCCAGCAGCTGATGCGCGGCTGCAACAGAGATTGCATCTTCTACGTGCTTCTTTCGCTTTATGGTTGTAAGCTTCTCTGTTGTCTTCAATAAATAGAGAGAAAAGATTAATTGATGGGCCCGACTATGTCTCAAAATTAATTCATTATAATAGGCATAATGAACTCTCTCTTAAACAAGTGGGAGGAAAGCTTGCAAAAGCTAATATAAACGAAGCTTAGAATATATTGATATATATATATATATATATATAATAAACAATAATTAATTCTGCATCTTATTTTCTAATCAATTTTTTAAAATTATTTTATAGTGAATATGTGTCACTTATTGAACTAATTTTGACGCAAAATTTATATATATGAGTAGATATTTACGTAATATTTTTTTCTGCAAGAAGCTTGGGAGAGAGGCACAGCTTCTCTTTTGAATTTTGAATGGGGCAGCTCTTTTGATGGTGGGTGAAGACCGACACCACTCATGGATTTTTCCTATAGGATTCTTCCTTAGCTTTGCTTTTGGTCGTTAGTGGATGGTTTATTATATGAAAGTTGCCTTGTTTTGAGAAAAGTGATTGGTAGTGCTTGTAAATTGTTTTTTTTTTTTCTTTTAAACTGAATTTAAATTTTTGTTAATGTACGATGGTAAATTTCTAATTTTTAAGTCTATTTTCAGTAAAATTATAAAGTTAGTTTTCCTAAGAGCAGGAAATTTCTTATACAAGGTTACATTTTGAAATGAACTGCCTACCCTCATTATGTAGACTTGGTAACAAATGAATGATAATAAGATCTGTCTGTGAGTAGCTGTAGCTTTTTATTAAATTATTATGAGAAAACTAATTTTTAAGAAAGTTATTATGAGTGTCACAAATATTTTTTTTTTAAAAGTCTGACAATAATTTTCTGATAGCTTCGCACTTTAATAGTATTGATGCAATTTTTCACTATAAAATTTTTTGAAAAGTATTTAAAAAATTAGCAGTAAAATGAAGTTTTAATTTTTATTTTTTTAAAAATAAAGCAGCCAGAAAATTATCTCAAATATACTCTTCAATGTGAAATCTTCCTACCTTTTTGGCATCTCCTTAGCCCATCTTCTTGCATTCTTCCTTTAAGTTGGGAGGTTATCTTGGGGTCAAGGATTAATCTCTTTTTGCTTGTTTTTCTCTTTAAACAACATTTAGTTTCTCTCACATACCATGTTACACATCTCAAGAAATTGAACACTTTCTATTGCTTACAATTTTTTGTGCTTTCATTGAGATGCAGTAATTCTATTAAAATTAGACTCGAGGAAATCTATTGATGTCCCTACTCATATAGCCTTAATAGTCATCATTCTAAATTAAGTGGGAGCTAAATTACTTACATGATATTATCACTGCTTGCATTGACATACGAACACTCTCTTTTACTCATGAAAACTTTTACGACGAATCATTTCATCTCCTCTATCGTCATTTAAGTTATCATCTTAATATTATTTTTAATAAACTTTGTAAATGATCTCTGATGAGAATTTATTGTTTTGTATTTATGAGCATCTATGATGGAAATAATTAATTATTTTACGTTTAATAAATATTAATTCTAAATGATTTATGCCAAATTATTTAACTAAAATAATTAATATTCTTGATATATCACGTTAAATCAAGCATAAAGTTTAAAGTAACATACATATGTAATTCTATACAATAGAATTAGACATCTCGTTAAGAGAATTAACGACATAAAATTAGTCATTTTAAAATGAGCTCAATCAAAGATTATACATGAAAATTTTAAAATTTGGTTATGGTCAAATGACTTTAGATTTAACTTGCTTATATAATTGATTTTAGCATTTAGAAGAATCTAATGAACCCAAGATCTCAATGATCGTTTGAAAAGTCAAATAATCAAAAAAATCTGTTATCAATCAATATAAGCATTAATGTAGTGTTTTGAATTTTAACTACAATTACCAAAATCTCTTTCAATAAATAGTATCATTCTTATCATATGGGATGAAATTTAGAAGTGTTAGAAAAATGAGAATTAGAAGCTTGAAAAATTTCATAATAATAGAAAACTTCATCTTTATCAAACATACATTATACTAGCATTGTCTGTAACTCCTATAATTTCAATTATCTTGATTTTGCATGAAAACTATATTTTGATATAATGTTAAAATTTGAGTGTGATGCAAGTCTATCAAAGTTTGAGAGTTAGATATCTATATATAAGTATATAAGAATTAATTTATGTATGTAAATCCTCTAAAATAAAAAAAGAAAATAAAGGATTTTCCAATTTTATTTTTTAAAAAAAAAACACAGGTGAACCAAGTATATTACTGGATGAGAATCTATTGCAATATTTCTAGTGATAATAATATAGAGTCGTGGTTGATAAATTATGGCTATTTAATTTATTTTTGGATGTTTTCTTATATTTTTTATTCTCCTCAAAATTCACAAGATGTATTCATTGTGAAATAAATGAGATTTATATTTTAGGTTTTGAATTAGATTAATAAGATCCTTAGTAATCAAATAAACTGATCACACTTATATATGCTATTTATATTCTGATTTTTAAAAGATTATTGGTTGGATATGAAAAGAATGCAATGTATTTAATTTAAAATTGTTTTTAAGTTTTAGGTTTTGAATTAGATTTGGATGTAAAAAAAATACAGAGTTAAATTTTGATATATTTAAAATTTATTTTATATTAATTTTGGTGAAATTAAAGCTTATTTTATTTGATTTATTTTTAAAACTGTCGCACAAGTTGCCATCACTACTATAATATCTATTATCGCCGCCACATTGAACTCGTTATTAGGGTTTACTTTTAAACTCATATTAATTATAGTCAAATAAAAAACAAACTCAACATTTATTATATATTCAACAAAACAATTCTTAAACATTTCAAATATATTTTATCCATTTTTTAGTGCATTCATTTTTTAGCAAATCAAATTGACTATTCAAAGTGAATAGAATGTTCGATGACGTCTCTACAATTATTAGAGTAATTATGCATCTTCCACACAGTTATTAGTATTATTATATAAAAAAATGTGTTAAAAAAGACATCCACTTATTTATTTATTTACTCTCTCTCTCTCTCTCTCTCAAACTTATATGAGGGAAATGCTTTATAAGATATTAAGTAATATTCAATTTATTTAATTAGTAAATTAAAAATATATAGCATTGTTGCGTGCTAGAAAACTAGTTACGGTAGAATAAAAGTTTACACTTTATTGTGAAAGCACACAATATTTGTAGAATGAACAAAATTCCGACTTTATGGAAAATGCACGAAGATGAAAAATCACGGGGCCAGTAAAATCTTCCACTATGTATCTATTTTAGAGCACAAAGTTTTCCGATGGATTATATAATGTATATGAGAAAGCGAACAATAAATCGAATCGAATAACAATACTATCGAAGTGGTTGGGTTGTACATTGTTGGTGGCGGTTGGTGATGAATAGCGAGAAGTCGGCAGCAGTCGGCGTAGTAATGATCGGCGAAATGGCGACAACGATGGCTACATATGGCGGTGTCAGCAGCGTGGTCGGCAACGGCGATGATTGATGGTAGTGGCGGCGGTGGGTCGCGATGGCGGCAGCGGTAGCGATAATAGTCGGGGCGATGGCCGCGATAGTGGTCGTCGGTAATGGCAGCGGCGGTGGTTTGACAGCGGCGTGGTTCGGCGGCAACGGTGGTCGAAGCGGTATGTAAGCGATTATCTTGGAGGATCTTCAAGCTGAGCTCTCTCTTCTGAGCTCCCCTCATGTGAAAAATGAGGGGCTATTTATAGATTTGAGGGAAGACGTTTATGTAAATACATGCAAAATCCAAACCAGTCCATCGAATGGCTCAAAATGATTCCCTTGATCATTTGATGTATTTTAAGTATTTGAATGCTCAAATGAAGTCAGAATCAAGAGATCTTGGGCTTGTTAGGTCCGGCTCGTTAAGACGCTCAATTTGATCATAAACACTCAATATTTAAGAATTATTTAGAGATTTAACTGATATCCCAGAGTTTTTAATAATATTTTAAGTGTTTGATCTTGACTAGTTTCGACTTAGGATCAGATTGCTTTTGACATCAAGATTTGTGTTTAGTAGTAGAATTTTTAGTCATATTAGTTGCCCTATTTTTAGATGTCATTATCTCTATCATCTAAAATATATAAATAATTGAAAATAATAAATTCTTAAATGAAATTTGGGTTTATTAACCATATAATTTGAGAGAATATATTTTTATGGGTGCACAATATTATGATCATGGAAGTGGTGTAGGGCCGCGTGTGTGTGCGGGTGCTCGTGCTCAGTTGAGCTTGCGGGATGCTTAAGTGCTCCTTGCATGTAAAACGTGCTAATGAGCATTTTTTATATTATTTTCAGTTTTTTTATTTCTTTCTTTTTTATTTTTTTTTTTTCCCCTATGGTGTCTATAAAACCCCTCTAGGGTCAAGTAAGAGAACTCCCATATGCTCTAGCGTTCTTCTGCGTTAGATGAGAAATTATCTAGTAAAAGTTTAAGAGCTAAGGTAAAAAATTTATTTTTTCTTTTCTTTTTGTCAGTGAAGCTCTACCCTTCTTCTTAAAAGAAGGGCATTCACTTTGCTGATCAAGACCCGTAGCTCATATGGCAAGACTCCGGTTTTCCCTCGAGAGAGGTGTCAACTGTCCTCGCCGGACCCGGGTTTGGAGGCAATCAAGGCCTGTATTTCATACGACGATGCTCCCATTTTCTCTCTCGAGAGAGACGTCAACTATCCTCGTCGGTCCAACTGAGTTTGGAGGCAATCAAGACCCGTAGATCATACGGCGAGGCTCCAATTTTCCCCCGAGAGAGGCGTCAACTATCCTTGTCGGATCGCCGGTTTTCGATGGCGGGTTTTCTCAGACGGGTTTATCAAGACCCGTGGAGATATGGCGAGCTTTGGTTTTCGCTCGAGAGCGCCATTTATCCTCGTCGGACCGGGGTTTGGAGCGATCAAGACCCATAGATTGATAATGCTCCGTTTCCCTCGAGAGCGTCAACTATCCTCGTCAGATAGACCGGGTTTGGAGGCGATCAAGACCCGTATTTTCCACTTCTTCTTGTAGGAAATTGAATTTCTTGAAACTCCAATGGATGGTTCAGCAGTTGATAATTGCCAAGATGGTGGGGAAGCGTTAATTAGGAACCATTCCTCGAAAAACTTAGAAAGTCTGACAGGTAATTTCAGAGTATCATTAAAGAGAAATAGTTTTTCTTTTTTTGATCTCATATGTATGCGTATATTTTTTTTCGTGCAGGCAAAAAATTTTCAAGTGAGAACAAAGTCGAAAGGATATGCAAGTATTAGGGTGAGTGACCTTTGTCTTTCTCTCCTTTATTTATTATATATTTTTTGCGATGATGATGGAAGAAAACTAATAACGACGATACAGATGATATATCATCCACTATCACGACAGTTTAATGGTGCTCAGAAAATGTTATTTCCCCAATGAGTTGGTGGCTATTGTTGCCAAAAGTCTGATCGAGCACGTTCTCCTCGCGGGATACTTTGTTTGAGATGATTCTTCTGCGGGATTGCGATTCCCTTTGGCTCTGAATTGATTGAGATCTTAAAAATATGTGTAGCTTTGTCATAATTTTATTTGAGCTTTAGTGATCATTGTTGGTTTGAATATCTTCTTTGGAGAGCATGGTGTAACTTTGAATATCAAATACTTATACCGAATGTGTAGATTCGCATGTGATGCTCAGGGATGTATTTCTTGTTGAGCTATAAAGAATTTGATAGAATTTTCAGCACGAGATCCATCTAGAAAATAGTCTAATTGGTTCTTTTTTATGAAAAATGAGTGGGGCCTCCTTGAGAGATGGGGAAGATTGAATGACCTTCATAATCCATTCTGATTGAAGAATGAAATCTCGACTCTTAATATTCACGATGTAGGAAGCTTGTAACATGAGTTACGTCTGACAAGTATATAATTGAAGATAAAATGTTCAAGGTTGACCTTTCCATCAAATAGGGAGATCTCATGCTCTTTCATTGAAGAGATCAAGTAAAGGTGATGAAAGGTCTCCTCATATTCACAATATTCTTTCAAGAAGCCCGTTATATGTAGCCCAAGTATTAGGTTGATGGCTCATTTTGGAATAAGAAGAGTGGAATCTTGAATTTGTGAAGGTAAAATATTTGCAAGGCAAGTATGAGCGAAAGATGAGTGCTTGGGCCAAAGAAGTGGCGACTCACGGAGGATGACTAGCAGGGTGTAGAGGCGAATAGTGAACATGTCAACTTCTCTTTCTCTCTATGAGGAGGTGGAGCGTGCCGTGATGAGTTGATTGGTGAGTGTAGGACTCACTAAAAGAGAAAATAAGGAATTTATTGAAGAAGAAAGCTCTTGAACTAGAGAAGAAAGCATTACATGACGTCTTTTTTGAGAAGGAGCTTATAATGTGAGAGGAGTGGAAGCAAATGAAATCTTCTTGAAGGTAGTGGAAGACTTTAACTCCCTGCTTATCATTGATAATATCGAGGGTGTCCAGAAGCTCGTAATCATATATTCTTGATGTTGAAGTGAAGGACTTGGAGCACCAATGTTTGGAGGAAGGTTTCATTCGAGGATTCCTAAAAAGAATCCGCTTAGTACATCACAAAATTAGAGTTAGTATTGAGAATTTGTCTCCCAGCCAAGTATCTGAAGACCATTCACCATATTCAGGAGAGGAAGGGTTGAGAGTGAGTTTAAGGGAGCATCTTCCAGCGGTGAGGAGGACATTGATATCATGTAGTATCGCTTGAGAATGCATTTATTTATTTATTATTTATATATTGTTATTTATTATTATTATTTTTTGTATCTAGAATTTTGATTCTTTATTATATCATCATGTTTGAACTATCAATGACATTAGTAAACTAAAAATTTTGGGTGATTTGCTCTTATTTTGTTTAGACATATCCAAGGTGATTGGTCAGAATATTATTCGATGACGCTAACCTGCACGGAAGAAGTCATGGGAAGTCCTCCAAGGACTTTTTGGCCTATCCTAGGTATTAGTCAAAATATTATTTGACGTCTTACCTGTATGGAAGAGGCCGAGGAATGTCCACCAAGGACTTTTTGACCTATCTTAGGTATTAGTCAAAGTGTTACTTGACTTCTTACCCGTACGGAAGAGGTCTGATCAAATCCCCTTGAGATTGGTCATGCCCTGAGAGACATAGCATGAGTTGTGCATTCCTCAAGTGGGAGGATTAAATGAAGAATATTATTTATATGCAACAAGCTTGAAAATAAAATGTCATAAACTCATTACTTTGAAGAGGTGATACAATCATAAGATAATTTTAACAAATAAATGAGTTGAAGAGGAAATGACAAATGTGAAAAAATAAAAGTTGTAATAATTATGTAGTAGGAATTACTAATAATACTTCCAGAGATTCTTCATGTTCCAAGTTTGACGTAAGGTTTTTCCCTCTAGATCCTTGAGTTTAAATGTTCCTGGCTTGACCATAGTTGTAACCACATAAGGGTCATCCCAAAGAGGTGAGAGCTTATTGCGTTGAGGGACTTTGCCCGTAGCTTCAAGACTTCACAAGACCAAGTCACCGATAGAGATGGAATGGGGTTTCACTTTTCTATTGAAGTGACGAGCTACTTTGGTGGTAGGAAGCGATTTGAAGTAGGCCATGTCATGGATTTTGGGGGTAGGTCCAAGTTTGTTGGAGTCTTTCTTCATTACTATTATGATTGAATGATTGAACTCTTGGACTTGAAATCTCGATACCTACTAGTATAATAGCTTCTGTGATGAAACATAAATTATATGGTGTCTCACCAGTCGAAGTTTGTGATGTAGTACAGTAAGCCCAAAGAACATTAGAGAGCTCCTCAACCCATTGCCCCCAGCCTTCTTGAAGTTCATCCATGAAGGTAAGCCTAAAGAACATTAGAGAGCTCCTCAACTAAACCTAAATTAAATGCATTTTAATCCTTTGTATGATCTAGTAGCTTCAATCCATTAGTTTGAGGATGAGCTACGGTCATATACAATGAATGTGAAGATCTTTGCAAATAAAACTTTTCCAGTATTGGGTTTCATTGTCGGTGATAACTTTTTGAGAAAAGATCGACATATATATTTTTCAAATAAATTATTTAGCATTTGCCTCCATAATTTTAGCGAGTGGTTTAACCTCCATCCATTTAGTGAAGTAGTCGACAGCTAAAATGATAAACTTTTGTAGCCCTGACGCTACTAGAAAAGGTCCCATGATATGAATTCCCCAATGAACAAAAGGCCACGGGCTTTGAAGGGATGAGAGTTCTGTATGTGGTGTATGAGAGAGGTTAGAGTGCAGCTGACAACTCGCACATTTTTTTTGTGAAATCCAAGGCGTTTTGCTTCATCGTAGGCCAATAGAACCCTTGCCTTATAATTTTAATGGTTGCGCCCTTCCTGTGTTCTCCACATATCTAGAGTGAATCTCTCTTAATGGATGTCGACCTCGATGGTGAGAGGCATTTAAGGTATGGCCCAGAAAAAGCTCATTTGTATAGTTCACCTCCAATAATAATAAAGTTTACAACTTGCCTTCAGAGACAAGTTGCAGCAGTTGGGTTTTCAGGAAGGGTCCCTTCTTGTAGAAAGGATAGGATGGAGTCCATCCATGAAGGTTCCTTCGTCTCATTAATTACTTGTATTACCCATGACCTTGGATACTAGAAAAATATATTTCCTTAACATCCCTTCTCTTAAATAGATCTCCAGTAACAGAAGTAGCGAGCTTAGCGAGAGCATCAACTTGAGTGTTCTTCTCTTGCAGTATGTGAATAATTTGATGTGTCTTGATATGAGCAAGAAGTGACTTCACCAAGTTGATGTATTGTGCTAGCTGGGGATTATGAGTATAAGAGTTTCCCTCAACCTAGGAGGGGACAAGCTGAGAGTTAGTGTGTATTATTAAGTTTTGAGCTTCACAATAGATGGCAAATCTCAACCCTGCGTTGAGAGCCACATATTCAGCTATATTATTAGTTACAGAGAATTTTAGACGAAGTTCATACTCTAAAGTATCATGTTGGGGGGAAATAAGTAAGTTTCTACTCCACCAGATTTCTGAAGCTCCATCAACATAGAGAGTCCATTGAGGTAGGGCTGTCAAAAAAGCTCGTTGTTTGCGAACAGCTCGTGTTCGACTCATTCGTTAACTGAACGAGCCGAACACGAACAGACATTTCAAGCTCAATATATAAACGAGCCAAACATGAATAATCATTTGTTCGATTGTGTTCGGGTCAATTTAGCTCGAAATAAAAAATTATATATTATTATTATTATTATTATTTTATTACTATTATTTTTATTTATTAATATTATTTTTATTTATTACTATTATTATTATATACATACGAACACATATACATATCACAAATAAGAGCATGGCTTAGTTGTTAAAACTGTTGTTATACAAAAGATTGGCCTAGGTTCGAATCCTCCCTCATACAGATTTTTTGGATTATTGTATTTCAAACCAATTTCGAACACGAGCCGAATGCAAACAAAGCAATTTTTGAACATGTCACATGATGAACAGTAAAATTTAGAGCCATTTTGAACACGAGTCGAACACGAACAAGGGTTCGGCTCGTTTACACCCCTACATTGAGGAGACAAAAGGGGTGTAATAGATAGCTCATTTGGAGTAAGGATAGTGCATTCTACTATAAAGTCTGCGAATACTTGAGACTTTATGTTTGTCATGGGTAGAAAATGAATATTGAACTCACCTAATTCTACAGACCATTTGATTAACCTCCCAGATGCCTCTGGTTTCTGTAGAATGACCCTCAATAGTAAATAGGTATAAACACCGATGGTATGAGGTTGGAAGTATGTACGTAATTTTCGTGTTGAGAAAACTAAATCCAAAGTCATCTTATCTGCCAGTGGATAACAACTTTCTATATCATAGAGAATTTTGCTGACATAGTAAATTGGTTGTTGTATTGTATTTTTCTCTCTCACTTAAACTGAGCTTATTGCATGAGAAGAGGCGATATAAGTATAATATCTCTTCATGGATATGCTTGGATAGTAAGGGTGGAGATACTAAATATTCTCTTAGTTGCTTAAAAGCAGTTTGACATTCATCAGTCCATTGAAAATTATTATTTTTAGCTCCCTTTAATTTTTTAAAGAATGTCAAGTATTTATCCTTAGAACGGGCTAAGAAGCGGGATAAGGTAGCAATTCGTCCATTCAAGCGTTGAGCTTCTTTGATATTCTTCAGAGGAGCCATATCTTTGAGTGCTCTGATTTCCTTGAGATTAGCTTCAATCATGTCGTGGGTTACCATGAACCCAAGAAATTTTTTCGACGTAACCCCAAAATCACACTTGGTCGGGTTAAGTCGTATGCTATAACGTCGAAGAAGGTTAAAGTATGTTTCTAAGTCAGAAATATGTTGTGATTCTTCCAAGCTTTTACTAACATGTCATCCACATATACCTCCATTGTGGCCTAAGAGATCTTTAAAATCTTATTCATAAAGCGTTGATCAGCACCATCATTTTTTAACCCGCGTATAACTTGGTAACAATATAAGCCTTTATATGTTTGAAATGATGTGACTTCTTCATCTGTTGGGTCCATTTTTATTTGGTTGTAACTTGAGTAAGCATCCAAAAAATTGAGCATTTAATTCCCAAACGTAGCATCGACTAATTGATCAATTTGGGGGAGGGGAAAACTATCTTTCGGGTAAGCTTTGTTGAGATCAATGTAGTCAATACATATTCTCCAAGTTTCATTTGCTTTCTTAACCATGATGCTAGCCATGTAGGGTAACACACTTCATCCACTTATAAGAGCTTGTTAACTTCTTATTTAAAGCTTGGAGGCGATCAGGTGCAAAACTTGCTTCTTTTGGATGATCAGTTTGAATGTTAGATCAATCATGAGGGAGTGCATGATCACATTGGGGTTGACCCCAAGCATATATGTCAGACTCTAAGCAAAGATGAATTGATTTTTGCACAAGAAGTCTCTGTATTTTACCTTATGTTTAGAGAAGATCTTGCTTTAGTAAGGTTAGTCATCTAATAATAAAACAAGGAGCAAGTTTTCAACAAGCAAAGCCCTCTAGGGTACTTCTTCATCTCGAAAATTAAAATTCTCAATGCCGAAGGTCACCGAAGGGCGTGATTGAGCTTATCTGAGGTAACACGATTATGCTATTTGTTGATTTTCACAAACCACTCCAACCTCAATGGGGTTGGAAATTTTCATCTTGAAAGTAACGACACCAAAATTGATTGGAAGGGCCTTCCGAAAATAGCGTTGTACGCTGAATCTGACTTGACCACTATGAATTGAATTGAATGGGTCACTTATCAAGGAGATTCTCTGAGGACAATAGGAAGGGTGATTGCCCTCTCCACTCGCATAGGGCGATTATTAAACTCATATAATGGTCTTGCAGTGGGTTGGACCTTTTCCCCAGAGAAATATGGAGTAAAATAAGACATCGGAGAACTCTCATTATCAATCAAAATTTTCTTAACATTATAACATGGGTCATCGATCCGAGCGATGACAAGTGGATTTTGATACTGAGACTCCTTCTAAGTCCGAGTCATTAAAAGTGATGGAATGATCAATATGAGATTTTTTTAACTTTGGCTCTTCAGAGGTGGCAATGAGGACTTGATTAGATAGTAGTGGTCCTCTTGAGATTGTTTAATTTCTCCAACTATCTGACGTTTATTTTTTTATTTTTGTGATGATTGTCTTGGTTTCCCAATTGGAGTTATATTTGCTTGAGTGATTAATCCTACAAATCATGTAGATATCCTTGTTGAATGAGCCTTTTGATCTCTTCTTTGAGTTGTTTACACCTCGAGTATGTCCATGACTTGATGGAAGTAATAATATTGCTCTAATTTCTTAAATTTGGTTTTAGCGGCCACTTGATGGTCTCTTCATCTCTGGCCATCAAGATATAACTGCGATATGTGTATATGTGTTGTGTATTCCTTTTTAATTGTGTTCCGCGTCGTTGATGTGAGGTGGAGGAGATCATGGACTTGTTGCTTCTTTTGATGGGATTGTCGATCTGTGTTCCCTAAGGTGCTCTTATATTTTCCTGTGGATTATTCAAATTATTTATGATGGGCATTAATAGCCTCATCAAATTTTCCACACACTGAACTCCTGAATGCGGTGTCTATCATTAGTGAGTAGAAAAGCCCAGGATAGAGCTCTCTAAGAAAAACTCATCTAATAATTCGGGGTATACTCCAGGTATTTGGCGAGCCTCTAAGGAGAACCTCTAGAAATACTCTTTAAGTGATTCATCCTCATTTTGACAAATGCTTGAGAGATGAGAAGAATCTTAAATGATTCTCCGATTTGCAATGAATTGTTCTACAAAAATCTTGGCAAATTCATCAAAGGTATGGATAGATCCCCTTGGAAGGGAGTAGAACTAAGTGCGAGCTTGACCCTTGAGGGTGACTGGAAAGAGCAGACAAATCAGTGTGTCAGGAGCTCGTTGGATATGCATTATGGACATGTAATGGTCGATGTGTTCATATAAGTCAGTTTTCCCATCATAGGAGTCGATGCTCGGAAGCTTGAACCTACGAGGATGGATGTTGAAAGAAGCTTGAAAGGTGAACACTCCTGATAGCCACGATGAGAAGAATGATGATTTCCATCTTTAAAGTGGTATTCTTCTCGCACTAAACATTGTAATTCCGCACGTATAATATGATGGGTGGAATCAACTGATGAACGTGCCAGCTAGCAATGGTGGATTAGAAATTGGATGAAGTGAAGCGGTAAAGATCAACAATGCGAAAGTGGAGGAACTTTAGCCTGATGGCGAGAAGGCCCCGTATTAACATTTTGACCTCCCCTGACTAACAATCAATCTTGGGGGAGATGTGTTTGCCATAGTCTACCATGTTTCTCGTAAAATCAAATTATCTCATTTTGAGACTCTTCCATTTCGATCTTAGAGATTCTTCTTGTTCATCATAGGGTCATGCCCATCGGGAAGTGAGGCATAAGCTTGGCGTCCTTGGTTCAAGGATTGATTTGAGTGGCGAGTTGAGCGGGAGCTCAGGTTGTTGTTAAGCGCTTGTTGGCCATATCAGTGTTCACAAAGATTTTTTTCTCTGCGATGTTAACTTCTTGAGAAAATCGATTCAGAATAAAATTTTACTTCTTTGTTGTGAAGTTCAACACACACATGGATATTTGTAGAATGAATAAGAAACTCCAGGATTTTTACGTGGAAAAACCCCTGAAGAGGGGGAAAAAATCATGGGGTCTAGCTAGTAAAAATCTTTCACTATGTATCTATTTCGGAGTACAAAGTTTTCCCGATAACAGGATTACATAATTATATATGAGAAAGCCTGATAATGGGAATCCTAAAATAAGGTAACAAAATATGCATTAGTAAATTTAAATAATAGTGGCTTGATGATGATGATATGAAACAGTGGCGATGGCGATGAGCGATGGTGACACCAAGGAGATGGCAATGAAAGTAGTTGTGGCGGTGGCAGCAATGAGCGTGATTCAGCGATGATCAATAAGTATGGCGGCGCGGCCGGTGATCAGCGGCGGCTCATGGTCGGCAGTGATAATAGGAGCGGTAATTAATGGCTGATAACGGCATGGCGGCGTGGTGGTGGACGCGGTGGCGAAGCGGCGTGGTTGGCAACGTCCGGTGGTCGATTATGCTTGGAGGATCTTCAAGCCTTAGAGCTCTTTCTTCTCTTTAGCTTGGGCTTTCCTCATGTGAAGAATGAGAGACTATTTATAGATTAGAGGGATGACATTTCTGTATATATATGCAAAATCCAAACCACTCCATCAGATGACTCAAATTGATTCCCTTGATCATTTGATGTATTTTAAATATTCCAATGCTCAAATGAAGTCAAAATCAAAAGATCTTATGCTTGTTAGATCCGGCTCGTCAAGACTCTCGATTTGATCATAAAAACTCCATATTTAAGAATTATTTAGGGATTTAACTGATATCTCAAAGTTTTCAATGATATTTTAAGTGTGATCTAGTTTTTAGGATCATATTATTTTTGACATCAAGATTTGCTCTTGATTAATAGAATTTTTTGTATCAAGAATAATATTAAATTTAAATAATGAATTAAAACAATTTTAAATAGATAATTGAAAAATAACTTATAATTTTTTTAGTCTTAAAATAATTACTTTAAATTTTTTATGTTAATAATTAAAATTATAAATATATTAATTAATAATTCATTTATAAATAAGCTTAATTAATACTAATTACAAATTTAATTTAAAATTAAATAATATTTTATTTGTAAATCATATAATTTTACTTCTTTTGTATGTAATAAAAAATATGATAAATATAATGACAAAAAAACATAAATAATAATAATAAAAAGGATAATTTAAAAAAAAGAGCTTATTACTATTAAAAATTAGCAAAAGGAACACTAACAAAAAAATTTAAAAGGGAGCAAAACCGCAATTTTTATTAATGTGAATAGTATTAATGTTTTCTAATTTTTATTTTTATTTTAAAAATAATAATAAAATATAGATTTTTAGAATGTATCAAATACTATTCAATTTATATAATTAAATAAATTTAAAATATTTTTCAATAAATATTATAATGTTTAGAAGGACAACTTTTCATTTTATCTTTAATTTCTTATTATCAATTGAAATGTCCACATCTTATAAATTGTTCATAAGAAATTGACTGGTTATGAAGCAAAAGAATGGATATGAATTTGCTCCCATGCATAGCTTTTCACGGTTGCCATGCAAGGAAGAACTGTATGCATATATATATATATATATATATATATGTGAAAATTAGTTTTGATAGAATAAAAGCTTACGACTTAATTTTATTATGAAATTCAGCACATATACAGATATTTGAAGAATAAATTAAAAACTCCCAGATTTTTATATGGAAAAACCCTTAAAGAGAGAGAAAAACTACGGGGCTAGTCAAAAAAATCTTCCACTATGTATCTTTGAAACAAAGTTTTCTCGCGGATTACATAACATATGAGAAGGAACAAATGGGTCAGATCGAATATGCAATTATCAGCAGTGGTTAAAACAGTTGTTGGTAACATGATGATAAACGCGGCGGCAGCGATGGCTGGCGGGTTGGTGACCACCGGAGATGGTCGACGATAGTTGGCGGTAGTGACCGACGACAGTGGTTGATGACGAAGATAATCGATGGTGGTGGTTGACGACGGCGGCGGCAGCGGTCAATTGACGACGATGATCGATAGTGGTGGGTGATGCGGGCCGGAGTGGTGAGGAAGTGATAGCGGCTAATAAGCGGTGGCAGCGACGGAGGTCGGCGATAATTGGCCCAGCGGTGGTCAGCGATGATAATGACAACGTGGTTGGCAGCGATGAGGGCCAGCGGTGGTGGTAATAATGATTGTTGGCGGTGGTTGGCGGCGATAGCGGTGGTGCGTTGAGTGATTATATGCTTGGAGGATTTTGAAACTTTTAGAATCTATCTTCTTTGCTTGAGCTCCTCGTAAAAAAAGAAGACTATTTATAGACTAGAATGATAGTATTTTTGTAAATACATGCAAAATCCGAATCACTCCATCGGATGGCTCAAAATGATTCTCTTGATTATCTGATATATTTTAAGTATTTGAATGCTCAAATGAAGAATAAAGAAATCTTGGGCTTTTAGATCCGGCTCGTCAAGACGCACGATTTGACCATAAACACTATATATTTATGAACTATATAGGGATTTAATTAATATCTCAAAGTTTCCAATGATATTTTAAGTGTTTGATCGCGACTTGGGATTAGATTGCTTTGATATCAAATTTGCGATTAGTTGAATTTCTTATCATATGATATATATATATATATATATATATATATATATATATATATATATATATATATATATATATATATATATATATATATATATATATTTTAAAGACAATCAACTCCTACACCCACCCTTGTTTTACATTATTTAACAATTTTATATGATTTAGATATTTCAATTGATGGAGTGTATATGTATAATTTAAAGGAATAATGAGAACATTTTGTTAATATTAGAAAAATCATAGTGAATATTATTGAACTACAGAAATAATAATCCAGCCGAGTATTATGTGAGAAAGCTCACAACAATGAAGATGAAGATTCGATAATCCCACCATACATAAATTAGAATTTATTGAATATATATATATATATATATATATATATATATATATATATATATATATATATATATTGAAGCTAATTACTTTAAAAGCTCTATCAAATGAGATCAAAATACAGAATAATTTTTGTCATTCTGTCTAGGGGATGTAAAATTCATTCTTTGTCATATTCGTTTTAAAATTATTTTTTGTTCGTGTTTGACCATTAAAAATGTTCGAGAAATTTTTAGTATTCGTTTTCGGCTCGAATTATTCGAAATTACTTGTATAAGCTCGAAATAAAATAATTTTAAAAATATGTAAAATAAAAGATTAGTAGAACTTAGGCCAATCTTTTAAATAATAAAAACTTTAACTAAGCAATTGTATATATATATATATATATATATATATATATATATATATATATATATATATATATATATATATATATATATATATATATATATATATATGAAATATTTATATACATCTAAAGTTAGATATTTATTTATCTCATATTTTTATATGCTTTAAAAAGTGCATTTCATTTTTCAAAAGTGAGTGATGAAGATATTAAAAAAGAGTGTTATATATATATATATATATATATATATATATATATATATATATATATATATATATATTGAAGTTTAAATATTAGAAATATAAGAATTATGTGGTATGTATATAATTCCTCTATATATATATTATAATATAATTTTTTATTTTTAATTAAATCCAGCAAAATAAGATTCGAATGAAAGATTATACATATTCAATTTTATTTATAAATTAAATTTAAAATATTTATTCATATTTAACTCTCTTCAAAAATAAACTTTTTTTTGACAACTTTATTTCTGTCGGAGTCTTTTGCCGCAGAGTTTGCAAAATGTATAAAAATAGGGGATCGTTCTGAAATAAATAAAATTAAAAAAACGTGCGGTGAGCGTGGATCGAACACGCGACCTCCAGATCTTCAGTCTGGCGCTCTCCCAACTGAGCTATCCCCGCAACTTTTAGCTTATGGAATTTATCTGAACTTTTATATAATATGAAAACATCAACTCTTTTAAATGAGTTATTTGGTTATTATTATTCTTATTTATATTCTTATTTATCAAGTTTTTATATTATGTAAATCATGTATGTAAAATGATGATGATGATGATCACATCCACTTGAATCTAACTAATCTAAATTTGCTGTTTATTCATAATTACATCCTGATATGGTTGAGTGAGTATTAAATTATTTGTGGGATCTATTTAAAATGAATATAATATATTTAGATTATTTTAAAATTATTTGGTTAAGAATTTTATAAATATATGAATTTATTTTTTATGTTTAGTAAAGAATGAATATAATGTAAAATATCTTTTGAGGTTGTGAGAAGTGGTGACAATGACGGCTAGTGATGGGATAAAATGGCATGGTTGGCGTACGGCGACAAGAGGTGGTGAAGCATGGCCGGCGCTGGTGATGTAAGTAGCGGCCGGTGATGATAACTACTTTTGATCGGTCGCGTTTGAAATTCATCAAATCGATAATATTTTCTGATCGATTAATATTTGAATTGACATTTTGACCGACCAAAATGACCCTTTCAATGTATTCTAAATATTTGATTTTATTTTAAATTTTACTTTGCACCATGCCAAACAGACAACAAATACAAATTCACTACATTCACTTTATTTTACTTAACTTTACACTCGAACTAAATAACCCCTAAAACATAGTGATAGAACAATGCCCCAACCATTTTGAAAAAAAAAAATGCTTCTGTATCTAATGGCAAAGTAAATTTAGAAGATTCCTAACTTGGATATATAAAAACACTAAAAAAACAAAGAACCCTAAACCCAAGTAATTCAAAGAAGGAAATAAAGAAAAAAAAAGATGGAAGCACACTGAAGACCTGAAAGAAGATGAAGTAAAGGAATCTAATCATTAAACATTTTCAATGAAGAGACTTTACCAAATAAACGATCACCATTATTGCAATCATTGAAATATTGGGGGAAAAGTTATTAGTTACCACTAAAATATTTAAATCTCAAAACAAAAAGCATATATCATCAGAAACTATTTACTAATTGAAAAGGACAAAGCAAAGGAAAACAAAAAAAAACTCATTTTAGTCAAAATGGCATCTAATCATAAACAGCACAAAGGCACATTAATAAGAATTAAAAAATATTATGGGATGGATTTTTCAAAAACTACTCATAAGAAACAAGAATTCAATAAGACACCAAAACATTGCCACAATAATTGAGCACCGTTGATTTCAGAATGGCTAATGATTCATCGATGACTTGGCACAACCTGATTGGTGCTGGCACTGGCAAGTTTCTAGAAGTATTTGAATACTTTTTTCCTTCCACCTGATTGACCCTAAAACAATAATCGACTAAAGGGTTGTTTAGTTAATTTCATTATGTAAACCGTCATTTCAATTTCATTGTAATTTGTCGTGAGTTTATTTGTTCAGAATTATGGCCTGTAAATGAAATGTAAGCATTTATGTAAGGGATTTAGATTGCTCCAATATGTCTATTTTTTATGAGTATAAAATTAGCTTAAATTTAGGCCTCATTTGTTTCAGCTTTTTCTCTGCATTCCCTTTTTTAAAACGAAGTTTATAAATTTTAAAACCCGTTTGAATTTTCTGCACTTTTTACAAAACATCGTTTTCCTCTCTTTATAAAAGTTTTAGTATTTATGCGTTTTAAAGTTTTTAAAAACTACTTTAAAACAAACTTTTTAAAAGTAAAATCTTACCCCCAATGAAGCCTTAATGGATTTCAAATATAGAGAAATCTCATTTGCTCATGACCTAACCCTCATAATAGTCATATTAAAATTCTCTAAAATCATAATAAAATGATATCTTCTGAAATGTGTCATTTATTGTGCCATTAATTAACCTTAATAGTATTATCCAACATTTAAAGAACATATGGTACAACCTTAAAGTCTAACATCAAATCTAATATAAAACATATTAGAAAGTAGGGCTACTGTAGCAGATCAACCATGAGAAATGCAATGAGCACACACAATCTCATGGGTCACAAACTCTTAAATTTAACTATTAGTCCTTGAATGTAATCAAAATTAAATACAAAGAACTTCAACACAAATGCTAATTTTAAAATATTTTAATTATAAACAATGCATATCAAATTAAAATCATGGAGAAAAAACAGCAACCAATTGAAGAACCACATGCTCCAAAAAACCCAAATTATATGAAACATTCAAACATTAATAAAATCAATCAATCTCCACTAGTTTGGTTAAGTGACATGGGTTTTGATCATGAAAGTGGAGGTCCAATGTTAGAATTCTTGCAAAAAAAAAAAAAAAAAAGAATAAAATCAATCATAAATACAATCAAATGAAACAATTGAAATAAAATAAAAAATAGAAGAAAAGAAATCATCAACACCCAAATAATCAAGTTCTGTGCATAGATAAGAAGATAATCTCTCACAGAAATCTTAATGTGTCTCACTTAATCAAAAAGATAACTTCTGTAAGTTAAAAAGAACAACACATCTAACTAAAAATCTATTTAGAAATGACTTAGCCATCTTATTATATGCCAAAGACTCCAATTTATAATAAAGAAAACATTCATTAAATTCCCCATTCAATTAGGGAGGCTAATAGAAGAAGAGTAAGCCACAAAAGAAGGAAAATATCTTAACATAGCCAGAAAAAGCTAAAATCAGCAGCAAATGCTGCAACGTCAAATTGTAGCATATAAGGATAATGGCTGCATCTCGGCCAACTCTAGTTAATGAATGATTAAATAGTTAAGTTCCTACAATCCAGGTGGTTAATAAATGTCTTCCCGTACAAAAGTACTATGAAACTTGACAGTATCAACGAGGAAGGGTGCTGTTCAATTGTACACTAACTCTGCTGTGTTTGTTTGCGATTAATAATTTACGTTTCCTTGATTTGCACCTTAATAAAACCTTTCATTCTTTAGTATTGCCACTTTGCTTTCACAGCGTGGGGTGGTTGGTTATTTTGTATTTGGATCTAATTCAAGGGAATTCAAGTACTTGAATTATCGAGGTCAACATTAGAGTCTAAAGATTTTCGTAGATCTAAAACTGAATATATAGAGTGTAATTTTAGTTGTAGAAGTTTTAGTGGTGGTGTTGTGACATTGAACATGTAAGAGTAAACAATTGTGATATTTAGGCCTATTGTTCAAAATGATGGTGAAATAGATAGAGATGTTATTAGTAAATTCAAGTTGGATGGTTGAAGTGGAGGATACCGGCTGTTGTGTGATAGAAAAGTTCATGGAAAATTTTATAATAGGTAAGATACAAATAAAATTATATGCAGAATGTTGATCAAGTCTATAAATTTATTTTTAAAGATTTTAGATTTTAATATTCTATATTTTTTAGAAAAATAGTTAAATCTTTGATTTTTTAATTTTTTCCTACAAAATTTTAGAAAATTTAGTAAAAAAAGTTGGAATATTTTATAAACATTGTTAGACTCATTAAGAAAGAGTATATATTAGAATTTCAACACCCACAAGAGAGGATTTTAAGATATTTAAATTAGTGAAATCATTGATGGTGGAGATCAAGGAAAAAACGTAGAAGGCTAAACCTTATAAAAATTTTGTATATGTTATCTCTTACTAGTTTTATTTATTCTTATTGATATGGCTCTCAAAATCTACCAAAAGACAAATCTCTGCCGAAATATGATGATTGAGTCAAACCGTCGAGATCAAATATTATGGAATCTGACATCATTAAATCTCAAAACAAATTCAAATAGGAAATATATAATAATCGAAGGTCTTGACGGATCTAACGACTAAGATCTCATAATCGACGTCATTTGGGCATCCAAATGCTCAAAATCAATGATCAAGGAATCATCCGAGTCCGTCGAGGGAGTGGTACGGGCTTACAGCGCACCTCCTCCATCTAAGCCTTCCTTCAAGAAAAGAGGAGTCAAACAAGTGAAGAGAGAAGCCACCGCCGTGGTGTCACCCCACCGCCACCGCCAGATCAGCCACACCCCAAGCGAAGAAGAGGAAGAGTCCAAGCAAAGAAGAGGAAGAGCCCAAGCAAGGAAGAAGAGGAAGAGCAGCAAGGAAGAAGAGGAAGAGTCCAAGTGAGTGAAGAAGAAGGAGGAAAAAAGTAAGTGAGGAGAAGAGAAGCTCAGTTCAAGATTCCAAGAAGATCGCTTAAGTAAAGATTGCACTGCGGCCATCAACCATCGCCAATGATGCCGTCAATCAGTCAGATCCGGAGTTCGATCTCCACCATGAATACTACAATGATCATTGTTACAAATTGTTTCTCAAATAATTAGAATCATCAGGATTTTGTACTAAAAGGATAACCTTTTGATGGTTTTCCCTTTCGAGGTTTTACGTTAAAAAATTTGGTGTTTCTTCATTTTTTAATTACTTGAGCTTGGACTTCACAACAAAGGCTAAGGCGTGAACTTTCACTCTCAAGGACGGTTTTCTAAAGACGCAACACTTATAATTTTCTTAATCTAATTACTTTCTTGCCAATCAAAATTTAAATTTTGCACTTGTTTATATAAGTCTGCTTATTTTTTTAAAAAGCATCAATTCACTTCCTCTTAGTTGTGACAAAAATCAAAACATCAACTCTATCTTTTTAGCTTAACCAACAATAAATAGCAATCCACTCATTATGGCACATAATACTCCTCTTAATAACATCGAATGTCACTCCACCATAAAGCACACATTTTTAGATAATGTCGCATTTGATTATTGAAAAAAATCACATGAATAAGTTCTTAAAAAGAGAAGAACCTGGACTTTAAAATATTTAACCTTAAAATACAAATCCCTCACTCAATAGTAGATGGAATAAATGTTGAGAAGTTGTTTCAAAATGAACTACAATTGAGAAATAACTTAAGACTCCAAAGTCATGAAAAACTTATAATGTGCTCTAAAACTCAATGATTATATAAGAATTTTAATACTTAGGACTATTAAGAACATTTGGAATAAGCTCAAAATAATATATGAAGAAACTAATGAAGGTAATAGACAAAGTTCATCAATTTAAGTGGGATTGCTCAGACTTGGCTTAAGAAAGATGATGAAGAAGAAGAAGAAGAAGAAGAAGAAGAACAAGAACCAGAATAAGAGAGAAAAGACTTTATGTACCAAGTTAGATAGTGAAATCAGCCACTTCTTTCTCTACAAATTCTTATAAAAAAAATGTCTACTCCTTATGACTAAAGAGGACATTGATGCTTAGGCATACAAAAATAAAATTTTACATTAAATATTAGATAATGCAGTTTCTAATTTGCTTAAAAAATAAAACAAATTAAAAAGGAACTATTTAAATTTTAAAAGAACATACACATATGGTGATCTTAGGTTGGAAGCCATTCATCGCATTGTATTATTAGAGAAAATAAATATTATTTTAACAGAAAATAAACATAATAATATTTATTTAATTGATGTCAAAAATACAGATGTGTAAATTTACTTTATTTAAAATTCAGCAAAGATGATGTTTTACTGTGCATAAAAGGTCATGTCATTCAACCATGAACATACAAAAAAAATTAAATTCCATAATTAGATTACCAAAACTTGATCATAATTTTGATCATTATTGTGATGCTTGTATGATTGATAAACAAACAAAGAATTCATTTAACCATTAGAGTTACTTTATATATAAATTATTTGAACTTATAAGTATCACTAGCTTAAGAAAAAAAATATAGATTTGTAATCATAGATAAGGGAATGCATTCGATCAATTTGGATATAACAATTGATAAAATTTGTCAAACGAATTAAACCAAATCAAATTATAAATAAAATCAAACCAAGTAAATTATAGGTAGAATTGAACCAAAATAAACTAAACTATAAGTTAGTTTATTCATTTCAATTTCGATTTTACCAAAATTTAAAAAGTAAAGTACAAAAAATTCTATTTTGATAATGTGAAAATTAAAATCAAATTATAATATAAGCAGAAAATATGTGTGCGTGTATAAGATAATGGCATTTTGGTTCTCTAAAATAACATATTTATTATTAGCATTTTGATCTGTAATTTAACCGAATTTTTTTAAAACCAAACCATAAACTGCAATCCAAATAATTCATATTTTAAAAGCAAAAACCAAACTACCCTTTAGTAATTTGAACCAAGTCAACCAAGTAAAACATTCGGATTAAACCAACTAATGCACACCCTTATGTGGATGATTTTTTAATATATACTTAGATGATTTTCCTAAAAGCTAAGCATGATACATTTAAAAGTTTAAAAATTTTATAAAATATATTCCAAGAGAACCAGAACATTTACTTTGAGGATTAGAATGGAATATGGATCTTAGAGTTTGAAAAACAATTATTTAAAAATTATTATAATAAAAATGAGATCAAACATGACTTTTTAGTGCCAAGAACTCTTCAACAAAATAGAGTTATAGAAAACAAAAATTGAGCATGGGCAGAATTAACACAATCTATGCTTGATGAAAACAAGAGCGAAATAGTTTTGTGCTGAAGCACTAAATTCTACATATCATGAAATCAATGAAGTCGATCTTAAACAAATCCTTAAGCAACAATCTAATAAACCCTTTAAGGAAAAAGAAACCAAAAATTTTTATGTATTTACATTTGATGTAAGCACTATGTTCCACATAGTGAAAAGAATATTTAAAAGAATTTGACGATGAATCATGAAATATTTCTAAGTTATTCAAATATTGGAAGAGCTTATAAGAATTTTTAATAAAATAAAATTATTAGTGGATGAATAAATTCATATAATCTCTATGTGTAATGTAAGTCGCTCATGATACAAGTTAAAGGAGGTAAATTGTTAGTGCACAAACAAAAGGGGGGGTTAATTTGTGCTTTTTCAAAATTATGTAAACTTATAAAAATTAAACAAGTGTAAGATTAAAATTTTATATATAAGAAAATATATAGATTTAATAAAATTATGAGAGAAACTAAAAACTAGTAAAAGACAACAAAAAAAATTCTATGACGTTCAACTCTAACCTTTTTGTCCTTGCCTACACCTCTATCATCTAGGATTTTACTACTTCAATCTTGGTAACAAAAGATCACCTCATTCTTAGAGTGAAAAAAAGCCTTGACAACCTATGGTCTTCTTAAATGAGTAAAAGGACCCAAAAAAAAAAGTCAATAAAATATTATAGTTTGCTTACAAAGTTCTCTAAAAGTTCATAAAAAATTTTTTAAAAAAATCTAAAATCTAACTATTTAATTTAAAAGTATATAGCCAAAAAAGTTAAAACTTAAAAACTTTAAAAGTGAATTTACAAATATGATAATCGAACAACTTTACTTTTTTCATACCTCTTTTGTCATTTTTTTAACATAGATCATAGTTCTCTAGATAACATGACTACTCATCCGAATTTCTATCACTTTCAGATGCAGATTGCTCTGAATTTTTAACCTACAAAACTATTACTTCGCTTTTTTTATTCTCTCTTTTCTTTCATATTTCTTCTTTTTCTCCTATTTTCATTGTTTGTTTATGAGCTAAAAGAAAACCAAACAACTATTTAAGTGATTAAGTAGAAAGATGATTGGATTTCGTAATTATAGTTACCCTTAGATCCCAATCAGTAGGTAAGCAATGAAGAATTTTCTAAATCAATATTCCTTCATATCCCTAATAAGTGCATAAAATTGATAATATTCATAAATTTTGTATGAATATCAATAATAGATTCATCAAATTTCATGTAAAATAATTGAAATTCATAAACTAGTTTATTAATATTTGTATGTTTAATTTCATTAATTAATATGTTATTATGAGTTTGTCTCAAATATTCTCACCAGTTTTGAGTATTGAACTCTCATATAATCATCGGATCTTAGAGCAATATAAGTCGCCAAGCTCAAGACTTCAAAGTTTAGTTTGTCAGATTCTACCTTAATCAAAATCCATTATATAATGACTTCTTAATTGTTACTCTACTTACTACCTAAGAGATTTATATTTTAAGATTAGCACATTCCAAAAGCAAGAATATTGTTCTCTTAAGAATCGTCATATGATTATTTTAATAATCAAACTCAATAATGTTTAAAATGGAAGCTTCAAGATGGAGTGAAATTTGGTGTGCTAAATGGAATATTGTGTGTCATATTGAGTGACTATAGTCTTGGTGCTTAAACCAAATAAATAGGGCCAAGGCTCAAATTAAAATGTATGCCACAATGAAAAACAAGTGAATTGATATTCTTTAAAAATTATGCAAACTTACAGAAATATGAACAAGTGTAGAATTAAAATTTTGATTAATAAAAAAGTAAGCATATTTAAAAGATTATAAAATGAGTAAAACTAGCAAGAGACAGTACGCAAAAAAAATCTTACAATTAGTTCATTCTATGTCCTCACCAAAACCTTCATTATCTATAATTCTATCATTTTAATATTACTACTGTCAAATTCCTTCCCCGAGGCAAAGAAATTCCTTATAACCCATAAATTAAGTTTACAAAAATATTATAACTTATAAAATTTTACAAAATTTTGTACGGAAAAGAAAAGAAAAACCTAAGATTTAATTACTTGATCTAACAGAAAATTAGTAAAAATCTAAAATTTTAAAAATTTAAGAGCAATCTTATGGGCTTGACGATCACTCCAACAACTTCTAAGATACTTTTAAGTGATGTGATTTTATATAAGCTCAAGCTTTAGAAAGATTTGTATCAAGCTTTAAAGTTTTTCTCAAAGCAAAAAAAAAAAAAAGGTTTGAAGAAATTTTAAAAGGAAAAAGATATGAAAGAGTTTTCACTAGTTTTTCATTACACCTCTAACTCACTAAAACATCTCCTACTTCTAGCCTCTCAAAATATGGCCAAAGTATATAAAATCTCTCTTAAATGCTCTGAAATGTGAAATGGCTATAAAATGCCTAGTCAAATAGACTCTAACAGCTAATCAAAATATTTGAAATAAATCTCCAAGAAATAGCTAGAATTTAATAGAAATATCTGAAATTTTTAAAAATTATAATAATTTCAATTTTAATAAAAAAAAAAATCATATAACCTATTATATTGCATCTAAAAAATCCAAGGGATCTAATAAAATGAAACAAAAGTCAAAATTCAAAGATTATAAAATGAATTTTACAATAATAATAATAATTTATATTTATATTACAGAACCTTCAAAAGATTTGAAATATTTTATATAAAAACACATACATGTCAATAAGTTATTATAAAAAATTAAGTCAAAATGCAAATTTTAAGCATATTAAATAAAATTTTAAAAATGTGAATTTATTACCTTACTTAACATGATTAAATATTATAAAACTACTTTGATAGAATTAATGCTATGTATAATGCATAGAAATTAATAAAAACTTATCAATACCAACCCAATTTAATTAAGAAAGCTTATTGATAAATAATTTAAGTTCATTATTCTTAATTATATGATTAATAAATTAAATAAATCATAAATTTAAATATAATAAATTAAATAAAATAAAAAAATTAATCAATTTGTTAATATTTTAAGTAACTTGAGAAATAATTTTTATTGAATTTATGATAGCTATAATAGTTTAAAAAATAATTTTTAACTTTATTTAAAATTATAAATTATTTTAAGCCTAAGCTTGAGTCATTATTTTGCAATTACAAGTCTAAGGACTCTAAAAACTTTCTAAACTAAATAGATATTTTGGAGCACTTTTTCTATTTCCTTAATCTTCTCTTGATTTTTTTAACATATTTTAAATATCATAACCATCTAATGAGTTAACTAATATTGTTTTCTAAGGACTAAAATTTATTCAATCATTTAATCCTTAAACCATTTAGTATAAATATTTAGAACCTTCAAACATACATTTATTATCATCAAAATAAGCTCATAGGGTTAATAATAGCTTCTCCACATGCTCATTGATTGCAACTTTTTCTAAAGCTTTAGGGTTCAATAAACAGTTGAAGCATGAATTTGGATTAAGCAAAGAACAAGATTAGAACCACCACCTCTCAATATTAATTACAATTGATGAAGTCTTTAACACAAGTCAATCAAAAATTGTAATGCTTAATTCATGATTTTAATGGCACATGTCTTTGTTGTCACTCATTTGAAGCCTACGCCTTCGTGAAGAAGAATAACAACAAACATAGAGTGAAGTTTAATGGAGCTTGGGGCAATGAATCCCACGAAGTAGCTCACTAATTTGGTTTAGACAAAAATGAGCATTTCTATTAAGTAATTTAGGTTTAAGATGTTATTGTAATGACTTCAAAATATAAGGACTTTTGTTGCTCCAATTGAAATCATAGGGACCAAAATGAATCTGAGTAAAACTATAAGATCAATACGTAGTAGTACAGTTCAAAAAATGATAAAAAACACATATCTCATCACTGGTTCAAAAATAATTAGAAATCAACATAGGTTATAAGAAACACAAATCTTCTTAAAAATCCAACAAATATAATGATTTTGATTAAGAACACAAAATGAACGAGTGTGAAATCAACAGTTTTCAAAACATGTCTTCTATATACAAACAATCAAGTGAACCCGATGTTTGTTTCAATGCAAAAAAAAAAAAACTAAAAATAATAATCTTCCAAAACTCTCAATTCAAATTATTATTCCAAAGATGACTATTAGAGTCATAGAAGCAAGGGCGGACCTGCCCTTATCCGAGGGTGGGCAATTGCCCACCCTGAAAAAAAAAAAATATTATGAGGATATTTTAGACTTTTAGTATATTTTCTTTAATCTCTCCTCCCCCAAAATAAACCCTCGGCCCGAGCGAAAATTCACCTCTTCAAAAATACGAAGCCGCAGCTATCCGCCGATCTCCCCTCTCTGGCTCTCTCGCACTCGCACTTTGCCCACCCTCAGGAGCGGATATTCTCCCTCATTTTCGATCGTCGACGCCGTCCCGCCATCCTGCCGGACCGCCGGTCCACTTCCACTGCGAGTCCGAACTTACAGATTCCTTCCTATTTAGGTTGGTTTTTATTCCGGAACTCTTAGTTTGTGAAAAACGAGTTTTCTCTTTGTTTTGAGTTCAAATTTTATTTTATTTTTAGTTATTTGTGTGGTTATTTCATAGTCTTCTTTGGATGAAAAGAATTTTAGGCATTTTCTCACCAAAAAAAAGATAGAACCTTAATTTTCGAATTTATTTTGTTAGTTTATTTTAGTTTGGCTTTGGACGTGAGGTGCCAGTTTGCCAGATTTATTAATTTCTAGTTTCCATCTTGATAATTTTGTTTGTGAATTGAGAAGTTTTTTTTGACTCAAACTCCTGAATATTGAGCCAAGGTTGTCTCGGATCCTTACCTTGGGTTTGGTCGCTTGGAATATCATGCAGGTTTGACTGGTGGCATTTGTTGGAATGTTGGTTCTTTTCTTGAATATGGATGAACCAATGGCCATCACCATATCCTGGAGATAGCCTCAGGTTGCTTTATATTTTGGGATTATTTTACTGAACTGTATAGTGGAAAATAAGTGATAAAGAAAAAGGTTTATTTATGGAGCAGAAGATTGCATCTGCTTTGAATGCTTCAGTGTTTGGCATTTCTCTTCTTTAGTGTTTGAGCACACAGTGGAAGATATATTAATCTGTTTAGATTATTTTTTTTCCTTTATGATAAATTGTTCTCTTAGGCATAGTTAAGGGTCCAGTTTTCTTCCCTATGAGCTTACTCTCTCTTTTTTTGGTAATAAAGAGAGAAGAGGGAAGGTGAACGGGACTCTCGTAGTCAAAAACAATGCTGAAATTTACAGTGGCAGGCCATCTTTGTGTGAACGTGAACCTGTATAAAGTTTTTGTTGTATTTTTGTATGTTGATCTTCTTCTATTTATCTTCATTTTTTGTTCTCTGTGATTGAATATATTACCAAACATAAGATGGGTGTTGTGATCAAGCAGATTATATGTTTTAGATCTAATCTTTACATGTTAACTATCACCCTTTGTCTAAGTCCTGCAAGTTTGTTACCTACCACCCTCTACAAGCATGCTAACTATCAACATTGACCAAAACCTATATAAATTTGTTACCTATCATCTCTAAATATTGTATAAGAAGATGATTGTATGGTGTTTAGGAGAATGCCACAAGCAGTAGTAAATTGAAAGAAGAGAGGAGAGTAAGAGGGGAAATGGAGGAGTTTTTCGGTGCTTGCAAGAAAGAGATTTATGCTTCCTCCAAAAGGCAAAAGGTGTTGTTAGTTTTGGATCTATCAAAAGTAGAAGCTTTTGGACATAGCAGGCAGAAATTCTTTACAATATGGAAACAAAGAGAGTAGTAGCAGCAGCAATGTGTTTTCTCTAGGTTAAGCTCTCATTTTTGTGGTAGGTGGTTGTGTTCTTTCTAAATTATTGTCCTAAAAGAAAGTGATATTTCTATCCTTTCCTTTGAAGAGAAATTATTAAGGAATCCCATAGTGAAATATTTGATCATTATGCGATCGTGGGTGTTAGTGGATATCACTAGTAACATGAGCTTATTTGCCTTGAATTTGTATATTTAGTGCATTTATTCTCTCATTTTCTCAATGTTTTATCATTATCCAAATAATTCAGACTTTTATCATAATGTAGTAATCATTAATTATACGCTGCGGTGATATCAATGATTACAGCTATTCAATAATATTTGTCTGATTCTTACCATCGATCAATTAAGGTATGTGAATAGCATTTTAATTTTAAAGCGGTAGAAGGTGTCTTTTTTTAAGATATTATTGGTTTAATTTTATTTTAAAAGTAGAAGGTGTCTTTTAAAGATATTATTGGTTTAATTTTATTTTAAAAGAAAATAGAAGGTGTCTTTTTTTAAATATTGTTGGTTTAATTTTATTTTAAAAGGGCGAAGGTGTCTTGTCTTGAGATATTATGAATTTGTTACGAAAAAAGTTGAAGATTAATATGGGTTATTTATTGATTTATTTTTTATTTAGATTCTATTATTTGAGGATTTTAAGTAGATGGATTATTTGAGAAAAAAGCAGGTTGATCTTGATATCGATAATAATCTTCCACGATCCACGGCTTGTCATGGATTTGGAGTTATGATGTTAATGGCAATAGATAGAATCGTGGCGCATATTTGGTAAAAGTCAAAAGTCATAATTTTCCTCAAACAACGATAAAGAATGCACGCAGATTTAATTCAAAGGGGAATATCCATATTGGTTAATATAAAGATACAAAAAGATGCCAGATATCATTATATCGCTATTTATTTAAGCCTCAAGAACAAGTTACTATAAATCGAGATGGAGATTCAGAAGGATTTAAAATCGGAAAAGAAAAGAAAGTTTTAAATTTCACGAACACAATACAATGCTCATAATAAAAGCAAGAAAAAGTCACAAGATCTAATAGTTCTCAAACACAAAAGATCTCTACTACGTTTGACTAAAGATGAGAAAAAAAAAAGATAGCAACGTTGACAAATGGCAATGATCAGATTTTTTCATGACAAGGATTACCATTCCGCTCATTGAATCTTTAATTCAGCTTAACCAAGGAAATAATTTAGAATTATTCCATTTTCTCAGATCATAATGAAGAAATTAAAAAAGTTACATTTGAAAATCGCTAGACAAAATTACAATCGACTTCACCAAAGGTATAAAAACAAATTTTCATTAAGTCGATCATCCGAGACTTTAAATTTCTATCATCAAAAGATATCTGATTCTTACTTTTCTATTATCGGATGAAGCTCGATGTATCAACAAAGCGAACAATTAGCTATCACGCAGATATATCGATAAAAAGGTCAAGTTATTGAAAGATTTAAGATTAAATACGTTTTCTTCAACAAGGAATCAGACTCAAGACAACACTTGAAGCTATACTAACAAGATTCATTAAGATGTGATAATGGTCGCAAGCATGATGGGGCATCCAATATGGTGAATTTAATGTCAGCGACTCATTCTTAATGATAATCCTCGCAAGATTTTACGCTCATTGTTTTACCCATCGCCTTCAATTTATGCTTTAGTATTGTAAGAAAAATATCGGCAGTCAAGATCTTTTTTTAAGAATTTTAAACACAATTGGAAGTTTTGTAAGAGAAGTGACATTTTAAAACTATTCAACATGAAAATGTTATTTTACATCTCCAAACAGATTTAATTAATGGGCGTGGTTTGAATCAAGAACTAACCTAGGCTGGTGACACTCGTTGGAGTTCACATTTTCATAGTTTAATTAGTCTTATGAAGATGTATGCATTTGTGCTCGAAGTCTTGAGATAGTAAAGAGGATGGAGCATGATCATCATCAGTTGAAAGGTGTTTTAATCGGTCTGATAGTCTTTTGATTTTGTATTTCTTATGCATTTAATGATTGATATTTTAGGTATCACAAATGAATTATCACAATCTCGCAAAAAAAGACCAAGATATTGAAAATGCAATGAAATTGTCAGATATCCAAACAGCGATTACAGATAATGAGAAATAGTGTATGGGATTCCTTATTACATGAAGTGTCTCTTTTTTGTAATATTTTGAGATTGATATTAGATATGAGTTCTACCTTTAAAACTTCGGAGTATGGAGGTGAAGAAATGACAAATTTGCATCACTATGTGTTGAGTTATTCTACTATAATTGATATCGAAGCGAATAATCGTTTTTAAAGCAAACACAGTTCTTTCTTTGTGTGGCGTCTTAAACCCAAGTGATTCATTCTTTCTTTTGATAAGAAAAAACTTATTCGAGTTCGAGTTATATCTACTGATTTTTAGGTTGAGCTTGTGGCTGACATCCTTTCCATATATTATCGATGTGTGTAATAGTGATGATTTCTCATCTTTAAATGGTATTCGATCTTGTCGAGACACGAAGAAGGATGGTGTGTATCAATTTATGACTTATTATGGCTAACTTTTACCGTTCTTCTATTCTGATGGAGAAAGTTTTACGATGAAGATTATTAAACATCGATTACGTAGTAGAATGAGTGATGATTAATAATTCGCCTCTATATTGAGAAAGAAGTATTTGAATCGATTCGATGAATCTATCATGATATTATCGACAATGAAAATAGATTAAGAAGTTTATAAATATTTTTTATTAGATTGATGATAATGTAATACAATTCATCCTTTTGGTATATTCATTGTTAAATTCACCTTTTTTTTTTAAATTACTTTTTGCCCACCCTCAAAATAAAGGCTGGTTCCGCCCCTGCATAGAAGGAACCTCAAGTAAACCAAATGAATGCTTTTCTTTCAATATTGTCTACGCAGCTAGTTTTTTTGTAAGCATGATAACCTAGCAGTCCAAACTCAAGTATTTGTATTTGCCAATCTGACAAAATAAATTCTAACATTCTAGCACATTCAGACCACCACCATCAATGTTGGTTAGCGATATATTCAACAAGCATTTCAAATCTGCTTGGCACTTTTCATAATAAACCCAGTAAACAAAGAAATGGCTAATCCACCCATAAAAAGTTCTGAACATAAAACTCATGGAAATAATGCAGTGCCTGTAAAAGCAAATTCAGAAAAAAAGAAAAAAATTTCACCTTTCTTACGGAAATAGTAAAGCAACCATGAATCTGCGCCATGAAAAAACCGCGGACCGCGGACCGCGGGGGGGGGTGTAAATCTTGCTAACACTCTATTTTTCATAAGCATTCGGAATCCATTGGACCATAACATGAATTATCACAGCTAAGGTTGCTTTCAGTGTAAAAAAAATAAAAATATAACTTCAAAAATTTTCGATTCAAAACAATTATAAACATGAGTGTTGAACTCTATGTGAACCTCAAATAAACAACATGCTTTTAACTTTTCTGAATACCACTGTATTTACGGCTTTTCCGAGGAAGCTGAGCATTTCAATTTTAGGAGTAGCATCTCGCTAGTTAAGAGGAAGGTAGTACACAAAAAAATAAAATCAATGAATAAAGATCATAGAGTGGTAAATATACGTAATTACTCAACCCAGTGCTGATTAAGCTAAAAAAAATTCTTAAGGCAAGCAGAAATGCTCACAGGGACAAAGCATGAAAGGATAAAAATACACAAAAGCGAACGCTTGAATACTCACTTTTCACAGCAATTTAACTTTTATTTTTGCTTGATAAACCGCAAACAATCTATGTACTGCTTCTGACAAAAACAAAACAAAAATACAGATAGGCTTCAATACAGAGAACTTACTGGCTTAAAACAGAGTTTCTTCTGCTGTTACCATCAATTGATTTTCGGCACCAATAAAGGTGGCGTCACGATGTCATAATCCACAGCTACTGTCAGAAACGCTCCAGTCCCTAGGCCTTTTATTTCCATCCCTACATCGCTGAACTTCAAATTCATCCATACATCAGCATTATTCCCAATCCCATATGCCTGAGTTCTCGTACTGCAACCCAAAGGATGAACCAAATATTGTCTCATTCATCCAATTCTACAACACTACCATTTTGAAACCTCGTAAACTCCACGCAAAATGAAGCAGACAAAACGACGAAGCAATGAGCAAATCCACTACTACGTTAAACCAGCGTAAAGCCCAAGCAAAACCCTACTCCAAGTATGGTATAACAATCAGCGACGCTCCTCCTCCCTCCTCCCATTAGCGGCCGCGTTCGCCGGAGGCACTCCCGAAAAAGAGGCAAGCAGATTGAGGTGATGTCCCTGCGCAAGCGGAACATAGTTTCCCACCCTAGCCGCCGACAGTTCCTCCATGGGCTGAGAAACATACCGCCCCATCGCCGTCGGGAGAACCATCTCCGGCGCCGCAAAGCTCCAAAACTGCCCACCGAAGTCCGCCCGCGCCGGGACCGCCCAAAACCCTCCCGACGACCCGAATCCCACAGACTCCTCCTTGGTAGGGCGTCTTGATCAGCGCGCAAGCGCTTTCCAAGAATGAAAGTAGAAGGCGAGGAAGAGGTAGAGATGCTGGACGAAGAAGAGGTGGAGAAGGAAGCAGGGATGGTACCGGAACCAGTGGCAGCGATGATGGAGGGCTCAGCCTGACGTAGGAGCCATTCGATGGTCTGTCCATCGGACTTGTGACCGAGCTCGCGGGTGAGTTGGAAGACGCGCGCGGCACAGATGATGGGCATGCGGATGCGACGCCCGCGCCCGTCAACCTTGCTGTGGCGATCCTTGGCAGGTTGTTTCTTCGCCAACGGGAGGGATAACTGATGTTGGTTGTTCGGAGATGATGTCTGCGGGAGGAGGTGAGGAGTGGTGGCGGCGGTGGGATCGGGATTGGCCATGGAAAGAATAGAGGGAAGTAAGGGATTCGGAGTTTGGTTTGATTTTGAGTAGGAGGGAGGGGATAGTAATGAATAATGATTGAGCGGCAGTAGTTGGTGGAGACAGAAGGCAAGCCACATGGGGAAATGGGGCCCGCAGCCTCTTATCTATGCATCCTACTGTGACTACTATAGTATTAATGAAGAGGGCTGGCTTGAAGTAATTTCCCAACAAATTTTTGTCATTTACACGTGTGAAAAACTTTTGCCAACACAGTAAACAAAAATATTAATTAGTTGGTGCGCCTGCGCAACTCAGAACTCCCGGATCGTATTCTAATCCTCTAAGATGAAAATCTTACCTAAAATGAAAAAAAATAATAAATATATTAGTGATGAATATGGTTGACAGTGAGATTAATTACGATATCCACCAATAAGATAAGTAAGGTATTGTGTGAAATCTATTATAAAAAAAACATTAATTATAGTCATTAAATTTTAGGGGGATTTATATACATCTGCAATATTATTTACATATCTTCAAACTTAGATATTTACTTATCTCTTTTACATCTTTAAAAGTTGTATTTCACTTTTAAAAGGTGAATAAAGTGGTATTTTTGATGTGATATTGAAGATTAGAGTGTTAGATAAGTAAATATCTAAGTTTAGGTGTTAGATATGTAAATATGCATGTTTGACGTGATATGTATGTAAATCCTCCTAAATTTTAAAATTAATATAAGGCATATGCCTTATATTAATTTTAAAATTTAATGACTATAATTAATGTTTTTTTTATAATAGATTTCACACTATCTCTTATCTTTAATGATATCGTCGATAATATCTATGAGCTTCTACTATTCATCACTAACTCGAGATATATATATATATAAAAGGTTACATATAAATAAATGCATGAGAAATATGTCGTGTTTGATTTCGCTTTAAATATGAATAATTAATGATATGTATTATTAACAATAATAATAAATTTTAAATAAAACATTATTAATTTTATAATGTTTAATGATTTAAAGTAGTAATAAAAAATAAAAATAATAGTTCAATCTTTTTTAAATGATTATCATTATTTTCAAAAGATTAATTTACTTATATTCAATGGTTTTTAGAATATGAACATATGAAAGAAGAAATTATACTGGATAAAAATGAGATTTAAATGAATTTAAAAATGCATTTAATTCTTTTAAATATTTAATAATATATGCTCTCATTTATAAGTTTTGTGACGACAAATTTTTTTCAATGCTAATTAAAAATTATTCTAAAAATTCTTTTTTTTAATTATCGGTTTTTATATCTATTAACAAAAAATTATGTCTCTCTTGTGATTTTTAATCGAGCAAAATTTAATTATAATTATTGAGTCTAAAGGGGTAAGAATCATAAGATTAATTGTTATTCTCTTTTTGAATTATTTAATAAAAAAATTAACTTTTTTACTTTAAATAATAAATCATGAAAGTCAAAATATCTCTAAAAAATACTTTTAGTTTAATTTTTTAAAATTTTAAGTCAATTTAATCATAAACTAATACCTATTGTACATACAAAATAAAGTTCAAAATTAAAATCACTTAATTAAAAACCTAAGCCTCATGCTAATTGATATGATCCGAAAATTCTACAGTGACGAATCTTGATGCTAAAGTAAACCGTCAGAAGTTGGCAATTCGAGATCAAGCTTAAAATATTCTTGAAAACTTTGGGATATCAGTTAAATCCCTAAATAGCTTTCAAACATTGAGTGTTTATAGTCAAATCGAGCGTCTTGACGAGCCGAATTAAACAAGCCCAAGATCTCATAATTTTGACATCATTTGAGCATTCAAATACACAAAATACATCATATGATCAAGGGAATCATCATGAGTCATCCGATGGAGAGGAGTGGTTCGGATTTTGCATGTATTTACTGAGGCATACTCCGTCTATAAATACCTCATTCCCCTCATGAGGGGAGATGAAGGAGAAGGGAGGCCAGCAGAGGAGAGAAAAAGATCCTCCAAGCGCTCGACGGTTGTCAACCATGGCCGGCCGCCATCGCCACCACGCCGTCCGCCGTCGTCACCGCGTTGCCTCATCGCCCGAATCGTCATCGTTATATTGTCATCAGCACGTCGCATCAACATCGTTAATGATATTATGATTCGCTTATTTGTTACTTCTTTCATATAATTCAATCGGATAGGAAAATTCTAGCAGTACATAGTGGAAGCTTTTTTGGGCGTGATTTTCCCTCTTTTGAGATTTTCCATGTAAAAATTCGGGTTTTTATTGTTACTCTTTAAATCGCATTATTGTTTTTGGATTTAGGCTAAGGCGAAAACTTTTACTCTGTTGGTTTTCTAGCGCAACTAATAAATTATAATGGGTTGCATATTTTAAATTTAGGGTGTTTACATATGTATCACATAATTCTCTTATATTTATATATTTAATACCTAAATTTAATATTTACATGCAAAATACTCAAATTTTTAATATCATATTTAAAATATCATTTTAATTAATCATATAAAAATGAATGCACTTTTTATATATAGAAAAAATATTAAAAATTTAAATATTATATATACATATTTGAGGTATATATATATATATATACATATATATATACGTCTTAATGGTTCTTGAGTAAAGTTTACTTTACTCTTTGAGTCCAAAGCCAACTATTTAAAGAGCTAATAGTAAAACTTGATTTTACGTGAAAAACTTCAAAAGAGGGAAAAAACCAGGGCCTAGTAAAAAGCTTCCTATGTATCTTTGAGTACAAGATCTTCCGATACGGATTGAATTCTATAAATGACAACATTTCTTGGTAATAGACAATGTTGACGACGATATTACAGCGGCGATGTTAACGATGACGTGATGAACGATGATAATGTGGGATTGATAACGGCATTCGGCGACGATAATTAACGATGTGGCGATGGCGTTGTAGGATCTCTGTGCCTCTCTCCTCATAATGAGGGCTATTTATGGGATTGGAGGGCGTCTACATCCCGGCTATCCCATCACATATGATGATTCCTGATCATATGATATATTTTTTATTTGAATCTCAAATGAAAAGAAGATCTTTAGCTTGTTGGGAACTCATCGAGGCGATTTTATAAACACTTCATCAGAGCTTTTGGGAGTTTAGCGATAATATGATATTTTAAGTGCTTGATATTTTAATTAACTTGCGACATCAAGATTCGTCTTGAAAAGAGGAATTTTTTGGTCTCCTCCTATTTTTGGATGATATTATCTCAATCATCTAAAATATGTGTCAAGTACTTCAAAATAATAAATTCTTCAATAAAATCTGCGGTCTTAACCACATATTTTGAGAAACGGATCTTCATGTAGGCACAAGATTATAACTTCTGAGATGCGACCACAAATATGTGTGTATGCGGCGTGAAATTTGGTTCGGACCCATGCGGACATTCTGGCGTTTTGCCAGGTTTGGGTTGGATTCGGCGAGAGCGTATGAAATGTGGCTTTGATTTATAAATTTGAAGAAAGGTGTTGTCCTTTAGGTGAATAAATAACGGGTTGAAAAAAAATTTTGACGGCGGCTTTCGACATGGCTGACAGTGCGATCGGGTCTGAGACAGCTGGAGTGGTGGTAATGAACAGAGCCGGTAGCTAACGCAGGGTAAAGCAGACAGCGGTGGCCAGTGGCTGGTCAGCGCCGACTGAGAATTTGAATGTCTTGGATGATTCAGCGTGGCAATTATGAACGCGGGAGCGGGTTACCAGCTGGAAGGTGGGTGGGGGAACGTGAGCGGCGGACAGTCAAACACCTTGAGCTGCGGCCATCTTAGCGTGCCGTAAGGCCGCTTTTTGGCGTTTCACCGTTTTGGTCCGTTTTGAGCAATTTTGAAAAGTTTTGGGTGATTTTGAGCGATTTTGGATGCTTTTTTACCCTTTTGCCCCTAAAAAAGGTCTATAGAAAGCCCAGGGAAAGGGAGAAGACACTCTTCTTCTTAAGAGAAGGTCGTTGAGATGATCAAGACCCGTGGTTCATACTGAGCTCAGTTTTCCCTCGAAAGAGGTGTTCTAATTTAATTCGACCATGGATCGGGCGATCAAGACCAGTAGTTCATACGAGGCTCGATTTTCCCTTGAAAGAGGTATTGGCGACCTCGTCGGACGAGGTTTGGAGGCGCAAGACCCGTAGTTCATACATGAGGCTCAGTTTTCCCTCGAAGAGGTGTTATCGACCGGCCGGGTTTGGAGGCGAGCAAGACGTTCATCGATAAGGCTCAGGTTTCCCTCGAAAGAGGTGTTAACCTCGTGGACCGGCAGGGATCGGGATCAAGGTAGTTCATACGACAATGCTCCATTTTTCCTCGAAAGTGTTAACCTCGTGACCGGAGGGATCGAGGCGATCAAGACCGTAGTTCATGCAGCAGGCTCCAGATTTTCCCTCGAAGAGGTGTTAACTCGTCTCGGCCGGGATGGAGGAGATGATCGACCCATAGTTCATCATGCAGCGAGCTCTTTTCCGCGAAAGTGTGTTAGCCTAAATTAAACCGGCCGGGTTGGGAGGCGATCAGACCCGTAGTTCATACGGCAGGCTCCGATTTTCCCTCGAAGAGGTGTTAACTAACCTCGTCGGACCGGCCAGGATGGGAGGCGATCAAGACGTAGTTCATATGATAAGGCTCCGATTTTCCCTGAAGAGGTGTTAACTAACCAACGGCCGGATCGGAGGTGATCAAGACCCAGTTCATCTTGCAAACTCAGTTTTCCTTGAAAGAGGTGTTAAGCGACCTCATGGACCGGCCGGGTTTGGGCGATCAAGAGCGATAGGAGGCGGGGTTAAGCAATGCTCGATGATGGCCGACGACGATGGTTAGCGAATAACCAGCGATGATGGTGGTAGCCGCGAAGATGCCGATGATGGTCAGTAGTAGCCAGCAACCAGTCCGATGATTGTAATTGTTGGCCGGCAAATTAATGGTAGCAACCGAAGCGATAATAATGGCAGCCGGCGTCGATAAAAATGCCGGAGGTAGTAATGGCAGCAGCAGTAACCAGCGCGGTAACCAGCTGATGGTTGCGGCAGCGAGTTATCAGCTGGCAACAGCCGATAAATGATCAATCGTTAATCGAGATGGCGGTAACGTTCAGTAACCGCGAAAATGCGTGATATGCGTGGTGGCAGTGAATTAACGATATGGCAATCGGTAATCAGCCGGAGATAATGATGGAGCAAATTACCAGCGATGGTCGGCCAGCCGGCGATAGTGGTTAGCGGCCGGCAAGTGGTCAACAATGATCGCTAAAACGATGGTCAGCGGTAGCGGCCAGCGTCGATAGTGAAGATGCCGGCATGGTGCGGTAATGGCGGCAACCGGTAATCAGCATACATCTGATGGTTAGCGGCCGGCCAGATATCAGCGGCAACGCCGCAGCAGTAATCGGCAAGCGGTCGCGGTAGTGGCGATAACACGACGTTGTGACCAAAATTGCCGATGATGGTTGGCAGCGGTAGCCGGCAGCAGTAAATGCCACAACGGTCCGCTGATGGAGCGCCGGCGTGGCGCGGGACGATAATGGTCAGTGGTGGCCACGCGGCCGTGAGATCTTTGACCTATCAAGGTTGTTTGTCGAGTGTGACTTCGATGGCGTTAACTGTATGGAAGAGGGGTTGAATTGAATCCGAGAGGATTTTGACTATCCGAGGTTGTTTGTCAGTGTTTGCTCGATGCGTTAACTTGTATGGAAGAGGTTGAATTATCGGCGGATCTGACCCATCGAGTTTATGAGTGTTTCTCGATGCGTTAACGTGGAAGAGGAATTCATGAGGATTTTGACCCATCAGGTTGTTTGTCAGTGTTACCCGATGATGTTAACTTGTAGGGGTGCAGGAAGTCCACCGAGGACCTTATCCTAGGTTGTTTGGCAAAGTCTTTGCTCAATGGTGTTAACTGTGTGGAAGAGGTCTAGAAGTCCACAAGGACCTTTTGATCACAGGTTGTTTGTCGAGTCTTTGCTCGATGGCGTTAACTGAAGAGGTTGAATTGAATCCTGAGGATTTTGACCCATCGGTTGTTTGTCGAGTGTTACGTTAATATGGAAGAGGTTGAAGGTCCACCAAGGACCTTTTGACCCATCCTAGGTTGTTTTTCAAAGTCTTTGCTCGATGACGTTAACCTGCATGGAAGAGGTCGTAGGAAGTCCACCAAGGACCTTTTGACCTATCATAGGTTGTTTGTCAGAGTCTTTGCTCGATATGGCGTTAACTTTGTATGGAAGATGTTGAATTGAATCTGAGATTTTAACCCATCGAGGTTGTTTGTCGAGTGTTACTGATGGCGTTAACCTGTATGGAAGAAGTGGTTGAAGGCTTTGCGTTGTTTGGGTTAACGCATGGAAGGTTAAGAAGTCCACTGGACCTTTTGACCCATCGGTTGTTTGTCGAGTCTTTGCTCGATGGCGTTAACACACATGGAAGAGGTCGTAGAAGTCCACCAAGGACCTTTTGACCCATCTAGGTTGTTTGTCGAGTCTTTGCTCGATGGCGTTAACGTATGGAAGAAGTGAAGTCCACCAGGACCTTTTGACCCATCTAGGTTGTTTGTCGAGTCTTTGCTTGATGGCGTTAACGTATGGAAGAGGTCGTAGGAAGTCCACCAAGGACCTTTTGACCCATCTGGGTTGTTTGTCGTCTTTGCTCGATGGCGTTAACCATGGAAGAGGTCGTAGAAGTCCACCAAGGATCTTTTGACCCATCCTAGGTTGTTTGTCAGAGTCTTTGCTCGATGACGTTAACCTATATGGAAGAGGTCGTAGGAAGTCCACCAAGGACCTTTGACCTATCCTAGGTTGTTTGTCAGAGTGTTACCCGATGACCTTAACTTGTATGGAAGAGGTCGAATTAAAACATCCGTTTGTGGTTGTAACCAAAGTTGCTCCTTAACCTTGGTCTCATTTTTCCATGAGTATGAGTGGAAAAATATAATTTGCAAAGCTATATCTCTTCTCAATGTTGAAATATCCTCTAACTTTGACTTGTTTCTTGGGATGAAAATCGATTAGATGCTTAACATGGGTGATCTTACGAGATTAAGAGTTGCCCCACAATTTTAAATGAATCAGGAAACTAAGTTTGATGAATCTTTATTCTTGCGCTCCTTAAAAGCTTGAAATGCTCCACCTCGATGGTGGTTTTGATCTTGTTGGAAAACTTGGTCGCCATACAAGATAAAAAATAATGGGAATCGACATCCGGCACTTGCGTGCTAGAAAAAACGGTAGAGTAAAAGTTTCGCCTTAGCTTCTTTGGGAGTCCAACACACAGTATTTAAAGAGCGAAAGAAAACTCAGAATTTTACGTGGAAAACCTCAAAAAGAGGAAAAACCATGGGCTGCAGAAAAGCTTCCACTATGTATCATTTGACTACAAGATCTTCGTCTGGATTACAGGTATATGAAATGAAAGCGATTCTTGTAAAACGATGGCAGCGATATTGGCGATGTTGGCGGCGATGGCGATGATATTGACGATGGCCGATGATAGTGGTGATGATGATCCGGCGGCAATGGCCGACGGCGGTGAGATCGGCGGTGGCGGTGATAAGCGGCGGCGGCGGTGGTTGGCGGCGTCATGGCGACGATTATGCTTGGAGGATCTTTAGAGCTCTCTCTCTCTCTTGCTTGGCCTCCCCCATATGAGGAATGAGAGTATTTATAGATGGAGGAGTGGCGTCTCGTACAAAAATCGAATCACCTCCTCCAATCGGACGGCTAATGATAATTCCCTGATCATATGATGTATTTTGTGTATTTGAATGCTCAAATGAAATTGAATTATTATAAGATCTTTGTTGGGCAGGCTTCATTGAGGCCGATTTGACTATAAACACTTATTTGAGAGCTTTTAGGAATTTAACGATGTCTGGTTTCCGATGATATTTTAAGTCAATCTCGATAGGTTTGATTTCGATTAAACTTTTTGGTTATCAGTTTAGTCTTTATTAGAGGAATTTTAGGGTCATATCAATACCATATAATTATTATATTTTATATGTCTAATATTAAAATTTTAATATTTATATGCATAACATTTAAAATTTTAATATCAAATTAAATGTTACATTATTATCTTTTAAAGGTGAATATATTTTTATGCATAGACGAAGGATTAAAATTTTAAATTTTAAATATTAAATATATAAGAATTTTTATGATATTTGATTATTTGTGTAAATCTTTCTTTAATTTTTATTAAACGACCATTCTCAAGCTCACACGTGTAAATTTCCATTTCACGTGCAACCGCATCTTCAGTCGGCCACTTCCACTCTCGAAACGAATGGACGGTAGACAAAGCAAGGCCACTGCTAACTCGTAAGCAATGGCGGCCAGCTTCTACCATTCGCTCACAACTCCCCTCCGCTTTCACTCCTCTTGCCAAGGGTCAATCATCGCTTCCCCTTTCTCCCCCGGTGGCGGGCGTCTCCGACAGAGCCACTCAACTCGTTCCTACCCTCTTTCCCGGGCAAGACTGGGGGATTTTCAATCTTGTCCTCTTCTCGGTTCGTCAGTGGCAGTGGGAAAGCGCCTGGTGCGCTGTGGGGCTGTGGAAACAATTGTTCAGGGCGAGTTCGCTGGCCAGGTGCTAAGGTCGGACATACCTGTGCTTGTGGACTTCGTCGCGGATTGGTGTGGGCCTTGCCGTTTAATATCGCCTATAATTGAATGGGCTTCCCAGGTATCCGATTTCATTTGGATTAGGTCATTTCAAGTGGGTCTGACATTTGAAGGAATTGCAAGATAGGAATGCAAATGAAAATAATCAAGGAATTAAAATGAATCTTGATTTGCCTCATGTTCTTGGTTAAGGAGAAAATTATAGTGAAAAAAATATATTTGTTTATATTTTTTGAGGAAAATTTGATTTTTTTTTTTTTTTTGTAAATTCCATTTTTCACTTAATTAAATTGGAACCAATCACCCAATGTCAATCTGTGAAGTAAACGGCATTTGTGTTCCCCTGAAATTCTTCAAACCCGAGTATCTGCTTAATCTCACAATTATTTACTGAAAAATTATTTGGTTGGATTAAAGAGTAATATGAGTTTACAATTTGTATTCAGAATCTTATCAAGATAATCCAGTCTGTAGTTTTGGCATTAACTCTAGTCCTCATTTACCAGAATTTTAATTGATTTAAAAAAAAAAAAAACTGACATCTCATAACAAGGCTTGTGCAAGAAACGAGAAAAAAATATTGTATATCACCCCCCTTATGGTTTTGCAATCACAAGCAATACTCTTGCAAGGGGTCTTACACATCTTTGTGAGAGGAGTGGTGATTTTATCTCATAGGAGGCCACAAAACACTAAATTATCGACAAAGCCATATCTCAGGGATGAAGGAATACAGAGGTAAATTGTTGTTCTATCATGACTTTGAATTGAATTAATTTGTTAGTAGTTTCGATTTTGTTTGCATGTGATATACCCAGCAAATAGCAATGTTGGAAATAATCATCTATGAATGTTATGTAATAACAATAACTTTGAATGGAAGGGTTTGGGGAGACCTCATACATCGAATGTATAATATTTAGTTGTTTTGAAGCATGAGAAGCAGATATAACAAACAGAAATTTGTGACTCGATGCTATGTTACAGTGAGTACATATGACAATAGTTGATGAAAGACATAAAGAGGGATTTATTTTGATATAAGACGCATGTAGATTGTTGTGGGGCTTAATTTTCAAATTAGGCTTAATTAAATCTTTAATTAGCTAATTAGGCATTTTAAAAAAATTTAAAATTTAGCTTGGCCAGCAAATGGGTAATGAAAAATTCTACAACTTTTTTATGTTCTCGATGAAAAATTCTATAACTTTCGAAAATTTTCAGGAGATAGTGGATTCATGCGATCACCTTCTGGGTCACCCATAGAGGAAAACAAAATAGTAAGCGTTTCCTAGTATTCGTCTTAGTTTGAAGGTGATCCCGATCTTGGTTCAATTTCTCATTCTCTATTGTTAACTCTCTATCTTTACACCAGTTTCAATTTCAACATAAATCACAATAGGTTGCGCGTCTTTGCGTAATTATAAATGCACTTCTTCCGTCATTAAAGTGAGTTCTGCATAAATCCCGATGAAGGGACTAATGAGAAACTTTGTTGGATCCCAACGGCTCATTATTATTCTCTCCTTGAATTTAATCCGTGGGATCTGGGCGATGATTTTTCCACCAACATACGTTGGAATGAAATCGTCACTTACATTGAGTTCACTGCCATAATAAAGAACTATACAAACAATATCTGAACTCATTTCTAATTAATAATAACACCGATCCTTTGTCTCACCTGATATACGTAATTAATTCGGGAGAAATCGTAAATCTAAATTTCTAATGTATAAAGACATAGAGTCCATCAGAGTTACAACAAGTTAATTATATCTAACATAAAAGAAAACAAATTTTATTATGATACATTATGACACAAAGTTGTTTGAGAATATTTTTATGATTGAATTCAATGAAGCTCATCTAAATCACCTTTATTTTAGCCAATAAAAAAAATCAGCGTAAATATTATCTTCTCTCGAGATATGACAAATCTTGTAATTAAACGAAGAAATGACCTTTCTAACATTATTAATCAAGTAAAACGTTTGTGCATCACCCTTTTCATCATAATTAATATAACATATAAGAAATAAACCATCCAGTTCAATCCAAATATTCCTTATATTCATTAAAAGACATAACTAACCCCCATAGTTGATAAAAATCAATTCAGCAAAAACAACTAAATATGAAAAAAGAGGACCAACAAAAGCAATGATTATCCTACAAGTGAAATCTCGCAAATCTACTATGAAAGAGATCTGAAAAAACTAAACAAGTTCATCATACATCCAAATAAACACCATATTTAAAATGAGATCTCATTTCATAAATAAATCAAACTAAATAACTTCATTATATCAACTAAACTCAATAAATTAAGATCTAACACACATTTTTCATTTAGGGTTAGAATACCTAAATCGGCTGAAAATAAAAATAAACACCACATTTAAAATGAGATCTCACACACATTTTTTATGGAAATCAAACTAAATAACTTCATCATACCAACTAAATTCATATAAATTAAGATCTAACACACATTTCTCATTTAGGGTTAGAAATACCTAAATCGGTGAAAAAAAAAAAACACTACATTTAAAATGAGATCTCACACACATTTTCTATGAAAATCAAACTAAATAATTTCATTATACCAACTAAACTCATATAAATTAAAGATTTAACACATATTTCTCATTTAGGGTTAGAAATACCTAAATCGGCGGAAAAAAAATAAGAAAATGAGTTGTGAGCTTCTCCTTGTTAAATGAAGCTCCCCCGAGCCGGCGAGCTCCCCTTGGCCGTGAGTTACCCCTGGTCACGCGGTATGTGGCAGTCGTGAGATCTCGGCGGAAAATCGAATGGAAAAACCGAGAATCGGCTCTCGGTTTCGATTTGGGGCGGAATAATAAGGATGAGCCGTCCGGTCCGGCAGGCTGGCAGCGGCAGCCAAGCTGATCGCTGGCCGGGCGATTATCTATTTTAAATTTATTTTAAAATGCCTAATTAGCTAATTACAGTTTTAATTAAGCCTAATTTGAAAATTAAGCCATTGTTGTCGATGGCCAAGATGGTTGTGCCAGGTGACTGATGACAAGGTTGCAGTTGTTAGAACTGTGGATATGGAGGAGAGAGAACATGAAATATTAGAGGTTTTGACCTTTTACTGAGATTTGCTATTGACAATAATATGGTTGAATGTTGTGGAGCTGGGTTGGATCGACAGCAAGGTGGGATGTAGCACTAGTGTCTAGTAGCCTTTCTGGTTTGGTTGGAGTTTTGATAGTTGATGGTGCTTGATAATTGATGGGCTGATAGGAAAGGTTAGCTTTGTGCTAGTATACAGCTGAATGACTAGGCTTATTGCAAATTTGATTGATTACTATATTCGCTACTTTTTTCCCTTTGTATCTTGATGTTTGTTGCCGTGTTGAATTGAAATAGGACCTATTCCTGTTGAATTGAGGGAAAATATTGTTTCTGCTCTATGCGAAAATCAGAATTGCTTGCTTTGCACTTTGAGCTAAGGACTACAATTCCTTTTGTGCTTTGACCACCAGATTTGCCTCTTCGTTGTAGAGTAGGGAATAGAATTAGTCCGGTTGCAAATTTGTTTGAATTGCTATTTTGAATGCTTGATATGTCGGTGGTAATCTATTGAGTCTATAGTGAATTATGTCTTTTGCATCTAGTTTTGATCCAACTGTTGCTATGGTGTCACTTTTGGACTTGATGTGCGATAGGTATTGGGTGATAATTTGATCTTTCATATTCATATTGTAGTGTTCATTCTTAAACTGTATTATGTGAGATCAATTGGTAGATTGCAGCCAATGTTTTAAGGTCATCTATATTTTTTTTTTGCATGAGTCAAAATCTAGAACATTTGGAAGGAGTGAGGGTGAGATAGTGGAGAAGAGGGCTGCGGCTAGATTCTGATCGAATAGTAGCCACAAAGAGTAGTTTGGGTTCAGTTGAGTGGTTCAATCGGTTGTTGTGATGTGGGAGGCTGGTTTTGGAATTGATCCCTCTAGGTAGCCATTGAAATCGTTTGCGGTGAACAGCTTCATAATTTGTGACCTCTAGATAGAATAATTTTTTGAGATCAGTTGTATGTTGACAATGGCTTTGATGTTGTCCATGATGAACTTCAATTGGGGGGAATGGTGGTGCTGCTCATCCAAAGAGGATTGGTGTGGTTTTTTGGGGAGCTTGTATGGGATAGTTGCTAGGACATGATGACACTGGATTAGGCAATCACAGCAGGTTTCGGTGGAAATGGGCTTTGATACCAGGAAGAAATATAGAGGTTGAAGAGAGAACTATAATGTACACTAAGCATTTACTATTTCAATGTACACACTGCAATATGAATAGCTTAGAGATATTTATAGGTAGTATTCTATGCTAGTGTTAGTACAGTCATTATAGTTGCATGGTGTGGATTGAATCTGGTATATATGAGTGGCTGTGATAAGAATAGTACACTTGATGCTGAGTCTCCCATGTGTTGAGTGATGCCAAGTGAAATTTGTTAGGAATGGCAAGATTCTATTATCAAATGAGAGAGCTGGATTAAATTCAAAGTAAATTAATAGTTTAATCATGCTGACTTGGGTTCAAGTTCACACAGACTAGCGTAAGGACAAAAGTTATTTTGCTTTATTTTTGTGGCTATGTTAACTTTAGGATTACTCCAGAATTTCTCTCTTTTGGTTGTTGTGTCTCTTAATGAAGATGCCCCCTAAATTTTAGTATTTTTTTGTGAGGGGTATGATTTTGTTGAGAATGAGGTTATTCTGTTTGAGTTTTTTTGCCCAACTGCTCTCCAACTTCTCATAGCATAGAAATGCCATTTGAGTTTAATATTTTTTTAAAATAGAAAACTATATTACATATTTAATAGTTAAAATCATGGTGGAAGATAAGTTACAAATAAGCAGGCAAAGAATAGTTACAAAAAAGGAAAGCAAAAGGCCAATTATATATCAATTCACATAAGGAGCTAGCCCATTTTAGCTTAATATGATGGACTAGATGATGTATAGCATCTTAGGAACTAAGGAGCATGTTGCTTGAGCTAGTGCTCTCTAGTCAGAGTTTCATATAGTTCATGCATGCTATTGTGAAAGAGTTGGACAATCCAAATAGGGCAATTATATCAATTTTCTTTTTTTGGGCTGATGACGATTTATCTTATTTTCATATTTATAAATTTTAAAATTGTAGTTACACATGGGATGACTAGTACACAACCTTATGCCTTTTTTGAATGTAATGAACAAATCAAGATTATTAATGATAGTTCAATATGAGTGGATTTGTAATTGATGTTACCTGGTGATTTCATGTTAAGAACTGGAATCAAGTAGATAAATGGTCCTTTTTAGATGTTGTGAGTTTCTCTGTCTCTTATTGTGTCTAATTTCTCTTAAAAAGAAATGCAACTCATTGCGACCTACAAGTTATGTGGAAATAAGACATTAATGAATTAAATTATGGGGATTTTAGGGATTGATTTCAGTTTTCACTTTGCTCACAAAATTTTAACTAGATTTGGATTTAAGCATGATGAATGCTCAATTTGAACAAAAGGAGTTATATTCTTTTGGGACTCAGAAAGAGACATATGAGAATTGTGAGATGAAACTGAGGTATTATTGTCCTAAAGCTAGTATATTTTCTAAAGCTGTCCCCTCCAATATCAGATTTTGGGATAATAAGGTTTACTCAAAAGTTGACATCCATGAGTTGGTAAACTTTCTTATTATTAGAGAATAGCATTTATAGCCTTTTTGGTCTGAAGAGCGCCTAAAACAGATACATTTTAAGTTTTGGGATCTAATTTACTTTGATTTTAAGGATATAGATGTACAAAATCAAAGCACCCAAACATTTTAATTAGTATGGTGGATATGATTCAAGTATTGGGGTATAAATGTTTGACGAAGCAGTGTGTTTGAAAGTTCAACATTTCGGAAGGCATTTTGTTTATCAATTATGCGGTTATTAGAATAGCTTCCACTCATAAATGTTTAGGGATGTGGGTGGTAAAATTGAGAAACTGTGTAACTTCCTAGATATATCTATTTCTCTTTCAACAACTTTATCTAGCTGTGTCAATGCAAGAGCTTTGATGAACAATACTTGACTTGCTAGATGAGCACCATGGATGATTTCAAGATATATATTTTTTTTCATTGATGGTTTTCAACACTTATTTTTTTTTAGGAAGCATGGTTGAATCATATTATTGAAATTTTTGAATCTGCCCACTGTCAATTTTTCTTTCATGAGAACAACCAAGTGATCTTGTGTGATTTTAAGTTAAAGAAGAGAACTATTTAGATTTAATAATATTTTTTTGGGCACTTGGATGTTGGATGTTGGATGTAGAAACATTCTCAGATGTTGATTATGCTTGCTCATTGGAAGGCAGACGTCAATTTCTAGATATTGTATTTTGTTAGAGTAGCCATGTATTTCAGAAGATGACCATGATGTTGTAATAGTGGGCTGATCTTTTCCAACCAATACACTCTATAGACCGATAGAATTATTGGAATGCTTCTTAACAATATATAGTCGAGAGATTTTCCTTGAATGTACCATGAATTCAAATAAAGTTCAGATGGCTGCATCAAGGATGATAGCTCACTTAGCAAAGTCAGATGACTCACTCAAAATTATACCATCCCTCAGTGCTTCAAAGAAATCTCGGTCTGGAGGTTCATAATATTGAAGAATTGATAACGTTATGTGCGTTGAGTGAGTGGCGGAGCGAAACTCTATTTTATAAATCGAGCAGGTCTCAGAGATTTTTGTTCACATTCAACATAAAAGTTCGATGAGATAGTACCAATAAGAATACCAATATACTATCCACAAAATTACGAAGAATGATGCATAAGCTTGGAATTCATATGGGAACTACTAAACATAGGACTCAAGTCTTTAACAAGATGTGGAGCCAAAGAAGTTCTCAAGCATTACGAAGAAGTGATAACTTTATCACTTAAGGTCTTGGGTTCATCCACAAATCTCATCAAAATAAAGTATGTTATAATATAATAGAAGCTGAGATCGAGACTCATATTGATGAAAAAGATGATTCTCATGAAATTCTTCTTAAAAATAATAAAAAAGTAGAAGTCAAGCCCACACCTGAAGAACTTGAAGATGGTGGATAAATAGCTAGTATGGATGAACTTAAAGAAGTCAACTAGAGTGAGGATGATCCCAACTTTAATTAATACTTTGATGAGAAAGTTGAAGAGCTAAAATGCTACTTTGTGAATTGCTTTTACTGGACATGCAATCTGGGCTTATCCATGATATAACATTCATAAACTAATACGCAGATGGAATGCTTGTTAAACAAGCTCGAATGAGATTGGAGATTGAAGAAGCATAATTACAGAAAATGATTGAAGCGAGGCTTCATCCGAGGAGAAGTATCTGATTGGATAGCAACATTTGTCTAGTTAGGAAGAAGAACAAATTGTCTGCATTGACTTAGGGATTTAAATAAGGCGTGCCAAAAGATGACTTTCAAATTTGAACTACTTAGATAACACTTCCAACTATGACATGTTCTCATTTATGGACGGATCGTCTGGATACAACCAAATCAAAATGACACCTGAGGATGAAAAACATACATCGTTCAGAACATCTATTGACATCTATTGCTACACAGTCATGCCCTTTGGCAAGAAAAATGTTGGAGCTACATACCAAAAGAGCGTGATGAGTTGATTCAGGTGGAATGTTATGTACGATTTGGTAGTGAAGAACTTAAAACGTGAAAATCTTGAAGACTTGAAATTGTATTGGAAGAAGATGATCTCAAGATGAATCCTCTAAAATGTGCATCCTCAGAAATTCTTGGGGTATATTATGCGTCATAGATGTATTGAAATTAATCTGTTAAAATTAAGGCAATTGATGCCTCCAAAAAGTTTAGACTCAGTTCTTTACAAGGACAGCTCGCATTCATCCGTCGATTCATATCAAATCTATCAGGACGCTGTCAATCATTTGCAAGGTTGATGAAGAATGATCCTCCATTCAAGTGGGACAAAGAGTATCAGGAAGCCTTCAATAGCATTAAAAGCTACATGTTAAATCCACTAATTCTTGGCTCCACTCGAAGCCCTCTTATTCTTTGCATTAGAAGAGTCTCTTGGAGCATTATTGGTATGAGAATGAAAGCAAAGAGAATGCTCTTTATTATATCGGTCGAATGTTGATTGGGTAGAAATGAGATACTCTATAGATGAAGCATTTAAGCATTGATCTTTGCGATCAAAAGCTATTATATGTTATCTCATTATTCTCATCTCGATGATCGATCCGAAGTACTTGATGACAAGATCGGTGTTGACAATTCACTTGACAAGATGGGCGGTATTGCTTTTGCAATTTGATATCACATCGTTAGCGGCGGTGAAGGGACAAGTCTTAGATTTTCTCTACATCCCACATGGACTCTTCTCTTAATGACGATTTGCAGATGAGCAAATTATGGTCATTCATGAAGAGAAAAATCTCATCAACTCTTCTCTTAATGGTGATGAGCAAATTATGCTCATTCATGAAAGAGAAAAATCGCACATTTGAAATCTACTTTGATGGAGCCTTTCATCAAACAAGTCCATCTAAATTTCTGAGCGAGAGTAGAATTGACATCGTCTTCATAACACCGAAGGAGGGATAATGAGATGATCATATGGATTTGAGCCAAACTAATAATGAAGGCTGAATATGAAGCATTAGTGCAGTCTTGAAGATCTATTTTCATAGGCATTCAAAATTTGCATATTTTTGGCGATTCTCAGCTTATTATAAATCAAGTACTTGGCATCTATAAAAATTAACAAGCTTGAGTTAGCTTTCTATTATAAGCGAGTTCTTGAGTTTATGAAATAGATATCAAATATCGCACTAACTCGAGTCTCTCGATTCGAGAATAGTAAAGTCGCTTAGTTAGCGAGGAAATGAGTATGAATGGTGATTATGTCATGATCGGATATTTACTCGACGAGTCTTAGAGCGATAAAGTATCAATCCCAGCGGTAGAGGGTTACCAAATTGACCATAGGATCGACTCGGGTTGCTCCATACTCTCCAAAATCAATAAGAAATTGTAAGAGCTAAGAATGACATTGCCTCGGAAAGCGGCGAAGCCAGGTGGAAGTCACGTGATTGGAGCCTTCATCATTACTTTAAAGAAGATAATTACAAATAATAAATCGGCTCAAATCGAAGAGAATATTGCTATGCTTTCATCAACACTCATATTGTAGATCATTTGACAAATGTGTTTACAATGCCTATCTGATGAAAGCATCAAAGTGATGATTGAAGTTCATGAAGGATTTTTGGTGCATATCGGTCGAGTCCCAGATGATAAAGATCAAGGATTATTATTGGTCATCTGGTGAGAGATTTGTCATGCTAGAAGTGTCATAGTGTCAAGTACATGTGAATCTCATCCATCAACCTCCAAATCCATTACACCCAACAATAGCATCTAACCATTGAATGTTAGAATACATGTAATTGGACCAATTGATCCACCGTCATTTGGACTTCATTCTAGCGTATTTCTTCTAAGTGGGCTCTTCCATTTAAAGAAGTTCTGGCTAGAGTGATCAACTTCTTCACGCATAATGTTATAGATTTGGAGTGCGCGAATAATTTCGATAATGACTTCAAAAGTGTAAAGATTTATAGATTCATCGATCGACATTGATTGACGATACTCTTCAATATATAATCCAAGTGCAAATAGTTTGGCGGAGGCTTTCAACAAAACATTAGTCAAACTTCTCAAAAAGATTCTCACTAAAAATAAGAGAGAATGACATATCAAGTTAGTAGAGGTTATAAGCATCAAACTACACTATAAGGCTACTAAAGCCACTCCTTATTCATTGGTATTTGGAACTAAGCGGTCTTTAGCGAAGTTGAGTTGCCTTCACTTCGAATAGCCATCCAATATAATCTAACTGAATATCAAAATGCCTATCTGAGAATGGAGGAACTTGACGCGCTTGATGAAGTTAAGATTACAAGTTCATCAAAATGGAAGTCTATCGAGCAAAGATGTCCAGGGCTTTTGACCATACGGTGCGATCTGAACATTCAAAAAGAGGAGAAGTCTCAAGAAGGATTATTCCAATCAAAATTTGATGGCAAATTTGAGCCTAACTTGGAAGGCCCTTTTGTGAAAAGATCAAGGAGGGCATACCAACTCATTCGAAGGGTGAAAAATCAAATCAATGGTGGATACTTGAAAAAGTAATATATTTGGCGCATTCTCATACAATAGAAATCCACAAGACAAAGTATTTTTTTTTAGTATATCTATTTAGGTTGACATCGTCTTCATTGAGATCTAAATAAACATACTCAGGATGAAGACTTTTGTGAAAATTCTCTATTACAGGGCATTTTTAGATTTTTATATATAGATGAAATCAATGTTGTATGTTAAAATCCCCTTTAGAGTACATCAATTCAAATATGGATGTATTTGCATATTTTTATCTTGAAAATTCTCCTAAATATATTTTAGAATTCAGACAGGGGTATTTTTTTAGTTTAGTTTATTTGAGTTGACGTCGTGTTATAAGATGAGATCATCAAATATATTCTGATTTAGGTTGATATCGAGCGTTACGCCGAAATCCCTGAATATATCTATAATTATCATTGTTAAGTTGCATGTTCTTGCAGAAACAAAAAAAAAAATTATTTCTATGTATGAAAGGAAAACCCTAAATGTCAAATTTATCTCTCAGTTGTCAAATTAGATCAAGTCAAAAGAATTCCCAATTTGAAACTGATCAATTAAGTTGGAAAAACATCAACTTCATCACAAGTCTCAAGACATGGATGGGTTCTTAGGTCGAACTCAACAACACAAATGGCGAGTTGTTTGGCTCTTCACTCAACAAGTCGAGAAAAGGTGAAAGAAGCCTCGTTATTTCGATGATAAAACCACCCCACTACACTTAAGTCGACTGAGTAAATTCTAAAGGTCGAACTCTACAAGCCCAAAATACAGTTGTGGCCTCTCCTCAGTCCAAGAAAGGCGTAGTGAAAGAGCCCCCGTTAGTTTAATGATGATATTGATCAATCCATCAACTTAGTGATTACAAGCAGCCAATCGAGATCTCTACTTGATCGATAGATCAAAGCAAGAAGCCTTCAATTGAGCTACCTCAAATCATATATTGCGGGGTGATATCTCAATTTATTAAATGATGATCAAGCTCAAAAGCAGATCAAAGCTTATTTCCATCAGTTAAAAGCGACGGAGAAAGCAATTTCATAGTTCATACAAAGCGATGGTATAAAGAATTTTGTGGTTATTGATCTTAAACCACGTTGCTAACTCAACATTGATATATAAGCGGAAGGTTGGTCATCTATGTACCCTTCAACGAATCATCAAAGCGGCAAGCAGGGTTCATGGTGCATACACTTCGACAAGTCGATAGGGACAAATCAGTCGATCCTTCATCAAGTCGTCGAGCTTAAAGCTAGGGGAAGAAATTTCAAATCCGACCAATCACGGATAAACCGATTTCCTAGAGTCCTTCATCAAAATAAGCATCCAATTCCTCCATCAAAACCAAACGCTAGAGTTAGGAAACTCAAATCGGAATGACATAAAGAAATAGATCTTGGAAAATTGAAGCGAGTAGATTGTGTAAGAACTCTTATCATCCGAGTCGATTCGACAAATCGATCGTCATCATTTAGCATGTCTTGAATAAGCGACATCTTAATCAAATCTCCTATCCAATGCAATCGGTTTAAATGATCCAAGTCGGTAGTTTTTAAGCGTGACTTCGCTCGCGTGAATCATATTTGTTGGGGGCATTTGTTGACCTCACATACACGTGCCATAAGTCAAGTCAAAGCAATTAATTGACGGACTTGGGTGACAATGCTCAATTGGGGCTCAAAATGCCTGGGCGTCGAAAATGGTCAAAATGACCTCCGATCGACGGACTTTCGTTCGTTGAAACGTCAATGAAAAATATTTCAATCTAAGCGGTGATTAGCGCTCGAAGCGTCAAATGTGCGCGTATCGATCAAGCTACCAGCAACGGCTTTTTGATCACGGTTAAACTGAATCATCGAATAAAATACGCTTAATTGGACGAGTACATGTCGAATGAATGTCGATGGTAGCCATCGTCATGAAATACACGGGCGTCTACGAAAATGGTCGAAACCTCGTCGATGACGACTGTCGTATTTAGACATCACATTATAAATATTCGACTTCGGAAATGACCAATGATATATACCTGCCATCTCGAGGTTAAGAGCGCGGAGAGATGCGCCTCCGTTCGTGATTTATCGTTGCGTTGAAAGCGTCGAAAAATATCAAATAATGTCGCGCTAATTGACGAGTCGAATGAATGATTTGAAGTGGCAACGAAATCGGCATCAACGTCACGCTCACTGATGATCGTTGATGAGCGACTTTCGCGTTGAGCGTGGTGAAATATATTTCGGTGATCGGCGTCAAATTGTCAAAAGTCTGCGCATTCGAGTCGAGGTCGACGATCAAAACGAGTTAAAAATGTGATTTGGCTTGAAGCGTAAATCATCGTAGGCATTCATTCATTGGACAGTCTATGCGGCGGTGAAAGAGGCGCGTCGTTTTGAGATGGTCGATTTGTCAAACGATATAAATCCGACGGATTCTGCGTTTAGACAAAAATTCTTAAATTGATATATATATAAATTTAATGGTTTAGATACAAAATTCTTAAAATTCTAAATTACCCCGCTCAACCGTTTACCCCATTTTTTCAAATTTTTGATACCAAAAAAAAGCCTCCATTCCTCCACTCCCTCCTCATTTCTTCCTCTTCCCGGCCTTTTTCCTCTCTCTCGTCGGAAACGAAAAAAAAGGCAGGTAAAATTCTCCCCGCTCTCGGTTTCCTCCGTCCCACCTCCGGCCGTCCCGTCGGCGCATGCGTAATTCCGTTCCGCACTTGCAACTCCCGCGCGTCTTGCGCAACGAGCCCACGACCCGTTTCGCCACTGCTCCCTTCTGCCCACGCTGCTGCGCGTCCGTTCCGCGCGGTTATCCGCCCGCTCACTGCCACCCGCCTGCCGCTATCTTCCGCTGCCTCCACTGTCGCGCGGTTGACCGCCGTCCGCGTGCGCCGCGGCGCCTGACCTGACCCGCTGTGCCTGCTCTCCTACCTGCGTTGATCTGCGCTGCCCGCGTTGTCCAGCCATCCTCCGATCAGCCATTCTGCCGTAAATCCAGACCGTGAAACCATCGACCTGCTGTCCGACCGCGCTGCCCGACCCGCTCTGCTGTAGCGTCCGCCGACCGACCCTGCTGCCTCTCGCCCGCAAACCAGCTGCCTCTGGCCCTACTCGTTGTTCTCCCATAGCCGGCGACGGCCATTCGCACCTTCTTCCAGCCCTATCGCTGTTTGTTCATCCGTCCCGTTCGCAGCGATGAGGAAGAACGTCATGGGTGAATTTTTTCGGTTCCGACGTCGCGTTCGCTTTAGCCTTTTCGGATTGACGCAAATCCATCGTCAGCGAAGTAATTCTTTTTTGATTTTCGTCATCCTATAACCCATTTTCGCCAATTGGGGAAAATCGAAGCGGTCTTCGATTTTCGGTAACTAAGCCGCTTTGTATGGCCCGGGGAAGAACATCATCGAGGTGAATTTTATTTCGATTCCGTCGCTCCTCATTCCCGTTCGCATACAACTTTGTTCCTGCGGCGGCGTTTAAATCGTCATATATATGATCTGAATGGATATATCTTGTGTTTCTTTCGGTTGAAGACCCGTTGTCTCGAGAAATTTAAATGAAAAAACAGTTTGTGGTGTCATAAGGCATCCATTCACTCAAGAGCGTCTGCGAGTAGACAACACTCGTTAGATGTCGCTCTCCTTAGACGAGATGTTGTTGAAATTTTATTTAATTTTCAGACATAGAAAAACAAGAGGGGGGAATGAATATATTGCATTGTATGTCTTAGGTTTAAATCATTGTCTTTCGAGAGGCGTGGAGATAAAATTGGGTGTGTGAGAAAGACTCGCTCAAGAGGCTGCAGTAAGCCAAAATATCCGCGATACCCTGAGGAGATGATGGAGGTTCTTATTTAAAATTGATTTAAAACAAATTGAATGGGAATTACTTAAACTTAAGTCAACGAAAGAATATATGATAAATGTTAAATCAAAGAAAAGAAATAGGGAAGAGCTTTAAATAAAATTTTAGAAAGAATGGACTCATTTAAAATCTGAAGTAAAATTTGGGAGGTTAATATTAAACTCAAATCTAATAATTCTACATGGCTTAAATTGAAGTAATGAGAGTTCTCTCTTGTAAATTTCTCAAAATTAAACTTTAATTGGAATTTGGGGAGATTAATACTAAATTCACAACAAACTGATAAACTTAAAATTATAAAATTTGATATGTTAAGGATGAATCCAAATTGGGTTTAATAACTCTTACGAATATGAAGGTGATTACTATCTTATAATAAGCGTAAGTAATAAAAACAATAAACACGAAATCGACGTAACTTATCAAAGTGATTTAAATTGAAATCAATTGGGAGAATTACAAAATCCAACAAATCAAGAGTCAGTAATGTTTTAAACTACAATCTAAATCAATCATGTTCTCACACAGTCTTATGCAAGCGGTGAGAAGGCGATCTTAAATCAAAATCTACAAAAATCATAGAATCAAAATTAAGGAATTTTATTATAATTATGATTAATCGATAAAATCACTAATTGGGTGAAATTATTTAAAAATATAAACACTGCATGTGCTGCGTAGATTTCAGTCACTTTAATGTCACGAAAAGGTCTTGAAAATTAGAAAAAAATAAAAATAAATCAATCTCATAATTCAAACATAAAATTAACTAAAATTATATACATACGTAGCTACTATGTTGAATGTTTAAATTCAAGTGTTTGAGAATCTTTTGCGGGTTTGTAGTCTTAAGATTGAGTCAGGTTAACAAAACTTAAAACACGTAATAAGAACTTAAATCGGTGAAATATCGGCGATTACGTCGTGTATGGATCTCAATCTACATTGGTAAACAGAGTTGATAGGATCTAAACTTTAAACATATTCAAATTAATCAATTTTTCAACTCAAATCAAATATCAATCGGCGATTAAATGAAATTATTATTAAAAACTTAAATCAAATCCTTCCGCGATTGTTTGTCGGGTGAATTAAGAAAACTTTAACTCACAAAGATCCGTCTCAAATCAGTGTTCTGCTGTTGTTCATCAATCTTTTCTTAAGAGTGACGTGTCTCTGTGGCTGGCAGGTAGATGGATGAAGCGATTCTGACGTCCTCGAATTAGGTGGTTTGGCCAGTTAATATTATATTACGATTACGGCAGCTGTATGCTCCCGATACTCTCTTTGAGTTGTGAATTATAGGGTATCTGATAGACAAATAATCCTCACCGGGTAGGCTTAAGATTATCTCATGCAAGACCACCTGCTCCAGATTTCTGAGGATTTGTAACCCATGCTTGTGGCGATGAGGATCTTTTCGTTGGTCGGCCATCTCTCTTCCAAAGTAGTAGGGGCTGACGCGGATACGGAACCATAGGATTTAGATCGGGCACGTCATTATTCCCCCAACCATCTCGTTTAAGCTGAAATGATAAATTTCATAATCTAAATTTTAAACTCCACATCTCTTTCTATCTTATCTGCTAGCGTTAAGCGACTAACATTTAATCGAAAGTTCTCTTTTGAGAGAGGTAATGCTTATGGGATTACTATAGGAACCAGATCTAAAGTTCTCACAAAATGAGGCGAAATCTCTGGGTGTGTCTTTATCTACTATTATATTTCTTTGAAAATTACACGCTTTTAAATCAATTTTATTTAAATAAATTATCGAGGTGTGCAATTTTCAAACCCACAAAAACATAGTTTGGTCTTATTTCTCCTTAGCTTACTCTGTGTTAAACCTAAGGGTGTAAATAAGTTAAGTCAAAAGCTCAAGCCACCCTAGCTTGAGCTTCAATTTCCCTTGTTAATTGAGTTTGAACCCAATTCTCTGAGTTTGAGTTAACTTATGAACCGACTTATTCATTATAAAGGGGAGAAGATGATTCAAAATCAAGTAATTCTAGTAACAAAATGATATAAAAATTGATAAATTAGAGAGAAAATAATAAAAAAATTGTTGCAACAAGAAGATGGATTTTTTTAAAATTAATTTTAATACTTTCATACCTAATCTTTGAATTCTAATAGGTTTTTAGTATATTATATTAATATCTTTAAATAAGTAAGCTCATGTATTGATGAGTGGAGTAAGGGTTGTTTAAAGTTTGACTCATTAGTTCATTAAATTTGGCTTACGAATCATTTATCAAGTAGAGTCCAACTTAACTCATGAATCAATTTTACTAAGTTATATATGCAAGTGTAAATAAGTTGAATTTGAATAAGCTCAAGTATTGTTCGACTTGGCTTGTTAAGTAAACATGCTTTTTTTTGGGGACTTAGCTTGATAACTTTTTAAGTTGATCACGAAGATGTGTTGTGTGTATGTGTATGAATACACAACCTATGCATGTATATGTCATGAGGACACACACACACACATACATATAAACACAGTTGAGCTATTAAACCAAACAAAATTAGAGAAGGCTTTGTTCATATTTGACCCACTAAATACACAGGCTTATAAAAATTAGTTGAACATCAATTAATTAACAAGCCAAATATGATTAAACATGAACGCTAAACTTTTTTTAAAGGCCGCAGTTACAGCCTTGGTTAAATCGCACCACATTTTATGTCTTTTGTTGCTCTCAGTATACTTTTTAAACAACTGATTAATTCACAAAAAATGTCAGACACTAGTGTTATTGAACAGTACCAATATGCTGAAGTTTACTTACAGAACATTTGTTTGTGTAGGAATACAATGGCAGATTAAAGGTGGTAAAGATAGATCATGATGCAAATCCCAAATTAATTGAAGAGTACAAAGTCTATGGTCTTCCGACCTTGATTATGTTTAGGAATGGCCAAGAGGTTCCAGAAAGCCGAAGAGAAGGTGTGATTACAAAGGCTAAGCTAAAAGAATATCTGGATTTTTTTTTGAGCTCAACAAAGGTTGTTTGAAGTTAACTAATTATTTCAAAGAGACTTGCCCGTGCCTGAAGCCTATTCAGTGTAATATTTCTTCATAGCCTCTTGTGAAATTTGTTCTCCGCAATTTATGGAATGTGCCAGAGGAAATAAAAATTGAGATTCAGCTTATTCTGATAGATTCTTTTGGGAAATTTGATTTTATATGATTTTATAATAGATAAAATTGTTTAAATATGTCTATTGTTTTATTTTTTTGGGAAATATGTTTAAAATTTTATCTCTGATCAAAATATCCTTTGTAGCCTTATATATCTGTTGTATAAGAAGAACTATGTCTCTCCCCATATTGTAGCTTTCTTCATTGCTATTGTTGGTGTATTTTCATGTAAGATATTTCTCGCTCAGGTGTAAGATGACTGTGCAGATGAAGTTTGAGATTTCTTCATTCATCAATGGCTTAAACAGAATTAGGTACTATTTTTTTATATTCTTATCGTGTGATGTAGATTAGATCATTTTAATAGGATTTTAATGCACAGCTCAATAGAATATCAAGTGTGTGTTCGAACCTTATTAGAACATATGTTCACATAATGATTGAATATATTCAAATCTTATTCGAACTATATCATTCAATTATGCATCAAAATTCAGGGGCAGAATTAGACTCTGCTCCAAGGAGGGGAAAATTTTACTTGTTAGAGTAAAAGTGGAGGGCAAAAATAATTTTCAAGGCGAATAAATGACTAATTAGACTATCTCATATAAAAAAAATTATAAAATTTAGGAGGGGCAATTGCCCTTTGATCTTCATATAATGAATCGAATTTAAGGTGAATCGATCAAGATTGGAATCGTCATCGCCAAATCAGTCAAATGACCTCCGATCGACGAACGGATCTCATCAGTTTAAACATCGAAATTGAAAATATAAATATGCATGTCCCAAAATTATCAAGCTTGAAATATCGATGTCTTGCAAATCTCAGTCAGTTGGCGATATCCAAACGATCTCCGTTCATAAAATTAATTACGTTGTTAGCTTCAAAACGTCGAAAATTATCATTAAACGGCCAATTGGAGTGCAGTAAATGATGACGCGATGGAATATCTTGGCGCTAAAATTAGTCCAAACGATCGGTAAGCGGCTCCATTTCCGTCCATAATTGATCATAAATATTAACGATCATCTATCGTGATCAGGCAGTTAATGCGGCCATATCGAGGTTATGGGCAAACCAAACGATTCCGCTTCAATTAATTAGTTTTAGTGAAATCTAAATCTATTATTGCGATTGAAGATAAATTACATCTGCGAATGTCGGCCGATTGAAAGCGATAATGCATTTTGAGCCAAATTTGATCTAGTTTAATTGACCAAACCTCCGATCGTGAAACGGATCACGCTGTTGAGTTTGAAATATCGGAATAACCTTGAATTAACATATATATTAACTATATATTAAGTTCAGTATAAAATTTATATTAAGGTGGGTTACATATTTAAAAATTTGATTTAAAAAAAAAAATCTATTTACATGTAACAGCCCTAACCGAACCTCTTCCCTAACCCGGTTCAGGCTCCTCTCAACCGTTCCCTCCAGCTTCAATTCGCTTTTCCAAAGTCGAGCAACTGATCCCGCTTTTCTTCCCCATTTCGTTCGGTTGAGGAACCACAAGCTAGGCATTCGCCCCTCTTCTCCTCTTGATCCAACTCCCTCAACGGCACGCCGCAAGAAAACCCAAAAACCGAAGCCCAGTCTCTTGGTTTTCCCCTCAACCGCAGGTAACCGAACGAGGACCTCTCTTTCCCGTCCGTCTCCTTCAAACCGCACGGGGGAACGACAACAAAACAAAGGCTCTCTCCTCTCTTTCTCCTCTCCAAATCAAAGAATGTCGGAGATATCGATCTCCGGTAGTTCGATCCCGTTGAAGATATCGACGACGTTCGCTGGCACGAGGTACAAGACGATGTCGCCGGCGCGGCTTCCTATAACGCAATCACCATGCCTAACGATCCCGTCTGGATTCAGCTCCGGTGCGCTGTTGGAGTCACCCGTCCTCCTCATGAACATGAAGGTAGAACCCTCACCTACTACAGGAACGTTTGCTATGCCCTTAATCGTGAATAATGGTGGCTTGACTGCTCTGGATTCTCCAAAAGATTCTTCTAAAGGGCTTATCCTCTTTGGCACTTTCGATTTCTCTAGGATTAAACCCAAGCTGGAAGAATTTACAAAAAAAAAACCCCAAAGCAATTGACTTGATCAGTAACGACATCCGGCTCTCCTGTTGAAGTGTTTGCTGCCAAATCTAATGGGTTTACTGAAGATGCTTCTAATGAGTTGCAACAGACAAATGATCCAAATTGCATGATACAGGCATCATAGTCTGATCATAATGGTTCTACTCCCTTGGATGTGTGGAAATAATAGTTGTCGAAATATATGTGTTTTTGTCTCTTTGCTTTAAGCCAATGTCCTAGTGGATGTGAAAACGCATGGTGTAGACTCATTTCCTATCGATAAAATAGAGCTAAACAAATTGTTAGATGTCTCGTCGAAATGTTTCAAATTTTGTTGAATTTTCATTTAGAAAAAAAAAGAAAAAAAAGAAAACTCTCCTAAATCCTTTCAACTTATAAGAGGAGAGCCAACCTTTTTATCAAGGTTCATAATTAATCAATTTCAAATAAATTCTTAAGCTCATAACTTGGAATTGAAATGATTCTCAAGATGATCACGAGATAAATTTAAAAGAGATTAAATAATTCATAAATGAATTTAAATAGGGATTCAATGATTCAAAATAAATTAAATGATATGCTTCAAACAAAGAAGAGATGACTGAACTCAATTAGATCTATCAGATTTAAAATAAAGTTTGAATTTCATTGATATATATATATATATATATATATATAAACTAAACTTGTGATATTATGCCTCACATAATTTCAAAGAAGATTTGATCTAAACATTGAAAATTTCTTATGAATTAAACATAGACTTCAAATATGGAATTCAAATGAAATTTGTAAGTGATCTCAATAGAATTTCATGGAATCTGAAAGCTTAACTTCAAACGATAGAATGAATAGAAATAACTCGCAAATAAATTTGCATTAAGCTCCATAATTTGGTTTAAAAATGAGAGTTTAAATAAATGGCTTATTGGTAAATGTGAATGGTTAGATCATTTGGTGATTTGTTAAAGAATTTAAAAAAGAAAATAAAGGAGTATTATTTGTAATACATTTGGAATATCTATATGATCATAAATAAAACTCTTATATTTATGAGGACGAATAAAGCTTTTCATTGAATGTTTCTAAATGTAATCAATGAAGAATCAAATGAAAATGATTCTACATTTGTATAAATACAAAATTAAATATTAAAATAATATTATGCCAACGGATCTACAATTCTTTGTACAAGCAGCTAGAAGACGACATTAAATCAAATTCTTCACAAATGAAGGAACTTTTTTCAATCCAAAAATTAAAAATTTCATTCTATTTATGATTTTCAAAATCAATGATTTCATTAATTAGATAAAATTATCTAAGTTATAAATACTGCATGTATATTTCCGACGTAGAGATTTAAAGTGTAATTTTAATTTATTTACAAAAGAAATTTGCAGTTAAGGAATTAAATGAAAATATGAAATTAATCTCTTGATTTAGAAATAAATTATCTAAAATTATTAAATACACTCGCATGGGCGACACTATCTTTGAATGCTTAAACCTTATAGAATCGTGCGATTGCTTCTCGGTTTGGTCTTAGGATAGAGCCCGGGTTAACAAAACCTAAAAAAATTCAATTATTATAAGAATTTCAACTTATTAAAATATTTGTTAAGCTAATTCTGTTTTGTGATAGTAGATCTGATCTTATATTAGGAACTAAATAGAGTTGACAGGATCTAAAGTTTTCAAATATATTCGATTCAATCAATCAACTATCCCGATGATGGCTGTGTTAAATGGTGATTTCAACCGGAGGGGGTACTTCCATCAAAATGTGATTATAATTTCAAATTAAACAAACTTAAATCAAGTATCAATCTAAAAATTGCTTAAATGAAATTCAATCATTAAAATCTTAAAGCAAAACTCAATCTATCTATCTTCTGCAACTGTTTGTTTAAAGTGACAAATTAAAAAAATTCTAGCTCACAAAAGAGTAAATGTCAAATCAAGTATTCTACTATATTTACTCTCAATCACTCACATGCGGTAAGGACATGGCCCATGTTCTCTGATTGCATGGCTTGGCTAGTAGGCTCCATAGATGATCACGATTCTAAGTCCTCTCGATTGGTTTGGCCGAATGCTCCATTATATTACGATCCGCGATCATTAGATCGTGCTCCCCAATGGATTTGCCTTTTGAGTTGTGAATCATAGTATACTTGATAGGCAAAAAAACTATCGGTTAGACTTAAGTATGTCTTGACAAACACACCACTCCAAGTCTAAAAGGATTTCTTGGATGATATAATCCATGTGTTCCTGATAAGGATCCTTCGGTCAGTTGATTACCTCCCTAAGTAAGTAGGAGGGACCACGATAGCAGAGATAAACCATAGATCAGATGACTCTCGTCATTCCCCCAACCATCCGCTTTAAGCTAATAATGATGAATTCCATAAATCCTAAATCTAAAATTCTAAAACTCCACATGTTATTACTATATGCTACGCATTTAGCTATCTAACGACTAACCTTAATTGAAAGTTCTCTCTCAGCATTGAGAGAGGTAATTAATTATAGGGGCTTGTGCTTATAGGAAACCTGGAACCAGATCTAAAGTCCTTGCTAAACAAGGATGAAATTTCTGAGTAGCGTCTTATCTACTATTCCATCTTCCTTCTAAAAATTACATCGATATTTTAAACCATACTCTCTTTCATATTATCGAGAGGTCGGTGGTGAATTTTCGGAGCCCACAGATTTATGACGACTCTACTGGGGACATGTTTTTCTTTCAATCTTTGGCTAGTCAAATCTAAGCTATAATAGCAGCGAAATATAATAAAATTAAAATTTAAAGTTGGAGAATTGTTACTTAAGTTCTCCAGAATAACAAAACTCTGTCAATCGAACCTTTCACTAGGAAGGCATGATGCTGAAGCTTCCTTTTATAGAGGAAAATTGAGTAGAAAGTAGATAAAGAAGGAATGCTGAGTTGCGAGCTCATCAGCTCTCATATGGGCCATCTATTACACAACCAATCATATTAGAAGCAATTATTCCTACCCACAATAAATTTGAAATTTTGAAATGGGCAAAAAGGAATAGCTCTACTGGTGATATTAAGCAGTCTTTATGGGCTCAACAGTAGTCAGTTCAAACCCTTCAGAAGAAACAACCTGAAACCATATTTGCTCGAGTACATAGAGTCCTGAAGGTTATTATGAAGAAGAGGTATCAAAAGCCAATTATTAGAGAAGCAATATGTTTCACTACAAAAGCTACCATTAGTGGTAGTAAGAACTCATGATTATTCTAAAGCAAACTGCGGTGAACATCAGTGTGACACACGAACAGCATGTTCGAGAATCGATCTTGAAAGATCCAGGTAGAAGAAAAATAAATATGGGTAGAGCTTAGAGGAAAGTAGCGACCCAAAGGCTTCTTCACTTAGAAAGCAAGCTAACTAGAGGCTGTGGAGAAGAGAAATCTTTGACGCATGCTCGACAATCATTGTTCAAGCGAGAAAATTACACCGGTTTGTAGAACCGAGCGAGTGCTCCAATCCATAATGGGTTTGACGACTGAATGGGTAAAAGACGGACTCTACTAGATCAAATGAAATAATCATACGGACCCAACAATGTCAAGTTCCAGCTTCTCTTGTGAGAAAACTCAAAACTCTATATGTAAGAGTGCATTAGGTCCTCAAAGTTGCTAAGAAAAATGACTGATGAAAAGAAAATGTCAAGGTCCTATCATCAGGGAGCCTAGAGTTATTTTTCTAAGGAAACCTCCTCCTACAACCCCGACAAGATGTCAACCAATTCAAGTCCCGCACAGTGAGCATGGAGGCTTGGACCACAAGTCCAAGAATCCACCGTCGAAAGGTCCCGATGAATAGGTAAACAAATTTAGGGGCCAAAACCTCGAAGTGAAACTGCCTTAAAGAAAGATAATGACGTGACATCTAGACTGTACTCCCACAAAATTCACTCATTATGCGCTAGTATTTGGAGCTAAAGCAGTCTTGTCACTTGAAGTTGAACTACATTCACTTAGAGTAGTCATTTAACACGATCTTACCTAAGATGAGATGTCTATCTATAGATGGAAGAGCTTGATGTGCTTGACGAGGTCAAACTCCAAGCTCAGCAAAATTTAGAAGTCTATCGAGCGAGGTTGTCCAAAGCATGCGATCATAAAGTGCATCCTCAAACTTTTCAAGAAAGAGAAATTGTCCTGGTGTTGAGAAGATCAATTAATCCTCACCGCAAAATAGGTGAAAAATTTGAGCCTAATTGAAAAGGATCATTCGCCATTAAAAATGTATATTAGGGCGGAGCCTACTAGCCAATCAATGGTCAATATTTGAAATAATATTATATATAAAAATGTAATCACAAGAATGCTTTTGATCATACGGTGCGGCCTCGAACATTCAAAAAAGAGGAATTGGTCTTGGTGCTGAGAAGACCAATTATTCATAATTGAAGAATTGGTGGCAAATTTGAGCCTAATTGGGAGGACCCTTTTATCATTGAAAAAGTGTATCAAGGAGGGGCATACCAACTCATTGACCTAAAGGGTGAAAGTCCAATGCCGCCAATTAATGACCGATACCTGAAAAAGTATTATACATGATAAAAATATTCTCGAGATATAATAGAAATCCCTCTGCAAGACAGAGGATATTTTTTTAGTATATCTATTTAGGTCGACATCGTGCTTTATGTCGAGATCCCTAAATATATATACTTAGTCAAGATGATAAAACTTTTTCTTGAAAATTCCCCTGTTACACAGGGGGCATTTTAGATTTCTATTCATAGATGAAATCAATGTTACATGTTAAAATCCTCTTAAGATCAAATGTATCAACTCATACATTGATATATTTTCATAAATTATTTTAGAACTTTTTCAAAGTGCTTTAGAATTTCTCCTGTAAGATAGATGACATTTTTTATATATTCAACCAAGTCGAAATCGTGCTATAAGATGAGATCCTCGAATATATTCTGATTGAGGTTCACATCGAGCTTTATGCCGAAATTCCTGAATATATCCATAATTGTTATTGTTAAATTGCAGGTTATTGCAGGAACAAAAAGAATCCATTTTTATGCATGAAAAGACAACCATAAATGTCAAGAAAAATTTTCTCCTAGATTCGTCAAATGTCGAAGATCAAGTAAGAAGAACTCTCAATTTTGGAAGCTTCAATCAATTGAGTTGGAAAAATATCAACCTCTACACCCTAAAGTCTAGGACACAGATGGGTTCTAAAGATCGAACTCAACAAGCCCATAAATGGCTAAATTACTGACGCTCTCCTCACTGAACAAGCCGCAAGGAAAGGCCATAGTGAAAGAGCCCCCGTTCGTTGGTCCGATGACCAAATCACCAACCCCTCACATCTTAAGTTGAAGACTCGAGTATGTTCTAAAGGTCGAACTCAACAAACATATAAATGATTGAGTTGCTGACGCTCTCCTCACTCAACAAGCCGTAAGAAAATGGTATAGTGAAAGAGCCCTTGCTTTTTAGTCCAATGATGACAGATATTTAATCTCAAATTAGATCTAGCTTAGTGATTACAAGCAATCAAAATCTTAAGTGACCTTTCTACTTGATCGATAGACCAAGACAATCTGAGGAAATTCTCAATTCAGAGCTACCTTAAATCAATCTATATATTACCCATTGTGATATTTTAATCTATTCTCAAATGATTTGATCAAGCACAAAGCACAAATCAAAATCAATCTTCTCATCAAGTCCATCAAAGCAGAAAGCAAATGACCGAGGGAATAATCCCATAGTTCATATAAAGTTGATGGCTGAACTAAAGGAATATTGTAGTTATTCAGTCTGTTAAAGCACACATTGCTAGGCTGATAAGTCAATATAGATCTAGCATAAGCTAGAAGGTTAGGTCATAAAAACGCACTGTTGACCTCACTTTTGGAGTGAGCTCTCAACCTCATCTTCTTAGACTTAGGACTCTTCTAGACACTAAGAACTCCTTATTCATAAGACACTTCTAGTGATTATGTGAACACTACCTAAGCCTAGAGACTTAGAGTGGTTAATCATAGGATTAGACCATGTCTTAGGATTTAAGAAAATCACCTATCCTATAGCCTAAACTCAATCCATATACACCTTCTCAAATCAAATTCAGATTCACCCTATCAAACCTACAATCAAACTCAATTTCAAATCCAAATCCAAATCCAAATTCAACTCTAAATGATTGAAACCCAAAATCAAGTCAAATCAAAATCCTTCCTAAGCCCTATGATTTACTTATGAATTTAGCCTTTAGCTAAATCCAAATCAATCCAAATTCAATTGATTTTTTCAAAGATCAATTCAACCCTTTGATCAATTTATCAAAACTCAACTTCAAACCATAATCCAAACTTAAATCCAAACCCTTAAACCAATTTCATAAGATAATTAAATTATAAGATAATTTAATATACACAAGTTATAATACATTGATCGATACTAATAAATCATAAGATAATTTAACTCAAGTTATAATATATGAAAATTAAAGTTTAAGTTTGCTCAAAAGATTATTCAAAACTTTAATAAATTATTTGAATCAAATGTAATTTTAGTCAAATTTAAGCTTAAATTAAATCAAATCATGATTTGAGTATTAATTCACTATATATATATATATATATATATATATATATATATATATATATATATATATATATATATATATATGATAATAATAATAATAAATAAATAACAAATTTTTTATACACTTACTAATAAATAGAGAGAATCGAGAATTTAAATCAATTTAATCAAAAATAGAGAAAATTATATAATCATTAATAATTTTTATTTTTTTTATAAAAATAAATTAATAATAATAAATTTAAAAAAATAAATTTATGATTAAAATCATAATTAATTTTGTAAAAAAATTTACAAAATTATTAAAATACCTACCATGATCATTTGCACGAAAGTAATAAAAAAAAAAACGTAAGACTGGCATCTCTCTCTCTCTCTCATCAACCAGCTTGCTTCCCTCTAAAACCTATTTTCCTTTATAGTAAGACGAGATCATCTAACCAAATGAAATGAAGACAAATTCTTCTACTAATTCAATGATATTGGAGAAAAATATTCTATTTCACATCCTAACCTTCTCATTTTCGACTCTTTCTTTTCCAAACCTATGACCATATTATCTTCATCAAATCTTCCTCTGATTTTTCCAACTGATAAAAGCCAAATCAATGGTGGATTGATCCTTCCACCATAATGGAGATCAAAACCGGTGACGACCCGCCGACCAAGATTTCGTCCCCAACCTCTCACGCGATTCAAGCAATAATGATCCTCAATGACAAGAAGCGGCAAGAGCAAAGAGATTTTCAGATAATACACAAGTGAGAAGCATATTCCAAGAAAGCCGTGATGACGGAGAAAGACGATAAGGCTGTTGTCGATCTTGTTTTAATTGGCCGATTTCAATAGACAAACCAAGAAAATTCGAGATAATATCCAAGCAAACATTTACCAGCTCATTGGGAACAATGACATCCGCTAAACAAACCAGCATCCAACAATGTGAGGAAGACCAAAATAAGAATTGAATCTTTTTTTGTTTGATGAAATGCAAAGCTAAATGAGCCTGAGCAAGGCTTTATGATGACGGAATATCGGAAGAGGAAATGGTGAATTTATTATAAAAGATATAGAGCCAAACAAAAATTTGGCTATCAAAAAACAATATGCTCAAAAATATTATAGTGTATTGATTGATGGTTGCAATATTTGACACCAAACAAACACTTTTTTTTTTAACGATGAGAATTCATTTTATTGAAAAATTTACAATGAAATCTAATAACCCAAAGACCAAAAGACTTAAATCTGACATTTGTTTTGATATTGATCAACAAATTTATTTGATATTTTCAAATTTTTATTTACATGATTAATATGTTTTTTTTTTTTTTAAAAAAAATAGAAAATAATTTATTATATTGTTTTTTTTTCTTTTTTTTTTTTTTTATCAATTATCAATTTAAAATTATTTTTTTTTTTTTAAAAAAAATAAAATATTAATCAAAAAATAAAAAATAAAAAAAATTTTTAATTTAAAAAATTATTTAAAATCTAAATAAACTTAAAAAGAAAAAAAAAAAAATCATTTAAATAAAAATAAAATTTTCAAATTTTTAAAAATAATTAATTTTTAAATTATAATTTTTTTATAATCAATAATTGTTAATCATAAATTAAAAATTATCTTTATACATAATTATATAATATTCTTATAGATCAATAAATATGTAAAAAAAAAATTTAAAATGTTAAAATAAAATAAAATCATTTAAATAAAAAAAAAAGTAAAAAAAAAGAACAAAAATTATTAAAATACTCTAATAAAATATCAAAAATTCAAAACAAAAAAAAAATAATAAAAAAAACAAATTAAAAAAAACATTCTATTTTTATCCAATAAGCTTGTTCCCTTTATAAACTATAAACTCTAAAAACCAACAAAATTCTAAAACGAATCATCAAAGAATCTATAATGAGAAGAACAAATTCTTCTACTAATTCAGATTATTATTGTTTCAATAAGAAGACTAGATAAATAAAATTCAACATCTAAAGTCTTCTCCTTTCTAACTTTCTTTCTCATCGATCTCTTATTGGCTTCTAATGGATATCATTCATCAAACCATCTTCCTTTTAAATTTATCAGCTCCAATATTTCTAATGCACCAACAATCAGATGATCCTACAAAAAGATAATGGACGAAGATATTAAAATTAATTATAAAGAAATTAAAACGACAACGACGATATGATGCGTTCGCGGTCGCCCTGTTATCTAAGAATAAGCCGAAATCTTTTACGATTCAACAGCAAATGATAAAATGATTAAAAAGATCAAAACAAATATCGTGATGAATCTATTAAAATCAAATGAGAAGCATCAACTACGCAGATGCTCTTAAAAACTAGATTGCTTTGTCGATCTTGGTCTAAAATTAATTAGAGTTTGATTTAGATCAATTTTATTCGAATGAATGATCCAACAAAATGCGATCATAAAATTTAAAATAAATCTTAATTAATATAATAAAATTAAAAACAGATTGCAAATAAAAAAGCAAACACCTAAGAAAAGATCCATTGTAGAGTCTTTGTTGCTGCGCCTTGCAGGTACAACTGATGCCGACAAGGCTAATAGTGAAATAGCAGGAAAGAAAAGATTATTTGGTGTAGTGCAACCAAACTCTAATCATGCTGCCATCTGCAAGGGAAATACAGTGAATGGTATTATTTAAGAAATTTCATCTTAAACTAAAGCATGGAATGGATATGCGTTTATTAAAAAGTCAATTATATCGCTAACACTAAATATGCTTAAATTTGATAAGCTGTAATGGTGATTTGATTTTTTGGAATATTTGACAAGGAGGCACCCAACAAACACCTTAACAGGGCTTTGTATCTAAACGAAAAAGCTTTTTGTCAAAATCTATGACATTAGCTAATGATTTAATTCTTAAATATTAGAAAGTTTTATCTATTTGGTTTTACATGTGTCGTTATCCAATATACTTTTCTTTTTTTTCGGTGAGTTTAAAGGCAAGTAAAATTTTATTTTTTATTGTTTAAATGAATAGTTTTAATTTGGTGAATCTTGTAATTTGATTTTATTTTTCAATTACTGATTGCTTAATTTTGATTTTTTGACATTCGATTTATCCAATTATTTTATTTATTATTAAATTCAATTAGATCTAAAAGAAAATGGAGTTAATCAATCTTTAGAATTTCAAAAAAGAATAAAAAAATGTGATCAAAGAAATTTTTTTAAAAAAGTGCACATTAAATTATCATAAAATCTAAATAAAACTTAATATAAAAGAAAAACAAACTAAACCATTACTAATTTAAATCACATTTTAAAATAATATATATTATATAAATTCAAATCTCTTAGACATAACAATTTAAATCAGATTACGAACAAACTTCATAATTCATATTCAAATATCATAATCAAATCAAATAAATATAAAATTAAATATAAATAAGGTTATTAAATTATATCCAATTACTCTTAATTTCGAACAATATCAAAATAAGTCAAACAAAAATAAAACTCAAGCAAATAACCTAAATCAAATCAAATTAAATTAATTTAAGAAAGCCATTCATAGATTTAATAAAGTTAAATCTAATTTAACCCACTTAAATAAGATAAACTAATTAACTCTTTAAATGTGTAAAGTCAAAACATAAACTAAACACTAATAAACATGATAAATGAATGAAATTAAAACAAATTGTAATCATAAATAATTGAACTCAATTAAAATCAAAGGAAACTTTCAATTCATTTTATCCAATCAAAATAAATAAACCCAATTAAATTAAATAAACTTGAAATTAAATATAAACTCTAAAGTCATCAACCAGACTCAAATTCCAATCAATATCAAAATAAGTTAAACAAAAATATAACTTAAATAAAACAAATTTATTGAATTAAGATAAGAGAGTAATCATCAAACTGAATAGATAATCTATACATATACTAAACGGTTAAATTCAATAAGTTAAACCTAATTGAAATTCAAATAAAATACATTAAACTTCAAATAAATCATAAGTAAATTAAAATACATTCACCAATCTAAATAACTTAAATGGAATAATGGAATCAATGAATTTAAACAACATCAAATGATATTAATCATATGAAAAAATTGAAATTAAATTAAAAAAAGAAAGAAATTTAAAGATTGAATTAAAATAATTATCAAATATTAATTAAACCAAAATCTAATCTAAAATCAACCAATTAAAACATGGATTTAAACAAACTTAAACTTCATTAGATATTAAGGATGAATTATCAAAATTTAATTAAATCAACACATTTAATCCAAAATTAATCAATTAAATACATGAAGATTAAACAAACTCAAATTCTAAAATCTTAATCAAATAAATTATACAAATTCAAATGAGCTAATTGATACTTAAGGACCTTGGTTAGACTCTTTAAAGTTAGATGTAAAAGGTGAGTTTGTCTATAAATGGAATTCATTATGCTCTTTATTATTGAAAACCTAAACATCAACCAAATAAAAGTGAAATAAAAATGAAAAATAAATCATTAAATCATTAAATCATTTAAATTCATCAAAGGTAAAATTTAAACAAATTCAAACTCAAATTGAACTTAAACTAAAGAAGCCTAGTAAAGTCTTACATAAGCCTTCTTTTCATATATACTAGAATACTAGGTCACCTCATTAGGCTAGTCGATGTATTGATTTGTATGATGTTTGTTATTTTTATTTTGATGTAATATTTTTTAGGGATGTTAGTGTATGTTTCTTGGATGTTCGTTATTAATATTCATATTTTTTTTGCGGGGGTTATGCTTAACATGTAATAAAAATATAAATATTTCTTTGTCGGGTTGCTTAGCCAAGCATAAATATAGGACAGTGGCTTGGTTACTCATGTGATGAAGTCCAAATTATTCATATAACTTTCTTGGGTTGTATGGTGTGTTTAGCTAACATTTATTTTATGCAAATAGATTTACTTTTCCTATTTTAATGTAATTTTGCATTAAGATTAGGATTAGTGTTACAAGGATTAGGATGAGTACCAAGCTTAGTCCACAGGGTGCCATGTGATGCCTTTGAACAAATCAAATCAAGAAGAAAAAGAAATGAAGAAAAAGAAGACTATAGCATGTATTATTTTTTTGTAATAGGTTGTATAAAAGCTCATTATCCATCTTTTTTTTTTTATGTCTTAAAACTGTTTATTCTTTTATGGTAGTCTATAAAATTGTTTGATGTTGTGTTTAGATTGCACTAGAATTGTATATTTTCTAGTTTCTTCATGTTTGATGTTTGAATGTGTGGCATCAAAAGCTCTTAAGATAAAATTAATTTTTCTACTCCAATTAATAACTCATAATTAAAATTTAAAATAACTCATAACCTCACCATAAAGCCTAGGAATTAAATCAACATAAAACAAAATATTTAGAAACCCCCTTACTTGGATGATTGTATGTATAACATCATGCATGTCATATTCTTCCACTCTTGTTAAGAGGGGGCTTCCATCTGTGCTAGAGAATAAAGGCTTAGTCTGTGAGAGCCTTTGATGAAAAAATACTCATTTCTCTCTTGATTTGGCCCATAATCAAGTTCTCATGCATTTAGGCATACAAAATTTCATAGCCTATGTAAAAAAAAAGAGTCCAAAATAATCAAATAAATTTGATAAAGTTTGCATTAGATTAAGTTATAAATTCATACCACTCATGCTCTAGTCTCTTAGGGATCGAGTTTAAGGACTTAGTTTCTTTTTTAAAAAATAACATAGCTTCTTGCATACATCATATCACATGGATTTAAAGCATAGGAGGTGTTAGTTGGTGGCCACTCATTGTAAGTCCAAGTCATGTATCCTCTCTTAGTGACCATTATGTCCATCATTTCGTGCTTGTGGTTTGTACCAAAGCTCCCTAGTTTAGGATCCAGGTAGTTTCTTTGGTACAAGCATAAATCTTCACCTCTTAGGTATTTCACAATCTTGTATTTGTGGATTATAAGTCTTAATAAATTTTAACTCAAATAAATAAATCTCTTCAATTTTAAATATATAGAGCCTAATTATAAGGTATATTGGAATGCTCACTAGGCTTCTTAGTATCGTAAGTATTTCTTACTTTTTCCCTTTAAATTCCAAAAATAAGTCTTCTCCTTGATCTATCCCATTTGATTTTCTAAAATAGCCAATCCTTTGATAGTCTTAGCCTTGAAATCTTTGGAGATCATGATTGTCTACTTTAATCGAGAGTGTTCTTAAGGAATCTCATTCCTTAGGATATAATTAACTATGGGAGCTTGCCTTAAACTTTCAAACCAAAATACTACTTTATTTTTTCATGTAAAGAAAAGATCTCTTCTTTGATCGGACCCATCATGCTTTAAAGTATTATTAGTGATTAGGTCCATTATATGGAGGATTTCTATCTTTTGAGATAAGATCATTCCTTAATATCAAATTCAATAAGTATCCCAAGATTTGTGTGGTGTCACATCAAAAATAAATATACCGATTTTTGCACTTCATTGGAGTGTTCTTCTCTCCATTTTAGTAGATTATTATCTCCAAGCATCGATGGTGGACTTATATTTTATATAGGCCCGAGTCTATCATTCTTTCTATTGGCACTTAGATTATTTCATCCTTAAGAAAAGCTCATCAATATCCTTTATTTTTAGGACCTCACTCCGTGTAGGTCTTAAAATCCCTATTGGTTCCCTCAATAAGTGAAAATTAAAATTAATCAAACAAAGGAGATGACCAAAACTAAGAGCATCTTCACCATCGATGGTGGCAAGGTTCATTATGAACAATAAGAAAATAAAACCCTTCGCAAAATAACATGTCTTTCCAAAAGCACTTTTCAAAATCCACATAATAAGATATCATTACACAAAAATTTGTAAGAAATTTTCAAAAGGCACAAAACACATATTCTCGTTTAATAAATCCTATGATTATTACATGGAGGTTCTTTTCAAAATCAATCATTTTAATGTCTTTTTCAAAAGCACATTTTCTTTTATAGCTATCCCCATCCCACACACTCAAATTTGTTGGATGGAGATTCTATTCAAATATAAAATTGAAACTCCACTTAGCATACTTCACATGTGCTAGAGTTGAAGTTTTCCTCCTTTTAAAGCAATAAAATCACAAAGAGAAGTCAATACATATTTGAATCTGACATACCCAAATTTGTTAAATGGGAGTTCCCCTTCCCTTAGGTAAAGCAAATTCTATTTGACACCATTTACATGTCATAAACTCCTTCTTGCCAAAGTCTTGGACTTCAAGACACATTTGGATCGATTTGACATGTCCAAGTATCATGAGAACCCCTTTTGAAAATCATAAGAACAAATTGAACTCCATTTAACATACCTAAGTTTGTTAAATAAATTTTTTTCTTTCAAAAATCATAAACACATTTGACTCACTTAACATACCAAATTTGTTAAGTGAAAGTTTCATTTTCAAAATCATAAACACATTTGACTTTCACTTAACATACCAAATTTGTTAAGTGAGAGTTTCATTTCATAAACACATTTGACTTTCACTTAACATACCAAATTTGTTAAGTGAGGTTTCATTGCAAATCATAAACACATAACATACCAAATTTGTTAAGTGGTCTCTTTAACACACATTTGATTCATATCTTAACATACCAAATTTATTAAATAAGGATCCAATTTTTCATGTCAAACCACACTTAAGCTTTCACTTAATACACCAAATTTATTAAGTGAGAGTCTCATTCTCAAAAATTCAAACACATTTGGGGCTTTCACTCAACATAACCAAATTTGTTAAGTGAACTCCGATCTTCAAAGAAAAGAAAATATATCTCATAATCACATTTGACTTTCATTTAATATACTAAATTTATTAAGTGAAAGTCTCATCTTCAAGCATAAATCAAATCAAACACATGTGACCTCTACTTAACATACAAATTTGTTAAGTAAGAAGCCCCATTTTTAAATCAAAATATCACACAAACAAATCTTCACAAGCAAAGACATTCTACAAATTTTTTTTTATGCACACAATCACAACCTCTTCTTAGCATACTCAAATTTGCTAAATAGAGGTTCTTTCAAATCATCAATATTTTCAAACAAGATGCACAAAACACAAATATCTCTAAGAAAATCTCTCCTCAAATTTTAGAACCCAACCTACCTAAATTGGTTGAGTATGGGTTTTAAATCGAAATCAAAAGGCAAGACTCTCCTCATATCCAAATCTCTCCAATGATTTAACATATTTGAATTATTGAGTGTGGGTTCAAACTCAAACTTACTTGACAAACAAATATCATAGGATATAAGTTATATTTCAACAAATGCAGACATACAACTCAAATCAATCAGTGTAGTCTTTGCAACTTTCACACATGACCTCTCAGAAGTTTATTTTCACCTTTCTGTTAGGGATGGATTTGGCCCTAGATTGGGCCCTCCTTAGGCACCCATAGTGTTCTTTGGCTAGATTTGAAAGCCACATCACTTCAGAGCGACCCTCACTTCTTGTTAGCCGATGGTCAAGCCAATCATCACCTACGAGAGTATCCTTCCTTGAAGAGGAAGGTTAAGTTTATCCTTGGTTTTTTTACTCATTGTTATATCTGTGTAGCACCTCTGATGGTCCCCTAAGGGGAAGGCTCACTTGCAAGATAGCCTCCCCACCTTAGGTGGGTAGCTCTCACCACCTTACTTTCTGGGATAACATGGTAGCACAACCAATCATCCGGCCTCCATCCGTTACTTTGCTTCCTTCACTAGCTCCTCTTAGGGGAGTATTGTGGACAGTGAACATTATTTATTGATTTATATCATGTACTATCTAAGAAGAAATCAATGAAAGCTTTCACTTACATCTTGTCCATACTCTAAATTTTATTCCTCAAAACTCTCCAAGTCTATAAAATAATAATGATAACTCTAGTTATCATTCCTCTTTGATTTAGAAATGAATTTTCCATTCCTAATCATTCAGTTCACCCATGAGATGATTTGGGTCATTTATTTCACATGATCCCATCTTTCATGGAGTAGAACTTTTAAATCATTTCAAGTCCAAGTCAACCTTGGTGGCAAAGTTCTACCTCCTGTAGCACCTCAGATAAGGGTAAACAAGTCATTGGTTCTAGTGATCAAGAAGCCTCCACAGATCCCCATGGTGCTTTGTGGAGGATCTAGAGTTAACTACAATATTCTCTTCACCAAGAAAGTTGCTAACTAAACTAAAATTTACCTTGTCTTATCCAAAGAGATGAGAGTCATTGATCAAAACTATTCTTGATCTAGAAATATGCTTAGCTCTGGCTACAGAGAGAGGCATGTTATTCAAGAGAAAGCAGAGTTACATTCACAAATGAAGACCTTCTTTTGGGGACAACCAAAACACAGTCCCCTCACATTAGTGGACATGGAGATTGACTCTCCAGTGTTGTTAATCATGCATTGAAATTATGTCTAAAGACCACATGCATCTTGAACTCAGGAGATAGGGAGATGTTAAAAGGATTCAACGAACAAGGCGAGAGGACTTTAGGCTTCATAATGTTTCCATTGAAGATAGATGACTGGAAGACATAAGCCAAGTTCTACATAATTGATTCAGATATATTTTTCACTATTTTGCTCAACAGGCCTTGGATACATGCAAATAACACGGTTCCATCCTCTTTGCATCAGTGCATCAAATTCAAAAGGGGTGGAATTGAGTATTGTGTAAATTTTTAATATGAATTTCTTTTTGAGAAGAATAAGATATATACTTTCATCTTCACTCGACATGGGATAAAATGAGGATAAAATATACACCTACTTCTCTTTTTATGCATTTTGACACCACATAAATCCGCAGATGTGCTTATTGAGGGTGATCGACTACGACATTGAGGTGAGGTGTACTATCATGAAAGATAGAAGTCATCACCCTACAATGGACCTAATCACCTTAACAAAGACTCCTAAGGATAATGGGTTTGTATGTATACGAGATTCTTCTCCACTTTACATGAAAAGTAAAGGTAGGGTTTATTTTAAATCGGGTTTGTTAAGTTCTAGGGGCAAGCCCATAGTTAATTATTCTAAGGATGGGATCCCCAGAATGAAGGTAAATGATTGTTATCTCAAAGATTTTAATAGGACTATATCGATTAGTTTATTTTAAGAGATCAAATGGGATTGATCAAAGAGGGAGTTATTATCGAAGCCAAAAGAAGTTAAGTAGAGATGCCCATGATCCTAGAGCACAGCATCTTTATTGGCTTTACATTTTTTAAATTGATTTTGTTTGAGTTGAATTTTTCATTAGAAATTTAGGGCTTATGATTCCACAACACAAGATTATGGAAATGCTTAAGAGATGAGGATTTATGCTTATGGCCCACAAATGGGAGAAGCAACCTTAGAACCTAAATCTAAGGAGCTTTGGTGAGAGCCAAAATCACAATATAAATCTAAGGCAAAAATGTGTATTTGATTTGCCTCCACAAGAGAGGGCAAACCACCATTTGCTTGGACTTACAACCTTTAGGGGATGCTAACTAATTCTTCTGATTTTAAATTCATGTAGGCAAGTCATATGCTTTATGCAAGATAGCTATATTTATTTAGAAAGAACTAAGTCCTTAAACTCACTCCCAAAGAAGATCATGTAAGGGTATGCTTCAAATGACTAAATTTAATGCAATTTAGATTTCATTTTTATTTTCCTTTTTGGATAATTATTTTGACTCAAGCTAATAGGATTCATATGCCTAATGCATGAGAAATGAGAGTATTGGCCAAAATCAGCGAGAAGGGAGGAGGTGTGTTTCCACCATGGTTCTCAAAGGTCAAGCCAAGTTTCTGTACCAAAGGTGGAAGCCATCCCAAGTGAAAATAATATATGTATGTGCATTATGTTATAAAAGAAGTACTCATCCGAGCTAAGGGTTCTTTTATCTTGATTTTTAGCTAAGCTTTAGGTGAGGTTATGAGTTCTTTATTTTTAGTTTTAAATTATTAAATTTAATAAAAGATTTATTTTTCCCTAAGAGCCTAATCCACATCCAAGCCATACATAAAGTAAGGAAGAAACTAGAAAAATGATGCTACTAAATGCACAAGCTAAACAAATCATAAAATAATTTATAAAGCTAATCGCAAAAAGAATAAGAGGCCATTATGGTCGGGTACTACCGCACAAACCCGAAAACAAATTGGTCCAGATTACAAATGAATTAAATACAATTAAGCAAGGAACTCATTATTATTGGGGTCTTCAAACTTCATTTCTTCATTCTTCTTTTCTTCTTTCTTCTTCTTTTCTTCTTTCTTCTTTGGTTCTTCTTTTGGATGGTTGAAGGTGGATGCTCTAAAGGCTTCACATGGTGCATAAGATGAGATCTTATGACCAATATTTATCCTAATCCCCATAATAATCATTCCAAAATCCTAATTGCAAAAATTATATGAAAAGAAAAAGTAAATCTAGCTAACACCTGCAAAATAAATATTAGCTGAATAAACCACCAAATCCCAAGCATGTGTATTAGACTTATCAACCCACACATGGGTGACTAAGCCCACCTAGCCTATTGGATTATGCTTAGGGGTATAAGCACCTGCAAAGGCATTTATATTTTTATTTATTATAGCGCTCCTTAAATACAATCCCCTAGAGATAATGATTAGACTAAGATCTCATTACTATTCTCCCATCTAACATCCAAAAACATATATCACAAAATAAAAAGCATCAAACCATACATAACTAAAAGCTAGAAGTGGTGACTTAGCTAATGTGTGCTTTAGAGGTTTGTGTGGTATGCTTAGCTATGGCTTTAAGTTAGAATTTTCTAAGTGTGAAGCATGTTCAACATAGAGGAGGGCTTCATTTAAGTGATTTAGTTATTTTGGGTTGGTTTTATTTTATGTTTTGATTAGGTTCAAGTGAATCCTATAATTATTTACTAAGTTATAAAGAGAGGGAAAGAAAAGAGAACTTCTCTTTCCTTCCCTAACCTAAGTAATTTCTAAAGTGGATTCATATTTTAGTTTTGTTTAGTGAATATTTTAATTAAGTGTTTTAATTAATCTAAGTTTAGATGAACTCTAAACAAACTATTCAAAAGAAAGGCAATTTTAGATTAAGTAAAATGAACTATATTCACAAAATATACATCACTTCATTTCTTTCCCAATATATATAACATGCATTTGAATGAATCCTAAACATATCTATACATACAAATGATAATTTTTAGCACACTTCATGATGCATGCTAAGTAGTTCATTTAAGAAAATTTGGATGTTTATGATGCATGATTTTCATTAAGTAGCAAAGAGATTTCTTATCCAACTTTCACATGCACATATGAATGTATGAAAGGCATAAGTGAGTATGATGCCATTGTTAACCGGTGTAAGGTACAATACTACTTAGGGCTACTTAAAGCCTCAACTGGGGTTGTCCAGACTAATATACCACTTTCCTTAAATACAAGCATGTGTACAAAAGAAATGAATGGAAAAGAAAGAATGCAAAAGTTGGTGTTGGTTGATTTATTTTTATTTATGCAATTTATATGTGCAAGCATAGGTATCCTTCTTAAGTGATATTATAGGAATAAATAGGATATGGAATTAGGTAAGTGTTAGGTTCTTTTCAAATGAACCATACACCTTGCCAAATCTTATTCATAACTATACTAAAAGAGAAGATAAGGAAAACCTACACTAAGCACATCCTTATATTTTACTCGCATGCAAACTTATAAATAAGATATAAGTAACACACTTTTAGTTTTGATAATTGATTTATATATTTTGAAAATGATTTGAATTTAATAGTGATAATAGCTACTCATATTCTTACTTTAGCCAAAACATGCAATTTGACATAAAGAAAACATTTTCATTTTAAATTCAATTTCTAAAAAAAGCATGAATGCATGAAATCATATGACACACATATTTAGCATATTTAGAAAGGACTAAAGCAATGAAAGCATGTAAACACATTCACTTTAATTAATTCCTAAAGACAATCTTATGAAATAAGAAAGCTTAAAATAAATCAAAGTTTGTTTAATGTGATTTTTATTTGATCTTGAATTTGATTTAATCTTGAAATGTGAATTGAGTTTGTTGTTCCTAACTCATTCCCACATATGTTTGATATTTTTGTTCAATTTTTAGATGATTAGATTCATTTTATATTTTGATTAGGTTATGGTGTGAATTAAGCATGTTAATTACCCCTTACCTACACCACCTTAGCATAGCTAATCAACTAATTATGAGCCAATGAGATGACATAAAATCACGTAAAGAATTTATATTTGAAATGCACCTAGGAAGAAAGGGGCCTAATGAAATTTGGCTCATGATTAATGATTAATTAAGCCAAGGAGTTTAACTTAAGTAATTTCAAAACACCCCTCACACATATGAGTTGAGATTTGATTTCCTTAATTGAACATAGGCTCTTGAACACTTAAGCATGTACCCCAAGTAGATTAATTAAGTTATGAAAAGTTTTAGAATTTTAAGAAATTAATTAAGAGGGTAATTAGTGAATTAACCCTAAATTTAAAGAGGATTAAGAAAGAAAGGTTAAGAATAGAGGAAATGCCCCAAAATTATTCCCTTAACCTCTCATTCACTCTCGACCTTAATTAACTTCAACAAAGGATTAAACCACTAATCAAACCCTTAATTATTCTTAATTACATTAAGGGGGTAATTAGGAAATGAATTAGCAATTTCCCCAATTAAGCCATCAATAAATCCCAAGAAAATTAGGGAGGCAAAAGTCATCCCCCAAAATGCACTCAAGAAGTTTGAGATTAATCAGTGGATTAATTATGGAGTAATTAGAAAATTAAGAATTCCAATAAAAATCAAAATTAGAGAATTATCTAATATTCAAAATTCCTTAAAACTCTAAAATATTCTAGATTGAATTATCTTTCAGTGGTATTTTACCTCATATTTTTCAAAATTTTCTTTAGAGAGATATGAATTTTAGAAGTTTAGAGGATTAATTAGAATTATTGAATCCTTAATTAATTCCCCCAATCCTACTGATGCATGCATGACTTGCTTTACATGCATCGTCCTCTAATTACTTAAATGTTACATGGTGGCGCATGTGGCGTGCTGCATTTTACCTCACCATTCGATCAAGGATTGAACTACTAGGATTTAATCCACGGTTTAGAGGGGATAAAATAGGATATAAAATGTGATTTAATCTTGGCCGTCCATCCAAAATGCGTGGATGGATGGCCAGAGATCATCCCTATTCTTCCTAGAGGAACAATGGAGATCATCCACTTTAAAATGGAAGATCTGAGCCCGATTGAGCTCATTGGGATGAAATTTTCACACACCATCTAACCCTAATTGCAAGCACATCTAACAGTTGCAATCTTATGCCATTAATATTTCTTTCATAAAGCTCCACACCACATTGAGTTTAGTGATCAAAAATGGCATACCTCGACGGAGGTGATCACCAGTGCTCGATTCCCTTGGAGGAGCTTTGTCTGGTTGAGATGAAGCGTTGGTGAAAGTTTAGCTCTTGAGGTTGAGTGGATAGCTCTATGGACCAACCCCTCCTTAGCTTCCTTGCAGCTTTGATCGAACTAGCATTCCTCTTGCCTTTGGAGCTTGGGAAAGAGTATGGGTGCACTCGACTTAGTCCCCTAAGGGAGTGTGCAAAGGGAATTGACTTGGTTTGGTGTATGGAGAAAGTTGGCAAATCCTTGGAGCTCCCTTATTTTTTGCTTAGGGAAAACCAAGAATGGCAAATCCAATCTCCCTCTAGAGATTAGGATCTCAGTCATGCCTCAGCTTCACACTCATTAGGCTCTTGGAATTGAAGTGAATTAGGGGAGTATTTCTCCCCTTAGCAATCGGACTCAAGCTTCATTGCCATTTTGATCTAATTGACCGGCGGTGGGTTTTGATCAGAGGCTCCCATGGTCATTTGGGCTAGGGATTGGAATGGTAACTCCCCATGTGCTCGGTTTTATCCTTGGGTCAAGTTGGGTTGACCCGAACCCATTAGGTTGGGTGCACCACCCTCTATAGGGTTTATTTGACCTATTAGGGGAGTATCAAGTAGGTATGAAGAGGAATTAACAAATTCCCCATCGATTTGACCAAAATGTGTTCTATGGCCTAAGGGTAAAATGGTTATTTGGCTAATTTTTGAATTTGGATATGTTGGGTATGTTGAGAAAATAGGTTTGGCAAAGTTTCATTGGATTTGGAGTTCATTTGGTATGGTTTGGCTCATGTTGACCCATTTAGGTCAAAATGGGTCAATTTGGGTCAAGTTGACCAATTGGTCAAATTAGGTAAACTAAGGGTTTGGTCAAGTTCATATGACCATTTGAAATATTTTGGTGGCTTTGGTTTGATTCAATTTGGTTTCGATTTGAATTTACATCAATATGACCCTTTTGGTCAAGTTGGGTTCAAGGTCAATTGGGCTAGGTTAGGTCTAGTTGGCCAATTGAGGCTTTGGTCAAGTTCAATAATTGATTTGGAATGAACTTGACCCATTGGTTTCAATCAATTTGACTTAGATCAAGTTTTGACATATTTTGACTTTTTAGGTCAAGTTGGATCAACTTGGATCAAGTGGCCAATTGGGCTAGGTTAGACTCAAATGTTGACTTGGTCAAATTCAAACATTGGTCATGAATGAACTTAGATCAATGGTTTCAATCAATTTGGCCTATGATGGATTTTGGCTATGTTGGGGTTCATTTTGGCTAAGTGTTGACTTGGTCACCTTAGGTTTGACTTGGTTTGACCCAATTTGATTGATTGATCATCTCATGATGATTGTTAATCATGATGAGAGGCATAGATGGGCTTAGTTCAATCCAATTTGGTTAGGATTAGAATTTGGCTCATAAGGATACTTTAGGTCACTTTGGGTCAAGTGAGCCTAAGTGGGTCAAATGGCTTGGTCAAAGCTTGATTTGAGTTCGATTGAACTTATATATGGACTTATGATTGAAATATAAATTCATTTGCAAGTGGTTTAGAGTCAACTGAGTTTTGATTCATTTGACAATTTCAAGTTCAAAAGGTGAACATGAAATGGATTTTGGTTTGATTTTTGAATTGAGTTTTGATTAAGTGATTGAAGTTTGTATTTATATTTGGATTCATGATTGAAGGATTAATTGAATCATAAGGAAAAATCAAGAATTTAGCTTGATTTGAAATTGATTTAGCTAAGTTAAAGATTTTGACTTGAAAGGCTTAGGTTGGATTTTGAATGAGTTTTAATTTGATTTTAGAATTGGTTTTAGTTGTTTGAATTTATTTTTTATTTATATATGTGAATATAAATGAGAATTTAAATGAGTTATGAGAAAATTTCATGAATTTGGAGTGATTTCATCATGATCTAGGCAAAGTCCTTAAGAGAAGATTAAGGAACTTAGAAAAGATTTTGAATTTTTGAATTTTGTTTGAGTGATTTGAATTTATATTTCATTTATATATGTGAATGTAAATGAGAATATAAATGAGTTATGAGAAAATTTTCAAGGATTTGATTTGATCATGATTTAGGATTTAGGGTTTAGGGTTTAGGGTTTAGGATCATCATCCTTAACCCTAAACTTAAATTTCTTAAACCCTAAACTTAAGCCAAAGAGATTTTTGTTGGGAGCATCATCCTTAAGTCAGGAAGCCGATGTAGAACTTGAGGATGATTCATATAAAGATTTAATATAATTACCTTTTGATTAGTACTCGCCTTATGTTCTTAACTTAACAAAGAAGGGATTAATCTCACATACTTTGTCTAAACATAGGTCAGATTACTTTAAAAAGTTATGATACACCCTAAACAGACATTCTCAATCAACAAGGACTATGATTGACGTGGGTCCGATGACGACAACCATTGCCTAGTCATCACCACTAATTTGGGGTCTGATAGGTTCTTCTAAAATCATGCTAATTCATATGAGGAGGTGTGTTTAGAAACTTTAGATGATCCAAATGACTTTGAAGTCAAGGATGCACCACCAGAGTTTGAAGAGGAGATTAGATCAACTATCAACGAGCTCAAAGAAATCAACTTGGGAACCGAAGACAAATCACGTTCGACATACATCAGTTCCTTGTTGAATGAAGAAGAAACTAATGACTTAGTATTTTGAGTTTAAAGGCATTGGAGTTATGAAGAAATGCTTGGTTTATCTCCTAATGTAGCAGTCACAAACTAGAAATAGAACCTAATGCTAACCATATCAAGTAAGCTCCTAGACGCATGCGATTAGACATTGAACAGCATGTCACTTATGAAATCAAAAAATTGATCGATGCTAGCTTCATCAGGGAAGAAAAATATCATAGCTGGTTAGCCAGTGTCATCCTAGTTAAGAAAAAGAAAATTCACATATGCTTCGATTTTAGGGATCTAAATAAGGCATGTCCTATGGATGAACTTTTACTTTCTATACCATAATTAATGGTGGACATTACCTCATCTCATGCAGTATTCTCCTTTATGGATGGGTCAGCTGGCTACAACCAAATCAAAATGACCCCCAAGGATGAAAGAAACACTGCATTTCTAATCCTGATCAAAATTTATTGTTATAAAGCCATGCCTTTTGGCCTCAAAAATACCGATGTCACATACCAACGGGCCATGACTTGAATCTTCGATAAACTCATTCATCATTAAGTTTAATGCTATGTTGATGATCTCATCGTCAAAAGCAAAGAAAAGGAAGATCATCTCTTTGACTTGAAAGTAGTTTTCTAACAGTTAAGATAATACAACCTCAAAATGAACCCCCTGAAGTGTGCATTCGGAGTAGCTTCAGAAAAATTCATTGGGTTTATTGTCCGACACCAGAGAATAGAGATCGACCCAAAGAAGATCAAGGCTTCTTAGCAATGCCACCCCCTAATAGTCTAACTCAACTCAGATCATTCCAAGGGCGGTTGGCGTATCTAAGACGCTTCATATCCAGTCTATCAGGAAGATGCCAACCATCTCAGCACTTGTCAAAAAGGATGCCAAGTTCAAGTGGGATGATAAGTGCTAATATGCTTTTGAAGACATCAAGCACTACCTAATGACATTACTAGTTCTAGCAGCCCCTATCTTAGGCAAGCCATTGATCATCTACTCTGTTGTATTAGATAACTCTCTTGGCACTTTATTGGCTCAAACCAACAACGAAGAGAAAGAAAATTCTCTCTACTACCTCAATCGCCATCTAATCCCTGCTGAGGCAAACTACCCACCTATTAAAAAGCACTGCCTAGCTTTAATCTTTGCATTCCAAAAGCTATGACACTACTTACTTTCTTATAAAGTGAATCTGATATCCAGGATCAATCCATTGTAATATCTCATGACACAACCAATGCTAACTAGACGGTTGGCAAGGTGGTCCATGATTTTGTCACAGTTTGACATTACATTAGTACCCCTCCGTGCGATGAAAGGACAAGCACTAGCAGATTTTTAAGCAGCACATCCACTCCCTATTGATTCTTCACTTAGTGATGATTCCCTGATGAACAAATCATGAACTTAGGGGACACTAGCATTCTCCACTAGGAGATGTATTTTGATGGTGCAGCTTCCTCTCAAAGAGGAGAAGAACCTTAATTTACTATCCTAGAGAAGACAAGGGTAGAAATAGTTCTCCTAACTCTGGACTACATTGTGATGAGATTCTCATATCATTTGTCCAATCCATGCACCAACAACGAAGCTGAATATGAGGCTATGATTGCGGGTCTAGAGTTAGTCATTATACTATGCATCCAGAGTATCAACATATTTGGGGATTCTCAGTTAGGCATCAACCAAATCGTTGGGTCCTACAAAGTTCTAAAGCCTAAGCTCCATCATTACCACAAGTACACTATGGAGTTGTTGGACCAAATCCTGGAGGTTACCATTTACAAGATTCCTCGAGGAGAAAATGCAGTAGCAGATGCATTAGCCAAGCTTCCTAAAGAGTTGGCATGTCTGGAAGATGAGTCCATTCTAATAAGGGTCCAAAATATACAAGTCTTATCCCTTATTTATGCTAAACTTATCGAGAGATTCTCTCTTGAAGGGGAGGTTGCCATTGCTAAAAGGATGAGGAGTTAGATTGGAGCAAACCATTCATAGATTATTTAAATATAGGCAAACTACCTCAAGAGAAATCACTAGCACACTAAGTGAAGCAGAGATCCCTTTCCTATGCTCTCGTGGATGGTACCTTATACTGGCGGTCCTTCGATCATATGTGGTTATATTATCTGGAAAAACACGAAGCCCATAGGATGATGATCGAGGTACACTCAGGTTTATGCGGAGCACATCAATCTGGTCTGAAGATGAAAGCCAAGATCAAGAGACTAGGATACTACTGGCCTTCGATGATCACAGACTGCATGGACGTAGCTAGGAGATGCCCCCAATGTTAGGTACACGGTGTAGTCCTACATCAACCACCCAACATTCTACATCTTGCATTGGCCTCATGGCCATTTGAGTGTTGGGGTATCGACATAGTGGGTCCGATCGATCCTCCTTCTTCCACTGACTATTTTTCTAAGTGGGTGAAGGAAATCCCACTTAGAGAGATCACAACTCAGTATGTGCTCCAGTTTTTCAAGAACCATATCATATATAGTTTCGGGGTGCCTCGATAAATTATATCTAATAATAGTACTATATTCAAGAGCACTAAAATTAATAGTTTTTCCCAAAATATAACATAGATTGGAGATATTTTATCATCTACTATCCAAGGGCAAATGGCTTAGCAGAAGCCTTCAACAAAACTCTCATTCAAATACTGAAGAAGATACTAGATGACAATAAATGATAATGGCATGAACAATTGGTTGAAACCTTGTTGGTGTACCGCACCACCTATAGAACTCCAATGCAGTCCACCCCTTTCTTCTTAGTGTATGGATCCAAAGTCGTACTACCATTAGAGGTCCAACTCCCATCTCTAAGGATATTTGTGGGTAATAAGATCATTACATAATAGAATGCCAAGTTGCGATTAGAAGAGCTCTAAGATTTGGAGGAGAGATGCCTACGGACATGCTAGAACCTCAAGTTATACAAAGCCAAGATGATTCAAGCTCATAACAAGTTGGTCCGTCCTAGAGCTTTTCAAGTAGGAGAGCTTGTTTTAGTTCTAAGGAGACCAATTATTACTCATCAAAAGATGTGAGGTAAGTTTGAACCCACTTGGGAAGGCCCTTATTCCATAGAGAAGGCCTACCAAGCAGGATCTTATCAACTCATAAATTGTAAGGGATAGCGTCCGATGCGTTCAATCAGTGGGCTCTACTTAAAGAATACTATCCATAAATCTTGTTTAAAAATAACCATCAATAAAACTTTTTTTCATATCAAATTCCATCTCTTATGTGTTAGAAATATCTTTTGCTTGTGAATCTGCCATGACGTATTTATGGTAGGTATAAGAGAACCCAAGAGGCATCCTATCCCTTCATAAAACAAACACAAACTACAAACCATCCTCTAATGCTATTAAGATAGGTGTAAGAGAATCCAAAAGACATCCTATTTAGACTAGTATAACTAAGTTAGGTGTAAGAGAATCCAAGCGACATCCTTTCTTAGTGGAGCCAAAATTGTCCCCGTGGCGCCATTTCATCCATTCTTTTACGTATTTAGGGTAGGTGTAAGAGAATTCAAGCGACATCCTATTCCATCTTTCACAACACAAATAAACACATATCTTTTATCTCGAGCTATTTTGATGTGGGAGCAAGCCCCCCCCCTCCCCCCTTGTGGCACTCACTCATTAGCTACTCTAGGTCAGGTTGACATGCTACCTTGTTAGTGTGTCACCCCAATGGTCACTTGTCTGGTGGATGTGAATCCCCGCACTTTCTTCCTGACTTGACCATTGCAAACCAACGAGTGCATTGTTAGTTTGGTAGGCCTCATTGCATAACCAATAAGCTACCTCATGTTGACTTTATTTAAGAGGATGTAAGCCTGCATGCTTTCTTCTTGAAATAGCCATCATGTACTGACTAGGTCGAGTATATTTGAGGCTTAGGATCAGTCCCCCAATGACTCCTTTCCTCTTGACTACTTTAAGCCTGGGTTTGGTCCTTGCGTAGGACCCCTCACTTAGTAGTTGTCCTAGGTCGGATAGCCCCTGTCAAGCCAAAGACAGACTATCCCGGTAATCAATTCCTCTTTATGGAGATGTAAGCCTACACACCTTCTTTCTAGACTGATTGTCGCAAATCGACGGGCACCTTAGGTTAGTTGGTTATCACCATGCTGACGACGACCCACCTAGTGGATATACCACTCTTAGCAAATGTGAGTCCCCACGCTTTCTCCTTGAGTTGGCCACTGAATACCTACAGGCTTTCTTTTACTGGGTTTTGGATAAAGCCTTAGCGACACCACTCCTGTGGCCACTCTATTTGGATCACGTCCTTAGCGACCCCATTTAGACACTACCCATGTTACTTTTGAATTGGACAGTCCCCCTTTTCTAGTTTCCACCCCTGTGGTTGGAAAATTTGTCTTGCGGATATGCAGATTCTCCCTTATTCTAATAATTCTGAGATAGGACTAAGCTGATATGAACTCCTTCTCAGTGTGATTCCTCGTAAACCAATAGGGTCCACACAAACTTAAAACAAACAAAATATATCTTTTCTTGTGGATTAGGAATTCAAGCCCCAATGGCCCCTTTCCCGAGCAAACATTCTATCTTTAGGGCAGTGTCAACAAAACTCCCTATAGGAAGTGCCTGACTACTTTAAGTTGAGATAAGTCCCAGGGTTGGCACTCTCTCAGTAGTCGCCCTTAGGTCTGGTTCAACTTGTTGTGCCACCAATGAGTCACCCTGACGGTCATCTTTGCTTTGAAGGATATAAGTCTATTACGCATTTTATCCAGCACGACAGTTGCAAATCGATGGGCAGCCTTAGGTCGGGTCCGATTTATTGCACAAGCAACTGATCACCCTAGTGGTTCCTTATTTAGGATGATGTGAGTCTTCGTTCTTTCTTCCTAACTTAAGCATTGCAAATCGAAAGGCACACTTTAGGTTGGTTAGTTCTACCAAACAGCTGGTAGACTATCTCTTTGGATTTGTAAACCTAAGATAGGTCTAGGCTGATATTAGCTCCTTCTTAGTAGATCCATCGCATGTCGATAGGGTCCATCTAAAACTAAATTAATTTTGACTATTCTTGAGTCAATATGAGTCTATAAGTATTCACTCAAATGAGTGACTTGGTGGTTTGATCTATTATGTTATACGGTGACCGGATGGGTTCCTTATTCGGAAGTTGTAAGTGCACAAGTCTAGTTCTTCTAACTTGACCATTGTACACCAAAAGGTACCCCTTAGGTTGGTTAGCTATACCTCTCACCCGGTAGATTATCCCTTTGGATTTGTAAATATAAGACATGTATAGGCTGATATTAGCTCCTTCTTAGTAGATTATCGTACACCGACACAATCCATCTAAAATTAAATTAATTCTAATTATTCTTGAGTCGATATGAGTCCACAGCGGCTTACGCTCAAATAGTTGCCTTAGGTCGAGTTCAATTCATTGTGCTATCAACCAATCACCCCAGTGGTTCCTTGTTTAGAAAGTTATAAGTCTACAAGCCTTCTTCCTGACTTGACCATTACACACCGAAAGACACCCCTTAGATTGGTTAGTTCTACTTGATGGCTAGTAGACTACCCCTTTGGATCGATAAATCTGAGATAGACCAAACCCACATAGTCTTTTCTCAGTGGATCCATCGCACACCGATAGGGTCCATAACAAACCAAATTCAAAACCAACCTCCCGAGTGGAGTGAAAATAAACATATCGGACAAACCAAACATCTCCCCAGTGAGGTGCAAATCAAATTAGTCTTCCTAGTGGAGCCTAAATCAAAATCTAAATCTAAAAAATTCAACCAGGCTTATATCCATAGTGGATATGCCCTCATTTAAATCACCCTCCATAGTGAAGCCATAACAAATTAAATCAACCTCCGTAGTGGAGTCTAATCAAACAAACCAAAGAAATCTAACCATACTCTTATCGTCAGCGGATAGCTCAAACTTTCTTACCAATACCTAGCGGATTTAAATCCATATCCCTAGCGAATATGCCTCCACATCAATTAAGACAAAACATATCCATATTAATTCAATCTTAATCCCCAACGGATTATAGATTTTTATCCCTAGTGGATCTTCTTTCCACAAATCATATTCACAATCGAACTCAAATTCATATCCAGTGAATAGCTTGAACTTATTTCTCAAGTGGAAGGTTCATGTACTCAATCACAAGCAGATTTTTTCTAGTCCTCTTATGCCCTAGCATAAAGAGAGCTGCATTGCACTAAGATCATGATTCTATCTACCTTTCGAGTTTAGGTATAGATCATTTTCATTAGTGTTTGCAATCTTCTGGATGTTATTGATCGTTTCGGTCAACACCAATATGTGCGGTGTGCCTTGTCAGTTACACCACACCTATTGGGGGTCTTTTTGTTGACCTCACTTTTGGAGTGAGCTCTCATCCTCCTCTTATTAGACTTAGGACTCTTTTAGACACTAAGAACTCCTTAATCATAAGACACTTCTAGTGATTAGTGAACACTTAACTTAAGCCTAGAGACTTAGAAGGGTTAATCATAGGATTAGACCATGCTTTAGGACTTAAGGAAATCACCTACCCTATAGCCTAAACCCAATCCATATACACCTTCTCAAATCAAATCCTGATTCACCCTATCAAACCTACAATCAAACTCAATTTCAAATCCAAATTCAAATCTAAATTCAACTCCAAATGATTGAAACCCAAAATCAAGTCAAATCAAAATCCTTCCTAAGCCTATGATTTATCTTATGGATTTAGCCTTAGCCAAATCCAAATCAATCCAAATTCAATTGATTTTCTCAAAGATCAATTCAACCCTTCGATCAATTTATCAAATTCAAACTCAAACTCAACTTCAAACCATGATTCAAACCTAAATCCAAACCCTTAAGCCAATTTCATGGACTTAGCCAAATCTCATCCAAATCAAACTTAACTCAATTGATTTTCTCAAAATCAATCAATCCTTTAATCATCATTCCAAATTCTACCTAAAATCACAATCAAAACCATCAAGTAAATCATTCAAAATCAAATGGAAATTAAAATTAATTCATTGATCGATGCTAACAAATCATGAGATAACTTAACTCAAGTTGTAATACATGAAAATTAAAGTTCAAGTTTGCTCAAAAGATTATTCACAACTTTAATAAATTATTTGAATCAAATGCAATTTTAGTCAAACTTAAGCCTAAATTAAATCAAATCATGATTTGAGTGTTAATTCACTATATATATATAAACAAACAACAAATTTTAATTTAATATACACAATCCATTTAAAATCTAAAATGAGCTAAAAAAAAGGAGAAAGAGAGAGAAATTAAACCAATTCTAAACATCAAATAAATTTTGGTCAAACTTAAATCAAAATAATTAATTTATTAAATTATGAATCTATGTTATAATCAATAATTATTAATCATAATTAAAATTATCTTATGCACATAACTTATAAAATTTAATTCAATTATTTACTAAAATCAAAAAAATGTAAACAAATTTAAAATCATAATAATAAATAAGAAGCAGGTTTCACCAAATAAAAAAAAGAAGTAAAAAAGACAAAATTATTAAAATACCAACTCCTAATTAATGTGATCATGAAAACACAAAATAAAAAATAATAATAATAAAAAAGTGGAAACGTGAGAGTAGTCGGGGAGGCAGATAGGAAAAAGCTAGCATCTCTCTCTCTCTCTCTCTCTCTCACATCCAGTCCACCAGCTTGTTCCGCTTTGACCTAAAACTAGTTCTACCCTTCTCTAAAACCCCACCAACAAAAACCTTATAGCTAGTAGAACGAACCATCAGAAGAACTGGCTATGGAATGAGAAGAACAAATTCTTCTTCTGCTAATTCAGATTATTATTATTTTAGATGAAGAAGACGAGCTAGATAAGCATAAGAAGCGCTTCAACATCCTAAAGTCTTCTCGTTTCCCAACTTTCTTTCTCATATCGATCTCTTATTGGCTTCTCCATGGATCTGATCACAGCTTCATCACACGACCACCATCTTCCTCTGCCTTTCCACACCCGTGATTTCCACCATCAGCTCCACCACCTTTCTCCCCAGCTGCTCCAACAACCCAAATCAGACGTCGATGACTTGATCCTCCACCGCGGCAAGAAATGCGATAACGTGGATGAAGATAGTTCCAATAACCTTAGCGGCGGTGAGGGCAAAGAAATCGTTCAAGGAAACGGCAGTGACGGCGATATGATGCGTCGCCCTCGCGGTCGCCCTGCTGGATCTAAGAATAAGCCGAAAGTTAAAATAAAAAATTTTAATTATGATTATGTGAGCGATATAAAAAAATTTAAAAATACGCTCTGACCGGCGACCGGCGAACTTAAAATTAGTTCCCAGAGCTCATTGACGCGGAGCTCTCGGTTTCTCCCATTTTTCCTTCAGTTTTTGCGATCCCGTCGCCGTTCGTTTGCGTCACCGGCGAAGACGCCGCTTGCCGCCGGCGAAGGAGCTTGCCGCCGGCCAAGGAAGGTCGCCGCCGGCCGTCGGTTGTTTCCACCGGTTAAGTTGTGGCTTTGAGAGATCTTTCGCCGATTTAGGTATTTTTAGAAATGCAAATAAATTTCAGATCTAGTTTGATTTGTTGTTTTGATAGGAAATATTTGTTAGATGTTATTTAGTGAGATTTTTGAAGGAAATTTGTTAGATTTCAGGTGGATGGTTATGCTTGTGCTTATGAATATGCTTATGCTTATGCTTATTTGAGCATAATGTGTAAATTATTTAGTGAGATGAAGGAAATGAGATCGATTTGGTTGTGAAGCGTTGGTTTGTCTGCTGTCAATTTTTTCAAAGTTATTGTTTTTATAAACATGAATTTATGATTGTGTAATTTTAGGTATTTTTTAGCCGAAATGCAAAATAAATTTCAGATCTTGTTTGGATTTGTTGTTTTGATAGGAAATATTTGTTAGATGTTATTTAGTAAGATTTTTTGAAGGAAATTTGTTAGATTTGAGGTGGATGGTTATGCTTGTGCTTATGAATATGCTTATGCTTATGCTTATTTGAGCATAATGTGTAAATTATTTAGTGAGATGAAGGAAATGAGGTCGATTTGGTAAGCGGTTTGTCTCCAATTTTTTCAAAGTTATTGTTTTATAAACATGAATTTATGATTGTGTAATTTGCAAGTTTGTGTCACTGTTCTTGAATGTGATATTTATGGAATTTGTAAGACTATGATGTAGAACATGTAGTGCAAGTTTATGGTGTAGATGATTGTGGACTTTACTGATACATTGTGGACTTTACTGATAATTGTAGAATTTGCAAGTTTATGTCACTATTCGTGATTGTGATAATTATGCACAATTTAAAATTTTTAAATACTAAATTTCAAGAGTCCGTTAGCTCATCATTGTATCTATCCCGATTTGAACTTATTTGGCAAATTCATGGTTAGAGATAGTAGTGTTGTTTTGTTACTAATAGTTGAGAATGAATTGAGACTATTCATAGTTCTTTACTATGGTGGTGAACTTAGAGGCCACCGACTTCATTCCAACATATATCGGTGAGAGAAATCATTTCAAATCCCACGACGGACTCACTTTAATGAATTACAACAAATAATAATGAGGTCATTTGGATCCAAAGACAATATGTTAATCTTGTGTCGCTAAAGAGGTAATGGATTTATTGCAACACACATTTTGGATGACAAAGTTTGTGAAGTTGTGCTTAATGCGCATGCGCAACCTATCATGTCATTTATGTAGTTAACTAACAACCGTGGTGTGGTGATAGGGAGATAAACAGGTGGAATGCCGAATTAAACAACAGAACATTACACTATCTTCTCAGGTGGAGTATTATGGGTCTGGAGCAAGAGAACATGAATATTTGGCTGGGACAAGTTCTACTGCTATGGGTGACCCAGATAGAGATGATATTAATCTACCATCTCCTGAAGACCAAGGATATGAAACTATGCCTAGTGGAGGTAGTAGTGATGATGAAGAGGATGATAGCGACGAGCAAGATTTGGGAGACAACCATCCGTAGTTAGATTTGATTGGCTACTCAAGCGAACAAGCCACACCGAACAACACTTAATACGTGAATGACTATTTTCGTAGTGCTCAAACAAGAGAGTGGGATGGGACGTCACATTTGATGGCCCATACAATCTTTGAGGCGAGAACCGCATTCCAAATGACCGCGTAAGGTATCTATTTTCAAGACAAGAAACAACTATAATTTATCGTTATCTATCACATCAAACAATGTTGAGTATGTCATATATGCTTCAACAAATCTAAATTCACTGCACTCATCACTGCACGTGTTGCGTTTATGGCATCTACATGCACGTTCATTTAAGAGGTTAGGGGTGCATGGAAGACTGGTTCGATTGGTTCTACTTGTGCTCATTTTCGCTGAATGGGTCATAGATAATGTACATCAATTCATCGTTATTTTATAAAACCAGAATCAAATCGCCAGATATAAAACCACGGAAATTAGGGCGAAAAGTTCAATATTAGAGTGTCTTACATGAAGGCTTGGGATGCAAGAAAGCAAGAAAGGCAATCTTTGGTAGTTGGGAAGAATCTTATAGAACTTCAGGAAAGTTCATGGCTGCAGTATGCTCATCAATGCCGGGATGTGTATATACACTCAAGAATCAAACAAATTCCAACATTTGTTCGGTTCTTCAACCTTCAATCACGGTGGCAACATTATCGCCCAAGACTTTGTCTAGATGGCACCTTTCTTTTGGGTAAATACGAGTACTCTACTAAGTGCTTAGAATCGATGCAAATAATGGCTTGTTCCCATTGGCCGCATTGTAATCGAGTGCATCGAGTCACGGGATTGGTTTTGCGTATTACAAGACTTGATCCCACTGTCTACAAGAGGAGATCTCGCCTTATCTCGATAGACATGCGTGTATAGGTAGAGAAATCTTTCCTCGCTACACATCGCTCTACGCCACTTGAGGGAGAACTTTAAGAGAGCAGTGCAACAATTAGGCATTGGTGATGTTGAGTTCATTTGCCAGAAGATGTACGTTGCTGGGAATACTGATGATATTCGGATATTTAGGAGATACATGACGACATCAAAAAATATTAAGGAAGCATATGATTGGTCGGTCTGAGGATGTCAAGGTGGTCCTTAACTCATGATGAGGGTTATAGGTATGGTACAATGACCACAAATGGAGTGCTTCAACTGTACTCAAGAGAGCTCGTGGTTTACCCATCCAAGCATTGATTACTAGCCTACTACAATATAGTTACAATATTCATGAAACGTCTTAAATCATCTACCACACTGGATAGCCAACAGGATACCTTGTTCTCCCCGCGCATTAAAGCTCTGTTGCAAGACAATGAATGAGAGTCACATAGATTACCTGAACTAATGAGGATAAATATGAATGAGTACCAAGTGTTTGATGCCACAAGCAGAACTTTTAAAGTTGAGATAAACGAGAACAACGACCGCAAGTGTACATGTGGACAACCTCAGGCTTACCACTGCCGCATGCGATGTGATTGCCGCTCGAGTCAACGCCGATAAGTCATGTGCTATTTGTGTCTCCCTATTATAGCTTACAAAACTACATGAAAACCTACCAAAGCGAAGTTCCATGTGATATGATCGCGGAGGAGGTTGGAACAGATGACACATACCCAAGTTATCGCCCACCAAATATCAAAAGAAAGTCGGACGCCCCTAGGACAAGGATATAGGAATTCAATGGACGAGAGCATTTCTAGAAGTTCACGAATTTGTGGTGTGTGTAAAACTGTTGGCCACAACAGGTCAACTTGTCCTCAGAATAGAGTGCGGAGACTGTAATTTCTCTTAGGTTATCCTGTTCGATGTTACTTATGTTTTTTATTGTACTACTTGTTATAGTTTTTGTGGTGGTAGTGACTTGTGTGGCAGACTGGGTAACTTGATGTATCTTTCGGCATTTACTTAATGAACTCAATTTGATCATTTTTTAAATAGATGACGTGTTTTTATAAATTTATGTTGAAAGATAGACAATGAATATATTTTATAACTTATTGACTCGAACACATCTTTTTTTTCAATATTCGCTAACTTTGAATGATAACATGTTCGATGAAGCTCGACCTCCACGCAGAGGAGGCAACGAATTGAGGTTACAGAGGATTACTACCGCACCGCCGAGGTACACCCAAGATAGTGATTACGCGGAGTAGAGCCGCACATCCGATTGGTAGTGGGTTTTCTTTTAGCATTATTTTTTGGTTTTGTGCTTCATTTCTTAATTTACTGATACATCCTAAACATGATTCATTTGATTACAGGTTTCTATTCTTGAGTCATTACCATCGATGTTCATGGAATGGCCTATTAACGCCTGATTTATGGATGCCTCATGAAGTCACCGGTTTAGATTGTGTCTCGATGCGAGATATAAAGCTTGATCATCATTTGCTAACAAAGATTTGTGGAACGCCTGCCAGACAATTCATTTCACTTGGCCGGAGAGATGATGGTTACTCTGTGATGTGGCGATGATTTTAGGCCCGGATAGATGGCCCGTGATGATTGACTGCTTGTTGGTGGAGAGAAGGTGGCTTCATGGCTGATTGGTAATGAGCGATTGGAGCACATCCGTGAGCGATATCATTTATCATGATCCTGTCCATCCGGAGATCACATCCGAGTTTCGCATGGGACAGGCGCATGCATGTACTTGTTTACCTCTACGGTGGTTGCGGTGGACATACTATCGTGACTCTTATTTGGATCTACCTGAGCTCGAGTTCACCATGCATGTCAGAGCTTACATTTTATTTGCCATTGGATCATTTCTTCTACCGTGATACTTGGTCCAGGTTCACTTGCGATCTACCGCTACTGAGGCTATTGATACATTTAGGGAGTTGTCTGCCGCCTATACCGCCATCTATATAGAGAATTACATGAAGCCACCAAACCAAAGTGCAATAACATGATGCGATACATTTACTGTATGGGCACGGGAGCACATTCATGTCTAAGACCTACGCTTATGTGTTCCGTATCCTTCCGACATTGATGGGCTTAGTGGCTTTGGTGGAACGGGTATGTCGGAAATGCCATTAGGCAATCTCGTGAGTGTACGTGGATGAATGGACTGATTCTTCGTGAGTCGTGAATTGATGTAATCTTATTTCGCAAATTCTTTACTATGGTCAGTTTAAAGAATAATTTATGTCAGATTGGTCATGGGAGCCATATGGACATCGATCCGCATGCCGCGGATATATGTACAATGTGGGAGAGATATGACTTAGATAATGATATGTTGGAAGAGGGTGGAGTGGTACTTACCGATCGCGTGTTGAGTTTGACATTCCTCCTTCCACTGATGTCGCACCGATAGATCCATCATTCGAACGGGTCGATGGACGAGGAAAGGCCGATGTTGATTGGGTACCCCACCACTCCTTCATTGCATAGTGGAGCATGACGTGACTCGATTATCATTGATTCATCTCGCGATGATCCGTAATCAATCGCTATATGAGATGGTATCGCTCATGGGCATCATCACTTTACATGCTCGCGCATCGAGTACCTCGACACATTACCCCGAGACCGAGAACGCTTTGATGGTTAGATGTACGCAAAGTATTTTAATTTGTTTTTCCTATTTACAACGAAATCTCGATCTAAATATTCTATATGCACAGAGCACATCTTGAAGACGGAGGGAATATTCCAAAGACTATTTCTACAGATGAAGATACAGCTCGAGATCTTTCAACGTAATAAGAAGGACTGGTATAAACATGCATATCTCGACACTCTGATGCGGGATCTGATACACCCAAGACTTCGCATCATCGCATACACATGTTCCGTCGATGGATGTGGGGCCATCCTCGACACCAGTGGTGGGGCGCTTCACGTCACATTCTCTCCACCCCCAAGATTCATATCGGCAATGTGTGATGCACATGACGCAGAAGCCCGTACCGACATATGGACCACCACCATTCCATATGACACCACCATAGTGAGTGTGGGTATTCGTTTACTAGGGTCTACCGATATACCTCATGTTACAGACTTAAGATTCGCAACAACGCCGAGGTGGAAGAAGAGGACCATCAAGAACATCATTCGGCTGATCGGCCACGCGACACCGGCACATTACACTCCGTGCGATGCGATTCCACCACGCAGTATCGGCCAAGATAGTGTGGAGGGGTTGTACTCTGTTATTTTATATTTGTTATCTCTTAGTCATTCATGTACCTTTTATTGTATTATTCCATCAGATTATATTATTTGAATATTTTGATTAAATCAAATGCGAAGAGTAGATTCAACAGAATTGCATAAAGATTCAAACTCAATTTATATATACAATATAATGAGTATTTTATATTATCCAAAAAAATTTAATTCTGATCAATATCTAAGTTTTTTGTAACTTTTGAATTCATTTGAAACACGATCTCACCGACGATTCCAAAAGTGGTGACATATAAAGTTGTAGGATTTTTATTATCTTTCCAACGATACCAAGACTCCCAACCGAAGACATGAGAAATGCGACCATAAAATGCATACCGCACTTAATTTTTTTTTTTAAATTATTAATGTGGCCGCTCGCCGTCATGACGGACGACAGCCTATTTTAAATTTTTTTTTATCGTGCTTAATCACATAATTAACATTTTAAAGTGGCCTATTTTAAAAATTAACCCTAAGCCGAAACCCTTTTTCTCACGCGATTCAACAGCAAACTAGCTGATCCAAGCACTCCCGATTGTGCTCCAGATCGAAGCTCACGAAGCCATGACAGTCGTGACGAAGAGCTTCTCTATTAGAGAATACACGGAGAGGATGAGAAGCATCAACATATGCAAATGCTGGCCATTCGACGACGGAAACGAGGCTAGACCTCTACTGCCATTGATCTTGGTCCGGAAGTTCAAGTGGTGGGGCGACGAGCTTGATTCCGCTAGATCTACGGTCATATTCGAGGATGAGGACCATCCAACCAAAGATGCGATCATGGCGGAAATTTCGAAAGAAGATGACATTCTTCCACGGTCAGGGACGGCTATGGAGCCATCCGCGGCCTCAACAATAGGTGAGGAAGGAAGGCGGATTGCAAATAAGGGAAAGCGAAGAACGCCTAAGAAAAGATCCATTGTAGAGCTCTTTGCTGCTGCACTATTGATTGCAGGTACAACTGATGCCAACGAGGCTAATAGTGAGCCTGAGCAGAAGGAGAAGGGAAGAGGGTCTCCGATGGATGGTGTAGTGCAGCCATGAACTCTAAGGGGGTGTTTGGCAACGGATTGGATTTATTTCAAGTAGGATTTACTAAATAAATATTTTTAATAAATCAGCTATTAAACGAAAAGAGAATGATTTATTAAATCTGCAAATCAAAAGATATTTGAAGTTTATTTGAGATTTAAATCTTTATAATTAAATAATATTTTTGAAAGAATAAGAATGTAAATAAAAAATAATATAATATTAAAATTAAAATTTATCATTTAATAAAGATACGATCATTACAAAATATAAATAAATATTACATTATTTAGATCTATTCACGGATGCGCCTTCTTATGTTTATTTTAGATAACGCAAGATAAAGATAATAATCAAAACCTATTTAGATTTTGGAGTTCACTCAAATAGAAATGATTGGAAAAGATAACTTTGATCTTAACAAAAAAAACAATATTATGTATCAGATTTTAGACCTATGAGCAATACAAATTATATTTTCTCCTCAACTTTTCCTATTTTCTAGTATTCTTGCTATCAATCTTTCTGTCAAACCTTATTTTTCAAATATCTCCGAAGATTCTTCTTCCATCTATAAATAAATTGAGATTCAACAATATGTATATTTATCTAATTTTCAATATTATGAAATATATAAAATCAAATTTCTGATTTATTTAAGAAAAAAGAATTTATATTAGAATAGTGTAGTAAAAGTTATTCATCGATGCTTCTATAAATATAAATTTATTTTAATATTAATATAATTTATGATTAATCAAATAAAATTTAGATATTAATTTTAAAAAATTAGTGAGATAAAATTGATTAAATTTTTTCAAGATATCCTAATTTTTTCGTTTATGATATAACAGCCTATATTTGAAAATCATCTTTGTTTTCAATTCATCTCTTTCTACCATATATCCCTATTTTCTAGGGTTAGCTGCACAATTGTTTCCTCCAACCGCAATGCCGAAGAGCACAGGTCACGGTGCGTTGGAGAGAGACGAAGAGGAAGAAGGCTTGAAGGTACGGCTTCCACCATTGTTTCCAATGAGAAGTAAAATGATTCATACTTGATTATAGACATCTAAGTTAAAACCTTCTTCGTTTCCTTCGGTTCTTGCAGTTGAATCGGGAGACAAATGAGAACAGAGAAAGGGCCTTCCTCTTTGCGCTTGAAGGAAACGGAGAGAACGAGAGAGAGCGGTTCTTTGCGGTTGAAGGAAAGCGGAGAGAATGAGAGCCTTCGGTTCTGCTGAGAGAGACTAACTAACGAGAAGAGGGAGCGAATGCCACGAGGACAACCCATTCCGCCACACAAAGAGGTTCTCGATCTCTAACCCGCTAAATCAATCGCGGATTTAATAACCGGATTTACGCAGATTCGGATTTACGGATGCGACAAGCGGATTTACTAAATCCTTAGAAGGTGTTTGGTAGGATTTACGGGATTTAGATGGCTAAATCTCTAGTAAATCCGTTGCCAAACACCCCCTAATCATGCTGCCATCTGCAAGGAAAGTTCTTAGTGAATGGTATTATTTAAGAGGAGGATTTCATCTTAGAGCCACTAAAGCATGGAATGGATTTTGTGCTAGTACTTAAAGTCAATTATCGCTCCAACACTAAATATGCTTAAATTTGACAAGCTGTAATGGTGTTTTGATTTTTGGAACATTTGATGAGGAGGCCCCCAACAAGCACCTCAACATGGTTTCATTTCTTCTAAACGAAGCCACCTCTTGGTCGGAATCCACTGGACATTAGCTCTGATGAGGTATAATTCTTAAACGCTTAGAAAGCCTTTGGGATCTCACGCTTGATATGTTGAACACGAGTGTCGTTAGGATTCAACCTTTAAAGTCAATGCACTTTACTTTTTAATCCTTTCAGCGAGAGTTTAGAGACAAAAGCAAAACTATTTATTTTATGTGTTTGAAATGAATAGTTTTGATTAGGTCGAATGTCGTAGTAATTTGATTCCACCTATCGTGTCATGATTAACTCATGGGTCATTTGATTTTTGATCGAATGATCATGATTAAGCCACCTTATTTTATTTATTATTAAATTCAATTAGATCTAAAAGAAAAAAGAGTTATTCAATCTTTAGAATTTCAAAAAAGAATAAAAAATTAAAGAAATGTGATCAAACAAAATTTAAAAAAAGTGCAAATTAAATTATCATAAAATCTAAATAAAACTTACTATAAAAAAAACTAAATCCTTACTAATTCAAATCACGTTTTAAAATAATATATATTATATAAATTCAAATCTTTTAGGACATAGACAATTGAAGTAAACAAAAATTACGAGTAACCTTATACAATTCATATTCTAAATATCATAATCAAATCAAATAAACATAAAATTAAATATAAACTCTAAGGTTATTAAATCATATCCAATTACTCTTAATTTCAAACAATATCAAAATAAGTAAAACAAAAATAAAACTCAAGCAAATAACCTAAATCAAATCAAATAAAATTAATTTAAGAAAGACTCTCATCAATTTAATAAATAATCAAGTTAAATCTAATTCAACCCACTTAAATAAGATAAACTAATTAACTATTAAAATGTGTAAAATCAAAACATAAACCGAACTCTAATAAGCATAATAAATGAATGAAATTAAAACAAAATTCTAATCACAAATAATTGAACTCAATTAAAATCAAAGCAAACTTTCCATTCATTTTATCCTATCGAACTATAAATAAATAAACCATAATCAAATTAAATAAACTTGAAATTAAATTTAAATTCTAAAGTCATCAAACCGACCCAAATTCCAATCAATATTAAAATAAGTTAAACAATAATAAAACTCAAATGAAACAAATCTATTGAATTAAGTAAGAGATTAATCATCAAACTGAAGAGATAATCTATACATAAACTAAACAGTTAAATTCAATAAGTTAAACCCGTAATTGAAATTCAAATAAAATAATACATTAAACTTCAAATAAATCATAAGTAAATTAAAATACATTCACAAATCTAAATCAAACTTAAATGGAATAATGAAATCAATGAATTTAAACAACATCTAAATGATATTAATCAATGAAATTAAAGAATTAAATTTAAAAAAACCAACGGAAAAGAAACTAGAGATTGAATTAAAGGATATTGAATTATCAAATATTAATTAAACCAAAACATCTAATCTAAAATTAACCAATTAAAAACACATGGATTTAAACAAACTTAAACTTCATTAGATATTAAAGATATTGAATTATCAAAATTTAATTAAATCAACACATTTAATCCAAAATTAATCAATCAAATACATGAAGATTAAACAAACTCAAACTCTAAAATCTAAATTGAATCAAATAAATTATACAAATTTAAATGGGCTAATTAAGATACTTAAGGACCTTAGTTAGACTCTTTAGGAAGTTAAGATGTAGAACAGGGTGAGTTCCATCTACAAATAGAATTCATTCTACTCTTTATTCTTGAAAACCTAAACATCACTTTAACCAAATAAAAGTGAAATTAAAATGAAAAATAAATTATTAAATTATTTAAATTGAAATCACCCAAAAGTAAAATTTAAACAAATTCAAACTCCAAATTGAAACTTAAACTAAAGAAGCCTAGTAAAGTCTTGCTACACAAGCCTTCTTTTCACACACTAGAATAGTAGGTCACCGACCAAAGAATTAGGCTAGGTCGATGTATTGATTATATGTATGATGTTGTGTTTTATTTTGTGATATAATATTTTAGACTAGTTATTAAGTTAGACTGGATGTTAGGCGTATTATCTAATCATATTTTTTTATAGGAGTTATGCTTAAATGTTGTAATAAAAATATAAATGCTTTTGCTGTGCAGGTTGCTTAGCCCCTAAGCATAACCCACGTTAGGATATGTGGGATTGGTTACCTATGTGTGGGGTGCTAAGTCTAAATTATTATATGACTGCTTGGGTTGTATGGGGTGTTTAGCTAACATTTATTTTGCAGGTGTAACTAGATTTATTTTTTTCTACTTTTATTGTAGTTTAGCATTAGAAATTAGGATTAGTCTTATGGGGGATTAGGATGAGTAGTGGCCAGAAGGCTTAGTCCATGGGGTGCCCTGTGATGCCTCTAGAGCAAATCAAATCAAACAAAAGAAAAGGAATAAATGAAGAAAAGAAGACCCCCATAGCATGTATTATTTTTATAATGATAAGGTAAAGCTCCACTTTTTTTTTTCTTTTCGGGGTGTATGACAGAATCCAACCGCACTGGCCTTTTATTCTTTTACAGTAGTCTATAAAATTATTTGATGTTGTGTTTAGATTGCACACTAAAATTATTTTCTTTTTCTAGTTTCTTTATGTTTGATGTTTGAATGTGTGGCTGGTTGCAGTAGGCTCTTAAGATAAAATTAATTTTTCTACCCCAATTAATAACTTGCAATTAAAATTTAAAATAACTCATAACCTCACCATAAAGCCTAGAAAATAAATCAAGATAACAAAATATTTAGCAACCCCCTTAGCTGGATGATTGTATGTATAACATCATGCATGCATATTCTTTCAATCTTGTTAACAGGGGCTTCCATCTGTGCCAGAGAATAAAGGCTTAACTTGTGAGAGCCTTAGATGGAAGAACACTCATTTCTCTTTTGATTTGGCCCATAATCAAGCTCTCATGTCTTTATGCATACAAAATCTCATAGCCTGTGTCAAAATAAAGAGTCCAAAAGAATCAAATAAATTTAATAAAATTTGCATTCAATTAAGTCATGAATTCGTACCACTCATGATTTAGTCTCTCAGGGAGTGAGTTTAAGGACTTAGTTTCTTTTCTAAATAAATAGCAGCCTAGCCATCTTGCAATAAATAAGACTTCACCACATAGATTTAAAGTGTAGGAGGTGTTAGTTGACCTCCATTTTAGGCGGTTATAAGTCCAACAGTCATACGACCTATCCTCTCTTGTGGAGGTAGACCATTATATCTACCTTTTACTTAGATTTAAGAAGTGCTTATGGTTTGTACCAAAGCTCCCTAGTTTTGGATCCAAGGTAGATGTTTCCTTCAGACTACAAGCATAAATCCTCACCTCTTAGGCATTTTCACAATCTTGTGTTGATGGATTATAAGCCCTAGTAGTCTAATAAAAATTCAACTCAAACAAATAAATCTCTTTAATTTCAAATATATAAAGCCCAATTATAAGGTAGATTGGAATGCTTACTAGGCTTCCTAGTATCATGAGCACTTCTTACTTTCTCCCTTTAGATTCCAAAAATAAGTCTTCTCCTTGATCTATCTCATTTGATTTTCTAAAATAGCCAACCGTTTGATAGTCTTAGCTTTGAAATCTTTGGAGATCATGATTGTCTACTTTAATCGAGAGTGTTCTTAAGGAATCCCATTCCGTAGGATGTAATTAACTGTGGGGACTTGCCTTTATAGGGAACTTAAAGAACCCGACTTAAAATAAACCCTACTTTACTTTTTCATGTAAAGTAGGGGAAATATCTCTAATACATTTGAAGACCCATCATGCCTTTGGAGCCCTTATTAGGTGATTATGTCCATTACAGGGTGATGATTTTTATCTTTCGAGATAGTACATCATTCCTTAATGTCATACCCAATCACTTCAGTAAGTACCTCCTAAGATCTACATGGTGTCCCACACACCAAAAATAAACACTACACACACCCTTCAATGAATTCATCAATGTAGCAAGCACATGATCCATGACGTACATACACTTCTTGACAAATCAATATGGACAAATCAGGTTAGTCCTTCATCAAGTCCATGCTTAAAGTTAGGACAAAAGAAATTCCAAATTCAAACAAGACATTCCTCCATCAAACCCACCATGCATAAATCTAGGGTTGAGGAAACTCAAATCGCAATGACATAAAAGGTGAGATCTTCAAAGAAAGCCATCAAGTAGAGAGTAGATGGTTTAAGAACTCTTATCTGTCCGACAAGTCAATTCTGATAATTCTGTCAATCTCATCACTTAGCATGTCCAAAATAAGGCATCATACTAATGACAAATCCTATCAAAGCTTCTTAAGTTATCGCAATCAAAGTTGAAATGATCCGAGTTCTGTGGCCAGCCCAAAGGGTCAATTAATTTTTAATAAATGGGACTCACTCCATGCATGAATCACATTTGTTGACCTTCACATTTGCCACACAAGCCAAATCAAGTTTATAAGGTGAATTTGATTGACTTTGGATGCTTTAGTGCATAAATCGGCATTGAGATGCGCCAAACATTGCCAAAAGTAATCCAAATGACCTTCGATCGATATACAGACTTTGTCATTGCATTCAGAACATCAATTGATCAAAATATAAATATTGCATAATTCAAAGATCAACTGATCAAGCGATCAAGCTATCAATGTGCTAACACGCATATGAGAGTTAGGAAGCTGCGATGATGTCCAAACAACCTCAATTCATAAAATTGATTATGCCGTTAGGTTTGAAATGTTGAAAACTACCCAATGAGACTATCCATGCTCAATTTGGATGAGTCTGTAAAAGTCGAATGATTGGAAGTGACAGTGCGTAAATTGAGGTTGAAATACACTGTACATCGCTAAAATCAGTTCAAACGATCTTCATTCTTCATTTCTTCTTTCGTCTTTCTTCTTTCTTCTTTTTTCTTTTGGTTGGTTGAAATGTGGTTTCTCCAAAGGCTTCACATGGTACATAAGATATAGTATTATGACCAATATTCATCATAATCCCCCATAATAATCATTCTAAATCCTAATTATAAAATTACATGAAAATAGGAAAAAGTAAATCTAACTAAAACCTGCAAAATAAAGATTAGCTAAACAAATCACACAATCCCAAGCATGTATATGAATAAATTGGACTGGGGTGTTAAGCAACCTGCATAGCAAAAGTATTTATATTTTTATTACAGTGCCCCTTAAGCACAATCTCCTGCAGAAGATAATGATTAGACTAAGATCATCCTACCATTCATTCTACACACATACACCCTAACATCTAAACTAAAACATCACATCATAATAGAAAATTAAGCATCAAATCATGTACCGCCCTAATATAGGACTAGAAATGGTGACTTAGGCTAATGTGTGTGCCATTTAAGGCTTGTGTGGTATGTCTTAGCTAGGATTTAAGATTAGCATTTTCTAAGTATGAAAGGTTCAACTTAGAGGGTGGTTTCATTTAAGTGGTTTAGTTGATTTGGTTAAGTTTTATTCATGATTTGATTTAGTTTGAATGAACCTACAATTAATTACTAAGTGTTATAAAGAGAGGAAAAGAGAAGATTACTTCTCTTTCCTCTCTACCTTAAGTAATTTCTAAAGTAGATTCATTAATGATTTTTATTTTAGTGAATATTTTATTATGTATTTTAATTAATTCTAAGTTTAGATTTTCCCTAAACAAACTCACTGAAAGAGAAAGATAATTTAAGATTAAGTAAAGTGAATCACTATCACAAAACACACAACACTTTATTTCTTTTCAACATGTGTAACATGCATATGGATAAATCCTAAGCATATCTACACATGTAAGTGGAAATGTTAGCACACCTTAATGATGAATGGTAAGAGATGCTGCTTAAGGAAATTTGGAATGTTTCATGTATGCATGATTTTATTAAGTAGAAAAGAGGGTTCTTTTATCCATCATTCATATGCACATTTACATGTATGAAAGACATAAGTGAGTACGACGCCATTATTTTTTACACTAGGGGTGTAAGATATAAGACCTACTTGGGGCTACTTAAAGCCTCACAATCCCGAGATGTCCAGACTAATATACCACTTTTCTTAAATATATGTGCATGTATAAAAAGAAATGAATGGAAAAAGAATCATGCAAAAAGTTTATGTTTGTTTATTTTATTTGGTTATGCAATTATCATGTGTAAATGTGAAGCCACTTAGAGGATAACATAGGAATGAATAGGAATGGATTTAAGCAAGTGTTGTGTTCTTTTCAAATGAACTATAGAATTTGCAAATCCTATTCAAAACTATGTTAAAAGAGAATTGAAGGAAAAGTCACATAATGCATATTTTATATTATACTCACATGCAAGCTTATTATAAGTAATTATAAGTAGCATACCTTTCATTTGTAATATTTGATTTCTATGTTTTGAAAATAAATTTGGATTTGGTAGTGATAATAGCCATTCATATTCTTACTTTAGCTAAAACATGCAATTTGACATAAAGGAAATATTTCATTTTAATTTGATTTTTCAAAAGACATGAATGCATGATTTTCATATGACATACATTTTTAGCATGCTAAGAAAGAAACAAAGTGATGTAAGCATATAATTTCATTCACCTTAATTAATTCCTAAAGACAATCCTATGGAATAAGATCATTTAAAGTGAATCAAATTATTTAAAGAAATTTTTAATTTTATTTTGAGTTTGATTTGAATTTAGGAAATGTGAAAGGTTTGCTGGTCCTAACCCATCTCCCACATGTGTGTGTTATTTTAGTTTAATTTTTAGAACCATTAGATTGATTTTATATTTTTTTTAGGTTAAAGCGTAAATTAAGTTCATTAATTACCCCTTACCTACACCTTCTTAACATAATTATTCAAATAATTATGAGCCAACATATGACATGCAACCACATTGAATTTAAATCAGAATGCACCCTAAGAAAGAAATAATACAATTGGCTCAATTGATGATTAACTAAGCTAAAGGGTTTAATTAAGTACTTTCATAACCCTTCCCACACATGTAGGTTGGATTTGATTTCTTAAGCTTACTTAGGTTATTGAACACCTAAGTATCTACCTAGCAAAGGATTGATTAAGTTCAGATTTATTTTAGAAGTTTGATTAAGCTAATTAAAAAGATCATTAGTGGATTAATTAATTAGGTTTGGATTAAGGAAGAAAGGGGTTTAGAGAATAGCTTAAGAAAAATATCTCAAAATTATTCCATAAATCTCCTAACAACTTAAACAATATTTAATTATCTTAATTAAATGATTAAACCATTGTTCACATACTTAATTACCCTTAATTACATTAAGAGAGTGATTAGGGATTCATTAAATTGATTTACCTAATTAACCCATTAATAAATTCTAAGAAAATTAGAAGAGATAGAGGTCATCCCCCAAAACATGCCTAAGATGTTTGGAATTAATTGACCCTCATTCATATTTTCCTGATTTTTCTACATTTAGCTATGTATTTTTGAAGTTTTAGTGATTAAGAATAATTAAATAACCCTTAATTATATAACTAATCTCATCGGCGCCACATGGACGCGATGCAATACTTTCATGGTGCATAGGATTGGTTAGAAGTTATCGACACACAATCGCGTCGTGTTTCTGACCGCCCAATCAAAGATCACCAAGATCAAGCCCAAGATTAAAAGGGATTAATCACGGGATATAACATGGATTAATCAGGACCGTCCATCCAAAACATGCGGGATGGACGGTCCATCATTCATCCCTGCCCTCACTTGCGAGAGATGGCAACCATGCATCCCTTAAGGCTTGATTTGAGGTCACTTGAGCTTAGATTGAGTAGGGATTGAGCACACACCATCTAAGGGTAATAAGCAACACATCCAACAGTTAAATTGCAATGGGATGAAAGTTCCCTTCCAAAGGACCAAAGAATTCCTACACTAAGCTCAGTTTTGAGGCATACCACACCGGAGGCTATCACCGGCACTCCCAACCATCGAGGTAGCTTCGTCTAGTGGAGACGAAGCCCAGTTGAAGGTTTGAAGGCTTGAGATCAAGTGGATCCTCCTATTGGCTAAGATGAGCTTCAAGTGCTTGTGGCTTTGGTGTAGCTCCCTCTTCCTGTGGCTTGATTGCTTGGGATTTGGCTTGGGTGAACTCAACTTGATGCCTTGAAGGTGCTTGCAAGAGGAATTGGAGTTTAGTGGTGAATTGAGCAAAGTGGAATTTCCAATGAGCTCCCCTGTTTCGGCTTTGAAGAAATTCAAAAATGGAGAATTCAAATGAGCTTTGGAACCCTTGGGAGAGCATAACAATGCTTCCTTTGAGTTCCTAAGGGTCAATCTACAGCAAGTCCTATGGAATAAAGTGGAATTAGGGGGAGTATATCTCCCCCTATAAGGATTGGACGACCAAGCTTCTCTTTGCCATTTTGATCAAATTAATCCTATTGAGTGGGTTTGTTGGGCTGTTTTAAGCTCCATGTGGTTCTGTTTTGGCAGAGGAAGGGAGTGGAGGAGTTTCCATGTGTAGAATGAGGTGTGGGAGGTGATCCCATATGCTCATTTTGAGTGGGGTGATCAGTTTTGGCATTAGGTTAGGTTTGGCTGACCCAAACCCATTGGGTCATGTGCACCACACTCATTAGTGTCCATTTGGTCCACTAAGAGGGTGCCAAGTGGCCATGAAAAGGATATGACCAAATTCAAAGTGGAATTGGCCATAGGTTACCCCTTGACCTAGGGGTAAAATGATCATTTGGCTTTGATTAATTCTGATAGATTTAAATAGTTTGAATTGGTTGGGTTGGTCAAATTTCAAAAGAATTTGAGTTAATTTGATATCATTTGGCTCTTGTTGACCCATTTAGGTCAAAATGGGTCAACTTGGGTCAAGTTGACCAATTGGTCAAATTGGATCAAACCAAGGGTTGGGTCAAGTTCATATGACCATTTGAAATATTTTTGTATCATTAGTTTGGTTCAATTTGATTTATAATAGGTTTTGGTTCATTTGATTTCATTTAGGTCAAATGGGTCAAGTTAACCAATTTGACCCATTTGACCTAATTGGGTTAGGTCATGGGTTGGTTTAGGTTTGGTTGGTCTTTTGAAATGTTTTGCAAGCTTTGGTTTAGTTCAATTTTGGTTTGATTTAGTTTTGGCTTGATTTGACCTTTTAGGTCAAGTTGGGTTCATGGTCATTTGAGCTAGGTTGGGTCTAGTTGGTCAATTGAGGCTTTGGTCAAGTTCAACATGTGATTTGGAATAAACTTGACCCATTGGTTGTAATCAATTTGGCTTAGATCAAGATTTGACACATTTTGACTTTTTAGGTCAAGTTGGGTGAACTTGGGTCAAGTGGCCAATTGGGATAGGTTAGGCCCAAATGATGACTTGGTCAAGTTCAAACATTGATCATAAACTAGTTTTGATCAATGGTTTCAATCAATTTAGCCTACGGTGGATTTTGGCTAGTTTAGGTTTCATTTTGGCTAAGTGTTGACTTGGTCAACACTTAGGCTTGACTTGGTTTGACCCAGTTTGAGTGATTAATCATCTCATGATGATTGTTGCTCATAATGTGAGGCTTAGGTGGGCTTAGTTCAATCTCATTTGGGTAGGATTAGAATTTGGCTCAAAAAGGTACTTTAGGTCACTTTGGGTCAAGTGAGCCTAAGTGGGTCAATTGACTTGATCAAGGCTTGATTGAAGTTTGATTGAACTCACATATGGACTTATGATTGAAATATAAATCCATTTGCAAGTGGTTTGGAGTCAAGTGTGTTTTGATTCATTTGACAATTTCAAGTTCAAAGGGTGAATATGAGTTTGATTTGGGTTTGAGTTTTGATTTTAGTTTTGATTTGATGATTGAAGTTTGTGTTTATTTGGTTTCATGATTGAAGGATTGATTGAATCATAAAGAAAATCTAATGGTTTGAGATGATTTGAGGTTGATTTGACCAAGTTCAAGAATTTGACTTGAAAGGGTTTAGGTTGGATTTTGATTAGATTTGGATTTGAGTTTTGAATTTTTTTTGGATATTTGAATTTATATTTCATTTATATTTGTAATTTTAAATGAGAATATAAATGGGTTATGAAAAAATCTTTTGAATTTGAATTGATTTGAATTTGATTTGAGCTAAGTCCATAAGATGAAATCAAAGTGACTTAGGAAGGATTTTTGAATTTGGAATTCAATCATGGGTTTCAATCATTTGGATTCATGATTTGAAAATCCATTGGATTGATTTAAGATTTGAAAATAAATTAAGTTGATTTGATTTGATTTGGAATTGAAGATTTGAGAAAATCAATTTAGTTTGATTGATTTGAGTTTTAATCAATTAAATTGGAATTGATTTAAAATTTGATTTTGATTTGGGTTTGACTTGAAGGAAGTGAGGATTTGGTTCAAGATATAGGGTAGACAAGTTTTCCTAACACCCCTAAGTCATGACCTATTCCAATGGCTAACTCTTCTAAATCTTTAGGGTTAGGTTGAGTGTTCACCTAATCACTAGAAGTGTCTTAAGACTAAGGAACTCTTAATGTTTAAGATGAGTCCAATGTCTAAGATGGAAAGTTTGAGAGCTCATTCTAAAAATTAGGTCAACAAGATTCTATAAGAATACTCTCGATTAAGGTAAATGATCATTATCTCCAAAGATTTCAAAGATAGGATTATCAACAAATTAGTTATTTTTGAAAAATCAAGTGGGATTGATCAAAAGAAGGGAGTTATTATCGAAACCAAAAGAGATGAGTAGGGGATGCTCATGATACTAGGAAACTAGTGAGCATCCCAAACTATCTATGGTTGGGCTTTATATTTTGAAATTTGAAGAATTATATTTGAGTTAAATTTTTATTAGAAATCTAGAACTTACAATCCCACAACACAATATGGAAATGCCTAGGTGAGGATTTATGCTTGTAGCCATAAAGGAAAACAACAACCTCATCTAAATCTAGCTTTGAGGGCCAAAGCGACCTAAATCTAAGAAGAAAATGGGAATATGGTTTATCTCTACAGAGAGAATAAACCATCCATTTGGACTCTCAGGGGTGGTACTAACTCCTCCTACGATTTTAAATACATGTAGGCAAGTATTATGCTTTGCAAGATGGCTAAGCTATTATTTATTTAGAAAGGAGACTAAGTCCTTAAACACACTCCCTAAGAGACTAGACCATGAAGGGCATGAATAAATGACTTAATCTAATACAAATTTTGTCAAGTTTTATTTTAATTTTTGGACATTTTTTATTTGACACAGCTATGGGATTTCATATGCCTAATGCATGAGAAAATTGATTATGGGCCAAAATCAAGAAGGTGGTGTGTTTCCCATGGCTCTCAAAGGTCAAGCCACTTTCTCTAGCAAGGTGGAAGCCTCCATTAAGAGTGAAGCAGATGATTTATGCATGATGTGAGACATACAACATCCAGCTAAGGGGTTGCTAAATATTTTATTATCTTGATTTATGTCCTAGGCTTTAGGTGAGGTTATGAGTTTTTTAATTTAATTTTGAGTTGATTAATTGGATTGAAAATTTATTTTTTCTTAAGAGTCTAATCACATCCAAGCCATTCAACAACCATCAAGAAATTAAGAAACTAAGAAAATCATTCCATCCTAATTGCTCAATCATAAACATAACATCAATAAATTTATAGAATTAACGAAAAAGGATAAAAGGTCAGTGTGATCGGGTACCACTATACAACCTGAAAAGAAATGTGGGTAGCCTTATACAACCTGGATTAGAAATAAATAATTACAATTTAGAAGGAATTCATGTTATGGGGGTCTTCTTTCTTCATTTCTTTCTTCCTTTTGATTTAACTTGGGATGTAGTTTGCTCCAAAGCTTCACATGGTATATAATACATGGTCTTATAATCAATGTTCACCTTAATTCCCCATAACATTTATTCCAAATCTTAGTTGCAAAATTTACATCAAAATGGGAAAGATAAATATAAAAACCTGCAAAATAGAGATTAGCTAAACATACCACACAACCCAAATAGTTATATGAATAAGTTGGACTTAGCACCCCACACATGGGTAACCAAGTCTACTCTGTCCTAATTTGGGTTATGCTAAGGGGTATAAGAAACGTGCACATAAAAAGCATTTATATTTTTATTATATTACCCTAAGCACAACCCTACAGAAACATGATTAGGCTAAATCACTAACATCCGGTGCACATGCACCCTAACATCCATCTAAAATAATACATCACAAAAATAAAATCATGCATCACCATGCACTAGAGCTAGAAATAGTGACTTAGCCTAATGTGTGTGCCATTTAAGGCTTGTGTGGCATGTCTCAGCTAGGCTTTAAGGTTGGAATTTTTTAAGTGTAAAAGATTCAATTTAGTTTGTAGTTTCATTTTAAGTGATTTAGTTGATTTGTCAATTTTAGTTGGTGGTTTGATTTGGTTTGAATGAACCTACACTTAGTTACTAAATATTGTAAAGAGAAGAAAAGAGAGAACTTCTCATTTATCCCCACCTTAAAATATTTCTAAGGTAGATTCATTAATGATTTTTCTTTAGTGAATATTTTATTATGTGTTTTAATTAACCCTAAGTTTAGATTTGCTTTAAATAGACATATTCAATAAGAGAGGCATCTTAGGATTAGCTAAGGTAGATTACTACCACATAACACACACCCATTTATTTCTTTCCACCATGTATACCATGCATATGAATAATCCTAAGCATACATATACATGCAATGAAATTTTAGCACACTTTGATGATGAATGCTAAGAGATATGATTTAAAAATTTGGATGTTCCATTGATGCATTTTTTTGTTATGTAGAAAAGGGGGATTTCTCATCCATTAATAATATGCACATCCACATGTATAAAAGGCATGAGTGAGTACGACGCCATTATTTTCTACACCAGGGGCGTAAGGTACAAGACCTACTTAAGGTTACTTAAAGCCTGTACCAGGATGTCCGGTATACCACTTTTCTTAAATACATGTAGATGTACAAAGAGAACCAAATGGATAAAGAATCATGCAAAAGATTTTTGTTTAATTTGGTTGTATAATTTACATGTGTAATATATGAAGATCCATCTTAAGTCATAATATAGAAATGCATAGGAATAGATTTAAGCAGTGTTGTGTTCTTTTCAAATGAAGTATACACTTTACAAATCCTATTCGAATCCATGTTAAGAAGAGAGAAGGAAACAACATAAAATACATCTTATGCTATAATCACATGCAAGCTTATAAGTACTTATAAGTAGCATCACTTCATTCATAATCTTTGATTTATAGGTTTTAAAATAATTTTTTGATTTAATAGTGATAATAGCCACTCATATTCTTAATTTTAACCAATATGCAATTTTGAAAACATTTTAATTAATTAATTTTTCAAAAGAAATGAATGCATGATTTTATATAGAAAATAATATTTAACATGCTTGAAAAGAAATAAAAGGATATAAGCACATGACTTCATTCACCCTAATTACTTCCTAAGGACAACATATAAAATAGGATTATTTAAAATGAATCATAATTCTTTAAGGAGATTTTTATTTTTTGAATTTGATTTGACTTAGGAAATGTGAAAAGAGTTTACTGGTCCTAACCCATTTCTTCCATGTGTGAATTGGTTTAGTTTAATTTTAGAACAATTAGGTTGATTTTATATTTTGTTTAGGTTAAGGTGTAAATTAAATCTATTACCCTTACCATACCACTTTAACATAATTATCCAAATAATGAGCCATATGATATACAATCACATGGAATTTAAATCAGCAATGCACCTAAGAAATAAAAGGGCCTAATGCAATTGGCTCACAATTATTGATTAATTAAGCTAAAGGGTTTAATTAAGTACTTTTATAACCATCTTACACATGTAGTTTGATTATAATTTTCTTTGAAGTTTTCTTAGGTTATTGAACACCTAAGAATCTACCTAAGAATTAAATGATTAAGTTCTGGTATGATTTGGCTTTGAGTTTGGTTAATTGAACTAATTAAAGAAGTGATTAAGTCATTAATTAATTTGTAAATTAAGTGTTTATCAAATGAATAAACTTAGGGAAAAGATTGGAAAAGAAATCCCAATCTCATTCCTTAAGTCCATTCACTATTTCATGATGATTAACAAGCTTAATTAATGAACTTATCAATATTTAATAGGTTAATTAATCATTTAATTAATTAAGAAAATGATTAGGGATGAAAAAAGCAATTCCCCTAATTAATAAAGCAATAAATTCTAAGAATATCATGGGAAGCGGAGGTCATCCCACTAATTAATCTCAAAAAGTTTGGGGTGAATTGCTGGATTAATTAGAGAGTAATTAGCTTAATTACATTTTAAATAAAATCTAAATTGAATTAAAATCACTATTTAAAATTAGTTAATTTTAATTTTTTATTATTCTTCTCTGAATTATTTTTAAAATGAGCCTGAGTTTGCATTTTTTGAATTTTTTTATAATTAGTTATGATTTTAGGAAGTTTCAATATTAAAATTGGATTAATTAAGCCTAATTAACCCCTTAATCTGTTGGGCGTGGTGACGCACTTTCATGTGGATGAGATAGGTTATTTAAGTTATCACATCTGAGTGTCATGACGCTTTCTCCATGAGTCATCTGATAATCCTACAGTTTAGGCTTAAATTAAAAGGGATCTAGCGTGATCTAATGACAGCCATCTGTTTCAATCATGCAAAATGGATGGCGTGTGATCATTCTCCTTTGCGAGTGACGAGAGGAAAACATCGATCGTCTCTCCCCGTTAAATTCGAGCTCACCCGAGCTTGAATTGGGATCAAAATGATCCCACACCTTTGAAAGGACGGGGGATGCACATCCAACGTTCAAGATCTCAAGGGAAGCCACTTTCCTTTGAAAAGGACCAAGCAATTTTTCTTATGGCTACAGTTTTAAGAAATTACCTCGCTAGAGGCAATCACCGGCGCTTCCAATGGAGGTGGTAGCTTCGTCTAGTAAAGAATAAGCTGTTGAAGGTATTAGATCTTGATTTGAAGTGGATGGTTTGTTTGACCAAGCTCCCTTTCAATTATGATCGGGCTTGATCAAAGTAGTGCTTCTCATGGCTTGGAGGACTGAGAAATGACTTGGTTGAGCTTGATGAAGTCCATTGATGGTGCTTATAAGGTTAATTTGTTTTGATGGAGAATTGTATGAGTTTAGCTCAAGATTGATCTCACCTATTTCAACTTTTAGTCAAACCAAGAATGGGAAATCAATGGAGCTTGGGAATGGCTTGGAAAATCTTGGGGAGGCTTCGATTGAATCTCCTTAGCTCTGTGAAAATGAATGCTTCTTATTTGAGTGGGAATGAGGGGGAGTATATCTCCCCCTCCTTGGATCAGATGGTGATGAGTAATTTTGCCATTTTGATCAATGAGGATTGGGTTTAAGCTTTTAAAACATCCCATGTGAGTCATTTTTAGTAGTGGAGGGAAGGAGAGTGGGTGCCCATGTGCTAGGTGAGTGCATTTGGATTTCTAAGTGTTCAATTTTCATTGGAGGGGTCGATTTGGCCTTGGCTTGAGTCATGGCTGACCCAAGCTCATTGGGTCATGTTCACCACCTTCCTTGGTGCCCATGTGGATGATTGGGAGGATGCCAACCGGCCTTAAGAAAGAAATGACCAAATTCTAAGTGAATTTGGTCATAGGATATCCTTTGACCTAAGGGTAAAATGGTCTTTTTGCAATGATTTTTATTTGGGCAGATTTAAAATGATTCAAAAATGGGTTGGGCTAAATTTCAAGTGATTTGGAGTTCATTTGGTTTGGATTGGTTCAATTTGACCCATTTAGGTCAAGTTAGATCAAATTGGGTTAGGTTAACCAATTGGTCAATTTGGGTCAAACCATGGGTTAGGTCAAGTTCAAATTATCATTTGGAGCCCATGGGTATCATTGGTTTGGTTCAATTTGGTTTAGACTTATTTTTGGTTCATTTAGGTTCATTTAGGTCAAAAGGGTCAAGTTGACCAATTTGACCATTAAGTTAGGTCATGGGTTGGTTTAGGCTTGGTTGATCATTTGAAATATATTTGCAAGCTTTGGTTTCAATCAATTTTAGTTTGGTTTGATTTCAAGTTGATTTGACCTTTTAGGTCAAGTTGGGTTCATGATCAATTGGGCTAGTTGGGTCAATTGGTTATTTAAGCTTTGGTCAAGTTCAACAATCAATTTAGAATGAATTTGACCCATTTTTCAATCAATTTGGCTTAGATCAAATTTGACCCATTTTGACTTTTTAGGTCAATTTGGGTCAACTTAGGTCAAAGTGGAAATTAGGCTTGGTTTATGATGATGGCTTGGTCAAGTTCAATCATTGATTATGGATTGGTTTAGATTAATGGTTTCAATCAATTTGGCCTATAGTGAATTTTAACTTGTTTGGGTTTTATTTGGGTTAAATGTTGACTTGATCAAAGGCTAGGTTTGACTTGGTTTGACCCATTTTGAGTGATTAATCATCCTAGGATGATTATTGCTCATAATGTGAGGCTTAGATGAGCTTAGTTTAATCCAATTTGGGTTGGATTAGAATTTAGCTCAAAAAGATCCTTTAGGTCACTTTGGGTCAAGTGAGCCTAAGTGGGTCAATTGGCTTGATCAAGGCCTGATTCAAGGTTGGTTGAACTCACATGGACTTATGATGGAAATATAAATCAATTGCAAGTGATTTGGAGTCAAATGGGTTTTGATTCATTTGACAATTTCAAGTCAAAAGGGTGAACATGGGTTTGACTTGGTTAGTTTGATTTTGGTTTGATGATTGTAGTTTATGTTTATATTTGGGTATGTGATTGAAGAAGTGATTGTTTGAAGAGAGAATCCAAGGGTTTGAATTGATTTGAGAATGGTTTGGCTATGTTTAAGGATTTGACTTGAAAGAGTATAAGTTGGATTTAAGTTGGATTTGGATTTAAGTTTTGAATTTTGTTTTGGTTATTTAAATTGTTATTTCATTTATATTTGTGAATATAAATGAGAATATAAATGGGTTATGAAAAAATCTTTTGAGTTTGGAGTGATTTGGATTTGATTTGAGCTAAGTCCATAAGATGAAATCAAAGGGCTTAGAAAAGATTTTGGGATTTAAATTCAATCATTTGATTTGGAATTGATTTATGATTTGGACTTTGGGATTGGTTTATAATTTGAGAAAATCAGTTGGGTTGGAATTGATTTTAGATTTGATTTGGAATTTATTTATGATTTGAGAAAATCAATTGAGTTGGAATTGATTTAAGATTTGGGTTTTTGGAAATGATTTATGATTTGAAGAAATCAATTGAGTTGGAATAGATTTAAGATTTGGGGGTTTTTTTTTGAAATGATTTATGATTTGAGAAAATAAATTTAGTTGAATTGATTTAAGATTTGATTTAGATTGGTTTGAAGGAGGGAAGCAAGGATTAGGTTCAAGCTATAGGGTAGGCATGTCCTCCTAATACCCTTAAAGGATAACCTATTCTTATGGCTAACTCTTCTAAGTCTCTTGGGTTAGGATATGTGTTCACCTAATCACTAGAAGTTTCTTAAGACTAAGGAACCCTTAGTGTCTAGAGGAGTAAGCTCACTCCAAAAGTGAGGTCAACAAAGGGAACCCAATAGGTGTGGTGTGGACAAGCATACACACGTGTGTTGATAGACGATCAATAACATTTGAACGATCACATGCACTAAAATAAATGATCTACTCCTAAACCTAAGGTGTAGAAGGAATCAAGATCTTAGTGCAATGTGACTCTACTTATGTCAAAAATATAGGAGAGCGAAGAAGGAATTTACTTGGGATTGAGTATGTGAGCCTTCCACTAGGGGAAAAGGCTCAAGTTATCCATCGGGGGATAAGAGGTTGTGAAATCCGCTGGGGATTAGAATTTGTAATCCACTGGGGATAAAAGATGTGAACCTTCCATTAGGGGAACAGGTTTGGGTTGGATTGAATTGACTCCACTAGAGAGATTGAAAAGCTTTGCGTCTAACTGAGGAGAAGCTGATTGAATTGATTGTTTAATTTGACTCCAATGGGGGAGGTTGGTTAGTTTTGTTTTAAATTTTAAATTTTAAATTTTAAGATGGACCCTGTCGATTTATGATGGACTGCATTGAGTAGGGGCCATGTTAGCCTTGGTCTACTTCAGATTTACCAATCCAAAGGGATAGCCTACCAATCACATGTAAGACTATCCAACCAAGGGGTTGTCTTTCGATGTGTAGCAGCTATACTAGGATGAAAGTGTTGTAGACTAACATCCTCCAAAATAGGGATCAGTCGTTGGGATGATTAGTTGGCAAGGAAACGAATCAAATCAAACCTTAGGCTGACTACTGAGTGAATGCCTCTAGGACTTAAATAAGCTCAAAGATAGTCACAATTAATTTCATTTTTTAATTGATAGATCTTGTTAGTTTACGATGGACTGCACTAAGTAGGGGCCATATCAGCCTTGACCTACTTCAGATTTACCGATCCAAAGGGAGTCGTTTCCCGAGGGGAGAACTATCTAACCAAAGGGGTGCCTTTGATTTGTGGTTAATTTAGGGAAGAAAGCATGGGGACTCATATCTTTCCTGAATAAGAGATCACTAGGGCAACACATTAGTAAGGTAACATGTCAACTCGACCTAGGGCTGCCCATCAGTTTGCGACAATCATGCTAAAAAGAATGCATAGTAGACTTATATCTTCCAGAGAGAAATGACAACCTTTGTGGCAAAATAGATTGAACCCGACTGCGAGAGAGTGTCGACTGAGGACTTATCTCAACTCAAGTGTAGTAATTCCTATGAGTTTTCTTGACACCTAAAGATAGGATGCACTTGGGAAATGGGGCTTGGGGCTTGAATTCTAATCAACAAGCAAAAATTTGTTTATTTTATTTGTTTTGTTTATCGTGGACCTGTTGGTTTATGAGGGATCATCAGAAGGAGCTATATACTAGACCTATCTTAGAACTAGTCCAAGGGAAAATGTGCATCGAATAAATTCTCCAATCATGGGTGACTACTAGGAAAGGGAGGCATCCAAAGAGTAACCCAGTAATGTCTAAATGGGGTTGCAAGGGCGTGATCCAAATAGAGTGCCCCACATGGGAGGGCCACTAAAGTTTATCCAAAACCACGAAGAAGATAATGTCTATAGGTATTATTGGTGGCCAACTCAAGGAGAAAGCGGGGACTCACATCAGAGTGAGTGTATCCATCGGTGAGTCATTGTCGGCATAGCGAACATCAACCAACTAAAGTGTACGGATTTGTACCTAGGAAAGAAAGCATCGAGGACTCACATCCTCTTATGGGGCGGTTGCCGAGATAGTGTCTTGACTCGACGGTGCTATCAAACTAGGCGACTACTAAGTGAATGCATTGGGGACTTATATCAACTCAAGAGTAGTCAAGAGGAAAGGAGCCTTGGGGACTTATCCCAAACCTTTAATTATACCTAGTCGCTGCATGATGTCTAGTTCAAGAAGAAAGCATGTCAGCTTACATCCTCTTAAACAAAGTCAACATGAGGAAGCTTACTTGCTGCACAGTGAGGCCTACCAAACTAACAAGGTGCTCGTTGGTTTATAATGGTCAAGTCAAGAAGAAAGTGTAGGGACTCACATCTGCCAGAAAAATCACCATTGGGGTGACACACTGTAGATGTATGTCGGCCCGACTAATATTAATGGAGTGCCAGGGCTTGCTCCCACATCAAAATAACCCGAGATAAAGGATATGTGTTTATGTTTATGTTCAAAGAGGATTGGATGCTACTTGGGTTCTCTTACACCTACCCTAAAACATGCTTAAGAGTTGATGAAATGGTGCCACAGATGGTAATTATGATCCCACTAAGACAGGATACTGCTTGGGTTCTCTTACACCTAACTTAGCCGTGGTAGTCGAAATAGGATGTCTCTCAAGTTCTCTTACACCTATTCTAGTAGCATAAGGGAATCGTGTTTAATTTATGTTCGTGTTGTGAAAGAAGGATAGGATGTTGCTTGGGTTCTCTTACACCTATCCTAAACACGTCGTGGCAGATTCACAAACAAGCAAACAACACTTTGAACGAAGATAATATTTTGATGAATTGTAATAGAATTCTGATGATAAATATTTTCAAACATGATTTTATGGGTAGTATTTCTTCAAATAGAGCCCATTAATTGGAAGCATCGGGTGTTCCCTTTACAATCAAGTTGATAAGATCCTCCTTGGTAGGCCTCTCGACAAAGGGCCTTCCCAAGTGGGTTCAAACTTGCCTCCCATCTTTGATGGGCAAAATAGTCTCCTTAGAACTAAAACAAGCTCTCCTACTTGAAAAGCTCTAGGGTGGGCCAACTTGTTGTGAGCTTGAATCATCTTGGCTTTGTACAACTCGAGGTTCTGGTATGCCCGTTGGGGTCTTTCCTCCAAACTTTCGAGCTCTTCTAATAGTAACTTGGTGTTCTGTTCTATAGTAATTTTACTATCCATTGCTATCCTTAGTGATGGGTGTTGCACTTCTAATGGTAGAACAACTTCAAACCCATACACTAAGGAGAATGGGGTAGATTGGGTTGGAGTTTTGTATGTGATGCGGTATGCCCACAAGGCTTCACCTAGTTGCTCATGCCACTAGTCACTTATTGTCATCGTGAGTCTTCTTTAGTATTGGATGAGAGTTTTGTTGAATGCTTCTACTAGGCCATTCACCATAGGATAGTAGATAGTGGAGTATCTCCAATCTATACTATGTCTCTTGGCAAAACTATTGATCTTGGTACTTTTGAATGCATTACCATTATCGGATATAATTCATCAAGGCACCCCAAACATATATATATAATATGGTTCTAGAAAAACTAGAGCACATACTGAGATGTGTCCTCTCTAAGTGGGATTGTCTTTGCCCACTTAGAAAAGTAGTCGGTGGCAGCTAGAATGAACTGGTGACCCTTAGAAGAAGGAGGATCAATCGACTATGTAATTTAACACTCAAATGGCCATGAGGCCAATGTAGGATGTAGAATGTTGGGTGGTTGATGTAGACCACACCGTGTACTTGACATTGGTGGCATCTCTAGCTACATCCATGCGATGTAATCATTGAAGGCAATAGTATCTAGTCTCTTGATCTTGCTTTCATCTTGTTTGGATTGATGCTGCATGACACGAATGTACCTTGGTCACAATCTTATGGGCTTCGTGTTTGTATAAATAGCATAACAACATTTGATCAAAAGATCATTGGTACAAGGTGCCATCCACGAGAGCATGGGAGAGAGCTCTCTGCTTCATCTGATGGGCTTGTGATTTCTCTTGAGGTAGTTTGCTTGTGTTCAAGTAATCTATGAATGGTTGCCTCCAATCTAGCTCCTCATCTTTATTGGCAATGATAACCTCCCCTTCAAGAGAGAATCTCTCGATGAGTTTAGCATCAATAAGAGATTAGACTTGTCTATTTTAAACCTTTATTGGAATGGACTCATCTTCCAGACATGCCAATTCCTTGGCGAGTTTGGCCAAAGCATCTGCTACTACGTTCTTTCCTCGAGGAACCTTGTAGATGGTGACCTCAGGGATTTGGTCCAACAGCTTCATGGTGTACTAATGGTAGTGACGAAGCTTAGGTTTTAGAATCTTATAAGACCTAGCAAACTGGGTAATGACTAGCTGAGAATCCCCCTAGATGTTGATGCTTTTGACACACACTGTAATAACTAACTCTAGACTGCAATCAAAGCCTCATACTCAGCTTCATTGTTGGTTCATGGATTGAGAGATAGTATGAGAATCTCATCACATCACGGTTTGGAGTTAAGAGAACAATTCCTACCCCTACCTTTCCTGGAAGAGTAGATCATGGTTCTTCTCCTTTTTGAAAGGAAGCCACACCATCAAAATACATCTCCCAATGGTGAATGCTAGTGTCCCTTAAGTTCATGATTTATTCATCGAGGTCATCACTAAAAGGAGAGTCAATAGGCAGTGGGTATGCTGCTAAAAAATTTGCTAATGCCTGTCCTTTCACAGCACAGAGGGGTATGAATGTAATGTCAAATTATGACAAAATCATGGACCAATGCACCAACCATCCGGATAGCGTCGGCCATGTCATGAGATATTACAGTGGATTGATTCTTGAAATCAAGTTCACTTATGAGAAAGCATGTAATACCGTAGCTTCTAGGATGCAGAGAATAAAGTTAGTCAATGTTTCTCAATAGGTGGGTAGTTTGCTTGCGAGGATCGAGATGGCGAGAGTAGAGCATTCTCCTTCCCGCCGTCATTGGTTTGGGCCAACAAAGCACCAAGAGTCATCCAATGCGACGTGTAGAGGATAAGTGGCTTGCCGGGATAGGGGCTATTAGGCTAGATTCACCAAATACTATTTGATATCTTCAAAAGCATGCACTTATCATCCCAAACTTAGCATCCTTTTGACAAGTGCTGAAAATGGCTTGCATCTCCGATAGATTGGAGATAAAGCCTTAGATGCAACCACCCTTGGAATGATCTGGTTGAGTTAAACTTTTAGGGGTGGAATTTCTAAGATAGCTTTGATCTTTTATGGTCTATCTCTATTCCTGTGTGGACAACAAACCCAAGGAACTTCTGAAGCTACTCACGAATGCACACTTGAGGTTCATTTTGAGGATTATCTTAACCATTTAAAAACTACTCTCAAGTCAAAGAGATGGTCTTCCTTTTCTTTTATTTTTGACTACTAGATCATCAACATAGCATTCAACTTGATGATGAATGAGTTCATTGAAGATCTGAGTCATGGCCTGCTGGTATGTAGCACAAGCATTTTTAAGACCGAAAGGCATGACCTTATAACAATAGATTCCGATGAAGGTTCAAAAAGTAGTATTTCTTTCATCCTCGGGGGCCATCTTGATTTGGTTGTAGCCAGATGACCCATCCATAAAGGAGAATACTGCATGAGATGAGAAGCAATGTCCACCATTAATTCTGGTATAGGAAGTGGAAATTCATCTTTAGGACATGCCTTATTTAGGTGCCTAAAATAGATACATATGTGAATTTGACCATTCTTTTCTTAACATAACACAGCTAACCAGGTATTTTTCTTCCGATAAAACCAACATCGATCGGTTTCTTGACTTTAAATGACATTGTTGATTTCTAATCGCATGGGTCAAGAAGCTTGTTTGATAGGGTTAGTGTTAGGGTCCATTGCTAGTTTGAAGACTGCTACATCAGAAGATAATTCAGACATCTCTTCATAGCTCCATACAAAGCAGTCCTTAAACTTAGATAATAGCCTAACTAAGTCATTGGTTTCTTCTTCATTTAGCAGAGAACTAATGTATGTGGGGCTTGGATCTTCTTCTATCCTGAGGTTGATTTCTTTGAGCTTGTCGATAGTTGAATGGATTTTCTCTTCAAATTCTGGAGTGCATTTTTGATTTAAAGATCATTAGGATCATCTGAAGTTTCTAAACACACATCCTTATAAGAGTTAGAGTGGTTTGAGAAGAACTATAGACTCAGATGATTGGTGATAACTAAGCGGTAATCATCATGTCATGGACCTTGTACCATATCTAGTCGGTCTTGATTATGCACCTTTGTTGTCCCATAGCTTCTCAAAATACTTTCGACTATGACCATGTGTAAGGAATCAAACCTTTCTTTGCAGATTATGAACACAATGAGTACCAATCAAAGGTAATTCCATTAAATCTTTATATGAATTCATCCTCAAGTTCTACATCTACTTTGACTTGAGGATGATGATCCCAATAGGAATCTCTTTGGCTTGACATCCATGGAAGGTCTAAGGGCTTCCTTAACTAAACCCTTAACTTTTGAGAAGAAAGTGGGTTAGAGCTAAGTTCCAACTGCGCCTAATGGTTTTACATAATCTTGATTCAAATACATTCATGCTTTGCTTGGAGGCTGGTCTTATCACTCGGCTCAGTGTCACCTCAATGAAACCTAGGGGTTGGTGGTATGCTAATCACATGAGACTCATCCTCAGTTGGATTCTAAGTCTATGTGAATAGTAAGGGGTACTCTGTGAAATGGAACATAACCTGGTGGTAGCCAACGAGGGGTCTTTCACATCTGGAATTGCCTTTGTATCTACCTTTGTCTTTGCTTGGTGGAGGTTGAGTCATCCTACCCATATGTTATATGATGACTATGGTGGAATGTACTCTACCTCTTCCTCGGTATCTCTTTTTCGCTCCCCTGTACTTTCTTTTTTCTTTTCTTTTTCTTTTTCTTTTTCTTTTTCTTCCTTTTATTTTTCTTTTGTATTTAAACTTTGGCCAAGTTCGTGAGAAAAGGTGTTTTGATTTTGAGGAAGATAGTAGGTCGCATCCTCATATATCTCGACATCTCTAACTGAGAATGGCTTTTCATCTCCTTTGACAGGTATTGATTCCATCTCTTCAAAACTTGATGCAATGAAGAGGATGGAACCATCTTGTTCTAGTGTATCCAAGCCTACGCAAGCAAGAATGAATGATATTTGAATCAATTATATAGAACTTGGCTTGATCTTCTAGTCCTATTTCCAAAGGTAACACTATGGAACTAAAGCCTCTCATCATTGAATCCTCTCAACATCATCCAATCTCCTCGGGCTTAGAGATGTCAATCCTCAAATAGGCAAGGGTTTTGGCTCATAATGTTCACGATGCACTTGGATCAACCAACCCTAGAAAGTCGAATCGCCCATATCCATTGTGATGTAGGGGATGGTGTGCTCCATATCCCAAGAAGGTCTTCATCAATGAATATGACTCCTGGGCTTCTCTTGAATAATGTGCCTCTCTCAGCATTGGTTGGGTGAGCTAAGCATATTATGGATCAAGAAGGCCTTGATTAATGATTCCCTCATCTCTTTGGATAAGACAAGGCATCATATATGCTTAGTTTAGCTAAAACTTTCTTAGGTGAGTGGGACATTATAATCAACTCACAGTGGGTCCTCCATAAGCATATCCATGGGTCATCATGGAGGGCTTCTTGATCATTTGGAACCAATGACTTGCTTTCCCTTGTCTTGAGGTGCTACACTAGGAGATAAAACCTTGCCACTACAGAGGTTAACTTTGGTGACCTCTTGTGGTGGTTTAGTGGATAATTCTACCTGCTCATCAGTTTCATCGACAACTTCTCCTATAGGACCCTCGGAATTAGATGATTCTAAGTCTGTCTCAAGAGGTGAACCCAGATTATTTGGAGAAGGAAAATCCATCTCTGAATTAGAAAGAAGATGATTTGAGTTGTTATAATTATTAAGACTTGAAGAGTTTTCTAAAAGAGTGGAATCAGATAACCTATCAGAAGTGGTACAGATGTAATTCAAACTAGCTTTATTCTTCAATTTCTTAGATTTAAAAGGAGGTACATAATAGAAATCTAGTAAAGTAAGTGGGGTGAGGGATTTGATGCCCTCATTTGATACAAGATGTCTACTAGAAGAAGAACTAGCTGAAGTAGGAATGCTAGCTGAAGTAGTAGCTGCAACGGTGGAATGAAGGTTGGACTCGGTTGGTGGTTGCACTACTTGGCTAACTCGGGAAAGTATGGGCTACTGTTGAGCTCCCACTTTCCCAAGTTGTCTTTGGCAACTTGCAAACCTTCCTTGATGTTGGAGGTTTGAGTTGCCTCAGGGACTTACAAGGAAAGTTTCTTGATTTTAGAAATAATCTTTTTAGAGGTTTAGGATAAAGAGATATCCTAATCTTCTTTTATTTTGAGAGGATCACATGTATCCCCAAGGATTACCCTAATAGAACTATATGGTTATTCTACTAGATATTCCTTTGGGATAACTATAGCGCTAGACTTGTAGCTATGCTCAAGCTAGTCCTTAAATGTAAAGCAATCCTCCAAAACATGGCTTAACATGTAGTGGTAGGTGTAAAAGTTAGGATCATTGCTCCTGCCCACTTCCTCTGGCTTCCTAGTCTTGGTTAGTTGAAAATCAACTTTTTTAAGAGAATCTTAAAGATTTTTCTAACTACCTCTCTCTTAAATGGATAAGTTTTGTTTAATTTATCTAAAATAGTAGGTGGATGATAATACACGGTATGTATATAATATCGAGTATGGTGAGGAGAGCGGCGAAGGTCATGGAGGCCAATAAGATGGCCAAGGCGGTGGTAAAGGAGGAAGTGGTGTGTGAGCTCAGGTCTCTCATGATCCACCTTTGCTTCCCCCCCATTCTTTCACTTCTTTTCATAAACTTTTGGCTTTGGCTTTGATGATCTTGAAAGAAAAACTATTTGGCCTCTCCTTGTAGGCTTGTTGATTAGTTTCTCAAATATCTTAATGGTGAAACCTTTAAGCATGAAAGATTAGGCCATGAATATTCTTTAATAAATTTCAATAGGTATGTTGATAGTGGTTGCATTTCATGCTTAAATTATGTCTAAGAATATAATCAATGAGGGACTCACGGGGTGTTGTTGAACAGATCACCCAAAGTTACCCTTCTTTGAGCTCAGAACCTCTTAACAAAGAGTTGCTCCAACTTCGACAAAAGTCTTCTTGAATCATTGGGAGTTCAATACCAATCAAAAGCTATACCCACTGACAAAGAGACAAAACAATAATGCTATGCACCACCGGTGTTGCAAAGTGTGTGTTATATGTGTGGGTTCCCACGCCATCAAAACTCTTGAAAGAAGGAGGCACAAAACCAGGATATTGGATAGCATCAATTCCTCTGTAGGGTCTACCCTTTGGTGATGAACCACCGCTTGCTGCAGCTTCCTCACTTATTGTTGTTATGAGTTTGATATCTTTTTTTATGTATGGTACTACCTTCTATGCTAGTCTTGTCTGCTCTACAGAGGTGAACTCTTGGGTTGATCCAAGACATGTAACTTCAGTGCTAGTCTCCACAATAGTAGGATGTGTTATTGGAGCTTGATTCTGAAGTGCTAGAACTTGCTAGCAAATCTTCAAGTCTCTTTCCCATCTTATCAATCTACTCATCCTTCTGTTTGAGTTGTTGAAGGAGGTGTTGGGTCGAATAGGTTGTATCATCCTATTCATTTGAACTCTGATGATGAGAATCTCATTATCATATATGCACCTCTAGTCTTCCAACAAATCATCTTCATTGGGATCAAAGCTAACCTTCTCCTCTTGGGTTAGACCTCATACCTAGATTTCTCTTTTTCAATGAGATATATGCCGATATCTATCATCCAAGGCGGTCCATGTCGAGCACAAATGCTCTGGACTGGTGGGATCATGCTCATGAATAGAGATATATCGACCTCCCTAGAGAGCTAACCACGAGCTATGCTCCTTTGGAGGATACATGCTCATGGCTCATGTATAGATGGAGTCGAGGATCTTGTCATGGGACATATCTCCTTCTCCCTCTCTATATCCATGATCGCTTTGGTGGTGGTGGTGATGGCGACTATGCTACAGGTGCCACTCCCTCTTCACAATAAAGTAGGAGGTCAAACAGAGCTCACTCTCAGGTGTAGAAATGGGATCTCTTGGCCATAGCAGATCACTGGGCTTTCTTTTCCCGATCTTTGCCTTCATGGCTTTAGATGGAACTATGGAAGATGGAACCACACTGATGGCGGGATGTGGAGTGGAGTAGTGTGATGGAACCGACTCCCACCATGTGGGGCCCTCCTCCCATGATGGGTAGTACCGGTCAATAGAATACTATTATTATGTGGACATGAGTAGCGCATCGGGAAATCTATGAGGGGTGGAGGCTGCATTTTTGTGACTAAGCCTCTCTTGCCCTCTCTTGATGGATATGCTTGCATGCTTTGAGGAATATGACCATCAAATTGGGCTGGACTCACCATCCATAAGCCACCAACTTAGCAGACTCACGAGACATGACCTCCTCCTATCTTTGGTAGGTGCCTCTAATGAGCAGAGGTGGGGGTGATCGTGATCCTCGACATCTTCCTCTCCCAGAAGAAGAGGATGGAACTTGTTGTAAAAAGAGACTACCTTGGGTGACTCCTCTCTGCTGAGACAATGTCTCCATCTCCTTGCGATGCACATGATCCTTGATCTTGGCTCTTATTGGAGTTATGGGTGGAGTGCAGAGCTAGACCCTATCTCAAAGGTGGGGAGACTATCCACAAAGCGGTATCCCTTGGAGAAGCCAATGAGTGAAGTGCACTAGGCGGTGATGGGAATAGCGATGCTGAGCACTAGGGTGGCTACGAGAACTTCACCTTCCTCTTGTGAGGAAAAAATCTAAAGGCATCTCATGGATGATTGGCTTTGCCCGGTCACCACATTCTTCTGATGGTGGTGAGGGTTGCCCCAAAGTGATCTAGCCCCTCAATCCTCGACCAAAGTGTATGAGATGAAAAATTGTTGGGGGAGGCAGATCAAGGCCAAATCCATCCCAAAGGGAAGTGAACACATACTTTTGAGCATCCATTTACATCTTGAACTTGAAAAAGTTGGCGAGATTGAGCGAACTCAACAATTGTGAACAAACTCAAATTAAATTTTTCTCTTGATATTCTGACTTTTAAATTTGATTTAGAATTTGAACCCACTCAATAATTTGAATATGTTAAGTGGGCTCATTGAATTTAGAGAGATTTTGAATGAATTGGAGAAGAGATTTTGAGTTTAGAATCCACTTTCAACAAATTGTGTATGTTGAAAATGGGTTCAAATATTTTGAAGAGATTTTTATGCTTCCATTGGTTCATATTTGAATTTGATTTTATGTTTGGGGACCTTTATTTAACAAATTTGAGTATGTTAAATAGAGGGTCAATTGATTTTTGGGATTACTCATTTAGCAAATTTGGGTATGCTAAATGAGATGTTTGAAAATAATTTTCTTCTTTTGCTTGTTTGCCCATGATATGTGTGTATTTGAGAATCTTTACTTAGCAAATTTGTGTATGCTAAATAAAGTCAAATGTGTTTGATTTTGATTTTGTTTTTATTTTGAAAATGGGAACTTTACTTGGCAAATTTGGGTATGCTAAATAAAGCCCAAATATGTTTGATTTTGGTTTTGATTTTTAAATATGAGATCTTTACTTAGCAAATTTGGATAAGCTAAATAAAGTCCAAGTGTGTTTGATTTTTTTTTTTTTTTTGAAAATGGGATCTTTACTTAGCAAATTTGTGTATGCTAAATAAAACCCAAATGTGTTTGGTTTTTGAAATTGAGATCTTAACTTAGCAAATTTGTATGCTAAATAAAGTCAAATGTTTGATTTTATTTTTATTTTGAAAATGGGATCTTTACTTAGCAAATTTGTGTATGCTAAATAAAACCCAAATGTGTTTGATGTTTTATTTTGAAAATGGGATCTTTACTTAGCAAATTTGGTATGCTAAATAAAGTCCAAATGTGTTTGATTTTTAATGGGATCTTTACTTAGCAAATTTGTGTATGCTAAATAAAGCCCACATGTGTTTGATTTTGTGTTTTTTTTTTCTTTATTTAGGAAATTTGGGTATGCTAAATAAATTCCAAATGTGTTTGATTTTTATTTTTATTTTAATTTTTAAAAATGGGATCTTTACTTAGCAAATTTGGTATGCTAAATAAAATCAATTTATTTTGAAAGAAAATTATTTAACAAATGGTGTGTTAAATAAAATCAATTTATTTTCAATTTTCTTTTTAAAAAAAGAAACTCTCATTTGACAAATTTGGGTATGTCAAATGGAATTCAATGTATTTTGATTTTTTGATTTTTTGCAAAGAGATTTCATTTAACAAATTTGGGTATGTAAAATGAAGTCAATCATATTTTATTTTCAAAGATGAAATTTTGTGTGTGATTATTGCTTTTGAAAGAAGAATTCCAACTTAACACATGTGGAATGTGTTGAGTGGAATTTCAAATGGTGTGATTATTTTGAAATGAAACCTCCATTAACAATTTGGATTTATTGAATGAAGATGCTTATCTTCAAATTTGTACTTTTTGAAAAGGAAGATATTCCAACTTCAACATATATGAGATATATTGAAATGGAATTTCAATTTTATGATATGATTTTTTATGGAAATGAAATCTTCATTTAATAAATTTGGGTATATTGAATGATTTTCAAATATGTGCTTTTGAAAGATGATTTTGATTTTATTTGAAAATGAAATCTTCATTCAATAAATTTGGGTATATTGAATGAGGATGTTCATTTTAAATTTGTGCTTTTTGAAAGATGATTTTGATTTTATTTGGAAATGAAATCTTCATTCAATAAATTTGGGTATATTGAATGAGGATGTTCATTTTAAATTTGTGCTTTTGAAAGATGATTTTATTTTTTTGAAATCTTCATTCAATAAATTTGGGTATATTGAATGAGGATGTTCATATGTGTTTTTTTAAAGATGATTTTGATTTTATTTGGAAATAAAATATTCATTCAATAAATTTGGGTATATTGAATGAGGATGTTCATTTTAAATGTGCTTTTGAAAGATAATTTTAATATTGATTTTTAAAGATCCTTCATTGTTGAAGATTGTTAGATGAGGGATTATATTGTGGAGGTATTTTATTGTGAACTTTTGGAAAGTGCTTTTGAAAAGTGATATTTTATAAAGGATTTATTTTTCTTATTTGTGGAATGAATACCTTACCATAGAAATGGTAAGGAAGTTCAAGGTTTTAGTTATTTCTTTTAAATTTTTATTTTCACCTATTGGGGACCAAGGGGTTTTAAGACTACATGGAGTGAGGTCCTAAAACCTAAAGGATGTTGGCTAGCAGCTTAAGAATGAAATAACTAAGTGCCGTGAAAAATAAGGATAGTCAATTCATGAAATACAAATCCACTATCAATAGGAGACGATCATTTACCAAAGATGGAGAGAGGAACCATCCCATGGAGTTAGAAAAATGGTGTTTATTTTTTGAATTTGAAAATATTATTGGGACACCACGTAGATCCGCAGATGTACTTATTAGGGTGATTGAGTGCGACATTGAGGAATGATATCTCGAGAGATAGTCACCATCTACAATGGATAATCACCAAAAGGACTAAGGACAAATGTCTTGAATACAGATCTTTCCTACTTTACATGGAAAAGTAAAGGGGTTTATTTAAACGGTTTGTTAAGTTCCTATGGAGGCAAGCCCCATAGTTAATTACATCTTAAGGAATGAGATTCTTAAGAATACTCTCATTAAGGTAAATGATCATGTCTCCAAATTTTCAAAGATAGGACTATCAACAAATTGGTTATTTTTAAAATCAAGTGGGATTGATCAAAGGAGGAGTTATTATCGAAAGGGAGATGAGTAGGGGATGCTCATGATACGAAACTAGTGAGCATCCCAAACTATCTATGGTTGGGCTTTATATTTTGAAATTTGAGAGAATTATATATTTGAGTTGAATTTTTATTAGAAATCTAGGGCTTACAATTCCCCACAAGATCATGGAAATGCTAAGAGGTGAGGATTTATGCTTGTAGCCAAAGAAACAACAACCTGGGATCCTAAATCTAGGGAGCTTTGGAGGGCCAAGAGCGACTAAATCTAAGGAAAATGGGTATATGGTTTACCTCCACATGAGAGAATAAATCCCCATTGGACTTACAAACTGGGGGCGCTAACTCCTCCTATGATTTTAAATACATGTAGGAGTCTTATGCTTTGCAAGATGGCTAGCTATTATTTATTTAGAAAGGAGACTATCCTTAAACACTCCCTAAGAGACTAGATCATGAAGGGCATGAATAATGACTTAATATAATGCAAATTTTTTAAGTTTTATTTTTTAATTTTTGGACATTTTATTTGACATAGGCTATGGGATTTCATATGCCTAATGCATGAAAATTGTTATGGGCCAAAATCAAGAAGGAGGTGTGTTTCCACCATGGCTCTCAAAAGTCAATTTTCTCTAAGGTGGAAGCCCTCCATTAGCAAGAGTGAAGCAATATGATTTATGCATGATGTGAGACATACAACATCAGCTAAGGGGTTGCTAAATCTTTTATTATCTTGATTTATGTCTATCTTTAGGTGAGGTTATGAGTTATTTAATTTAATTTTGAGTTGATTAATTGGATAGAAAATTTATTTTTCTAAGAGCTAATCACATCAGGCCATTCAACATCAAGCAATTAAGAAACTAGAAAATCATGTCATCTAATTATACAATCATAAACATAACATCAATCAATTTATAAAATAAAGAGAATAAAAGGTGGTGTGATGCTGAGTACAACAAAAAAAAATATGTGGTAGCTCTACCCTTATACAACCTGGATTACAAATGAATAATTACAATTTAGAAGGAATTCATGTTATGGGGGTCTTCTTTCTTCATTTCTTTCTTTCTTCATTTCTTTCTTCCTTTTGATTTAACTTGGGATGTAGTTTTCTCCAAATCTTCACATGGTATATAAGACATGGTCTTATAACTAATGTTTACCTTAATTCTCCCATAACATTCATTCCAAATCTTAATTACAAAATTTACATCAAAATGGGAAAGATAAATCTAACTAAACCTATAAAATAGAGATTAGCTAAACATACCACACAAGCAGTTATATGAATAATTTGGACTTAGCACCCACACATGGGTAACCAAGTCCACACATTTGGGTTCATGGGTATAAGCAACACAAAAGCATTTATATTTTATTCTGACCCTTAAGCATCCCTAGAAAACATGATTAGCTAAAATTCTATCATCATCTACGCACATGCACCCACAACATCAAAAAATATTACATCCAAAATAAAATCGGGCATCAAACCATGCATCAACATAGAGCTAGAAATGGTGACTTAGTGTGTGCCATTTAAGGCTTATGTGGCATGTCTTAGCTATTTTAAGGTTGGAATTTTCTAAGTATGAAAGATTCAATTTAGATGGTAGTTTCATTTTAAGTGATTTAGTTGATTTATCAATTTTAGTTGTGATTTGATTTGTTTTGAATGAACCTACACTTAGTTATTAAATGTTGTAAAGAGAAGAAAAGGGAAGATAACTTCTCTTTTATCCTTACCTTAAAATATTTCTAAGATAGATTCATTAATTATTTTTCTTTAGTGAATGTTTTATTATGTGTTTTAATTAACCTAAGTTTAGATTTGCTCTAAATAGCCCTATTCAATAAGAGAGGCATCTTAGGATTAGTTAGGGTAGATTACTACCACATAACACACACCCATTTATTTATTTTTACCATGTATACTATGCATATGAATAATCCTAAGCATACCTATACATGCAATGCAAATTTTAGCACACTTTGATGATGAATGCTAAGAGATATGATTTGAAAATTTTGATGTTCCATTGATGCATGTTTTTTTATTATGTAGAAAAGGGAGATTTCTCATTCCCTAAGTCCATTCACTATTTCTTAATGATTAACAAGCTTAATTAATAAATTTATCACTATTTAATAGGTGAATTAATTATTTAATTAATTAAGGAAATGATCAGGGATGAAATAAGCAATTCTCCTAAGTAATCAAGTAATAAATTCCAAAAAAATCATGGGAGGCAGAGGTCATCCCACTAATTAATCCCAGAAAGTTTAGATTAATTGCTAGATTAATTAGAGAGTAATTAACTTAATTACATTTCCAATAAAACCCAAATTGAATTAAAGTCACTATTCAAAATTAATTAATTTTAATTTTTTATTATTCTTCTTTGAATTATCTTTAAAATGAGCCTAAGTTTACATTTTTTTTTTTTGGATTTTCTATAATTATGATTTTGGGAAGTTTTGATTAAAATTAGATTAATTGCCTAATTAATCCCCTAATTCATAATGTATGCTAACGCAAAGGCGCTTTCCACATGGCGTGATGGGATGTGTTATTTAAGTTTTCACATCCATCTGCTGAGTTAGCCGGTGGTGAACATGCTTTCTCCACAGGCCGTCTGATCTAAGATCGGATGGCCGGGATTAATTCCATGATTTAGGCTTAAATCAAAGGGGATCTAGCATGATCTAATCATACGCCATTCCAATCAATGCGAAATGATGAGATCCTTCTCCTTAAGGGATAAGAGACGAACACCGTTCATCTCTCCCTATTCAATTTGAGCTCACCCGAGCTCAAATTGGGATCCAAATAATCCCACACCTTTGGAAGGAGGGGGGATGCACATCCAATGGTCAATATCTCAAGTGATGACACTTTCCTTCACAAAAGACCAAGCAATATTTTCAATGGCTACAGCTTGCAATATCATTTGAGTAAGCAATACCTAATTATATGAGGATAGCAATACGTAACTGAAACGAAGTATTAGGTCTTGATTTAAAGTGGATGGTTTGGTTGACTAAGCTCCCCTATAATGGTGATTGGGCTTGATCGAAGTAGTGCTTCCCGTGGCTTGGAGGCTTGAGAATCGACTTGGTTGAGCTCATGAAGTCCACTGATGGTGCTTGCAAGGTTAATTTGTTTTTGATGGAGAATTGAATGAGTTTAGCTCAGATTGATCTCCCCTATTTCTTCTTTGAGTCAAACCGAGAATGGGAAATCAATGGAGCTTAGGAATGGCTTGGAAAATCTTGGGGAGGCTTCGATTGAATCTCCTTATCTTTATGGAAATGAGTGCTTCTTATTTGAGTGGGAATGAGGGGAAGTATATCTCCCCCCTCCTTGGATCAGATGGTGATGAGTAGTTTTACCATTTTTTTATCAATGGCAAGGATTGGATTCATGGTTTGGGCGCCAAACATCCCAGTCATTTGAAGGAGGAAGGAGAGTGGGTGCCCATGTGAGTGTATGAATTTCCAAGTGTTCAATTTCCATTAGAGTGGTTTGTTGGCTTGGCTATGGATGACCCAAGCTCATGTCATGTTCACCACCTTTGAGCCCATTTAGGTCAAGTTGGGTCAAATTGTTAGGTTAACCACCAAAAAGATTAGTTGACCAATTGGTCAAATTGGGTCAAATCATGAGTTAGGTCAAGTTCAAATGATCATTTGGAGCCTATGGGTATCATTGGTTTGGTTCAATTTAGTTTAGATTTGGTTTTGGTTTATTTAGGTTCATTTAGGTCAATGGGTCAAGTTGACCAATTGACCTATTTGATCCATTTAGGTTAGGTCATGGGTTAGTTTAGGCTTGGTTGATCATTTAAAATTTGTTGCAAGCTTTGGTTTCAATCAGTTTTAGTTTGGTTTGATTTTAAGTTGATTTGACATTTTAGGTTAAGTTGGGTTCACGATCAATTGGGTTAGATTAGGTCTAATTGGTCAATTGAAGCTTTGGTCAAGTCCAACAATCAATTTAGAAAAAATTTGACTCATTGGTTGCAATCAATTTGGCTTAGATCAAGATTTGACCCATTTTATCTTTTTAGGTCAATTTGGGTGAACTTAGGTCAAGTGGCCAATTATGCTTGGTTTGGCTCAATTGATGGCTTGGTCAAGTTCAATCATTGATTATGGATTGGTTTAGATCAATGATGTCAATCAATTTGACCTATAGTGAATTTTGGCTTGTTTGGGTTCCATTTGGGTTAAATGTTGACTTGGTCAAAGGCTAGGTTTGACTTGGTTTGACCCATTTTGAGTGATTGATCATCCTAGGATGATTGTTGCTCACAATGTGAGGCTTAGATGAGCTTAGTTCAATCCAATATATGTTGGATTAAAATTTGGCTAAAAGAGGTCCTTTAGGTCACTTTGGGTCAAGTGAGCCTAGGTGGGTTAATGGCTTGATCAAGGCTTGATTCAAGTTTGGTTGAACTCACATATAGACTTATGATGGAAATATAAATCGAATTGTAAGTGATTTGGAGTCAAATGGGTTTTGGTTCATTTGACAATTTCAAGTCAAAAGGGTAAACATGGGTTTGACTTGGGTTAGTTTGATTTTGGTTTGATGATTATATGTTATATTTAGGCATGTGATTGAAGAAGTCACTGTTTGAAGAGAGAATCCAAGGGTTTGAATTGATTTGATAATGGTTTAGCTAAGTTCAAGGATTTGACTTAAAAGAGAATAAGTTGGATTTAAGTTAGATTTGGATTTGAGATTTAAATTTAGTTTTGGTTATTTGAATTTATATTTCATTTATATTTATGAATATAAATGAGAATATAAATGGGTTATGAGAAAATCTTTTGAGTTTGGAGTGATTTGATTTGATTTGAGCTAAGTTCATAAGATGAAATCAAAGGGAGAAAGATTTTGGGATTTGAATTCAATCATGGGTTTCAATCATTTGATTTGGAATTGATTTAAGATTTGGATTTTGGGATTGATTTATAATTTGATAAAATTTGGGTTAGAATTGATTTAAGATTTGATTTGGAATTGATTTATGATTTGAGAAAATCAATTGAGTTGGAATTGATTTAAGATTTGGGTTTTTGGAAATGATTTATGATTTGAGAAAATCAATTGAGTTGGAATTGATGTAAGATTTGATTTGGATTGGTTTGAAGGAGGGAAGCAAGGATTAGGTTCAAGCTATAGGGTAGGCAAGTCCTCCTAATACCCCTAAGGCATAACATATTCTTATGGCTAACTCTTCTAAGTCTCTAAGGTTAGGATATGTGTTCACCTAATTACTAGAAGTGTCTTAAGACTAAGTAACTCTTAGTATCTAGAGGAGTCCTATGTCTAAGATGGAGAAGTTGAAAGCTCACTCCAAAAGTGAGGTTAACATCCCTCAACGGCGAAGAAAACCCAAAATAAGCCCACTCTCTGATTTTCCTTAATGCAAGTAACAATGAGGACCTCTTTCCGTGCCTCCTTGAAACCGCAAGGGGGAATGGCAGCAAAACAAAGGCTCTCTCCTCTCTTTCTCCTCGCCAAATCAAAGAATGTCAGAGATATCGATCTCCGATAGTTCGATCCCATTGAAGATATCGATGATGTTCGCTGGCATGAGTTACAAGATAATGTCGTCGGCACAGCTTCCTATAATGCAATCACCATGCCTAACGATCTGCCTGGATTCAGCCCCAGTGTGCTGCTTGAGTTACCCATCCTCCTCATGAACATGAAGGTAGAACCCTCACCTACTACATGAATGTATGCTATGCCCTTAATCGTGAATAATGGTGGCTTGACTGCTCTGGATTCTCCAAAAGATTCTTCTAAAGGACTTATCCTCTTTGGCACCTTCGATTTCTCTAGGAATAAACCCAAGTTGAAAGAATTTATAAAAAAAAAACCCCAAAGCAATCGACTTGATTAGTAACAACATCTGACTCTTCTATTGAAGTGTTTGCTGCCAAATCTAATGGGTTTACTGAAGATGCTTCCAATGAGTTGCAATAGACAATTGATCCAAATTGCATGATACAGGCATCACAGTCTGATCATAATGGTTCTACTCCCTTGGATGCGTGGAAATAATAGTTGTAGAAATATATGTGCTTGTGCCTTTCTTTACAAGTTTCAAGACCCCGCTAATGCCCAATAGGTGTAGTGAAGAGAAGATCTCAAGACATACTCATATGCTCAATAGATGCATCAAGCCAAACAAATTATTAGATGTTGCTCCCCTATATCGAAATGCTACCGAAATTTCATCGAATTTTTGAACTTAGAAAAAAAAGAAAGAAAACTCTCCTAAATCCTTTCAACTTATAAGAGGAGAGTCAACCCTTTTGTCAAGGTTCATAATTAATCAATTTCAAATAAATTCTTGAGCTCATAACTTGGAATTGAAATGATTTTCAAGATGACCACGAGATAAATTTAAAAGAGATTAAATAATTCATAAATGAATTTGAATGGAGATTCAATGATTCATAAATAAATTAAATGCTATGCTTCAAACAAAGAAGAGATGATAACTCATTAGATCCATCATATTTGAAATAAAGTTTGAATTTCATTGATATATATATATATATATATATATATATATATATATATATATATATATATATATATATATATAAACTAAACTTGTGACATTATGCCTCACATAATTTTAGAGAAGATTTGATCTAAACATTGAAAATTTCTTATGAATTGAAACATCGACTTCAATCATGGAATTCAAATAAAATTTGTACGTGATCTTAATAGAATTCCATGGAATTTGAAAGTGTAACTTCAAGCGATAGAATGAATAGAAATAAATTGCAAACAAATTTGCATTAAGCTCCATAATTTGGTTTAAAAATGAGAGTTTAATTAAATTACTTATTTGTAAATGTGAATGGTTAGATCATTTTGATTCGTCAAAGAATTTGAAAGAAAGAAAGGAATGTTATTTGCAATACGTTTGGAATATCTATATGATCATAAATGAAACTCCTTATGTCTATGAGAACAAATAAAGCTTTTCATTGAATGTTTCCAAATGTAATCAATGAAGAATCAAATGAAAATGATTTACATTTGTATAAATACAAAATTAAATATTAAAATAATACTACGCCACCGGATCTGCAACTCTTTGTATAAGCAGATAGAAGGCGACACTAAATCAAATTCTGCACAAATGAAGGAGCTCCTTTCAATCCAAAATTAAAGAATTTCATTCTAATTATGATTTTTAAAATCAATAATTTCATTAATTAGATGAAATTATCTAAGCTATAAATACCTACATATGCTCGGACGTAGAGATTTAAAGTGTAAATTTTAATATCTGAAAAGGCTGCGTAGGCTAAGTTTGAATTAAATAAAAATATGAAATTAATCTCTTGAATTAGAAATAAAATAATCTAAATTATTAAATACACCCATATGGGCCCCGACACTACACTGAATGCTTAAACCTAGTGTCTGAGGATGTTGCGCGGGTTGCTTCCCAGTTTGGTCTTAGGAAGGTGTCCGGGTTAATAAAACCTAAAAAAAATTCAATTATTATAAGAATCTCACTTACTAAAATATCTGAGAAGCTAATTCTATCATGTGATAGTAGATCTGATCCTCTATTAGGAGCTAAACAGAGTTGACAGGATCAAAAGTTCTCAAATATATTCGATTCAAGCAATCAACTACCCCCGATAATGGTTGTGTTGAATGATGATTTCAACCGGAGGGGATACTTCTCTCAAAATGTGATTCTAATTTCAAATCAAACTAACTTAAATCAAGTATCAATCTAAAAACTGCTTAAATAAAAGAAATTCAATCATTAAAAGCTTAAAGAAAACTCAATCTATCCACTTTTTGCAATTGTTTGTTCAAGATAACAAATTAAGAAAACTCTAGCTCATAAAAGAGCTAATGTCAAATCAAGTGTTCTACTATGTTCACTCTCAATCATTCTCATGCTAAGAAGGCGTGTCCTCGACCGGTGGCATTTGGCTCCATTATGATGCAGCTATTCACCAAAGTCCTCGACGTGGTTTGGGTAAAGGCTCTATTATATTACGATCACGACTGTAGCCCGTATGTTGCCCAATAGCTCTGTCCTTTGAGTTGTGAATCATAAGATATACTTGATAGGGCAAAACCCTCATCTAGGTAGACTTAAGTTTGTCTTAGACAAACACCACCAGTCTACAAGAAATTCTTACCACGTAACCATGTTCCGATAAGGATAGTGATCAGGTGGTTACCTCCTCGACTATAGATTGACCACGATGATGGACAGAACCAGGGATCTAGACGGCACGTCATCATTCCTCCAACCATCCGCTTTAAGCTAATAATAATGAATTCTATAAATCCTAATTCTAAAATTCTAAAACTCCACATGCTGCTACTATACGCTTCGCATTTAGTGATCTAACGACTAGCCTTAATCAAAAATTCTCTCATAGCATTGAGAGGGATAATTAACTATAGGGGCTTGTGCCTATAGAAAACCTAGAATCAGATCTAAAGTCCTCACTAAATGAGGACGAAATTTCTGAGTAGTGTTTTATCCACTATTCTATCTGCCTTCTGAAAATTATACCGACATTTTAAACCATACTCTCTTTTAGCTCCATCCTTGCATCAAATCATGGCCTATATATGCATAATATTATGCTTATAATTATCGTTGGCTTTATGCCAATTATGTGAGGTTAGCTTAATGAATTCTTTATGTATTATTTTACTTTTCATGATTTTTTTAGTAATGCTTTTTTGTTTATTATTTTCTGTTGAGTTCTTTTATATTAGCCGTACATATCTTTTTGTGTTGGTGCATCTTTTTGGTATTGGCTGAATTTGCCTAAATATTTTAGATTCATTTTTAATGCTATATTTTAATGAGGTGTTACTCCGATAATATTTGTAAAACAAGATAAAGAAAAAACCTTCATCATTTTTATTTTTTGCACATAATTTTGTGTTCCAACTCCTGTAATCTTTCTTCTTTTATACATCACGGGAATTTATATTTTCACACGTAAGAACAACTTGATATATAATGCCCTCATTGGGGAGGCAGGGCGGTGCGGTGCGGTCTGTATCGCACTGTGGTATTATTTGAGGCATCTCATTTTGAGAAATCTGTGAGAAGTTTTATCTTTCAACTCGATCTAACTATCTGTAATGACGGTCAAAAAATTATGATTTAATTTTTATAAAATAAAAAAAAAATGTATATACTCCACAGCTTGGTCATATAAAAATTTTACAATTATGTTTTCATATAATTATAACTGCCCAAATAGATCTAAGTTTGTATTTAAATTAATGACTGTTAATTCAGACTCAACGAAAAATTGTTTGGATCTTATTTTAATTTTTCTTTACTTTTCAGTAAACTAAAAGGTTGTCTGCTTTGAGGAATTAATCAGAAAAGATGATACATGATTTGTATTGATATCAGTTTTAATTCACACATCTGATTGAGAAGAAACTCAGAGGAAAGATGTATACACTTTTGTTTGATTTCAAGGAGTACTTAATCAATTGAAAGAGTCAATAAAATTTGATTTACTTCAGTTTTTTATTAGATTTAAGCAAGGAAACATACTGAGCAATATCCATTCATCATACTTTTCTCAGCAAAGTAAATTTTTTTAATGAAGTAAAGCCTAGCTACAGTGAATATGTAATTATTATGTGGTAATAATATTTATGTTCTTAATTTTGCATCAATTATAACTTCTGTGTTTTGTTTTGGTTCTCCTGTAGGGTATAGATCACGATGAAGTAAATGGGACTGCGCACAGTTCATCAGCCAAAGTTTTTATGATCTACTTATAATGCTAGACTGCTTTTGAGAAGACGAGCACTTGGCTAAAAATGGCGGTTTTGTCGTTGTTTTATGCAAGCCTGAAGCATAAGTGAGAAACTTTTTTTAAAATTATTGCAACTCCTGTGGACATCAGATTTACAGACGTCGGTTGAATTGATTTAATTTCTTTGAGATAAATGATTGGATACTTATATGAGCGTTGTCTATATTAAATGTTTTCTGGCTACAATAAAATTGAATCATACGTTTGTTAGAAATTATTTGGATATTCTAACCACATATTTGTGATCTGTGAGCTCCATTAGATTTATGATGTTGAGAGCTTCAATAGAGTATCTCCATTTGCTAATCAAATGCATGATCAGTAATCGTTATTGTTGGACCACCATCGTTGGCCCTTAATCAACAACCAATGGCAACAACTCTGTTGATCGTGGCCAAGTTGTGCTCATTGGGTCCACCCAATGGTGAGATTGTTTATGCATTTTCTTAAATAGGATGAAATGAGAGTTGATTTAGTAGATTTTGACACAAAAGCTAAAAGAAGCTTATTATAAAATTTATAAATATATCTTATTCTTAAGGTTATCAATTCAGGTCAGTGGGTCCGGTTTGAGCTTGACCCGAATAGGTTTGGCATGGACCCAACGACCTGAATCTGATCTGTCTTCAACTCGATTGACTTGAACATGACCCGAATGATCTAGTTATACATACCTTCTTGGTCAAAATCAAGTCAAATTTGAATTAGCAGGTCAGCTCAAACTCAATGCAAAAATATTAAATGAGTCAATTTCTTAAACCCAATCTCGACAAGAAAATTAATCGAGTCAACCCGAGCTCGGATTTTTAGAGTTGGGTTCATGTTGGATTAATTTTTGACACCTCTAGTTATTCTACATATTATGAAAAAGTATTAGTGGAAGAAAAAAAATTTAAGATTCATAGAAAATTCAAGATCTTTGTCCACCATTTGTAAAATTAAATAAATCATCTCTGATGTTCTTTTTATTCGTAGTTTTCGCTAGCATTCTTGGTCACCTAACCCATCCTTCTATGAAGAGAATAATCTCATTGGTCACCTTCATCAATTTACGACTGACAATCACAAATGTTTGATGCTCACCATTGAACAATGTCTAACATTGACTGACACTTAATGTTTGTCAATTTTGACATCCACAAGTGTCAATATTGAAGTTAGCCTTCCCAAGTTGCCCAATCTCTTCTCCAATCAAGTGATTGATCTTGTTGATCACCTTTTGAAAATTGATGCTTATTAATGCTTGATGTTTGTCTATGTTTGATCTCCAACATCTGTTAATTGTCGATGTCCCATATCAGCCCTCCTAATCTCCCAATCTTATCTCCTTGTCATAAAAAAAATTATTCTAACCACTTGATGAATGGAATTCTATGCTCGCGATATACTTGTGCTACATCTATTATGCACCAATGTCTAGCACCTAACAATCAATGTTGCCTATCGAAGTTTGATTCTAACAAAGATATTATGCAGTTCTTCTCGATTGTTTATCTTTGTTATATGGATAATGATCTAGTTGATTACTCACAATTGTTCTGCTTCCAATATCTCCATTGATTGTTTTCTAATGTCTATTTAACATTACACACACAACTGTAAACTTCAACACATGGAAACTTCTCTTATTACAATCATAGTATCTTATTGTTTAAATATAAGGAGATTTACATACATGCCACACAATTCTTATATATTTACATATCTAACACTTAAACTTAAATTTTTACATATATAACACTCAAATTTTTAATATCACATCAAAAATACTATCATTACTCATTTTGATCAAAAAAATACTATCATTACTCATTTTGTAAAAGTAAAATGTACTTTTTTTTAAGCATAAGAAAGTATTAGATAAGTAAATATCTAACTTTAAGTATTATATATGTAAATATATAAGAATTGTGTGGTATATATATAAATCTTCCTTAAATATATTACATTCTCTTAATGCTTTATCTATTTATAAGAAAGGATGACATTTTATAATCATTCACTTAACTATTTAAATAGAACTAAGCCTTAACTTAATTATATTTGTGCAATTATACAATTCTAAGCTGCTAAAATTATTTCTGTGATCGTAGTGTATCATCCAATAACACACATATAAAATTATATGCTTTATATTACATTTTATTTTTTTTATCAGTGTTGACCTCCATGCATCGAGTCGAGCTCACAAGACAAATTCAACGAACTTCAAATGCAATAACGCTCAAATCGAAGCTAAAATATACTGGACATCACCAAAATTAGTCGGAATGACCTTCGATCAATAAACAGACTTCGCCATCATGTTCAGAAGACTGAAGTTGATCATAATATACATCTTATTAATAATCCCGACGACCAATCAAGTGGTCAAACCGGCCAATGCGAACGTATGATCGAGAAGGTCGCGACGATGTCCAAACAACATCCGTTTAGAAAATTGATCATAGCGTTAACATCAAACATTGAAACCTATAAAACAAGACTGCTCATGCTCAATTCGGACGAGTCAACACAAGCGTTGGCGTAAGAGATAGTGGGAGTTTTGAATTGACCGATTGACGCCAACTTGAACCAAACGACCTTCGTTCGTGAAATTGATTGAATCGTTGCATCCGGAACATCAAAATAATCTAAGATTGACATATATATTAACTATATGATTATGTTATCGCAAAGATCCGAATTAACGTTGATTTAATCGCTTAAATGAAAAGAGCCCTTTATAAATACCCCAATTACCTCGTGAAATATGCAAATTTTATAAATTGCACAAAATTCGATATAATTGAAAATGAACCTGATTGGGTTGCTTTATCTATATGGTGAAGCCACAAGTCCTACATACTCAATCCAATCCTCCTAGTAGGGATTGGAGTTGACAGGATTGATTACTCACAATTGTTCTGCTTCCAATATCTCCTATTGATTGTTTTCTAATGCCTGTTTAACATTACACACACAACTGTAAACTTCAACACATGGAAACTTCTCTTATTACAATCATAGTATCTTATTGTTTAAATATAAGAAGATTTACATACATGCCACACAATTCTTATATATTTACATATATAACACTTAAACTTAAATTTTTACATATATAACGCCCAAATCTTTAATATCACATCAAAAATACTATCATTACTCATTTTGATCAAAAAATACTATCATTACTCATTTTGTAAAAGTAAAATGTACTTTTTAAGCATAAGAAAATATTAGATAAGTAAATATCTAACTTTAAGTATTATATATGTAAATATATAAGAATTATGTGGTATATATATAAATCTTCCTTAAATATATTACATTCTCTTAATGCTTTATCTAGTTATAATAAAGGATGACATTTTATAATCATTGACTTAACTATTTAAATAGAACTAAGCCTTAACTTAATTATATTTGTGCAATTTATACAATTCTAAGCTGCTAAAATTATTTCTGTGATCGTAGTGTATCATCCAATAACACACATATCAAATTATATGCTTTATATTACATTTAATGTTTTTATTAGTGTTGACCTCCAAGCATTGAGTCGAGCTAACAAGACAAATTCAATGAACTTTGGATGCAACAACGCTAAAATCGAAGCTGAAATATACTGGACATCGCCAAAACTAGTCGGAATGACCTTCGATCAATAAACAGACTTTGTCATCGTGTTCAGAAGACTGAAGTTGATCATAATATACATCTTAAAATCGACATGACCAATCGATGGTCGTCGTCAATGCCACGCGCGATCGAGTCGGAGGTCGGCGATGTCCAAACGACATCCGTTCAGAAAATTGATCACATCGTTAATATCGAAACATTGAAACCTATAAAACAAGACTGCTCATGCTCAATTCGGACGAGTCAACACAAACGTCGAGCAGTCGGAAGAGATAGTGGGAGTTTTTGAATTGACATGATCTAATTTGACGCCAACTTGAACCAAACGACCTTTGTTCGTGAAATTGATTGAGTCGTTGCGTCCGGAACATCGAAATAATCTAAGATTGACATATATATTAACTATATGATTATGTTATCGCAAAGATCCGAATTAATGTTGATTTAATTGCTTAAATGAAAAGAGCCCTATATAAATACCCCAATTACCTCGTGAAATATGCAAATTTTATAAATTGCACAAAATTCGATACAATTGAAAATGAACCTGATTGGGTTGCTTTATCTATATGGTGAAGCCTTAAGTCCTACATACTCAATCCAATCCTCCTAGTAGGGATTGGTTGACAGGATTGATTATAAGTTGAGTGTTCAATCTTTATGAGAATTTGATTTATACATTTGCATATGAGCATCAAAGGTCTAAATGAAGAAATTTTATAATCAAATTCTCCAATGATGGTTTAGTTGATTGAAGACATCAATCAGAGGGATCATTATTATCAAAATATCTAAGATATTTATATTCAATAATCTCAAATTCAAACTTCTCAAAATATAAATCTAGATATGATCATTTGTTATTAAATTAATATAGTCGATAGGATCTGGAACACCAAACTAAATTATCAAACAGCTTACATACCCTAGTGATAATTGTGCTATTTATAGATTTCAATTGGAGTGGTTCAATCTCAAAATAAAATTATCAAATTATAGTATGGATATTCAAATAATTCACATCCCTAATGATAGCTAAGTTGATTGAGAATATCAACCAAATGAGTCATTATTATCAAAAAATTCAAGATATTTATATTCAATAATCTCAATTTTAAAATTCTCAAAGTATAAATCTAAATCTGATCCTCTATTATTAAATTAATAAAGTCGATAGGATCTGAAATAATAAATTAAATGATTAAGTAGACTTATCTACCCTAATGATGGCTGTGTTGAATGGAGATTTCAACTGGAGAGGATACTTCCATCAAAATATAATCACAATTTCATATCAAATTAACTTAAATCAAGTATTAGTTCAAATAAAAAATTTAATATGTCATCTAATTATAAATGCTTAAAAGAAATTTATCATCTAATACTTAAAGCAAAATAATACATTCACCTTTCACAACCGTTTGTTAGAGGTTACAAATCAAGAAAACTCTTCACAAAGGAGCTAATGTTAAGCCAAGTACACAACTATGCTCACTCTCAATTAATCTCATGCCAGTAAGGACATGATCCGTGTTTTCTATCTACATGGTTTGGCCAGTAGGCTCCACATATGATGCGGTTACGAGCAAAGTCCTCTGACTGGGTGGCCGCCATCAAATGACACTATTATATTACAGTCATGATTGTAACATATATGCTCCCCAATGGCTATGTCCTTTGAGATGTGAATCATTGAGTGCACCTGATAGGCAAAAATCCTTCTATCTAAAGTGAACTTAAACTTGTCTCCCTAGATAAATATCATCCCAGGTCTACAAGATATTTCTTGGACGACGCAACTCATGGATACTGATAAGGATTATTTGGTCAAGTTGGATTGGCTACCTCCTCTGACTAAGTAGACTAGGGACCACAAACCTTGGATGACGAAATCATGGGATCTTGATTGAGCGCATCATCATTCCCCCAACCATCCTCTTTAAGTTAATATGATGAATTTCATTAGCTTAAACTTTAAACTCTGCATGCTGCTACTATATGCTATGCATTTAGCAATCTAATAACTAGCCATAATCGAAAGTTCTATCTCAGTATTGTGAGGGGAAATTAACTATATATGCTTGTGTCTATAGGAAACCTGGAATTAGATCTAAAGTCCTCACAAAATGAGGGTGAAATCTCTAGGTAGAGTCTAATCTACTATTCCATCTACCTTCTAAAATTTGACCGACATCATTTTAAACTCTCTTAATTGAGAGGTCGGTGGCGAATTTTTGGAGTCCACAATTAGCATCTTTATAATAAATAAAAATAGAAAATATTAATTATTTGCATAATATGTTATGAATGAAACTTTTTTTTCTTAATCTATTAGTTGAGGTTCTATTTCATTCTCAGGTGTCCCTATGTTGACCTTCATGCGTGATACATCAGTCGAGTCGAGCTCAAAATTCAAATTTAACAAACCTTTGATGTAACAGCTCGTAAATTGAAGCTGAAATGCACCAAACATCACCGAAATCAATTGAAATGACCTCTGATCGACGAACATCGAAATTGGTTAAAATATAAATATTGCACAACCTGATGATCAACCAATCAAGCGATCGAGCCGTCAATGCACTTTCGAGCATATCGAGGTCAGGAGGCTGCGATGATGCCCAAATGACCTCCATTCGTGAAATTGATTTTGTCGTTAATTTTAAAATATCGAAATCTATCAAGTGAGATTGTTTGCACTCAATTCATACAAATATGCATGAATGTCGATTGGAAGAAGTGATGCACATTTTTAAGATGAAATATCGATTTGACGCTGACTTAAACTAAATGGCCTCCGATTGTGAAATGGACTTTGCCGTTGCATCCAAAACATCGGATTAATCTAAGATTGATATGTATATTTACTATGTGATTATGTCGATGTGAAACCCACATTAAGGTTGATTAAACACTTAAAAAATTAATAAAAGAGCCCATTTTATGACCTAATAACCCTAACTAGCCCTAATCGATCCTAATTCCACTATTCATCGCTTCGACTCTAGTCCGTTCACTCATTTTTCTCTCACATGCACAGGGGCTCTCGTTCAATTCCCTACGAGCCAGGAGCTCGATTTCATTCGCTCGGCTTCCTCCTATTCGTTCAGTGTCCTTAACCACAAAACCCTCTCTCTCTCTCTCTCTCTCGTTCGATGCTACTAATCGCACGAACCTGTTCCCGCTCCATCCATCTCCCCTTCAACCGCATGAACCATACCCCCCTTTCCATATCTATTTCTTCCCTCAATCGAAAAGTGGATCTCATTTTTTCCTCTCGTCCAAGCCGCATGCAAGCAAATCATATGGCTCTTCCTCCTTCCTCCTCCCTCTTCTTTCACTCTTCCCACTCCTTCCACTCTCCCCTCTTATTCAGCCCTATTTGAAACATAACTGAGACCCCGTTTGGAACAACGGGCAATGAGCCCATCCCACCGACCTAAAATCCCTCCTATTCCCCATCTTTCATTCGTCCCACGATAGCCCAACATTCTGCTGATCATCTTTCTATCTAGCCAAGGACGCATTGCTGATTTGTTTTCGCACTTCTGCCAAGTCCAACCTCCTCTCTTAACTCACGATTACATACAACAATCTTATCAATGCCTAAACGAACATCCTCACCGCCTGTGTCTATAGTGAGTATTGAATTCTATCCCATCGCTCACATTGCCAGAGCCGGACATCACTCTAGTCCCCGATTCCTCTAGGCCACTGACCTCTCTCTAAACCAAGAATCCCCATCTCTCGTCTCTCTTAGATCGCACACAGCAAGCCAAAGAGACATTACGAAGGTTCCAAGACCCCGCTAATGTTGTCATTTTGCTGTTTGGCGTGATTCAGAAGTTGGCTCTTCTCTCTAATCCTTCTCCTTGCCATAAATCGAACCCTTTGGCTGAAATTCCATAGCCAAAATCTCCTCTTTTGAAACCTCTCTTTTTCTCATCCAAAATAGGAAGTCAGACTTCAATGTGCAATTTGTGAATGTATATGAATGTAAATGTGGGAAATGGTACATATGTATACTTGTGGTTATTTTTGCAGATTTCAAGACCCCTCTAATGCCCAATAGGGTGTAGCGGGTGTGAAGACGGTTGTGATTTCGCAAGACTCAATAGGGCGTACCGAGTAAGTCAAACAAATTGTTAGATATCGCTCTCATATGTCGAAATTTTGGATTAAAAAGAAAGAAAGAACCAAGATTCATTTAAGAAAAAGAAACACAAAAAATAATGAAATAATATGGAATTAAAATTGAATTAAATAAGTCAAGTGAATATATAAAATAAATATAAATATGAGCATTCAAATAAATTCTTAAGCTCATAACTTGGAATTGAAATGATTTTCAAGGTGACCACGAGATGAATTTAAGGGATAATAAATAATTCATAAATAAATTTGAATGGGGATTCAATGATTCATAAATAGTTTAAATGTTATGCTTCAAATAAAGAAGAGATGATTGAACTCAATTAGATCCATCATATTTGAAATAAAGTTTGAATTTCATTTATATATATATATATATATATATAAACTAACCTTGTGACATTATGCCTCACATAATTTCATAGAAGATTTGATCAAAACATTGAAAATTTCTTATGAATTGAAACATAGACTTCAAGCGATAGAGTGAATAGAAATAACTCGCAAACAAATTTGCATTAAGCTCCATAATTTGGTTTCAAACTGAGAGTTTAATTAAATGACTTATTGGTTAATGTGAATAGTTAGATCATTTGGTGATTTGTTAAAGAATTTGAAATGAAAGAAAGGAGTGTTATTTGCAATACATTTGGAATATTTTTTTATGATCATAAATGAAACTCCTTATGTCTATGAGGATGAATAAAGCTTTTAAGTGATTGTTTCCAAATGTAATCAATGAAGAATCAAATACAAATGATTCTGCATTTGCATAAATACAAAACTAAATATTAAAATAACACATCGCCACCGGATCTGCAACTCTTTGTACAAGCAGACATAAGGCGACACTAAAAGCGTACTCTATTCATTTGCGAGAGGTCGATGGTGAATTTTCAGAGCTCACAAATTTTTTGGTGACTCAGTTGGGGATAGGATTCTCTTTCCATCTTTGGCTAGTCATATATGTGTTATAGTAGTAACAAAATACTTGAAAATTCAAAACAAAAAATGGTGATTTAAATGTGTGATAAATTCAAATTACTATTGTAGGAGACTTTATGTCGAATAAATTATTCTGTAGAGTATATCTTTATTGCACTATTATTTTGTATTGTAGTACCTCTGTATTTTGAAAGTATGGGATGAAATAATAATTACTAATTACTAATTCTCATCTTTCACCATTGTATAATGGATCTACAGAGCACTCCTTTCACTATCCAGCTAGGGCATGGTGCGAACATCTGCTTAGCTAACACCGACATTAACACAGGAGATGTTGGAGCTACCATTCAATTTGATAGCTTGAATTTTATATTACAATGTCTAAAATACCCGCGTCTCGTCCTAGGTCATGCAAGAAGGCCTCAGTTTACTGAAGCTCTTACTCGTCATGCTCACCAACCAGTTTAGCAACCAACCCTGTTAAAGAGTTCTTTACAAATAACTTCAATTTTTAAAATATTTGGTCAATCTGAAGCCCCTATGATAAAGAGAATCGTTAGTGGGCAAACTGTTTCTTTAATGCCTCATGGTACAACTGATTTGCCGATTGAACCTTTTGTACCTAGAAAGCATGATCATGAAGCGTTCTCCTCTAGAAGTAAATTAACCAAAAGGCAAACAAGAAAAAGAAATGTTAAGTTGAGGGCTCAGCAGATCCTGCATGAACAACCTAGTGAACAAACAATATTGTCACCATAAGCGAGTATTCCTACCCATAACCAACTTTGATAATCTAAAATGGGTAAAAAGAAATAGCTTTACTGGTGAGGTGAAACAGTCTTTCTGGACTCAACAATATCTAGATCCACCACCACAAAGGAGATAGCCTAAAACACTATCCTCTAGAATACAAAAGTTCTTAAAGTAGCCAAGAAACGAGGCTTGATGAAAAGAAAATTTCAGAGGCCTATAGTGATTGAAAATACTAAAGCTCCACCAAGGAGGTTGTCATCTCTTGTAGTAACTAGTAATTGAGCCAAGTATGCTTCGTGTGAGCATTAGAGCGTAACACTCAGACCACGTGTCCAAGAATCCACCATCGAAAGGTCCCGATGAAAGGATAAGTAGGTATGGAGGCCAAGGCCCCATAATGAAATTTTGAAGAAAGAAAGAGATATGACATCTAATGCATGCATTCATAAATCCACCTCAAAAATAACTCATCAGAAGTGAATACCTAAAAGAAGGGATATCATTGATAAAAGATATAATGGTCGACACCCTGGAGAATCCTCTGGGGGATCCCATCATTGATCAGATTCATCCCCATAAGAGAATGTTGACTTTGATCACATTCCTTTAATGGAAGAAGTGTTTATTCTCGCACACTGAACCAGAGATCCACTCGAAATGTCGATCAAATATTCATGTGCAAGAAGAAGATGATGAAGAGGACACTATGGAAGTGGAAGTCATTTATATGGTCAGAGATATAGATGAATTTTTTTGCTCAGCATCATTAGCAACATGAATCTAAGGAGCTTGAACCTTAATTCAATGTTTATGAAGGAGAGTCTTCACAGAAAGAAGTAGAAGATGGATCACCAATCTCTACTGAAGAGAAAGAATATGAAGATCAAAATGAGAAAGAGATCATGGGTGTTGAAGCTGTTTATATGATTGAACCATGAAATGATCAGCCTGGTACATGCTTTTATATTCAGAGTCATTGTTTAGCAAGCAACAACTATCCTACAAAAGCACAAGGAGAAGGAAAGTCAAGTTCTTTCCCTGAAGATGAGCGGGAGAACAACAACAAAAAATAGAGAAATAAGAAGAGCATGTATTGATTGATGTCGTGGCGCTAACTAGAGAGGAAAGACAAATGCAGCATCAAATGAAAGTCAAAGATAAGAAAATTGCACAGCTTGGTACCAAGATGAATAATATGATGAAATAAAGAATATCACATTAATTGTAGCACCTATTTTGTCTGCTAATCAATAACTAGTTAATAATACAACCTCTAAATCAACAGCCACTCTAGTTACTCAGGTTCCTGCAGTACATGCTACACCTAAAATGAGGAATGAAGTTAACCAACTACCTCTTCAGTTGATAATTTAAAATATGACTAGCACACTGAGACGGTAACATCTGCTCATATATAAATAATAATTAATGAAAAGATAAAGAAAGTTATAGCTTTAGAGCAAGCTAAAAAGTTGGTGAGTAAGGGTCGCCCTTACCCAACTGAATATGATTAAGTGTCGTACCCAAAAGGTTACTCAATGCCAAAATTTAATACTTTCAGTGGGCTTGGTAACCCAAACATCTAGCCCAATTTAAGGCTACTTGTGGTAACATGAGGAGGAATGATCTTTTCTTATCTTAATCAAGAACTTACTTGCTTTTGAGTGGTATCGAATTATTGAATGATTCGGTTTAAACCTTTGTTGAGTTAGAGATAATATTCATGAAGAGGTTCGCCAGTGCAACCGAGAAAATAAAAATTGTTGACCTTGTCTTACTAAAAAGGAGAAAAGATGAGTCAGTGATAAAATTCATAAGTCATTGGCATAATCTAAGTATGAAATGTGAGCAATACTGGAAGAAGAACATGTGATCCAATTATTAATGGGCAATATAGATGATAAAATGACACCATTTTTATGATGTCAATTATAATATTCCATGACTTGCTTGATAGGGTGGCCAAATTTAAAAATTTGAATAGCCCTAAGTCTGAAATCTATACAGATAAATCAAAGAAAAATAAGCCTTCAAACTTAAGAAGAAATGAAACTCATGCCGCTTCCTATAGCTCAAGTAGTGAAAATGAGTAATATATAATGTGGATAAAGAAAATAGCCAATGTACAATGATGATAAAGGAAAGAAGCTTGTCCATTCTAATCCAACCAAAATTGGTGTTGGGAGGCAATGATAAACCTCAGACTTTTTCAAGTGGTGAAGAGCGTCCAAAATAAGCAACAAGAGATGATGATGAATGCGGCCATCTCTTAAGAAAAGATGAACAAAGAATATTCCTTTATAAGGGATAGAGTAGTTAAATTATTTCGGTAAGCAGTCAAATGGTCTATAATTACTAGAAATTAAAAGGCTTGGAAAAGCTCATCAAGTCAATAATCCAACTTACTATTCCTATCATTGGAAGATCAATCATCCTATTGAAGATTGTTATGCCTTCAAAGATTGGCTAGAAAGGAAGTATCGGTGAGGCGAATTTACATTATCCAGCAGTGTTCTAATCAACTCAAAAAGAGAGTCTACAGGATAATTACGTCCTCTTCCATATCATCCATTAAAGATAAAAAAGAAAGAAAAATTAATTCAGACTAAAGAATGGGAAACTGTAGTCTTTAAGAAGATCGTGAAAATGTTGAAGCAGCTAAAAGGTGTCCCTAGTGTTAAGTGGAAATCACCACTTGAACCTATATTGGACTTAAAATAGATGCTTAAATAAAGTATTTAGGCTTCTCAGTGGCATTTTGATAAGGCTACTTCACCACAACTCGAGAAATAATCCACTAAATGCAGGCCTCATAAATCAAAGAATTTGGCTAAGAAAAAGAAGATCAAGAAGGAAAGTACAACTCAAAAGATTATTAATAATTTAGAGGAGTATCACCAGTCAAGATGACCATTTAGGCTTGTAGTCTATACCTAAACTTCATATTGTTGAATCAGATGAAGAAGATAATGGTGAATCTTGTCTAGTGGAGACATGTTGAATCATTTATGTGATATAGATGTTCTTCAGCATCAGTTGCTCCAAAATGATAAGGGTAGTCAGACAGACTCGACAAACCCATCAAAATTCTTATAAAAAAAATAAGAAAAACTTGAGGAGTTAACAACTATATTTTGTCTAATGACTTGTTTATTTTTAGAATGAGCTCTCAACCCCTTCATCTTAGACATATGACTCTTCTTATACACTAAGAGTTTTTTAGTCATAAGACACTTCTAGTGATTAGGTAGACACTTAACCTAACCCTAGAGACTTAGAAGAGTTAGCCATGGGAATAGGTCATGCCATAGGGGTGTTAGAAAACCTACCTACCCTGTAGCTTGAACTAAATCCTTACCTCCTTCTTTCAAGTCAAACTTCAAATTCAAACCAACTTCAAACTCAAATCAGTTCAAACTTAATTGATTTTTTCAAACCTTAAATCAATTCCAAAAACCTCAAATCATGAATCAAATCTCAAATGATTGAAACCCATGATTGAATTCCAAAATTCAAAATCCTTCCTAAGTCACTTTGATTTCATCTTATGGACTTAGCTCAAATCAAATTTGCTCAAATCAAATCCAAATCAATTCAAATTCAAGAGATTTTCTCATAACCCATTTATATTTTCATTTATATTCATAAATATAAATGAAATATAAATTCAAATACCCAAAACCAATTCAAAATTCAAACCCAAATTAAATTTAAATCCAACCTAAACCCTTTCACGTCAAATTCTTGAACTTAGCCAAATCAAACTCAAATCAATTCAAACCCTTGGATTTCTTCATGATTCAATCAATCCTTCAATCATGAAACCAAATATAAATCACTTGTAAATGGATTTATATTTCAATCATAAGTCCATATGTGAGTTCAACCAAACTTGAATCAAGCCTCGATCAAGATAATTGACCCACATAGGCTCAGTTGACCCAAAGTGACCTAAAGTACTTTTTTGAGCCAAATTTCAATCCTACCCAAATTGGATTGAACTAAGCCCACCTAAGCCTCACATTATAAGCAACAATCATCATAAGATGATCAATCACTCAAATTAGGTCAAACCAAGTCAAACTTAGCCTTTGACCAAGTCAACCTTTGACCCAAATGAATCCTAAACTAGCAAAATCCACCATAGGCCAAATTGATTGAAGCCATTGATCAAAACTAGTTTATAATCAATGTTTGAACTTGACCAAGTCATCATTTGAGCCTAACCTAACCCAATTGGCCACTTGACCCAAGTTGACCCAACTTAACCTAAAAAGTTAAAATTGTCAAATCTTGATCTAAGACAAATTGATTGAAACCAATAGGTCAAGTTCATTCTAAATCACTTGTTGAACTTGACCAAAGCCTTAATTGGCCAACTAGACCCAACCTAGCCCAATTGACCATGAACCAACTTGACCTAAAAGGTCAAATCAAGCCAAAATCTAACCAAACCAAAATTGATTGAAACCAAATATTATAATACATTTAAAATGACCAACCAAACCTAAACTAACACATAACTTAACCTAATTGGGTTAAACGGATCAAATTAGTCAACTTAGCCCATTTGATGTAAATGAAGTCAAATTAACCAAAACTAAATATAAATCAAATTAAATCAAACCAATGATACCAAATCACTCCAAATGGCCACATGAACTTGACCCAACCCTTGGTTTGACCCAATTTGACCATTGGTCAACTTGACCCAAGTTGACCCATTTTGACCTAAATGGGTCAACATGAGCCAAATGATATCAAATTAACTCCAAATTCATTGAAATTTGGACCAACCCAATTTCAAACTATTACAAATCTACCCAATTTAAAATCAAAGATAAATGACCATTTTACCCCCAGGTCAAGGGGTAACATATGGCCAATTCCACTTGGAAATTGGTCATATCCTTTTCATGGCCACTTGGCACCCTCTTAGTGGACCAAATGGACATTAATGAGAGTGGTGCACATGACCCAATGGGTTTGGGTTAGCCAAACCAACCCAAAGCCAAAATTGACCCCTCCACTTGGAAATGAGCACATGGATCACCTCCATACTCTCATTCTCCACATGTGCAACTCCTTACCACCTCTCCTCTGCCAAAATCGAATCACACGGCAGCCCTAACCACCTAACAAACTCAATCAATCAAGTCAATTGATCCAAAATGGAAGGGAGGCTCATGACCGTCCGATCCTTATAGGGGGAGATATACTCCCCCTAATTCTACTTCATTCCACATCACTTGCACTTGATTGAGCCATAGGAACCCAGAGCAACCTTATCTAAGTTCCTCCAAGCTTCCTCAAGCTCTTTCAAATTCTCTATTTTCGGATTTCTTCAAAGCCAAAATAGGGGAGCTCATTGAAAATTCCACTTTGCTCAATTCACCACCAAAAGCCAATTCCTCTTACAAGCACCATCAGATGACCCAATCAAACTCACCCAAGTCAAATCCCAAGCACTCAAGCCACGGGAAGGAGGGGTTTGACCAAAGCCACAAGCACTTGAAGCTCATCTTGGTCAATAGGAGGATCCACTTGATCTTAAGCCTTCAAACCTTCAACAAGGTTTTGTCTCCACCAAACGAAGCTACCTCAATATTTGGGAGCACCGGTGATAGCCTTTGGTGAGGTATGCCTCAAAACTGAGCTTAGGCTAGATTTTCTTTGGTTCTTTGTGAAGAGAAGTGTGATCCTAATTGAAATTGATCATTGGATGTTCTTCCCCACACCTCTTGATGGTGTGGGTTGAATCCCTACTCAATTGAGCTCAAGTGAACTTGGATCAAGCCCTGGAGGATGGATGACCCCCATCTCCCATAGGAGAGAGCAGGGATGAATCATGGACCATCCATCCCACATGTTTTGGATGGATGATCCTGATTAAATGATCTAGGTTAGATGATTAATCCATTTAGAAACTGGTTTAATTAATCCCCGATCTTTGATTGACAACAAGGAAAAAAATGCTTAGTGCCGTGACTATGCAGATGTGATAACTTAAATAACCAATCACACGCGTGGAAAGCTCCGGTCCATGTATACGATAGGATTAGTTATATAATTAAGGGATTTAATTACCTAATAATCACTGAAACTTCAAATATTCATAATTAAATGTAGAGAAATCAAAAATGAGGGCTCATTCTAAAGATAATTCAGTGAGGAATAATATAAAATTATTTCTAATTGATTTTGAATAGTGGGTTTTCCTTAATTTAGGTTTATTTAAATCTTAATAACTCTAATTACTCCCTAATGATTTCATTAATTAATTCCAAACTTTTAGGCATCTTTTGGGAGATAACCTCTGCCTCTCTTAATTTTCTTGGAATTTATTAATGGGCTAATTAGAAAAATTAATTAATAAATCATAATCACTCTATTAATATAATTAATGGTAATTAAGCATGTGAATAATGGTTTAATCATTTAATTAATATAATTAAACATTGTTTAAGGGATCAGAAGATTTATAGAATAATTTTGGGATATTTTCCTTAAGCTATTCCTTAAACCCCCTTTCTTCCTTAATCCAAGCCTAATTAAGGGTTAATTCACTAATAACCTTCTTAATTAACTTAATCAAATTTTCAAAATCAATCTAAACTTAATCAATCCTTTATTGGGTAGATACTTATGTGTTCAATAACCTAAGTAAGCTTAAGAAAATCAAATCCAACCTACATTTGTGGGAAGGTTTATGAAAGTACTTAATTAAACCCTTTAGCTTAATTAATCATCAATTATGAGCCAATTACATTAGGCCCTTTCTTTCTTAGGGTGCATTGCTAATTTAAATTCAATATGGTTTCACGTCATATGTTGGCTCACAATTATTTGAATAATTATATTAAGGAGGTGTAGGTAAGGGGTAATTAATGAACTTAATTTACATCCTAACCTAAACAAAATATAAAATCAACTTAATGGTTCTAAAAATTAAAATAAAATATCACACAAATGTGGGAGATGGGTTAGGACCAGCAAACCTTTTGACATTTCCTAAAATCAAATCAAACTCAAAACAAAACTAAAAAATTTCTTTAAATAATTTTGATTCCTTTAAATGATCTTATTCCATAGGATTGTCTTTAGGAATTAATTAAGATGAATGAAATTACATGCTTACATCACTTTATTTCTTTTCTTGCATGCTAAATGTGTATGTCATATGAAAATCATGCATTCATTTCTTTTGAAAAATCAAATTAAAATGAAATATTTCCTTTATGTCAAATTGCATGTTTTAGCTAAAGTAAGAATATGAATGGCTATTATCACTAATAAATCTAAAATTATTTTCAAAACTTAGAAATCAAATATTACAAATGAAAGGTATGCTACTTATAATTACTTATAAGCTTGCATGTGAGTATAATATAAAATGTGCATTATGTGACTTTTCCTTCTCTTCTATTTTAACATAGTTTTGAATAGGATTTGTAAAGTGTATAGTTCATTTAAAAAGAACATAACACTTGCTTTTATCATTTAAGAGGGACCTTCACATTTACACATGTAAATTGCATAACTGAATCAAAATAAACAAACATAATCTTTTTGCATGATTCTTTTTCTATTCATTTCTTTTTATACATGCACATGTATTTAAAAAAAGTGGTATATTAGTCTAGACATCCTGGGGTTATGAGGCTTTAAGTAGCCCCAAGTAAGTTTTATACTTTACACCCCTGGTGTATAAAATAATGGTGTTGTATGTCTTTCATACATGTAAAGGTGTATATGAATAATGGATAAAAGAACCCCTCTTTTCTACTTAACAAAATCATGCATACATGAACTATTCCAAATTTTCTTAAGCAACATCTCTTAGCATTCATCATTAAGGTGTGCTAACATTTCCACTTGCATGTATAGATATGCGTATGATTCATCCCTGTGTATGTTACACATGTTGGAAAGAAATAAAGTGTTGTGTGTTTTGTGATAGTAATTCACTTTACTTAATCTTAAAATGACTTTCTCTTTGAATATGTTTGTTTAGGAAAATCTAAACTTAGATTAATTTAAAAACATAATAAAATATTCACTAAAATAAAAATCATTAATGAATCTACTTTAAAAATTACTTAAGGTCGGGAGGAAAGAGAAGTCCTCTTCTCTTTTTCTCTCTTTACATCACTTAGTAATTAAATATAGGTTCATTCAAACCAAATCAAATCATCAAATAAAATCAACTGAATTAACTAAATCACTTAAATGAAACCACCCTCTAAGTTGAACCCTTTCATACTTAGGAAATTCTAACCTTAAAGCCTAGCTAAGATAACCACATAAGCCTTAAATGGCATACACATTAGGCTAAGTCACTATTTCTAGTCTTATGTTAGGGCGGTGCATGGTTTGATGCTTGATTTTATTTTATGATATAATATTTTAGTCTAGATGTTAGGGTGTATGTGCGTAGACTGAATGGTAGGATGATCTTAGTCTAATCATTTTCTTCTACAGGGGATTATGCTTAAGGGGTGTTGTAATAAAAATATAAATACTTTTGTTATGCATGTTTCTTATACCCCTATGCATAATCCAAAATATGCCAGGTGGACTTGGTTACCCATGTGTGGAGTTGAGTCCAATTTATTCATATACATGCTTGGGATTGTGTGGTTTATTTAGCTAATCTCTATTTTACAAGTTTTAGTTAGATTTACTTTTTCCCATTTTTATGTAATTTTGTAATTAAGATTTGGAATGATTGCTATGGGGGATTAGGATGAACATTGGTCATAAAACTATATCTTATTCACCATGTGAAGCCTTTAGAGCAACCACATTCCAACCAACCAAAAGAAGAAAGAAGAAGAAAGAAAGAAGAAAGAAGAAAGAAGAAATGAAGAATGAATACTCCCATAACATGAATTCCTTCTTGATTTTAATTAATTCATTTGTAATTCAGGTTGTATAAGGGTAGAGCTAGGCTATCCAATTTATTTTTGGATTTGTGCGGTGGAGCCTGACCACAAAAGGCCTTTTATTCTTTTGTGTTAGCTTTATAAATTATTTGATGTTTGTTTAACTTGTGCATTTAGATGACATTTCCTAGTTTCTTTCTTACCTTGATGAATGGCCTATATGAGATTAGGCTCTTAGAAAAAATAAATTTTCCATCCAATTAATCAAAAACTAAAAATTAAATAACTCATAACCTCACCTAAAGTTTAGGTTATAAAATAAGATAAAAGATTTAGCAACCCCTTAGTTGGATGTTGTATGCTTTCACATTATGCATAAAAAAGCATCTTACTTCACTCTTATTATGGAGGGCTTCCACTTTTTCCAGGGAACTTGGCTTGACCTTTGAGAGCCATGGTGGAAATACACCTCCTTTTTTTAGGGCCCATAATTCAATTTCTCATGCATTAAGCATATGAATTCTATAGGTTGTGTCAAATCAATTGTCCAAAATTGAAAATAAAATATAACAAAAAATTTCATTAGATTTAAGTCATTAATCATGCCCTACATGATCTAGTCTCTTAGAGAGTGTGTTTAAGGACTTAGTCTCTTTCTAAATAAACAACTACCTAGCTATCTTGCAAAAGCATATGACTTGACTACATTTATTTAAAATCGTAGGAGGAGTTAGTTTGCAGCCACCCCCAAGCGATTGTAAGTCCAACAGTCGGGTGATTTATCCTCTCTTATGAGGGAAACTAAATACCCATTTTTGCCTTAGATTTAGGTCATGCTTCCTCGCCAAAGCTCCCTAGATTTAGGTTCAGGTTGCTACTTCCCTTGTGCTACAAGCATAAATCCTCACCTCTTAGGCATTTCCACGATCTTGTGTTGTGGAATTGTAAGCCTAGATTTCTAATAAAAATTCAACTCAAATAAATAAAGCACTTAAATTTCAAAAATATAAAGCCCAACCATAGGATAGTTTGGGATGCTTACTAGGCTTCCTAGTATCATGAGCATCCCTTACTTATCTTCCTTTGGTTTTGATAATAACTCCCTCCTCTTGATCAATCCCCCTTGATCTTCTAAAAATAAACCAATTGATTGATAGTCCTATCTTTGAAATCTTTGGAGACAATGATCATTTACCTTAATCGAGAGTATTCTTAAGAATCTCATTCCTTAAGATGTAATTAACTATGGGGGCTTGCCTCCATAGGGAACTTAACGAAATTGATTTAAAATAAATTATGCTTTACTTTTCCATGTAAAGTAGGGGAAGAATCTTTGACACATCCGAAGAACCATAGTCCTTAGGAGCCCATATTAAGGTGATTAGGTCCATTAGGATGGTGATTTCTGTCTCAGAGATAGTACATCATTCCTCAATGTTATATCTGATCACCCTAATAAGAACATCTGTGGATCTACGTGATGTCCAACATAAAAAAATTGTTTATTTTTTTCCTTCTATTTTTCTCAAAAAAAGATAAATAGATGAAGGATGAAAATAAATAATTTCACCACAGATTTTTCTGGTGACTCCACTGGGGAAGGTTCCTCTTTCCATCTTTGGTAAATGATCATTGCCTCCAAGTATCGATAGTGGATTTGTATTTTTTATGAATTCACTATCTTTCTTTTCGTTGGCACTTAGTTCATTTCATCCTTAAGCTAAGCTAGCTAACATCTTGTAGGTTTTAGGACCTCACTCCGTGTGGGTCTTAAAACCCTATTTAGTTTCCCCAATAGGTGAAAATAAAAATTTAATGAAAAGAAATTACTAAATACTTCCTTCTTACCAATTTCATGGTAAGAAAAGGTTCATAAAAAATTAAAAAAATAAATCCTTTATAAAAACATCAATTTCCAAAAAACACTTTTTCAAAATGCACATAATAAAATGTTTTGCACAAAAAATCAACCTCATCTAACAATCTTCATGATTGTTATATGTAGGATCTTTTCAAAAATGAAATTGAAAATCATATTTTTCAAAACCATAATTGAACATCTTTATTCAATTTAATTGAATGAAGATTTCATTTTCAAAAACAAAATCAACAATCATCCTTTTTAAAAATTAAAATCCAAAATCATATTTCAAAATCACAAATGAACATCCTCATTCAATTTATTGAATGAAGATTTCATTTTCAAAACAAAATCAACAATCATCTTTTTCCAAAAATAAACTCAAAAATCATATTTTCAAAAAGCATAAATGAATATCTTCATCCAATTTATTGAATGAAGATTTCATTTTCAAAAAACAAAATAAACAATAATCTTTTCAAAAATAAAATCCAAAATTGTATTTTTCAAAAGCATAAGTGAACATCTTCATCCAATTTATTGAATGAAGATTTCATTTTCAAAATAAAATCAACAATCATTTTCAAAAATAAAATCAACAATAATCTTTCCAAAATAAAATCAACAATCATTTTTAAAAATAAAATCAACAATCATCTTTTAAAATTCAAACACATTTGGATCTTTCATTTAGCATACCCAAATTTGCTAAGTGAAGATCCTCTTTTCAAAAATCAAAATCAAAATCAAAATCAAAATTAAAACATATTTGGATCTTTCATTTAGCATACCCAAATTTGCTAAGTGAAGATCCTCTTTTCAAAAATCAAAATTGAAACATATTTAGATCTTTCATTTAGCATACCCAAATTTGCTAAGTGAAGATCTTCTTTTCAAAAATCAAAATCAAAATCAAAATCAAAATTAAAACAACATATTTGGATCTTTCAGTTAGCATGCCCAAATTTTTTAAGTGAATATCCTCTTTAAAATCAAAATCAAAATCAAAATCAAAATTGAAACAACATTTGGATCTTTCATTTAGCATACCCAAATTTTCTAAGTGAAGATCCTCTTCTTAAAATCAAAATCAAAATCAAAATCAAAATTGAAACAACATTTGGATCTTTCATTTAGCATACCCAAATTTACTAAGTGAAGATCCTCTTTTCAAAAAATCAAAATCAAAATTGAAATAACATTTGGATCTTTCATTTAACATACCCAAATTTGCTAAGTGAAGATCCTCTTTTCAGAAATTAAAATTAAATCAAAACTAAAATTCAAACAACAGTTGGATTTCTTTAGCATACCTAAATTTGCTAAGAATCTTCTTTTCAAAAATCATCAAAATAAAATACATTTGGATTTCCTTAGCATACCTAAATTTGCTAAGAATCCCCTTTTCAGAAAAAAAATCAAAACGCAAAACAAATTTGGATTTTCTTAGCACACCTAAATTTGCTAAGAACCCTCTTTTCAAAAATAAAAAACACATTTGGATTTCTTTAGAATACTAAATTTGCTAAGAATCCTCTTTTCAAAATTCATGAAAAATAAAAAGCACATTTGGATTTCTTTAGCATACCTAAATTTGCTAAGAATCCCCTTTTCAAAAAAAAATCATCAAAACAAAATACATTTGGATTTCCTTAACATACCTAAATTTCCTATGAATCCTCTTTTCAAAAAATCATAAAAAAAAACACATTTGGATCCTTTATTTAGCATACCCAAATTTGCTAAGTAAAGATCCTCTTTTCAAAAATAACAAAATATTTGGATTCTTCATTTAGCATATCTAAATTTGCTAAGTGAAGATTTCATTTTAAAATTCACACATGGCTCACAAACAAGCAAATAAAAGAAGAAGAAAATTATTTTCAAACACCTTACTTAGCATACCCAAATTTGCTAAGTAAATTCCAAAATCACAAATCAAAATAAAATCAATTGACCCTTTTGTGGTGAAAATATTCTATACATATATGCCTTCATCTATCTCCTTTTCTTTTTATGGAAAAGAAATATAAAAGAAAATAAAAATATATACAATACATCTTATTTAGGACACCATGGGATCTGTAGATGTTCTTATTGGGGTGATCGGGTATGACATTAAGGAGAGGTGTACTATCTCGAGAGATAAAAGTCACCACCCTACAATAGACCTAATCATCTTAGTAAGGCCTCATAAGGACTATGGGTCTTTGGAATGTACTAGAGATTCTTCCCTACTTTATGAAAAGTAGTGGTTTATTTTAAATCAATTGTTCCCTGGGCAAGCCCTCATAGTTAATTACATCCTAAGGAATAATTCTAGAATACTCGACAAGATAAATTTGATTATTGTCTCCAAATATTTGAAAAGGTAGGACTATCGATTGTTTTATTTTTTAGAAAGTCAAGTGGATCGATCAAGAAGAGGGAGTTCTTATCAAAGTCAAATGAAAATAAGTAGGGATTCTTAAGATACTAGGAAGCCTAGAAGCACCCCAAACTACCCTATGGTTGGGCTTTACATTTTTGAAATTGAATTAATGTGTTTGAGTTGAATTTTTATTAAAATTTTAAGGCTTATGATTCCATGACACAAGATCATGGAATTGCCTAAGAGATGAGGATTTATGCTCATAGCCCGCAAAGGAAAGTAGCAACCTCTGAACCTAAATCTAGGGAGCTTTGGCGAGGGCCAAAAGCATGACCTAAAATGGGTATTTGGTTTACCTCCACAGAGAGGATAATCCAACTAGACTTACAACCTCCTGGGGGTGGCCACCAACTAACTCCTCCTATAATTTTAAATTCATGTAGGCAAGTCTTATGTTTATGCAAGATAGCAAGGTTGTTATTTATTTAGAAAGATACTAAGTCCCTAAACACACTCCCTAAGAGACTAGATCATGTAAGGGCATGAATAATGACTTAAATCTAATGCAAAAATTTTCATATATTTTATTTTCATTTAGGACAATCATTTGACTCAGGCTATAGGATTCATATTCCTACTGAATGAGAAATAAGATTATGGGCCAAAATTAACAAGATAAGGAGGTGTGTTTTCACCATGGCTTTCATAGGTCAAGCCAAGTTCTCTCGCAAAGATGAAAGCACTCCAATCAAGAGTGAAATAATATGCTTTTATGCATGATGTTAGAAAAGAAAGTACACATCCTGCTAAGGGTTGCTAATTCTTTTATCTTGATTTTAACTTAAGCTTTAAGTGAGGTTATGAGTTGTTTATTTTATATTTTGAGTTGATTAATTTGGTAGAAGATTTATTTTTTCCTAAGAGCTTAATCATCATCCAGGTCATACATCAAGCAAGGAAGAAACTAAGAAAACATGTCATTTCTAATGCACAAGCTAAACAAAATATCAAACATTTTATAAAGCTAACAAAAGAATAAAAGGCCATTTGTGATCGGGCACCACCGTACAAACCCAAAAATAAATTGGGTAGCCGAGCTCTACCCTTATACAACCAGGATTATAAATAAATTAATTACAATTAAGAAAAGAATTCATGTTAGGGGGGGGTGCGGGTCTTCATTCTTCATTTCTTCTTTCTTCTTCTCTTCTTCTCTTCTTTTCTTCTTTCTTCTTCTTTTATTCTTCTTCTGGTGGTTGGAATGTGGTTTCTCCAAAAGCTTCACATGGTACATAAGATGAAATCTTATGACCAATGTTCATCCTAATCTCCATAACAATCATTCCAAGAATCCTAATTACAAAAGTACATGAAAAGAAAAAGTAAATCTAACTAACACCTACAAAACATAGATTAGCTAAACAAACATACAAATCCCAATCATGTATATTAGACTTAGCACCCCACACATGGGTAACCAAGTCCCCCTAGCCTATTGGATTATTCTTAGGGGTATAAGCACCTGCACAGCAAAAGCATTTATATTTTTATTTATTAAAATGCCCCTTAAGCACAATCCCCTGAAGAAGATAATGATTAGACTAAATCATCCTACCATTCAGTCTACACACATACACCCTAACACCCAGACTAGAAATACATCATAAAAAATAAAGCATTTAAACCATGCTAACCTAAAGCTAGAAGTGGTGACTTAGCCTAATGTGTGTGCCATTTAAGGTTTATGTGGTATGCTTAGCTATGGGTTTAAGGTTTAGATTTTCTAAGTCTGAAAATGTTCAACTTAGAGGATGGTTTTAATTTGAGTTATTTAGTTATTTTGGGTTAATTTTATTTTGTATTTTTGATTTGGTTTAGGTGAATCCTATAATTAATTTCTAAGTTGTAAAGAGAGGGAAAAGAGAAGAGAGCTTCTCTTTCCTTCCCTACCTTAAGTAATTTCTAAAGTAGATTCATGTTTGATTTTGTTTAATGAATATTTTCTTATGTGTTTTAGTTAATTCTAAGTTTAGAATAACTCTAAACAAACCTATTCAAAAGGAAATACATTTTAAGATTAAGTAAAGTGAAATAATATCACAAAACACACACCACTTTATTTCTTTCCCAACATATATAACATGCATGGATGAATCTTATATATATATATACATGCAAATGAGAATGTTTAGCACATCTTAATGATGAAATCTAAGTAGTGTTACTTAAGAAAATTTGGATGCTTTATGATGCATGATTTTCATTAAGTAGAAAAGGGGGTATTTGTTTATCCTTTATTCATATGCACATGGGTATGTATGAAAGGCATAAGTGAGTACGACGCTATTGTTAGCACTAGGGTGTAAGGTACAAGACCTACTTAGGGCTACTTAAAGCCTAGCAACTCCAGGATTGTCCAAACTAATATACCACTTTCCTTAAATACATATGCATGTACAAAAGAAATAAATAGAGAAAGAGAGATGCAAAAGTTTACATTTATTTGATTTTTGGTTTGGTTGTTTTAATTTATATGTGTGATATGAAATTCCTTCTTAAGTCATGACATAGAGTGTATAGGAATGGATTTGAGCATGTGTTATGTCCTTTTCAAATGAACTATACACTTTGCCAATCCTATACAATTTTATGTTAAGAAAGAGAGGGAGAGTCAAAGCCACATAATAAATATCTTTATATTTCTCACATGCAAGCTTATAAATAATTATAAGTAGCATACCTTTCAGTTTTTATGTTTGATTTATAAATTTTAAAAATAATTTTGAATTTAATAGTGATAATAGCCATTCATATTCTTACTTTAGCCAAAACATGCAACTTGACATAAAGAAAATATTTCATTTTAATTTTGATTTTTAAAAGGAATGAATGTATGATTTTCATATGACATACACATTTAGCATGTTAGGAATGAAATAAAGTGATGAAAGTAATGTAAGTTCATTCACCCTAATTATTTCCTAAAGACAATCCTATGGGATAGAATTATTTAAAGCAAATCAAATTTGTTTTAAGGAGAGTTTGAATTTTGTTTGAGTTTGATTTTGATTTGAGAAATTTGAGATGAGTTTGCTAATTCTAACCCATTCCCACATGTGTATGTTATTTTGTTTAATTTTTAGGTGATTAGGTCAATTTTATGTTTTAATTAGGTTAAGGTGTACATTAAGTGTATTAATTACCCTTACCTTATACCACCTTAGCATAGTTAACCAAATAATTATGAGACAAAGATATGAAATAAAACCACATAAAGAATTTAAATCAGCAATGCACCTAGGAAGAAAAGGGCCTAATGCATTTGGCTCATAATTAATGATTAATTAAACTAAAGGGTTTAAGTTAAGTACTTTCATAATCCTTCCCACACATGTGGATTAGGTTTTGAATTCCTTAAGCCACTTAGGTTATTAAACACCTAAGCATCTACCCAAGATGGATTGATTAAGTTCTGGAATATTTTTTGAAAATTTTATCAAGTTAATTAAGTATTTAGTGGATTAACCCTTAATTGAATTTAGATGAAGGATGAGAAAGGGGGTTTAAGGAATAGCTTAGGAAAAATATCCCAAAATTATTTCCTAAACCTCCTGATCACTCAAAAAAAACTTAATTAACTTAATCAAGGGATTAAACCACTATTCACACACTTACTTAGGCTTAATTACATTAAGAGGGTAATTAATGATTCAATAATTGATCCCTCTAATTAACCCATCAATAAATACCAAGAAAATTAGGGGAGGCAAAAGTCATCCACCTAAATGCACATGAGAAGTTTGAGATTAATCAGTGGGATAATTAGGGAGTAATTAAGGTTATTAGGTTTTCATTAAAATTTAATTAAGGAAAATATACTATTTAAAATCTAGTGAAATTAATTTTAGAATATTCTCCTCTAAATTATCTTTCCACTGCTTTTTACCTTATATTTTAAAGATTTTTCTAGAATCAACTATGCAATTATGAAGATTCAATGATTAAATAAATAATTTAATCCCATCGCCATGGAGGTCGATGCGATGCACGCTTTCCATGGTACAATGGGAGGCTATTTAAGTTGTTATCATCATACATGTGGCTACGTGCTTTCTCTCCATCCATCCAATCAAGGACTGGGCGGCTGAGATTAAGCCTACGATATTAAAGGATTAAATCAAATATCCTACGCATGTTGATCATGGCTGTTCATCCAAAATACACGGATGGATAGCCCATGATCTATCCTTAATCTTCCCTGTGGGAGATGGCCACCGTCCATCTTCTAAGGGAAGATCCGAGCTCGATTGAGCTCAGATTGAAACCAAATTCAACCCACACCATCTAAGAGTAAAGGGGAACACATCCAATGGCTCAATTTTCATGAGGAGAGAACTTTTCACAAAGGACCGCACCATGGCTAAATTAAGCTCGGATTAAAGTCATACCTCACCTCTGAGGCTATCACCGGTATGAAGCTTCCTCTAGTGGAGATGAAGCCTTGTTGAAAGTTTCAAGCCATGTTGAGTAGATCTCTCTAAGCTTCTCCTTCAAGGCCTTGATCAAGAGCACCCCTCCCTTACCTTGAGAACTTGGAAAAGGTTTGAAAGTTCGATTAAGTCCTTTAATAAAGCTTGCAAAGGAATTAGCTTGATATAAAGTGATAGTTGGATTTTCACTTGAGCTTTCACTAAGAAAGACAAAATGGGAAATGGGAGATGGTTAGAAACCTTGGGGGATCTTGAAATCATCTCCACTGAATTCCTATGCTTCAATCGAATAGAGTAGGATGAAATTCAAGTGAAATTAGGGGGAGTATATCTCCCCCTAGGTGAATCGGACGGCTACAAGCTTCCTTGCCATTTTGATCCAATACACCTCCTTGAGTGGGTTTGTTAGGCTGTGAGAGGTGGCATGGCATTCAATTTGGTCAGAGGAGTGGAGTGATAAAGCTTGCCATGTGCTTAATTGAGTGGAGGAAGGATTTTCATGTGCTCAATTTGAATGAAATGGTCAGTTTTGACCTTAGGTTTGGTTTGGCTGACCCAAACCCAATGGGTCATGTGCACATGTCCATTAGTGACCATTTGGTCCACTAAGAGGATGACAAGTGTCCATGAAAAGGAATTGACCAAATTCCAAGTGGTTTTGATTTTAGGTTACCCTATGGCCTAGGGGTAAAATGGTCATTAGACCTTGATTTTAGTTTGAATATGTTTATGAAAAAAATGGTTGGGCCAAGTTTCATTGAATTTGGAGTTGGTTTGATGATTTGTTTATGTTGACCCATTTAGGTCAAAATTAGGTCAATTTTGACCAATTGGTCAAATTGGGTCAAACCAAGGGTTGGGTCAAGTTCATATGACCATTTGAAATATGTTGGTATCATTGGTTTGGTTCAATTTGATTCATATTTGAATTTGGTTCATTTGATTTCATTTAGGTCAAATGGGTCAAGTTGACCAATTTGACCCATTTAACCTATTTGGGTTAGGTCATGGGTTGGTTTATGTTTCGTTAGTCATTTAAAATGGATTGGTATCTTTGTTTCCAATCAATTTGGTTTATATTTGGATTTGGTTCAATTTGACCCATTTGTTAAGTTGGGTTTAAGGTCAATTGGGCTAGGTTAGGTCTAGTTGGCCAATTGGAGCTTTGGTCAAGTTCAACAAGTGATGTGGAATGAACTTGACCCATTGGTTTGTGGAAAAATTTTTATAAGGATTTCTAAAGAGAATGTATACTTCTCTTTTTATGAATTTTTGACACCATGCAAATCCGCAGATGTTCTTATTGAGGGTGATCGGCTACGACATTGAGGAGAGGTGTACTATCTTGAAAGATAGAAATTTCCACCCTACAATACACCTAATCACCTCAATAAGGACTCCTAAGGACAATGGGTCTGCATGTGTACTAAAGATTCTTCCTCTACTTCACATGAAAAAGTAAAATAGGGTTTATTTTAAACCGGGTTCATTAAGTTCCCTAGGGGTAAGCCCCATAATTAACTTAAGGAATGAAGAATCCTTAGAATACTCTCGATTAAGGTAAATGATCATTGTCTCCAAAGATTTCAATAGGTAAGACTATCAATCAATTAGTTTATTTTGGAAGATCAAATGGGATTGATCAAAGAGATAGAGAGTTATTATCGAAGCCAAAGGAAGATGAGTAGGGAATGTTTAGGATACCAGGAAGCCTAGTAAACTTCCCAAACTATCTTATGGTTGGGATTTAAATTTTTGAAATTGAATTATTTATTTGGGTTAAATTTTATTAGAAGTTTAGGACTCTGATTCCATAATACAAGGTTATTAAAATTCCTAAGAGGTGAGATTTTATGTTTATGGCGCATAGAAGGGAGAAACAACCTCAAAATCTAAATCTAAGGGGCCAGAAAGCATGACTTAAATCTAAGGCGAAAATGGGTATTTAGTTTTTCTCCATAAGAGAAGTAAAAAAACTGACTTGGACTTACAAGGTGGTCCAACTCCTCCTATAATTTTAAATTCTTGTAGGCAAGTCATATGTTTATGCTGATAGCTACAATTTATTTAGAAAGAGACTAAGTCTTTAAACTCATCTCTAAGAGACTAGATCATGTAAGGGCATGAATGAGCTAGATCTAATGCAAAATATATTACATCTTTTTGGACAATCATTTGGCTCAGCTTATAGGATTCATATGCATAATGCATGAAGTAAGATTATTGGCCAAAATCGGTGAAGGGAGGAGGTGTGTTTCCACCATGGCTCTCAAAGGTTAAGCTAAGTTTCTCTGGAAAAGATGGAAGCCCTCCAATCAAGAGTGTAATAATATGCTTTTATGCATGATGTTATAAAATAAATACTCATCCAGCTAAGGGGTTGCTAATTCTTTTATCTTGATTTTTAGCTTAAGCTTTAGGTGACGTTATGAGTTCTTTATTTTTAATTTTGAGTTGGCGAATTTGGTAAAAGATTTATTTATCCTAAGAGCCTAATCGTCATCTAGGTCATACATCAAGCAAGGAAGAAACTAGGAAAATATGTTATCTTAATGCATAAGCTAAACAAAACATCAAACATTTTATAAAGCTAACACAAAAGAATAAAATGTCATTTATGGTCGGACCTACAAACCAAAACAAATTGGGTAGTGACCTCTATTATACAACTGATTACAAATGAATTAATTTACAATCAAGTAAGGAAATTCATGTTATGGGGGTCTTCATTTCTTCTTTTCTTCTTTCTTCTTTCTTCTTTCTTCTTTCTTCTTTTGGTTCCTTCTTTTGGTCTCTTCTTTTGGATGGTTGGAAGGTGGTTGCTCCAAAGGCTTCACATGGTATATAAGATGTAATCTTAAGACCAATGCTCATCCTAATCTCCCATAACATTCATTTCAAAAATCCTAATTTCAAAATTACATGAAAAGAAAAAGTAAATCTAACTAACACCTGCAAAATAGAAATTAGCTAAACAAACCATACAAATTCCAAGCATGTGTATTGGACTTAGCACTTCACATATATGGGTAACAAGTTCACATTATTGGATTATGCTTGGGGTATAACCGCACAATAAATGTAATATTTTTTATTAGCATCCCCAAGCATAATCCCTTAAATAATGGTTAGACTAGATCGTCATACCATTCATTCTGTGCATATACACCCTAACATCCAGACTAGAAATAATACATCACAAAATAAAAGCAAACATCAAGCCATGCACTGCCCAAATTTAACGCTAGAAGTGGTGACTTAACTTAATATGGGTGCTTTAAAAAGGTTTGTGTGGTATGCTTAGTTATGCCTTAAGGTTTAGATTTTATAAGTGTGAAGATGTTCAACTTAGATGGGTGCTTTCATTTAAGTTATTTAGTTGATTTGGGTTGATTTTATTTTGTATTTTGGTTTAGTTTAAGTGAATCCTACAATTAATTACTAAGATTTAAAGAGGAAAAGAGAAGAGAACTTCCCTTTAAGTAATTTCTAAAGTGGATTCATATTTGATTTTTTTTGAATGTTTTATTATGAGTTTTAATTAATACAGATTTTCCCTAAACAAACCTATTCAAAAAGAAAGGCATTTTAAGATTAAGTAAAGTGAATTAAGCTCACAAAACACACATCATTTCATTTTATTTTAACATGTATAACATGCATATGGATGAATCCTAAGCATATCTATACATACAAATAGAAATTTTTAGCATACTTTATGATGAATGCTAAGTGAGTTACTTAAGAAAATTTGAATGATTTATGATGCATGATTTTCATTAAGTAGAAAAAAAATTTTTCTTATCCAATTTTCATATGCACACATGTATGTATGAAAGGCATAAGTGATTATGCCATTTACAAAGGGGTTTAAGTACAAGACCTACTTAGGCTACAATCCTCCTGGAATGTCAAGACTAACATATCACTTTCGTTGAATACATATGTACAAAAGAAATGAAGGGAAAAGAAAGAAGCAAAAAGTTTGTGTTGGTTGATTTGTTTTGTTTATGCAATTTATATGTACAAGTATAGCTATCCTTCTTAGGTAATAGCATAAGAATGGATAGGAAGGGGGTTAGGCAAGTGTTATGTTCTTTTCAAATGAACTATACACTTTGCCAAATCTTATTCAAAACTATGCTAAAAGAAAGGAGAAGAGCTACATCTTCATATTTATATCCACATGCAAGCTCATAAATGATTATGCAGCACACTTTCTGATTATTGGATTTATATACTTTAAAAATAGTTTTGGATTTAGTAGTAATAATAAGCATTCTTATTTTTACTTTAACCAAAACATGCAATTTGACATAAAGGATTTCATTTTAATTTGATTTTTTGAAAAGCAAGAATGCATGAAGCTCATATGACATACACATTTAGCATATAAGAAAAGAACTAAAGTGATGAAAGCACCCTATTTAATTCTTAAAGACAATCTTATGAAATAAGAAAGCTTAAAATAAATCAAGTTATTTTTAAAGAAGGGTTGATTTTGTTTTGAGTTTGATTTAATTTGAGAAATGTGAGGTGATTTTTATTTACCCATTCATTCCACATATGTTTGTTATTTTAGTTTAATTTTGAGGTTATTAGATCAATTTTAAGCTTTGGTTAGGTTAGGTATGAATCAAGTGTGTTAATTACCCCTTTACCCACACCACCTTAGCATACTTAATCAAATAATTATGAGCTTGGGAAAGAGCTAGGGTGAACTCGACTTGATCCTTTGAGGGTGCTCAAAGGAGGAATTAGGTTGGTTTGAAGTATGGAGTAAGTTGGCTTTCCACTTGAGCTCCCAATTTTGTTAAGAAATCCAAAAATGGGAAATTCAAATGGGCTCTAGGAAGCTTGGGATCACTTGACAATGGCTCCTCCTGGCTTAATCAGTATGAGACAAGATTGAATTGAATTAGAGTATATCTCCCTTTAAGTAATGACTTGAGCAGGACCATTTTATCAATGGGCTTTAGCTTAGAGATGCCCTTGAATTCAATTTTGGCAAGTGGATGAGGTGGTCATGTGCTTAAATCAAGTGGAGGGAGGATTCCATGGATTTATATAGATTAACTTTGGGTTGGGTTGGGTTTGGCAAATCCATTGGGCCATGTGCACTAGTCTTAGTGACCATTTGGTCCACCAAGAGGCCAGTGTCCATGAAAATGAATTAACCAAATTCCAAGTGATTTTGATTTTGGGTTACCCATGGCCTAGGGTAAAATGGTCATTTGACCTTGATATCAGTTTGAAAAATGGGTTGAGCCAAGTTTAATTGAATTTGCGTTAGTTTGATATGATTTGTTTACCCATTTGTCAAATGGGTCAATTTGGGTTAATTGGGTCAAACCAAGTTAAAGTTCATATGACCATTTAAAATATTTTGGTTTTGGTTTGATTCAATTTGGTTTATATTTGGTTTGGTTCAATTGAGTTCATTTAGGTCAAATGGGTCAAGTTGACCAATTTGACCCATTTGACCTATTTGAGTTAGGTCATGGGTTGGTTCATGTTTAATTGGTGATATGAAATGGATTAGTATCTTTGTTTCCAATCAATTTTGGTTGTTTGAATTTGGCTCAATCACCTTTAGGTCAAGTTGGGTTCATAAGATCTATTATCTAATTGTCAATTGAGGCTTTGGTCAAGTTCAACAATCATTTTGGAATGAACTTGACCAAGTGATTTCAATCAATTTGGCTTAGATCAAGTTTTGACACATTTTGACATTTTAGGTCAAGTTGGGTCAACTTTGGTCAAGTGGCCAATTAGGCTAGGTTAGGCTCAAATGTTGACTTGGTCAAGTTTAAACATTGATCATGAATGAACTTAGATCATTTGTTTCAATCGATTTGGCCTATGGTGGATTTGTGCTATGTTGGGTTTCACTTTGGCTAAGTGTTGACTTGGTTAACCCTTAAGTTTGACTTAGTTTGACCCAATTTGGGTGATTGATCATCTCATGATGATTGTTGATCATGATGAGAGGCTTAGGTGGGCTTACAACAATAACAACAATAAACCTTTATCCCACTAAGTGGGATCGATTACATGAATCCTTCGTCTCCATTATGTATTATGTATAAACTCTCATTTAATTCAAGTATACTAAGGTCATTTTTTATACATCTTAACCAAATATTTTTAGGTCTACCTCTACCTTTCTTAACATAAGGAAAATCTAATGCATCTACTCTCTTTTAGACGATTCTTATGTGGCCAAACCATTTAAGCGACTCTCTCTAATCTTATCTACCATGGAGCTACTCCAAATTTTTCTCAAACATACTCATTTGCATTTTATCTCTAAAAGCCACTCATCCACGAGCATCCTTATCCTGTAACACATAACTTAGTCTTATGCTTCTCTTTTATCATCAACATTCACCATAAATCATTACGTCTTACCACCATCTTATAAAATTTTCCTTAAGTTTAAATTGGAACTTTCTATCATACAACAAGCTAGATGCATTCCTCCACTTCAACCATCCAACTTGAATTCTACTAATAACATCTCCATCTATTTCACCATCATTTTGAACAATGAGCCTAAAGATCTAAATGGTTCACTCTTATTAATGACTTGTTCACTAATGTCACAACACCATTAGAACTTCTACAGCTAAAATTACACTCCATATATTCAGTTTCATATCTACTTAAATGAAAACCTTTAGACTCTAATGTTGACCTCCATAATTCAAGCTTCTCTTGGACTATTTGTCTAGTCTTACCAATAAGAAGAATGTCATCAGCAAAAAGTATACACCAAGGTACATCTTCTTATAAATGCCTAGTAAGAACATCCATAACTAAAACAAAAGATAAGGGCTTAAAGTCATCCTTGATGTAATCCAATTGAAATAGGAAAATATTTTGTCAATCCTCCTTGTGTTTGGACACAAAATCTTGACTCTAGTATACATATCCTAATGACTTGAATATAACCATATTAACTCCTTTCGTTTCTAACTCTCCAAAGAACATCTCTTGAAACTTTATCATAAGCTTTCTAAATCAATAAATATCATATGTAGTTCATCCTTACTTTCTCTATACTCTGACAAACCTCTTAATAAATGTATAGCATCCATAGTAGATCTACTAGCATGAAACCAAATTGATTATGAGCTTTCATCAATCATCTATGTTGAATTACTCTCTCCCATAATTTTAATGTATGACACATTAACTTAATTCCTCTATAATTTGCACACTCTTGGGCATCACCTTTATTCTTAAATATAAGAACCAATAAACTCTTCTTCCACTCATCTGGGGTCTTTTTAGTCTTTAAAATAACATTAAAATGATTTGTAAGTCAAGAAATTCCTTTATCTCCTAAACATTTCCACACTTCTATTGGAATATCATCGTTCTCTTGTTTTTCCACATTTCATTTTCTTTAAAGCTTCTAACTTATTTACTAATCATGATAAAAACAAAATTCTTTATTTTTGTTTAGGGTATTAAGGTTTCTAAAATCAATCGTACTTTTAGATCCTTTATTGAAATGTTTATCAAAATATCTCATCCACCTATTTTCAATATCCTTTTCTAATAAAATCAATTTATTATTTTCATCCTTAATACACCTCACTTGAACTAGGCCTTTACTTCTCCTATCTCTTTGGTTGGCTAACTTATACATACATCTTTCACCTTCTTTGGTATCTAATCTGTATAAATCACTAAAACTAAATTTTTTTTGCATCATATATTGCTTAGAATCTCTGAGACTTTATATCTTTCCCAATTCTGAGGTTTTTTACATCTAAACCAAGTTTTATAATAATTCTTCTTATTTCTTATCTCTTTTGACTCCACCACCAACTATTTTTATTAAAATAAGATTTTCTTTTGATTCTCCAAGCACATTTTTTTAGCAACTTGAATTTCACTTGCTACTTTTTCACATAACCTTAGCTTCCTTATGAACATCCCAAATTCTAAGCTCTTGTAGCTTGCTCTTAAAAATATTTTTATTTGTGTTCTTTAAATGTCCCCATATAATCCTAGGATAATAATTTGATTTATTTTTTCTCTTACAATCTTTTATCTTAAAATCTAAAACTAATAATCGATGTTGGGTACTTATAATTTCACTTGGAATGACCTTACAATCTTTACAATCTAAATAATCTATTTTTCTTATTAGAAAATAATCAATCTGTGTTTTACTAGATCCATTTTTATATTTAATAATATGTTCATCTTTTTTCTTAAATAAAGTATTAACAACTACAAAATCATAAGCTAAAACAAAATATAATATAGTCCTACCTTCTTCATTAGACACTCCAAATCCATAACCACCATGAATACTTTTAAAATCTTCTTCCACTCTACCAACATTAGGTGGGCTTAGCTCAATCTAATTTGATTAGGATTAGAATTTGGCTCATAAGAGTACTTAAGGTCACTTTGGGTCAACTGAGCCTAAGTGGGTCAAATGTCTTGGTCAAAGCTTGATTTGAGTTTGGTTGAACTCACATATGGACTCATGATTGAAATATAAATCCATATGCAAGTGGTTTGAAGTCAAATGGGTTTTGATTCATTTGATAATTTCAAATTCAAGGAGAGAACATGGGTTTGACTTAGGTTTGATTTTTTGAATTGAGTTTTGATTTGGTGATTTAAGTTTATGTTTATATTTTGATTCATTATTGAAGGATTGATTGAATCATGAAGAAAAATCAAGGGTTGGGCTTGATTTGAAATTAATTTGGCTAAGTTCAAGATTTTGACTTGAAAGGCTTAGGTTGGATTTTGATTGAATTTGAGTTTGATTTTTGGAGTTGGTATGGTTGTTTGAATTTATATTTTATTTATATATGTGAATATAAATGATAATACAAATGAGTTATGAGAAAATTTCAAAGATTTGAAGTGATTTGAACATGATCTAGGCTAAGTCTTTAAGAGGGAATCAAAGTGACTTAGGAAAGATTTATGATTTGGATTTGAATTTTGGATTTAGTTTGATTGATTTGAATTTATATTTCATTTATATATGCAAATATAAATGAGAATATAAATGGTTTGTGAGAAAATTTCATGAATTTAAGGTGGTTTGAATTTGATTTAGGCTAAGTCCTTAGAGTGGATTAAAGGAGTTAGGAAAATTTTATGATTTGGATTTGAATCTTGGATTTAGTTTGATTGATTTGAATTTATATTTCATTTATATATGAAAATATAAATGAGAATATAAATGGGTTGTGAGAAAATTTTATGAGTTTGAGTTAATTTGAACACGATTTAAGCTAAGTCCTTAAGAGGGGATTAAAAGACTTAAGCAAGATTTGGAATTTCAATTATGGGCTTCAGTCATAAGTATCAATCATGGATTTCAATCATGTGGCATTGATTTGAGTTTGAGAGAAACAAATTAAGCTAGAATTGATTTAGGTTTGATGTTTATTTGATTTGGAGTTTGACTTGAAGGAAGGAAGTAAGGAATGTGGTTCAAGCTATGGGGTAGGCAAATTTTCTTAACACCCCTAAGGCATGACCTATTCCTATGGCTAACTCTTCTAACTCTTTAGGGATAGGTTGAGTGTCCACCTAATCACTAGATGTGTCTTAAGACAAAGGATCTCTTAAAGTCTAAGAGGAGTCATATGTTTAAGATGGAAGGGGTTGAGAGCTCATCCTAAAAATGAGGTCAACAAAAGGCAATAGGTGTGTGGTGACAAGGAACATCGTATTGTGTTGACAAAATGATCAACAACAATGATCACACAAAGACGATCTACTCCTAACCCAAAGTGTAGAAGGAATCCATAGAGTGTAATGTGGCTCTACTTATGTTAAAGACATAAGAGAAGGAGAAATACACTAGAGATAAAGTATGTGAACCTTCCACTAGGGATGCAGGTTCAAGTCATCCACAAAGGGGATGAGAGGTTTGATTTGAGTTGAGTCTCACTAGGAGAAATTTAATTTGTTTATTTAAGTTCTGTTGGGGAAAGGGTTGAATTTGTTTCAATTTATTATTTATTTAATTATGTTTATTTTGACTCCACTGGGGATAGATAAGTGAACTCTCCACTGAGGAGGCAAGTTCAAGTCATCCACAAGGGGGGAAAGATTGGGAAATTTGCTGAGGGATTAGAATTCTAGATCTAGTAGGGAATCTAGAAAGACTTGTATCTCACTGAGGAGAAGCAAAAGATTTGATTTGGATTGCTTGATTATTTTTGTTTGTTTCAGGTTTTTTAATTTTAGATTTTGAAATGGACCCTATTGGTTTGCGATGGATCTTGAGTATGAGCCACGGAGGCCTAGACCTAACTCAGATTTACCAATCCAAAGGGGTAGTCTACTAAACACATAGTAGGACTAGCCAACCAAAGGGATGTCTTTCGATATGTAGCAGTTGTACTAGGAAGAAAATATAATAGACTTACATCCACCAAAGTAGGGACTAGTTACTGGGTTGATCTATTGGCAAGGCAACAGATTGAACCCAACCTAGACTGACTATTGAGTGAATACCGCTATGGGACTTAGATCAACTCAAGGATAGTCAAGGTTAATTTCATTTTTTTTAATTTATTTTGATGGGTCCCATCAATTTATGATGGATTACATTAAGTAGGGCCACGGTAGCCTAGACCTAATTCAGATCTACCAATCCAAAGGGAGTAGTCTACCAACCATAAGGTAGGACTATCCAACCAAGGGGAATTTCTTTCGGTTTGTAATGGTCAAGTATTAAGAAGAAAGTACGGGGACTCACATCTTCTAGAAATAAGGAACCACTAGGGTGATCAGTTGCTTTGGGCAATAAATCGGCCAACCTAGGGCTGACTATTGAGTGAATGCCGCTAGGGGGCTTAAATCAGCTCAAAGATAGTCAAAGATTAATTTTATTTCTTAATTTATTTTGATGGATTCCATTGGTTTGACATGGATCACACTAAAATGGAACTTATATCAACCTAGACCTATCTCAGATTTACTGGACCAAAGTGAGTATTTTCCCAATGGGAGAACTATCTGACCAAAAGAGTGCCTTTTGGTTTACAATGATCAATTTAAGGGAAGAAAGCTCGGGACTTATATCTTCCACTATAAAAGACCACTGGGGTGATCGATTGCTGGGTAACAAATCAACCCGACTAGGTTACCCATGGGTTACAATCATGCTAGAAAGAATGTGTCATAGTCATACATCTTCCATCACGTATGTCGGTAACTTGCTTGTGGCTAAGGCGACTCTGAGTGAGAATCGACTTGAGGATTTATCTCAACTCGTAGTCGCAATTCCTATAGGGAGTTCTGGCGACCGCCTAAAGATAGGATGTTTGCTTCGGAAAAGGGGCCATTTGGGGGCTTGAATTCCTAATCCAAAAGTGAATTAATTTTTTGTTTGTTTAGTTTATTTATCATGGACCCTGTTAGTTTGCAAGGGATCAAACTGAGAAGGAGCTTATATTAGCCTAGATCGATCTCAAATTTATTGAACTATGGGAGAATCTGCACATCTGCTGAACAAATTCTTCAATCACGGGAGTGGTTACTTGGAAAGGGGGACTGTCCAATCCAAGAGTAACTCGAGTAGTGTCTAAATGGGGCCGCAAAGGATGTAATCCAAATAGAGTGCCTGCAGGGAGAGGGCCAAGGGATTAATCCAAAAACCCTGGAGAATATGCATGGATAATCATATATCAAATAGGTATTCGGTAGCCAACTCAAGGAGAAAGCTCGGGGACTCACATCTGCCAAGAGTGGTGCATCCACCGGGTGAGTCACTATCAGCATAGCAAACATCAACCAACCTAAGGTGCCCGTCGGTTTGTAATAATCAGCCTAGGAAGAAAGCTCGGGGACTCACATCCTCCATGGCGGCGATTCTTTGGGATAGTCTCTTGACTCAACAGTGCTATCCGACCTAGGGAGACTACTGAGTGAATGCCACTGGAAGATTTATATCGACTCAAATGTAGTCAAGAGGAAAGTAGCCTCTAAGAGACTTATCCTATGCCTCAAATATACATGACCTAGTTAGGTCATGACGATTAGTTCAAGAAGAAAGCTCGGGAACTCACATCTTCTTAAATAAACTCAACATGTGGTAGCTTACTAGCTGGGAAATGAAGTCTACCAAACTAACAAGGCACTCGTTGGTTTGCAATGGTAAAATTAGGAATAAAGTGCGGGGACTCATATTTTCCAAACAAGTGACCACTAGGGTGACATACTAGCGAGGTAGCATGTAGACCTAACCTAGAGCAGCTAATGAGTGAGTGTCATAGGGGGCTTGCTCCCACATCAAAATAGCTTGAGATAAAATATTTGTGTTTATTTTTGTGCTTGTGTTAAAGGGAATAGGATGCCTCTCAGGTTTTCTTACACCTACCTTAAACATGCCGAGGACTTTGATGATATGGTGCCACAGGTGGCAAATGGGATTCCCACTTAGAAGGATGCCGCTTGGGTTCTCTCACACCTAACTTAGTTGTGCTAATCAAAATAGGATGCCTCTTGGGTTCTCTCACACCTATTCTAATAGCACCGGGAAATGTGTTTGATTATGTTCATGTTGTGACAGAAGGATAGAATTGCACTAGGGATTCATATACCTAACCTAAACATATCTTAGCAGATTCATTAAACAAGCAAATAATGCTTTGAGAGAAGAGAAGATTTTGATGAAATGGAATCAAATTTTTGTTGATTGATAGAATTATTTTCAAACATGATTTTTATAGGTAATATTTCTTCAAATAGAGACCATTAATTGGAAGTATCGGGTGTTCCCTTTTATAATCAGTATGCTGATAAGATCCTAGTTGGTAGCCCTTCTCTATGACATGGAGGCCTTTCCAAGTGGGTTTAAACTTGCCTCCCATCTTTCGATGGGCAACAATTGGTCTCCTTAGGACTAACACAAGTTCTCATACTCGGAATGACCTAGAGAAGACCAGCTTATTATGAGCTTAAATCATTTTTGCCTTATACAACTCGAAGTTGTAGGACACCCATAGGAGACTCTCCTCCAAACTTTTGAGCTCTTCTAACCAGAACTTTGCATTCTGCTCTATAGTGATCTTGCTACCTAATGCTATCCTTAGTGACTGGAGTGGAACTTCTAAAGGTAGAATGGCTTTGGACCCAAACACTAAGGAAAATGGGGTAGGTTGAGTTGGAGTTGGTATGTGGTGCAGTAGGCCCACAAGGCTTCAACCAACTACTCCTTCCACTGTCGCTTATTATCATCAAGAGACTTCTTTAGTATTTGGATGAGAGTTTTGTTGAATGCTTATGCTAAGCCATTTTCTTTGGGGTAGTAGATGATGGAGTATCTCCATTCTATCGTATCTTCTAGAGAAGTATTGATCTTAGTGCTTTTGAATGTAGTATCATTATTGGATATATTTGTCAAGGCACCCCGAACTTATATACGATATAATTCTTGAAAAACTAAAGTACATGCTGAGTTGTGACCTCTCTTAGTGGGATTGCCACCGCCGACTTGAAAAAGTAGTCAGTGGTAGCTAAGATGAACTGATGACCCTTAGAAAAAAGAGGATCAATCAGACCCACAATGTCGGTACCCCAACACTCGAATGGTCATGAGGCCAATGTAGGGTGTAGAATGTTGGGTGGTTGGTGGAGGACCACACCGCGCACTTGACACTGATGGCATCTCCTAGTTATATCTATGTAGTCTGTAATCATCGAAGGCCAATAATATCCTAGTCTCTTGATCTTCATCTTCATCTTCAGGCTGGATTGATGCGGTCCGCATAGATCTGAATATACCTTAATTACAATGCCACAAGCTTCGTGTTTGTCTAAAGAACGTAACCACATAGTCAAAGGGGTACGATCGCCATCAACGAGAACATATGAGAGAGCTCTCTCTTTCACCTGATGGGCTTGTGACTTTTCTTGAGGTGGTTGTCAGTGTTCAAATAGTCTATGAAAGGTTTCCTTCAATCCAGTTTCTTGTCTTTATAGACAATGACAACCTCCCCTTCAAGAAAAAGTCTCTCGATGAGTTCAACATCAATAAGGGATAGGACTTGTCTATTTTGGACACTTATTGGAATGGACTCATCTTTCAGACATGTCAATTCTTTGGCAAGTTTGACCAAAGAATTTGCTATTGCGTTCTCTACTCGGGGAACTTTATAGATGGTGACTTCAAGGATTTGGGCCAACAACTTCATGATATACTCGTGGTAATGACGAAGCTTGGGTTTGAGAACCTTGTAGGACCCGATAATCTAATTGATGACCAACTGAGAATCTCCAAAGATGTTGATGCTCTTGAGACACATTGTGATAGCTAACTCCAGACTAGCAATCAAAGCCTCATACTAAGCTTCATTGTTGGTTCAAGGGTTGGAAAAATAGTATGAGAATCTCATCACATCGCGGCTGGAGTTAAGAGAACTATTCCAATCCCTGCCTTTCCTGGAAGAGTACATCGTGGTGCTTCCCCTTTATGAAAAGAAGTTACACCATCAAAATATCTCCCATTCTTTCTCAAGTGATTTGTTCATCAAGAGAAACATATAGTGTCTGCTTTTGGGAGTAAATGTGATATCAAAAATCATGTAACATTTCCAAATGGGTGGATGGTTCTTCAATGGGGCAGGATGTGGTTGAGGTGGAGAGGATCTCCTTTCATAATTAGCTTGGCCAATCAGAAAGAGAGTTTCTAATATGATTAGAGGATGAGTGGCATCACGCGAGAGATAGAGTGAGGGTGGAAGCTTCACCAAATACTGCTTGATATCTTCAAAGGCATGCTGACACTTATCATTCCACTTGAACTTGGCATCCTTTTTGACAAGTGCTAAGATTGCTTCACATCTTCCCGATAGGTTGGAAATAAAGCGTCTTAAATATGCCAACCATCCTTGAAAATATATGAGTTGAGTTAAGCTTTTAGGTGGTGGCATTTCTAAGATAGCTTTAATCTTTTCTAGATCTATTTATATTCCCCGATGTCAGACAACAAACCCAAGAAATTTTCCTGAAGCTACTCCGAATGCACAATTCAGGGGATTCATTATGAGGTTATATTGTCTTAACCATTGAAAAATGACTCTTAAGTTAAAGAGATAGTCTTCTTTTCCTCTGCTCTTGACTACTAGATCATCAATATAGCACTCAACCTGATGATGGATAAATTCATTGAAGATCTAAGTCATGGCCCGTTGGTATGTAGCAGCAGCATTTTTAAGGCCGAAAGGCATGACCCTATAATAAAAGATTCTGATTGAGGTTCAAAAGAAGTATTTCTTTCATCCTTGGGAGACATCTTGATTTGGTAATAGCTAGATGACCCATCCATGAAGAGAAAACTACATGAGATGAGGCAATGTCTACCATTAATTCTAGCATAGGAAGAGAAAACTCATCCTTAGGACATGCCTTATTTAAGTCCTTGAAATTGATGCATATATGAATTTGGCCATTCTTCTTCTTAACTGGGATGACACTGGCTAACTAGGTAGGATATTTTTCTTCCCTGATGAAACAAACATCGATCAATTTTTTGACTTCAAAAATGACCTATTGTTCAATTTCAAATCGCATGTGTCTAGGAGCATGCTTGATAGGGTTAGCGCTAAGATCTATTGCTAGCTCATGGACTAATACGTCGGGAGATAATCCGAGTATCTCTTCATAACTCCATGTAAAGTAGTCCTTAAACTCAGCCAATAACCTAACTAAGTCATTGGTTTCTTCTTCATTTAGCAATGAACTGATGTTCATCGGGCGTGAATTTTCTTTTGTCCTGAGGTTGATTTCTTTAAGGTTGTCAATTATTGAATGGATCTCCTCTTCAAATTCTAGTGGTGCAACTTTGATTTGGAGATCATCTGAATCATCTGAGGTTTCTAAACACACATTCTCATAATAGTTGGTGTTGTGTGAAAAGAACCTATCAGACTCCAAATAATTAGTAACAACTAAGCAGTAATTATCATCATCAACTAAACCTACTATACTAAATCTTAGTCCTGCTCTTGATTATGCTTCCCTGCCTGTATTGTTCCACAGCTTCTCAAAATACTCTAACCTGTGTCTGGACCATGTATGAGGAACCAAACCTTCCTATATAAGATTATAAACACAAGGTGAGTAAAATTCAAATGGTAATTTCATTAATTCTTTAAATGAATCCTCCTCAAGTTCTACATCAACTTGGGACTTGAGGATGATGATCACAAAAAGAATCTCTTCGACTTCATATTATTGGAAGACTTAGGGGCTTCCTTAACTACTAAACCTTCAACTTTTTGGGAAGAAAGTGAGGTTAGAGCTAGGGTTCCCAGCTGATGCCTAATAGTTTTACATGCATCTGATTCGAATACTTTGATTCTTCTAGAGGCCCGATCTTCATCGCTATCTTGATCAAAAGTCACCTCCAATGGAACCCGCTGGGAGGAGTTGGCTGGTATGCTAATCACATTAGACTCATCCTTCGAACTGGATTCTAAGTCTATGTGAATAATAAGGGTACCCCTATGAACTGGAACATAACCCCTATTGGCTGATGGACAACCAGGTGGTCTTCCACCTCCAGAACTGCCTCTATTTTTGCCTCTGCCTCTGCCTAGTGGAGGTTGAGTCATCTTACCCACAAGTCCATATGAAAGAATGAACTATGGGTGGAATTTGATGTGCAAATCTATTTCTTCTTCAATTCCTCTTTCTTGTTCACTTGGATTTTGATTTTTCTTTCCTTTTTCTTTTGCCTTTTCTTTTTCTTCATTTTTTTTTAATTTGAGTTTTGTCTATGTTCACAAGAAAGTGTTTTTTGAAGAAGATAGTACATTGCAACCTCATAGATTTCAACCTCTCTAACTGAAAATTCCTTTTCATTTCCTTTGACACAGTATTCAATCCCATCCTTCCTGAACTTCATGCACTAATGGAGGGAGGATAGAATTATCTTATTCTGAAGTATCTAGGGCCTATCGAGCAAAGGGCTCCAGCAAACCTCTTGAAAAGAGTTGCTCTAACTCAGCAAATGTCTTTACTAAACTATTGGGAATTTTAACATACCAATCAAAAGCTATCCCTGGTAGGCTACTGACGAAGAGATGGAAAAGTAAAGTGGCGCTACCAGCGTTGCAACAACTAGCTCTAAAATGGGCGATGTGCTACCTCGGGTTTCCACTGCCATCAAAACTCTTGAAGTAAGGTGGCACGAAACCTTTGGGATATTGGATTGCATCAAATTCCTCTGGGTAATCTACCCTCTAGAACTGATGATCCTCCTTGGACTTGAGTCAATGCTTCCTTCACCTGTTGCTCAACCATAGACTTGATGTCTTTCTCATCTATTGACGTACTTTACACTACCTTTCTATACATGCTGGTGATACCTTGCTCTAATGGAGGTAAAATCTTGGCTGGGTCTAAGACATGCACCAACTCTGGCTAACTAGTCTCAATTGTAGTAGGATGAACTGTTGGTGCTTATTTTTGAAGTACTGATACTGCTACTAACAAATCTTCAAGCTATCTCACCATCATATCTATTTGCTCATCTTTCTATTTTAATTGATATCAGAGGTGTTGGGTTGATTGGGTTGTGTCTTTCTGCTGAGTCTCATCACCTTTCATAGCGTGCTGCTCTCTGAGGAGGGATCCCCTAGTATCTGCCATGCAAACTCTAGCTAAGTCCCCCAACAAATCATCTTTGTTGGGATCAAAGCTAATCTTCTCCTCATCATACCAGTCATATCCTAGGATCTCCTTATTTTCCATGAAATAGTGAGCTACTATGTCATCTAAAGAATGATCTGTCAGAACTGGCACAAATGTTTTTGGCTAATCGGTGATGGGATCACATCGTGTACTGTGAGGCATCGGACCTCCCCTACTACTGGAGAATCAACCCTATGAGGGTTGTACTCGCTAGAAGATATGCACTCATCGCCACTAACTGCAGGGGTGACACTCCTGAGGTTCTATATAATCAGCGGGTTGCCACCCTCTCCCTCTATAACTGTTGTAACCATCTCCAAATCTTGCTGCGGTGGTGATGGTGAAGGGATGACCACTATGCTTTGGGGTCACCATTCCTTCCTCACCACAAATGGGGTAGAAAATCAAGTAGGAGAGCTTGGCTTCTCCATAGTAGGTGGTGTAGATGGAATGGGATCCCTTGGCCATAGTTGGATCACCAACGGGGTCCTATTCTCCCTAGATGTGACCTTTATGGCCTTGGGCAGAACTGGAGATGCTGATACATTAATGGGCGACGGTGAACGGGGAGTAGAGCGGTATGGTGGAGACACCACTGACTCTCTCGGAATAGGAACTTTCCTCCTATTTTGAGTCCTCGTAAGTAAAATATTATTTGTGTGATCGACATTAGTAGTGCACCGATCAAGAAAATTAATGAGTGTAGAGGCTATTGACTGTCTACCAAACCTGTGCCTCTCTCGGCTAGTGATATGAATAGTAGTATGGGCCTCACCGGCCCTCTACTACCATAGATGTTTCCCCATGCTACCGGGGATAACAGATCTTAAGTTAAATTGAGCCCCGAACTTAGAACGTCCGTAGGCCCCGCCAACCTGGCATAGAACTAAACGGGAGGCCTGCATATGACCTCCTACCGACTAACGGGTCGGAATCAAGCCGTGGTGGAGGTAAAGTAGGGATAGCATCCTCTCACCCAGAGAGGATGGAATGGGTTCAACTGGAGAAATCAAAGTGGGCAACCTCCATAACCGACCATGTAGCTACCTCCATCTCCCGTGTATGGTGCTTAATCATGGGTTTTTTTTGTTCCTCTCCAGTCTTGGTGGTGAGCAGTAAGAACTAGCCCAAAAAAAAGGGAGACAATCTCTGGGATGAGAGGAGCCTTACCCTTTAAGGGTGCTAATAAGTGGGTGCTAGCCCTTACTAGGCAGAAACAATAAGTGCGCACTGGAACTATCATTGATGATGGCACAAACACCGGCACCACTGTAGGAAACTACGCCTTCCTCTTTAGTGAGGGATATCAGTCGATGGCAAGTCAATCAAATGACCGATGCCCACCGTGGTCCTACTAACATGTGAGGGAATTCCCCTCGTAATCCTCACCCTCAAACCTCATTCAAAATGAATGAGGTGGGTAATCAGATGAGAAGGCTAGCCTAATCTGCCAAGTCCATCCCATGGGGAAAGGTAAACACATACTTATGCCATTTCGTCAATCAAATGAACTAACTAAACAAAAAATTGTCACAACGAGTCTACAATGTTGAAAATAAACTTGAATTGATTTTATTGATTTTTGAATTTGAATTTGAGTTTGAACTCATACTCAACATTTTGAAAATGTTAAGAAGTTCAAATGATTTAGAATAGATTTTGAGATTTGATTGGAAAGAGGAATTGTTTGATATAGAATCCATTTTCAACAAATTTGATATTGAAAATGGGTTCAAATATTTTGTTTGAAGGATGCTTCCATTTGAATTTTTTTTTTTTGATTTTGAGGACCCTTTATTTAACAAATTTAGGTATGTTAAAGTAAAAGGTCAATTTATTTTTATTTGGATTTGAGATTTTTTTTTTGAATTTATTCACTTAGCAAATTTGGGTATGCTAAATGTTTGAAAACAATTCTTTTTATTTTCTTTGTTTTGTGAATCATTTTGTGATTTTGAAAGGAGAAATGGAATTTCCTATTTAGCAAATTTGGGTATGCTAAATGAGAAAATCCAAGTGTGTTTTGTTTTTGGAAATTTTTAAAAAAAGGATTATTAGTAATTTTAAGTATGCTAAGAAAATCCTAATGTATTTTGATTTTGAAAAGTAGGATCCTTAGCAAATTTAAGTATGCTAAGGGAATCCTAATTTTCTTTTTGTTTTGATTTGTTTTGATTGAAAGACTTCTTTTTAGCAAATATGGTATGCAAAAATGAAGCACCATTTAATTTTGAAATGGAATTTCACTTAGCAAATTTGAGTATGCTAAATGAAATTCCAAAAGATGTGTTCAAAATTTTTTTGATTTATTTTGAAAATGGAGACTTCACTTTAGCAAATTTGGTATGCTAAAGAATGAAGTTCCAAAGTGTTTTTAAAAAATTTATGAAATGAAAATTTTACTTAGCAAATTTGAGTATGCTAAATGAAATTCCAAAAAGTGTGTTTCAAATTTTTTTTGATTTTGAAAGGAGACTTCACTTTAGCAAATGGTATGCTAAATTGAAGTTCCAAAATGTTTTTTGAAAATTTTGTGAATGGAGATTTCATTTAGTAAATTTGAGTATGCTAAATGAAAATCCAAAAGTATGTTTCAGATTTTGTTTTTTAGAAAAGGGAGACTTCATTTTAGAAAATATGGTATGCTAAATTGAAGTTCCAAATATATTTGAAAATTTTATTTTGTTGATTTTTGAAAAGGGAGATTTCCATTTAACAAATTTAGTATGATGATGAAATCAATTATATTTATTTTCCAAAGGTGTATATTTTGTGTGTGATTATTTTTTTTTGAAAGAGGAAATCCCAACTTAATCATATATGAAATATGTTAAGTGGCATTTCAAAATAATGTTACTTTATTTGAAATAAATTCCATCAATAAATTGGGTATATTGAATGGAGATATTCATATGTGCTTTTGAAAATTTATTTTTGATTTTGTTTGAAAAAAAACTCCAAATAAATATTGAATGGAGAGGTTCATTTTTTTGAAAATGTGAAAGTTCCAACCTAACACATGTGGAATGTTAAGTGGAATTTCAAAGTTGTGATTTTGCTTGAAGATAATATCCATTCAACACATTTGGATGTATTGAATGAAAGGCCCATCTTCAAATTTTATGCTTTTGAAAACATGATTGGAAATTTTATTTTTGAAAATGAAGTCTTCACCAAAATGAATTGAAAGAATCATGTTTTAAAATGAATTGTTACTTTTGAAAATGAGGTCTTCAAAAATGAATTGAGTAAAGAAACTCATTTGTGCTTTAGAAAATGTATTGTTGAATTTTTTGTAAAGATGATCCTACATATAACAATCATGAAGATTGTTAGATGAAGGTGATTTAGGAAAACTTTTGTGCAAAATATTTTATTAAGTGCATTTCTGAAAGAGTGCTTTCAAAAAGAAAGATTTTTATGAATGAATTATTTTGTCTTATTATTTTAGAATGAACCTTTCCTTAACATGAAAATGGTAAGGAGGAAGTCTTTAATTAATTTTCTTTGTTTCTATTTTTTACCCATTGGGGAATTTTAAGACCAACACCTGGGTGAGGTCCTAAAACCTAAAGATGTTGGCTAGCTTAACTTAAGGATGAAATAAGCTAAGTGCCAATGAATGAAAGATAGTCTTGGATTCATACCAAAGTACAAACCCACTATCGATACTTGGAGACAACGATCATTTACCAAAGATGGAGAGAGGAACCATCCCTGGAGTCGCTAGAAAAATCTATGGTAAAATTTTTATAAGGATTTCTAAAGAGAATGTATACTTCCATCTTCACTCTATGTGGGATAAAATGAAGATAGAAATATACTTTTCTTTTATGCATTTTTTTACACCATGTAGATCAGATGTTCTTATTGAGGGTGATCAGACATTGGAGAGAGGTGTACTATCTCAAAGATAGAAGTCACCACCCTACAATGGACCTAATCACCTCAACAAGGACTCTAAGGATAATGGCATGTATGTGTAAAGATTCTTCCCTACTTACATAAAAAAAAGTAAAAGTAGGGTTTATTTTAAATGTTCATTAAGTTCCCAAAAGCCCCATAGTACATCCTAAGAATGAGATTCCTTAGAATACTCTCGATTAAAAATGATTGTTATCTCCAAAGATTTCAAAGGACTATCAATCGATTAGTTTATTTTGGAAGATCAAAGAGATCAGTTATTATCAAAGGATGAGATAAGGAGATAATGGAAGCCTAGTAAACATCTCAAACTATCCTATGGTTGGGTTTTACATTTTTTGAAATTGAATTATTTATTTGAGTTAAATTAGAAGTTTCTTATGATTCACATAATACAAGTTATGGAAATGCCTAAGAGGTGAGATTTATGCTTATGGCCCATAGAAGGAGAAGCAACCTAGAACCTAAATCTAGGGAGGAGCTTTGGTGAGGGCCAAAAGCAACCTAAATCTAAGGAAAAAAATGGGTATTTGGTTTGCCTCCACAAGAGAGGACAAACCACCAACTGCTTGGACTTACAACTTCCTGGGGGTGGTCGCCAACTAACTCCTCCTATGATTTTAAATTCATGTGGCAAGTCATATGTTTTATGCAAGATAGCTCGACTGTTATTTATTTAGAAAGAGACTAAGTCCTTAAACTCACTCCCTAAGAGACTAGATCATGTAAGGGCATGAAAATGACCTAGATCTAATGCAAAATATTACATTATTTTTATTTTGGACAATCATTTGACTCAGCTTATAGGATTCATATGCCTAATGCATGAGAAGTAAGATTATTGGCCAAAATGAGAAGGGAGGTGTGTTTCCACCATGGCTCTCAAAGGTCAAGCCAAGTTTCCGCAAAGGTGGAAGCCTCCAATCAAGAGTGTAACAATATACTTTTATGCATGATGTTATAAAAGAAATACTCATCCAAAGGGTTGCTAATTTTTTTATCTTGATTTTAACTTAGCTTTAGGGTTATGAGTTATTTATTTTAATTTTGAGTTGATTAATTTGGTAGAAGATTTATTTTTCCTAAGAGCCTAATCATCATCCAAGCCATACATCAAGCAAGGAAGAAACTAGAAAACATGTCATCTTAATGCACAAGCTAAACAAACATCAAACATTTTATAAAGCTAACGTAAAAGAATAAAAGGTCATCATACACCACAAAAACTAAAACAAATTGGTCTCTACCCTTATACAACGGATTACAAATGAATTAATTTACAATCAAGTAAGGAAATTCATGTTATGGGTCTTCATTTCTTTCTTCTTCTTCTTCTTTCTTCTTTCTTCTTTCTTCTTTGGTTCCTTTCTTTGATGGTTGGATTGCTCCAAAGGCACATGGTACATAAGATGTAATCTTATGACCAATGCTCATCCTAATCCCCCATAACATTCATTCCAAAATCCTAATTGCAAAATTACATGAAAAGTAAATCTAACTAACACTAAAAAATAGAGATTAGCTAAACAAACCATACAAATCTCATCCATGTATATTGACTTAGCACCCCACACATGGGTAACCAAGTCCACAACCTATTGGATTATGCTTAGGGTATAAGCACCGCATACAAGCATTTATTTTTTTATTAGCACTTAAGCACAATCCTCATAAATAATGATTAGACTAAATCATCTACCATTCATTCTACCACATTCACCCTAACATCCATACTAGAAATAATACATAAAAAAATAAAAGAAACATCAAAATGCATCTAACCTAAAGCTAGAAGTGGTGACTTAACCAATATGTGTGCTTTAAAAGGTTTGTGTGGTATGCTTATGGCTTTTAAGGTTTATTTTCTAAGTGTGAAGATGTTCAACTTAGATGGGTGGTTTCATTTAAGTTATTTAGTTGATTTGGGTTGATTTTATTTTGTATTTATTTGGTTTAAGTGAATCCTACAATTAATTACTAAGTTTTAAAGAGAGGGAAAAGAGAAGAGAACTTCTCTTTCCTTCCCTACCTTAAGTAATTTCTAAAGTGGATTCATATTTAATTTTGTTTAGTGAATGTTTTATTATGTGTTTTAATTAATCCTAAGTTTAGATTTTCCCTAAACAAACCTATTCAAAAGAAAGGCATTTTAAGATTAAGTAAAGTGAATTAATATCACAAAACACACATCACTTCATTTCTTTCCCAACATGTATAACATGCATATGGATGAATCCTAAGCATATCTATACATACAAATGGAAATGTTTAGCATACACTTTATGATGAATGCTAAGTGAGTTACTTAAGAAAATTTGAATGCTTATGATGCATGATTTTCATTAAGTAGAAAAGAGTTTTCTTATTTTTCACATGTATAAAAAGGCAAGTATGGTGCCATTGTTAACTAGGGTACAAGACTACTTAGGGCTACTTAAAGCCTCACAACCCGGTTGTCCAGACTAATATACCATTTTCCTTAAATACAAGCATATGTACACAAAAGAAATGAAGGGAAAAGAAAGATGCAAAAAAGTTTGTGTATTGATTTATTTTGTTTATGCAATTTATATGTACAAGTGTGGATGTCCTTCTTAGGTAATAGCATAGAATGAATAGGAAGGGTTAGGCAAGTGTTATGTTCTTTTCAAATGAACTATACACTTTCAAATCCTATTCAAAACTATGAAAAAGAGAAAAGAGAACACCATACACATCTTCATATTTATATCCACATGCAAGCTCATAAATAATTATAAGTAGCACACTTTCAATTTTATATTTGATTTATATATTTTAAAATAGTTTTGATTTAGTAGTGATAATAATCATTCATATTTTACTTTAGCCAAAACATGCAATTTGACATAAAGAAAACATTTCATTTTAATTTGATTTTGAAAAGCATGAATGCATGAAACTCACACATACACATTTAGCATGTTAGGAAAGAACTAAAGTGATGAAAGCATGTAAACACATTCACCCTAATTAATTCCTAAAGATAATCTTATGAAATAAGAAAGCTTAAAGCAAATCAAGTTATTTTTAAAGAAGGTTTGATTTTGTTTTGAGTTTGATTTAATTTGAGAAATGTGAGGTGAGTTTGCTATTACTAACCTATTCCCACATATGTTTATTATTTTATTTAAATTTTTCAATGATTAGATCAATTTTAAGCTTTGGTTAGGTTAAGGTAAGAATTAAGTGTGTTAATTACCCCTTTACCCACACCGCCTTAGCATACTTAATTGAATAATTATGAGCCAATGAGAAGACATAAAATCACACAAGGAATTTAAATCAAAAATGCACCTAGGAAAGAAAAGGGCCTAATGCAATTGGCTCATGATTAATGATTAATTAAACTAAGGGGTTTAACTTAAGTACTTTCATAACCCCTCTCACACATGTGAGTTGGGTTTTGATTTCCTTAATTATTAAACACCTAAGCATCTACCCAAGATAGATTAATTGAGTTCTAGAAAGTTTTAGAATTTTATGAAATTAATTAAGGGGTAATTAGTGAATTAACCCTTAATTAAGATTAAGAAAAAGGGGTTTAAGGAATATCAAGGAAAGTATCCCAAAATTATTCTAAACCTCATATTCACTTAATAAAACTTAATTGACTCAATTTGAGGGTTAAACCACTAATTATTTAATGCTTTAATTACATTAAGGAGTGATTAAGAATGAACTATTCCCTAATTAAAGCCACCAATAAATCCCAAGAAAATTAGGGGAGGCAGGGTCATCCACTTATGCATAAGAAGTTTGGGATTAATGGAGTAATTAGAGTAAAAAAATAACATTCCAATAAAACCCAAATGAGAAAACTATTCAAAATCCATTCAAATCTTTTAGAATATTCTATGTTCAATTATCTATCCAATGCAATTTATTTCATTTTATAGGCTTAGATATGAATTTAGAAGTTTCATGATTAATTACATTTAATAGCCTAATTAATATTTAATCCGCACCACATGGGCCACGCTGGCATGCACTTTCACATTGACATATTAAAGTTGTCATCATTGCACGATGAAAAGCGCGCTTTCTCCTCATCTATCTGATCAAGGATCGGACGACTAAGGTTAAAGCCACGGATCTAAAGGGATAAAATGAGGATGCAACATGTTTTACCCATCCATCCAAAATGCATGGATGGATGGCCCATGATCCTATATTCTTCTGTGAGAAAATGGACCGCCCATCTTCTAGAGAAGATCCAAGCTGAATTGAGCTCAAATTGATTCAAACTCAACCCACACCATCTAGGAAAGGATCACATCTAATGGCTAGAATCATGGATTAAAATTCACTTCACAAAGGACCAAACCACATTGAATTTAAGCTTATTTAATGGATAACCTCAGAGGTGATCACTGCACTCGATTCCTTGGAGAAGCTTCCTAGTGGAGACAAGCTTTTGAAGTTTGAGGCTCTTGAGATTGGGTATATCTTCATGCTCCACTTGCACTTGAGCTCATCTTGATTGAAGTAGACCTCCTCCTTTGGAGCTTGGAAAGAGCTTTTGAACTGATTTGGGTGCTCAAAGAGGAATTAGGTTGTTTTAAGTGTGGAGTAAGTTGGATTTCACTGGAGCTCTATTTTCAAGCTATGAAAACCAAAATGGAAAAATTCAAACTCTAGGAAGCTTGGGATCACTTGGCAATGGCTCCTCCGCTTCCCTTGCTCAATCGAGAATGAAAGTGAAGATTGAATGAATTAGGGGAGTATATCTCCCTTGAATTGGATGGTCAAGGAGATCTGCCATTTTGATCCAATGCAATGGGTTTGTTAGGCTGAGTGTCCTTGAATTCTATTTTGGTGAGAGGAGTGGATGAGGGCCATGTAAAATCAAGTGGAGGGAGGATTCCATTTTCAAAGGATGTGGTCAATTTTGGGTTTGGGTTTTGACCCAAACCCATTGGGTCATGTGCACTAGGTCCATTAGTGACCATTTGGTCCACTAAGAGGATGCCAGGTGTCCATGAAAAGGAATTGACCAAATTCCAAGTGGTTTTGATTTTGGGTTACCTTATGGCCTAGGGGTGAAATAGTCATTTGATATCAATTTGATTCATGTTTGGTATGTTTGAAAAATAGCCAAGTTTCATTGAATTTGGAGTTGGTTTGATATGATTTGGCTCATGTTGACCCATTTAGTCAAAATGGGTCAAGGGGTCAAGTTGACCAATTGTCAAATTGGGTCAAACCAAGGGTTGGGTCAAGTTCATATATGACCATTTGAAATATTTTGGTAGCTTTGGTTTGATTCAATTTGGTTTATATTTGGTTTTGGTTCATGGGTCAAAGTCAAGGTCAATTGACCATTTGACCTATTGGTTAGGTCATGGGTTGGTTCATGTTTGGTTGGTCATATGAAATGGATTGGTATCTTATTTCCAATCAATTTTATATTTTTTGAATTTACCTTTACCTTCAAGTCAAGTTCATGGTCAATTGGGCTAGGTTAGGTCAATTAGTCAATTGAGGGCTTTAGCCAAGTTCAACAATCATTTCGAATGAACTTGACCCATTGGTTTCAATCAATTTTAGATCAAGTTTTGACATATTTTGACTTTTAGGTCAAGTTGGTCAACTTTGGGTCAAGTGGCCAATTGCTAGGTTAGCTCAAATGTTGGCTTGGTCAAGTTCAAACATTTATCATGAATGAACTTTGATCATTGGTTTCAATCAATTTGGCCTATGGTGGATTTAGGCTATGTTGGGTTTCATTTTGGCTATGTGTTGACTTGGTCAACCCTTAGGTTTGACTTGGTTAGACCCAATTTGAGTGATTGATCATCTCATGATGATTGTTGATCATGATGAGAGTTTAGTGGGCTTAGTTCAATCCAATTTGGTTAGGATTAGAATTTGGCTCATAAGGGTACTTTAGGTCACTTTGGGTCAAGTGAGCCTAAGTGGGTCAAATGGCTTGGTCAAAGCTTGATTTGAGTTTGATTGAACTCACATATGGACTTATGATTGAAATATAAATCCATTTGCAAGTGGTTTGAAGTCAAATTGATTCATTTGATATTTTAAATTCAAGGGAGAACATGGGTTTGACTTAGGTTTGATTTTTGAATTGAGTTTTGATTTGATTGAAGTTTATGTTTATATTTGGATTCATGATTGAAGGATTGAATCATGAAGAAAATCAAGTTGGCTTGATTTGAAATTGATTTAATTCAAGATTTTGACTTGAAAGGCTTGGATTTTGATTGAATTTGTTTGATTTTGGAGTTGGTATTTGAATTTATATTTCATTTAATATGTGATAAATGAAAATGGTTAAGAGAAAATTTGAAAGATTTGAAGTGATTTGAACATGATCGCTAAGTCTTAAGAGAATCAAAGTGACTTAGAAAGATTTGTTTTGGATTTGAATTTTGGATTTAGTTTGATTGATTTGAATTTATATTTCATTTATATGTGAATATAAATGAGAATATAAATGGGAGAAAATTTCATGAATTTAAGGTGATTTGAATTTGATTTAGGCTAAGTCCTTAAGAGGAATCAAAGGACTTAGAAATATTTTGATTTGGATTTGAAGATTTAGTTTGATTGATTTGAATTTATATTTCATTTATATATGAATATAAATGAGAATATAAATGGGTTATGAGAAAATTTCATGAGTTTGAATTGATTTGAACATGATTTGGCTAAGTCCTTAAGAGGGATTAAAGGACTTAGAAGATTTGGAATTTCAATCATGGCTTCAATCATAGTTTCAATCATGGGTTTCAATCATGGCATTGATTTGAGTTTGGGAAAATCAAAAGCTGAATTGATTTAGGTTTGATGTTGATTTGATTTGACTTGAAGGAAGGAAGTAATGAATGTTGTTTAAGCTATAGGGTAGGCAAATTTTTCTAGCACCCTTAAGGCATGGCCTATTCCTATGGCTAACTCTTCTAAGTCTCTAGGGTTAGGTTGAGTGTCCACCTAATCACTAGATGTGTTTTAAGACTAAAGATCTCTTAAAGTCTAAGAGGAGTCTATGTTTAAGATGGAAGGGGTGAGAGCTCACCCAAAAATGAGGTCAACAAAGGGCCCAATAGGTGTGGTGTGACAAGGAACAGATATTGGTGTTGATCAAATGATCAACAACACAATGATCACAAGCACTAGATGATCTACCCTCAAGGTGTAGGGAAGGACTTAGTGTAATATACTCTACTTGTCAAGACATAAGAGAGGAAAATCCACTGGGATGGAGTATGTGAACCTTCCACTAGGGAAGTAGGTTCAAGTCATCCAAAAAGGGGATGAGAGGTTTGATTTAAGTTGAGTCTCGCTGGAGAGAAATTTAATTTGTTTAATTAAGTTATGCTGGGGAAAAGGGTTGAATTTATTTTAATTTGTTGTTTATTTAATTATGTTTGTTTTGACTCCACCGGGATGACAAGTGAACTTCCAGTGAGTGAACCTCCACCGGGAGGCAAGTTCAAGTCATCCACAAGGGGGGAAAGATTGGGAAAATCACTAAGGGATTAGAATTCTAGATCCACTAGAGAATCTAGAAATACTTGTATCTCACTGAGGAGAAGCAAAAGATTTGATTTGGATTGTTTATTTTTTGATGTTTTAATTTTAGATTTAAATGGATCATGACCAGGGAGCCATGAGGTCTAGACCTAACTCGATTTACCAATCCAAAGGGATAGTCTACAAACACATAGTAGGACCATCAAAGGGATTTCTTTTGATATGCAAGAAGAAAGCATAGTAGACTTACATCCACCTCCAAAGTAGGGACGCTTGTCGTGATCTATTGGCAAGGCAAATGTGATTGAACCCAACCTAGAACTATTGAGTGAATACTGGGGACTTAGATCAACTTAAATAGATAGTCAAGTTAATTTTATTTTTTTATTTTATGGGTCCCATCAATTTGTGATGGATTCACTTAGTAGGGGCTACTGACTAGACCCAACTGCATCTACCAATCCAAAGGGAGTAGTCTACCAACCACAAGGACTATCCAACCAAGGGGATGCCTTTAGTTTATAAATGGTCAAGTTAAGAAGAAAGTGTGGACTCACATCTTCTAGAAACAAGAAATCATTGGGGTGATGTTGCAGTAACAAATGACCCACTGTAAATTATTGAGTGAATGTCGCTGGGAGACTTAAATCAACTCAAAGATAGTCAAAGATTAATTTTATTTCTTAGTTTATTTTGATGGATTATATTGGTTTGCTATGGATCACACTGAGATGGAGCTTATATTAACCTAGACATATCTCAGATTTACTGGACCAAAGAGAGTAGTTTCTCAGTCGATGGGAGAACTATCTGATCAAAGGAGTGCCTTTTGGTTTGCAATGATAATTAAAGGAAGAAAGCTCAAGGACTCACATCTTCCACTATAAAAGACCACCAGGGTGATCAGTCACTTTTGGAAACAAATTGAACCCAACCTAGGGTCCATTATACAATCATGCTAAAAGAATGCATATTACATCTTCCAAAGCGTAATGATGTCGGGTAACCTTGTATAAAATAGATTGAACCAACCTAAGAGCTATCACGAGTGAGTACTAACATGGGATTTATCTCAACGTAGTCGCAATTCTATAGGGAGTTCTCACACCCTAAAGATAGGATGCCTACCTTAAAAGGGGCCTTTGGGGCTTGAATTCCAATGCACAAGCAAATTTGTTATTTAGTTTAGTTTTTTATCATGGACCTAGTTTTATGAGGATCAAACTGAGAAGGAGCTTATATTAGCCTAAACATATCTGATTTATGAACCAAGGAGAATGCATCAACAAATTCTCCAACCAGGGTGGAAAGGGGACTCCAATCCAAAAGTAAGTAGTCTAAATGGGATGTGATCCAAATATTTCCCAAGAGAGGCTTGATCCAAAACCCTGAGAAGAAGACAAGGCTAGTCATAAATCAAATGGGTATTCAGTGGCCAACTCAAGAAGAAAGCACGGAGATTCACATCCACCAAGAGTAGTGTATCCACCGGTTAAGTCACTATCAGCATAGCAAACATCAACCAACCCAAGGTGCTATTTACAATCAGCCTAGAAGAAAGCTCGGGACTCACATCCTCTCAAGTTGGATAGTTTATCTTCGACAAGCCATCCCACCAAGCTTCGAGTGAATGCTTGGGGACTTATATCAACTCAAAATAGTCAAGAGGAAAGGAGCCTGGGACTTATCCTAAACCTCAAATATACTTGACCTAGTTAGATCATGAAGATTAGTTCGAGAAGAAAGCTCGGGACTCACATCTTCTTAAACAAAAGTAGAGTGTAATGAGTGAGTGCCAGGGCTCTCACATCAAAAATAGCTCGAGACAAAAAATATGTGTTTGTTTTTATGCTTATGTTAAAGGGAATAAGACATCTCTTGGGTTCTCTCACACCTATTCTAAATATGCTGGGGATTTTCATGAAATGGTGCCACGAATGGCAACCAAGATTCCCACCAAGAAAGGATGTCACTCGGGTTCTCTTATACCTAACTTAGTTTTGCTAATCGAACTAGGATGCCTCTTGGGTTATCTTACACCTATTCTAATAACATCGGATATTATGTTTGTGTTGTGAAGAGGGATAGATGTCATTGGGGATTCTTACACCTACCTAAACACATCATGGATTCAAGATAAGCAAACAATGCTTGAAGAAGAGAAGATTTTGATGAAATGGAATCAAATTTTTTTTCTTTTGTTGATAATTATTTTCAAACATATTTTATGGGTAATATTTCTTCAAATAGAGCCCATTAATTAAGTATAAAGTGTTTCCCTTTACAATCAATGAGATCCTCCTTGTAGACCTTCTCATGATAGTCCTTGTGGGTTCAAACTTACCTCCCATCTTTGATGGGAACAATTGGTCTCCTTGGGACTAACACAAGTTCTCTACTTGGAAAGACCTAGGAGGAGACTTGTTGTGAGCTTGAATCATTTTGGCCTTACAACGAGGTTTACGGCATGCCTAGGACTCTCCTCAAACATTTGAGCTCTTCTAACTACAACTTTGCATTCTGCCTATAGTGATCTTGTTACTAATGCTATCCTTAGTGATGAGTTGAACTTCTAAAGGTAGAATGGCTTGACCATACACTAAGGAAAATGGGGTAGATTGGAGTTGAGGTATGTGATGCAGTAGGCCCACAAGGCTTCAACAACTACTCATTTCATTATCATTTGTTGTCATCAGCTTTTATTTAGAGAGTTTTGTTGAATATTTTTATAAGCCATTTGCTCGGGATAGTAGATGGTGGAGTATCTCCAATCCCTGTCTTGCAAAGTATTTGATCTTGGTGCTTTTTGAATACTACCATTATCATATAATTCATCTCGAACCTATATGATATGGTTCTAAAAATTGAAGCACATCTTGACACATGACCTCTCTGGGTGGATTCCTCCCATTTGTAGTGGCACTAAGATGAATGACTCTTGGAAGAAGGAGGATTGATTAGACCCACAATGTCAAAACCCTAACACTCAAATGGCCATGAGGCCAATGTAGAGTTTATAATGTTGGGTGGTTGATGTAAGACCACACCGTGTACCTGACACTGATGGCATCTCCTAGCTACATCCATGCAGTCTGTAATCATCGAAGACCAGTAGTATCTTTGTCTCTTAAACTTCATCTACATCTATGGACCGGATTAATGTGCTCCGCATAGACCTGAATGTACCTCGATTACAATGCCACGGGCTTCATATTTATCTAAATAACGTAACCATATTTGATCAAAGGACCATCGATACAGGGTGTCATCAATGAGAGCATAGGAGAGAGCTCTATTTCACCTTGGGCTTGTGACTTTTCTTGAGGTACTGCTAGTGTTCATAATCTATGAATGATTGCCTCAATCCGACTCCGGTCTTTATACAATACCTCCCCTTCAAGAGAAAGTCTCTCGATGAGTTCAATCAATAAGGGATAAGACTTGTCTATTTTGGACCCTTATTGGAATGGACTCATCTTAGTTGCTTGCAAGTTTGGCCAAAGCATCTACTGCTGCATCTCTTCTCAGAGAACCTTGTAGATGGTGACTTCATAGATTTGGGCCAATAGCTTCATGGTATACTCGTGATAGTGAAGAAGCTTAGGTTTGAGAACCTTGTAGGACCCGGCAATTTGGTTGATGACCAACTGAGAATCCCCAAAGATGTTGATGCTTTTGACACTATAACTAACTCGGACTGACAGTCTCATACTTCATTGTTGGTGTAGGGGTTGGAAAGATAGTACGAGAATCTAATCACATCTCAGTTTGGAGTTAGGAGAACTATTCCTACCTCTGCCTTTCCTAGAAGAGTAGATCGTGGTGCTTTCCCTTTATGAAAAGAAGCTGCACCATCAAAATGCATCTCTCATTGATCTTTGTCAACCTCTCTTAAGTTCATGATATGTTCATCAGGGAGATCATCATGAAGCATAGAATCAGCAAAAAGTGGGTGTGCTGCTAAGAAATCTGCTAGTGCTTATCCTTTTACCGCATAGAGGGTTATGAATGTGATATCAAACTATGAGAGAATCATGGACCATCATGCCAAATGTCCGGATAGCATTGGACGTGACATGAGATATTGTAGTAGATTGATTCTGGAAATCAAGTTCACCTTATGAGAAAGTATATAGTGTCGTAGCTTCTAAGACGCACAGATCAAAGCTAGGCAATGTTTCTCAATATGTGGATAGTTTGCTTCAACAAGAATCATATGATGACTAAGGTAGTAAAGAATGCTCTCCTTCCCTTCATCATTGTCTTGGGCCAACAAAGCATCGAGAGAGTCATCCAATGCAGCAGTGTAGAGGATGAGTGGCATGCTCGGAATAGTGGTTGCTAAAATTGGTGGCTTCACCAAATACTGCTTGATATCTTCAAAGGCATGTTGGCACTTGTCATCCCACTTGAACTTTGCATCCTTTTACAAGTGCTGAGAATGGCTTGCATCTCCTCGATAAGTTGGAAATAAAGCATCTTAGATACGCCAACCATCCTTGGAAAGATCTGAGTTGAGTTAAACTCTTAGGAGGTGGAATTTTTAAGATAGCTTTGATCTTTTCTGGATCTATTTCTATTCATCAGTGTTGGACAACAAACCCAAGGAATTTTATTGAAGCTACTCCAAATGCACACTTCAGGGATTCATTTTTGAGGTTATATTGTCTTAATCATTTCAAAACTACTCTCAAGTCAAATAGATGATCTTCTTTTTCTCTGCTCTTGACTACTAGATCATCAACGTAGCACCCAACATGATGATGGATGAGTTCATTGATGATCTGAGTCATGGCCCGTTGGTATGTAACACCAGTATTTTTAAGGCCGAAAGGCATGACCCTATATTAATAGATTTTGAACGGGCTTCAAAAAGTAGTGTTTCTTTCATCTTTGAGGGCCATCTTGATTTGGTTATAGCCATTATCCATGAAGGAGAATATTGCATTAGATGATGTCCACCATTAATTACGGTATAGAAGAGGAAACTCATCCTTAGGACATGCCTATTTAAATTCTTGAAATCGATACATGAATTTGGCCATTTTCTTCTTAATGGGATGACACTTAACCGGGATATTTTTCTTCCCTAATGAAACCAGCATCGATAAGTTTCTTGACTTCAAAAATGACTTGTTGTTTGATTTCTAATCGCATGCATCTAGGAGCTTGCTTGATAGGGTTAGCACTAAGATCTGTTAGTATTTTGTGGACTGCTATGTCAGGAGATAATTCAGGTGTCTCTTCATAATTCCATCCAAAGCAGTCCTTAAACTCAATTAATAGCCTAACTAAGTCATTGGTTTCTTCTTCATTCAGAAATGAATTGATGTATGTCGGGTGTAGATTTTCTTCTATCCCGAGGTTGATTTCTTTAAGCTTGTCAGTTGTTGAATGAATCTCCTCTTCGAATTATGGCAGTGTATCTTTGATTTGGGGATCATCTGAAGTTTGTAAACACACATCCCCATAATAATTGGTTTGGTGTGAAAAGAACCTATCAAACTCTAGATGGTTGGTGGCAATTAGCTAATCATAATCATCATTTGGACCCATGTTGAATCTAGTCTTGATCTTCGTGCATCCACAATACGTATTTGTTCCATAGCTTTTTGAAGTATATGAATTCTCCTCAAGTTCTATATTAAATTTAGGACTTGAGGAGGATGATCCTAAAAATAATCTCTTTGGTTTCATATCACTGGATGACTTAGGGTCTTCCTTAACAACTAAACCTTCAACTTTTTTGGGTGAAAGTGAGGTTAGAGCTAAGGTTCCCAACTGTTGCCTGATAGTTTCACAAACATTTGATTCAAATACTTTGCTTTGTCTGGAGGCCCGATCTTCATCATTATTTGGCTCGAGTGTTACCTCTCATAAAACATCTAGAGGGGGTTATGCTAATCATCACTAGATCCTCCTGGATTCCAAGTCTATGTGAATAGTAGGGTACTCTATGAACTGAACATAACCTCTATTGGCTAATGGCCACAGGGTCTTCCACCTCTCCTTTTGTTTTACCTCTCTCTCTCTGGTGGAGGTTGAGTCATACCCACATGTCCATATGATGGAATGAAGCTGTGGGTGGAATGTGATATCGATCTATTTCTTCTTCAATTCCCCTTTCTTGTTCACATGAATTTTCACTTTTCTTTTATTTTTCTCTTGCCTTTTATTTTTCTTCATTTTCTTTTTTTTTAAATTTGAGTTCTGTTCAAGTTTATGAGAAATGGTGTTTTGAAGAAGATAGTAGGTCGCATCCTCATATATCTCAACCTCTCTAACTGAAAATGAATTTTCATCTCCTTTGACACAATACTCAATCCCATCCTTTCTAAACTTGATGGGGAGGATGGAATCATCTTATTGATGTATCCAAGGCCTAGAAAAGTGATTAATGAAGTATTCGAATAAATGATATAAAACTTGGCTTCAGTCTTCCAGTCACATATCTCCAAAGGTAACACTATGGAACCTAAAGCCCTCTCACCTTGTTCATTGAAGCCTCTCAACATCATCTGATCTCCTCGGAGTGTGGAGATGTCGATCTGCAAATAGGCAAGGGTCTTTAGACTCATACTATTCACTGATGCACCTAGATCAATGAAAATGCTGGCAAGTCTGAATCTACCCATATTCACTCTAATATAGAGGGGACGGTTGTGCTCCATGTCCCTTATAAGAAGGTTTTCATCTGTGAAAGTGATCCCCTGAGCATCTCTGGAATAATGTACCTCCTCACCAATAGAGGTCATCTAGCTAAGCATATCTCAGGATCAAGGAGAGCCTTGATTAATGATTCCCTCATCTCTTTGGATAAGATAAGGGCATCGTATATGCTTAGCTTAGATGGCAACTTTTTTTAGGTGAGAGAGGATATTATAGTCCACCTTGGGCTAATCCTACACAAGCATATCCAAGGGTGGAGCATCTTATGGAGGAGCTTCTTGATCCTTTGAACTAATGACTTGTTTCCCTCTATCTTGACGTGCTACCCTAGGAGGCAGAACCTTGCCACTACGGAGGTTGTCTTCAGTGATCTCTTGTGCCAGGGTAATGGAAGGTTCTATCTACACATCAAGCTCACCTACAGATTCTCTTATGGGACCCTCAAAATTGGATGATTCCAAGTCTATATTAAGAGGCAAACACGCAGTATTCAGAGTAGGAAAATCCAACTCTGAATCAGAAAGAGGAAGATCAAATTTTTCATAGTTGTTGTTTAGACATTAAGAGTTAAGAATAGATTCAAACAACCCATCATAAGTAACATAGATATAATTCAAGCTAGCTTTATTCTTCAATTTCTTGGATTTGATAGGAGGTACATAGTAGAAATCAAGTAAAGTAAGAGGGTGAGATTTGATGCCCTCATTCCTACGATACAAGATGTCTACTAGAAGAAGACTAGCTAAGTGGAGGTAGTTGCTAATGTAGTAGTTGGTGGAGTTGGACTCGATTAGTGGTTGCACTACTAGGTTATCTTGCGCCATACATCTTTCCTGTGCTCCCTTAGTTGGCTACTTGCAAACCTTCTTTGATGTCGAGGTTTGAGTTGCACCTACAAGGAAAGTTTCTTGATCTTGATATCTTTTTCTTAGAGATTTTGGATAAGGAGATATCCCAACCTTCTTTGGTTTTGGAAGGATCATGGTATCCCAAGGATTTTCTAATGGGGCGGATGGTTATTCCATAAGATATTCTATTGGGATGACTATAGCAGTCTTGAAGCTATGTTGTTCGTCCTTAAATGTGAAGCAATCTTCCAAAACATGACCACCTAGCATGGTGGTAGGGACAAAAGTTAGGATCATGATTTTTCTCACTTCCTCTGGTCTCTAGGTTGGTATCTAAAATCGGGCTTCTTTAAGTGATTCTTAAAGATCTTCAATTACCTCCTCTTAAATGAATAAGGCTTGTTAATTTTCCAAAAGAGTAGGTGGATCACCAACAGCTGGGTATGTGTGTACCACTCTTGATGATGTGGCTGAGGAGGAGGTGTAGGCCATGGAAACTAATGGCCTAGATCGCCTCTGTGTGGTAGAAGAGGTGATGGCTATGGAGCATGAGGTCTCTCATTATTCTAGTTGGATGTTTCCCTATCCCTTTCTCTATGGTTTCTCTCATATACCTTCTTTGACTTTATTTGTAGATCTAGAGAAGGATTTGGATTCTCCTTATAATCTAGCCGTCTTGTTGATTAATTTCTCAAAAGTTTTGATGGTGAAACCTTTGAGGATGAAGGAGACCAGGTCATGGATATTCTTAAGTAGAATCTTAATGGTGTGTTGTTCAGATAGTTATGCTTCTCATTTCATACTCAAATTATGCCATCCAAGAATGTAATCAAAGAGAGACTTACCAATATTTTGTTGAGCCATAATGAGATCACTATGACCTGTTGAGCTCCAAAAACCACTTGATAAATAGTTGCTCCAACTCGAAAGTCTTCACTAAACTATTGGGAAGTTTAGCATACCTCAAAGGCTATCTAAGCTAAATCTTGAGAGAGAGGAAGAGTAAAGCATCATTGCCTAGCATTGTAACATAGCTCGAAATATGCTATGTGCTCGGGTTCGCCATCAAAACTCTTGAAAGAAGGTGGCATGAAACCCTTAGGATATTGGATTGCATCAAATTCCTCCAGGTAGGGTCTACACTTTAGAGCTGATGATTCTCCTCGAGCTTGAGCCAATGCTTCTTTCACTTGTTGCTCAACCATGCTCTTGATGTCTTTTTCTTATATGAGGGTATCATCCACTACCTTCCTATACATGCTGGTGCTACTTTGCTCTAAACTCTGGCTGACTAGTCTCAGGTATAGTAGGATGGACTGCCAGTGCTTGGTTTTGAAGTGCTAAGATAGCTGTTAGCATATCTTTGAGCCTCTTCTCCATCCTATCTATTTTTTCATCTTCCTGCTTTATCTACTGATGGAGGTGTTGGGTCAAGTAGGGTGTGTCTTCCTGCTCAGCCTCAGTACCTTCCATAGTTTGCTGCTCTCTAAAGAGGGATCCCCTGGTATCTACCATGCAAACCCCTGTTGAATCTCCCAATAAAACATCTTCATTGAGATCAAAGTTGATCTTCTCCTCATTAGACCAATCATATCCTAGGATATCTTTCTTCTCTATGAAATAATGGGCTATTATATCATCTAGAGAATGACCTATTTGAACTAGCTAAATGACTTTGGCTGACTAGTGGTGGGATCACTATCTTGTACTGTGATGCACCGAATCTCCCTTGCAGCTAGAGAGTCAACCCATGAGGGCTATACTCACTGGAAGAAATATGCTTTTCATTGAATCATGGCGACACTCTAGGAGGCTCTATCATCATGGTGTGAGCACTCACCTTCTCCCTCGCTCTACAACCATCATCTATGTCTTTGATGGTGGTGGTGAAGGGATGACCACTATGCTTCAAAGTCACCATTCCACCTTCACCACTACTGAGACAGAAGTTTGAGCAGGAGAGCTCGGCCTTGCCACAGTGGTGTAAATAGGATGGGATCTCTTGGCCATAGCTAGATCACCTACGGGGTCCTCTTCTCCTCATATGCCACCTTCATGGCCTTTGGTGGAACTAGAGATGTTGGAACATGGATATGCGATGGTAGATGGGGGGTAGAGAGGTGTAGTGGAAGCACCACCGACTCTCTCGGAACAGGAGCTGCTCTCCTGTGATGCATGGTCCTTGTGAGCAGAATGCTATCGGTATGATCAACACGGGTAGCACACCGATCAAGAAAATCAATGAGTATAGAGGCTGATGACTACTGACTGAACCTCCGCCTCTCGGTGGTGATATGAGGGTATGGGCCCCAGCCCTCTCTCTAAGATGCTTCCACCTCATTGGGGATAATGGATCTCAAATCAAACTAAGCCGAACTCATCATGCAGCTCTCCTAGTGAAGCGTCATGCTGGTGACATCCTCCTCTTAGTTAGACTGAAAGGAACTACTGTTGGAGGCAAAGTAGAGATCCTCCTGACATCCTCTCTTTCAGACCCAGAGAGAGGATGGAACAAGTTTGCTATAACTAGTGGGGAAACCATCATGGACAATTCCTCAACTACAAACTATGTGGCTGCCTCCATCTCCCTAGCAATGCGAGTGTGGTACTGCTTTATCATGCGGTTCTTATTTCTCCTTCGGGTCCTGATAGGGCAAGCAGAGTAAGAGTTAGACCCAACCTCAAAAGTAGGGGAAACAATCCCATGGGATTGGGGCCTTCCCCTTTGAGGGTGCTAGTGAGTGGGTGCTAGCCCTAACTGGGGCAGCATGGGGAACCATGGGGCAGCACGACACATTGCCTGTGAACGCCCTCTTCATCATCTTAGAATTTGATGGCATGTCACCAATGATGGCTCACCGACTATGCTCTTACTAATAGTCGTGAGGGAGGTGCCCTCGCATGTAATCCGGACCCCCTCAAAATCTTGTCCAAAGTGGATGAGGTGGGTGTAGTCAAAGCGAGGAACAATGGCTTGATCAAGGGCCAAATCCATCCCATGAGAAAAAGTGAACACATACTTGGGCTCTGCCATTGAATCAAATTATACTGAAACTGAAAAAACTAACTAAAGCTGACTGCAAGTGCAATGTCAAAAATAAACTTGAATCAGATTATCTTGCTTTATTAACTTTGAATTTGAATTTAGAATTTGAACCATACTCAACATCTTGAAAGTGTTAAGCCGGGCTCTAATGATTTAGAATAGATTTTGAGATTTGATTGGAAAGAGAAAATTTTTATTATAGAATTCACTTTCAACAAATTTGGTTGAAAATGGGTTCAAATATTTTTGAAGAGATGCTTCCATAGGTTCATATTTGAATTTTGATTTTGATTTTGAGGACCCTTTATTTAATAAATTTGGGTATGTTAAAGTTAAGGGTCAATTTAATTTTGATTTGAGATTTTTGGAATCTACTCACTTAGCAATTTTGATATGCTATAGTGAGGTGTTTAAAAAAACCATTTCTTCTTTTTCTTTGTTTGCTTTATTTTGTGAATCATTTGTGATTTGAAAAATGGAATTCTCATTTAGAAAATTTGGGTATGCTCAATGAGGAACCCAAGTGTGTTTTATTTTTGAAATTTTTTTGAGAATAGGACTCTTAGCAAATTTGAGTATGCTAAGAAAATCCTAACATGTTTCTTTTATTTTTAGAGATTTTGATTTTGAAAAAATAGGATTCTCGGTAAATTTGGGTATGTTAAGGAAATCCTAATGTGTTTCTTTTGTTTTAGATTTTGACTGAAAATGGAGACTTCACTTTAGCAAATGTAGTATGCTAAAGAATAAAGTTCCAATGTGTTTTGAAATTTTGTGGTTTTGTTGATTTTGAAAAAAGGTATTTTCACTTAACAAATTTAGGTATGTAAGATGGGAATCAATTATGTTTCATTTTCAAAGATATATTTTCATGTGTGATTATTGTTTTTTTGAAAGGGGAAATTCCAACTTAATCATATATGGAATATGTTAAGTAGCATTTCAAAATAATGTTATTTTATTTGGAAATAAAATCTTCATTCAATAAATTTTGGTATATTGAATGGAGATGTTCATATGTGCTTTTTGAAAGTTTATTTTTCATTTTGATTGGAAATGAAGAATTCCATTTAATAGGTGTGGAAATATTGAATGGAGAGGTTCCATATGTGCTTTTGAAAATGTGAAAGTTCCAACCTAACACATGTGGAATGTGTTGAGTGGAATTTCAAAGTTGTGATTTTACTTGAAGATGTAATATCCATCCAACACATTTGGATGTATTGAATGGAAAGGCCCATCTTCAAATTTTTTGCTTTTCAAAACATGATTGTTGGAATTTTATTTTTGAAAATGAAGTCTTCATCAAAATGAATTGAGTAAAAAAGTTCATTTGTGATTTTAGAAAATATGAGTATTGGTTTTATTTTTGAAATGTTTCAACACGTAACAATTATGAAAAATTGTTAGATGAAGTGCAAATATTTTATTAAGTGTATTTTGAAAAAGTGCTTTTGAAATGCAAGACTTTTATGAAAGATTTATTTTATCTTTATTTTTAGAATGAACCTTTCCTTACCATAAAAAATGGTAAGGATGAAGTCTTTAATCATTTTCTATTAGATTTCTGTTTTCACCCATCGGGGAACCCAACCGTGGTTTTAAGACCAACACGGGGTGAGGTCCTAAAACCTAAAGATGTTGGCTAGCTTAATTTAAGGATGAATTAAGCTAAGTGCCAATGAAAAGAAACATAGTTTTGGATCCATAAAAAAATACAAACCCACTATCAATACTTAGAGACAACAATCATTTACCAAAGATGGAGAGAGGAAACATCCCCAGCGTAGTCGTCAGAAAAATCTGTGGTAAAAATATTCTATATATCTCCGCCTTTGTCTATCTCCCTTTTTCTTTTTTAAGGAAAAGAAAGATAAAAGAAAATAGAAATATATACAATACATCTTGTTTAGGATATCATGCAGATCCGTAGATGTTCTTATTTGAGTGATCGGGTATGATATAAAGAAGAGGTGTACTATCTCGAGAGATAGAAGTCACCACTCTATAATGGATCTAATCACCTTAATAAGGACTCCTAAGGACTATGGATCTTTGGAATGTACCAGAGATTCTTTTCCTACTTTACATGACAAAGTAAATTAGGGTTTATTTTAAACTGAGTTCGTTAAGTTCTCTATAGGGGCAAGCCCTCATAGTTAATTACATCCTAAGGAATGGGATTCCTTAGGAATACTCTCGATTAAGGTCAATGATTCCTTAGGAATGGGTATTTGGTTTACCTCCACAAGAGAGGATAAACCACCTGACTGTTGGACTTACAACCGCTTGGGGGTAGCCACTAACTAACTCCTCCTATGATTTTAAATTCATGTAGGCAAGTCTTATGTTTATACAAGATAGCAAGGTTGTTATTTATTTAGAAAGAAACTAAGTCCTTAAACATACTCCCTAAAAGACTAGATCATGTAAGGTCATGAATAATGACTTAAATCTAATGCAAATTTTTCATATATTTTATTTTCATTTAGGATAATCATTCGACTCTAGCTAAAGAATTCATATGCCTAATGCATGAGAAATATGATTACGGGCCAAAATCAGCAAGATAAGGAGGTATGTTTCCACCATGGCTCTCACAGATCAAGTCAAGTTCTTTGAAAAATGTGGAAGCCCTTCAATCAAGAGTGAAACGATATGCTTTTATGCATGATGTTAGAAAAAAAAAGTACACATCCAACTAAGGGGTTGATAATTCTTTTATCTTTATTTTAACTTAGGCTTTAGGTGAGGTTATGAGTTATTTATTTTTAATTTTGAATTGATTATTTTGGTAGAAGATTTATTTTTCCCTAAGAGCCTAATCATCATCCAGGTCATACATCAAGCAAGAAAGAAACTAGGAAAATATGTCATTTCTAATGCACAAACTAAACAAAACATCAAACATTTTATAAAGCTAATGTAAAAGAATAAAATGCCATTTTGGTAGCACCAAACCAAAAAAAAAAATTTGCATATACAACCAAATTACAAATAAATTAATTACAATTAAGCAAGAATTCATGTTGTTGGTGGTCTTCATTCTTCACTTCTTCTTTCTTCTTCTCTTCTTTTCTTCTTTCTTTTTCTCTTCTTTTCTTCTTTCTTCTTTTGGTTCCTTCTTTTGGATGGTTGGAATGTGGTTGCTCCAAAGGCTTCACATGGTACATAAAATGAAATCTTATGACCAATGTTCATCCTAATTCTTTATAACAATCATTCCAAGAATCCTAATTACAAAAGTACATGAAAAGGAAAAAAATATTAATCTAACTAACACTTGCAAAACAGAGATTAGCTAAACAAACCATACAAACTCCAAGCATGTATATTAGACTTAGCCCCCCACACATGGGTAACCAAGTCCACCTAGCCTATTGGATTATTCTTAGGGGTATAAGCACCTGCACAGTAAAAGTATTTATATTTTCATTTATTACAGTGCCTCTTAAGTACAATCCCCTACAGAAGACAACCATTAAACTAAATCATCCTACATTCAGTCTACGCGCATACACCCTAACATCTAGACTAGAAATAATATATCATAAAATAAAAGCAAGCATTAAACCATGCACCACCCTAATCTAAAGCTAGACGTGGTGGCTTTGCCTAATGTGTGTGCCATTTAAGGTTTATGGGGTACGCTTAGCTATGGTTTTAAGGTTTATATTTTTAAGTATGAAATGTTCAACTTAGAGGATGGTTTCAATTTAAGTTGTTTAGTTTTTTGGGTTAATTTTATTTTGTATTTTTTATTTGGTTTAGGTGAATCCTACAATTAATTTTTAAGTTATAAAGAGAGGGAAAAGAGAAGAGAGCTTCTCTTTCCTTCCCTACCCTAAGTAATTTCTAAAGTAGATTCATGTTTGATTTTGTTTAGTTAATATTTTCTTATGTGTTTTAGTTAATCCTAAGTTTATAATAACTCCAAACAAACTTATTCAAAAGGAAAGGCATTTTAAGATTAAGTAAAGTGAAATAATATCATAAAATACACACCACTTTATTTCTTTCCCAACATATATAACATGCATATGGATAAATTTTAAGCATATCTATATATGCAAATGAGAATGTTTAACACATCTTAATGATGAATGCTAAGTAGTGTTACTTAAGAAATTTTGGATGCTTTATGATGCATGATTTTCAAGTAAAAAATGGGGTATACTTTTATCCTTTATTCATATGCACATGTGTATGTATGAAAGGCATAAGTGAGTACAACGTCATTGTTAGTATTTAGGGTTTAAGGTATAAGACCTACTTAGGGCTACTTAAAGCCTCGCAATCCAAGGGTTGTCTAGACTAGTATACCACCTTCCTTAAATACATATGGATGTACAAAAGAAATAAATGGAAAAAGAAAGATGCAAAAGTTTACATTTATTTGATTTTTGGTTTGGTTGTTTTAATTTATATGTGTGATGTGAAATTCCTTCTTAATTCATGACATAGGAGTGTAGGAATTTGAGCAAGTGTTATGTCCTTTTCAAATGGACTATATACTTTGCCAATCCTATACAATTTTATGTTAAGAAAGAGATGGAGAGTCAAAGCCACATAATAAATATCTTTATATTTCTCACATGCAAGCTTATAAATGATTATAAGTAGCATACCTTTCAGTTTTGATGTTTGATTTATAAATTTTGAAAATAATTTTTGAATTTAATAGTGATACTAGCCATTCATATTCTTACTTTAGCCAAAACATGCAACTTGACATAAAAAAAATATTTCATTTTAATTTTGATTTTCAAAAAGAATGAATGTATGATTTTCATATGACATGCACATTTAGAATGCTAGGAAAGAAATAAAGTGATGAAAGCAATACAAATTCATTCACCCTAATTAATTCCTAAAGGCAATCCTATGGAATAGAATTATTTAAAGCAAATCAAATTTGTTTTAAAGAGAGTTTGAATTTTGTTTGAGTTTGATTTTGATTTGAAAAATGTGAGATGATTTTCTGATCCTAACCCATTCCTACATGTGTACATTATTTTTATTTAATTTTTAGGTGATTAGGTCAATTTTATGTTTTAGTTAGGTTAGGTGTACATTAAGTGTATTAATTATCCCTTACCTATACCACCTTAGCATAGTTAACCAAATAATTATGAGTCAATTAAGTGTGTGTACATTAAGGAATTTAAATCAGCAATGCACCTAGGAAGAAAAGGGTCTAATGCATTTGGCTCACAATTAATGATTAATTAAGCTAAAGGGTTTTAGTTAAGTACTTTCATAACCCTTCCCACACATGTTGATTAGGTTTTAATTTCCTTAAGTCACTTAGGTTATTAAACACCTAAGCATCTACCCAAGATGGATTGATTATGTTCTGGAATATTTTTAAAAATTTTATCAAGTTATTAAGTAATTAGTGGATTAACCCTTAATTGAATTTAAATGAAGGAAGAGAAAGGGGGTTTAAGGAATAGCTTAGGGGAAATATCCCAAAATTATTCCCTAAACCTCCTTATCACTCAAACAAAACTTAATTAGCTCAATCAAGGGATTAAACCACAATTCACACATTAATTAGGCTTAATTACATTAAGAGGGTAATTAAGGATTCAATAATTGATCCCCCAAATTAACCCATCAATAAATTCCAAGAAAAGGAAGGAGTCAATCACATTAGAGTTTGGGTTTTCATTAAAACACTAATTAATAAAAATATACTATTCAAAATTTAGTGAAATTAACTTTAGAATATTTTCCTTTGAATTATCTTTCCAATGCTTTTTACCTTATATTTTTAGGATTTTTTTAGAATTAGTTATGCAATTATGAAGATTCAATGATTAAGGATAATTAAATAAATTCCTAATTAAATGGCCAATCCCGTCGGCACCACATGGAGGCTTATGCGGTGTGTGCTTTCTACGCGGCATGTGCTTTCCACGTGGTATGTCGGGAGAGGATATTTAAGTTATCACATCATAATGTCGCGTTAGCTGTGGCGCTATGCTCTTTCTCCCCATCCATTCGATCAAGGATTGAATGGCTGAGATTAACCCCGTGGTATTAAAGGATTAAATCGAATATCCTATGCATCTTGATCATGTTCGTCCATCCAAAATGCACGGATGGACAACCCATGATCCATCCCTGATCTTCCTTGAGGGAGATGGCCACCGTCCATTTTCTAAGGGAAGATCCAAGCTCGATTAAGCTCGGATTAAAACCAAATTCAACCCACACCGTCTAAGAGTAAAGAGGAGTACATCCAACGGATAAATTCTCAGGAGGTGAGAATTTGTTTCATAAAGGACCACACCATGGCTAAATTAAGCTCGAATTAATGTTATACCTCACTGGAGGCTATCACCGGTGCTCGAGTTTGATGAGCTAGCTTCATCTAGTGGAGACGAAGTCCCTATTAAAAGTTTCTAGCCTTAGGGTTGAGTAGACCTCTCTATGGACCAAGCTCTCCTTCAATTGGGTTCGATCTTGATCAAGAGCACTCCTCCCTTTCCTTGAGAACTTGGGAAAAGGTTTAGGCAAGTTTGATTGAGTCCTCTGATGAAGCTTGCAAGAGGAATTGATATGGAGTATTGCCTGGATTTTCACTTGAGCTCCCCTTTCACTCTAAGAAAATCAGAAATGGGAAAATGGAAGATGCTTGGAGCTTAGAATCACCTCCTGAGTTCCAATGCTGCACAAGAGATGAAATTCAAGTGAAATTAGGGGAGTATATCTCCCCTGGGTGAATCGAGACCAGCTTCCTTGCCATTTTGATCTAATACACCTCCTTGAGTGGATTTGTTAGGCTGTTAGAGGTGGCATGACATTCAATTTGGTCAGTAGAGTGGAGTGGTGAAGCTTGCCATGTGCTTAATTGAGTGGAGGAAGGATTTCCATGTGCTCAATTTGAAGGAAGTGATCAATTTTGACCTTGGGTTGGGTTTGGCTGACCCAAACCCAATGGGTTATGTACACCATGTCCATTAGTGACCATTTGGTCCACTAAGAGGATGTCAAGTGTCCATGAAAAGGAATTGACCAAATTCCAAGTGATTTTGATTTTAGGTTACCCTATGGCTGAGGGGTAAAATGGTCATTTGACCTTGATTTCAATTTGAATATGTTTGGCATGATTGAAAAATGGGTTGGGTCGTGTTTCATTGAATTTGGCATCGGTTTGACTCATTTAGGTCAAAATGGGTCAACTTGGGTCAAGTTCACCAATTGGTAAAATTGGGTCAAACCAAGGGTTGGGTCAAGTTCATATGATCATTTGAAATATTTTGGCATCATTAGTTTGGTTCAATTTGATTCATATTTGAATTTGGTTCATTTGATTTCATTTAGGTCAAATGGGTCAAGTTGACCAATTTGACCCATTTGACCTATTTAGGTTAGGTCATGGGTTTATGTTTGGTTAGTGATTTGAAATGGATCGGCATCTTTGTTTCCAATCAATTTGGTTTATATTTGGATTTGGCTCAATTTAACTCTTTAGGTCAAGTTGGGTTCAAGGTCAATTGGGCTAGGTTAGGTCTGGTTGGCCAATTGGATCTTTGGTCAAGTTCAACAAGTGATGTGGAATGAACTTCACCCATTGGTTTCAATCAATTTGGCTTAGATCATGTTTTGACACATTTTGACTTTTAAGTCAAGTTGGGTCAACTTGTGTCAAGTGGCCAATTGGGCTAAGTTAGCCTCAAATGATGACTTGGTCAAGTTCAAACATTGATCATGAATGAGTTTTGATTAATGGTTTCAATCAATTTGGCCTATGATAGATTTTGGCTAATTTAGGTTTCATTTTGGCTATGTGTTGACTTGATCAACCCTTAGGTTTGACTTGGTTTGACCCAATTTGAGTGATTGATCATCTCATGATGATTGTTGCTTACAATGTGAGGCTTAAGTGGGCTTAGTTCAATCCAATTTGGTTAGGATTAGAATTTGGCTCATAAGAGAACTTTAGGTCATTTTGGGTCAAGTGAGCCTATGTAGGTCAAATGACTTGATCAAGGCTTGAATCAAGTTTGGTTTAACTCACATATGGACTTATGATTGAAATATAAATCCATTTGCAAGTGGTTTGAAGTCAAATGGGTATTGATTCACTTGACAATTTTAAGTTCAAAGGGTAAACATCAGTGTGACTTAGGTTTGATTTTTGAATTTAGTTTTGGTTTGATGATTGAAGTTTGTTTTTATATTTGGATTCATGATTGAAGGATTGATTGAATCATGAAGAAAAATCAAGGGTTTGACTTGATTTGAATTTCATTTGGCTAAGTTAAAGAATTTGACTTAAAAGGTTTAGGTTAAATTTTAGTTGAATTTGGATTTGAGTTTTGAATTTATTTTGGATTGATGATTTAATTTTATCTTTATATTTAGATTCATGATTGAAGGATTGATTGAATCATGAAGAGAAATCAAGAGTTTGGCTTGATTTGAGATTGATTTGGTTAAGTTCAAGAATTTGACTTGAAAGGCTTAGGTTGAATTGTGATTGAATTTGGATTTGATTTTTGAATTTATTTTTAGATATTTAAATTTATATTACATTTATATTTGTGAATATAAATGAGAATATAAATGGGTTATGAGAAAATTTTTTGAATTTGAATTGATTTAGATTTGATTTAGGCAAAGTCCATAAGATAGAATCAAAGTGACTTAGGAAAAAATTTTATTTGGATTTGAATTTTGAATTTGGCTTGATTGATTTGAAATATAAATGATAATATAAATGGGTTGTGAGAAAATTCCTTGAATTTGAATTGATTTAGAATTGATTTAGGCTAAGTCCATGAGAGAAATCAAATTTTGGGAAATATTTTGGAAAATTGTTTCAATTGGAATTGATTCATGATTTGAGAAAATCCATTGATTTGGTTGAGTTTGAGTTTATGAGTTTGGAGTTTTGACTTGGAAGTGAGGATTTGGTTCAAGAGGTCCTGGCAAATTTTCCTAACATTTCTAACTCTTCTAAGTCTTTAAGGCTAGGTTGAATGTCCACTTAATCACTTGATATGTATTAAGATTAAGGAACTCTTAAATTTTAAGAGAATTCCTATGTCAAGATGGAGGGGTTGAGAGCTCATCCTAAAAATGAGGTCAACACCTTTGTTTTAATATACTCAAATTTGTTAAATGAAGGGTCCCCAAATAATCAAAAAATCAAATTCAAATATGAACTTATGGAAGCATCAATCTCTCTAAAAAAATTTGAACCCAATTTCAACATACACAAATTTGTTGAAAATGGATTCTACATTAAAAAAATCTCCTTTCCAATCAATCTCAAAATCTCTCCAAATTCATTTGAGCCCCACTTAACACTTTCAAGTTGTTAAGTTTGGGTTCAAATTCTAAATCAAAATTCAAAAAATCAATAAAGCAAGAAATCTGATTTGGGTTTTTTTTCCAACATTACAGACTTTCAATCAGTTTCAGTTAGTTTAGTTCAGTGCAGTTCAGTTCAATGGCAGCACAGAAGTACATGTTCATATTTCTCTTCGGGAAGGATTTGGCCTTGGATCGGGCCAGCCTCCCACAGTCTAACTTCACCCACCTCATCCATTTTGGCCGATGCTTTGAGTTAGATGAGATTCTCTTTATTACCCGTGGCCTTGAGAGCTCAACCACTGATGGTGGAAGGTTTGGATTTTTCAACTCCGTGACTCTAAGACTTCGACGATTTCTATGGCAAAGAGCTGCTGACATGGGCACTTATGCCAAATCCAAGCATCAATCTGCCACTCTCCACCAGAATTGTTCAAGCACTATGTAAAGTAGAGGCATTTGCTCTTCAAGTCGAACCCCTCTAACCGGACTCTCCTTTCTGATCATTACAAGTGCGTAAGAAAATAAGTTTGAATATGTGTGACACACAATTTGTGAATATATATGAATCTAAATGTGAGGAATGGTACATATATATGCTTGTGCTTCTATTTGGAAGTTTCAAGACTCTGCTAATGCCATTAGGGCATGGTGGGTGTGAAGATGGCTGTGGTGTCGCAAGACATGGCTCGCTAAGCTCATCAGGGCGTACCGAGTAAGCCAAAATTGCCAGATGTGGCACCTCTTATGTTGAAATGCTGCTGAAATTTGAACTATTTGCATATATATTTACTTTTATGTAGATGATTGAAGGCCTCGTTATGCTCATCAGGCATAACGAGATTGAAATTCGGATGAGGTGCTTCATAACACCAACCGTCACGCTCATCAGGGCAGAAGCCAATCATCAGGTTGAGATGTCATCTGACTTAGATATTCCCTCACTGAAGAAAAAGGTTATGGTAGTTCCTACAACAGTAATAGTTCTGGCCGTGTGCCCGGTTGTTCCCCTTGCCCTAGTACGAGACTGCACCACTGTTCCTCTGGGAAGGACCCCCTGATTCCAGGGATTGTCTCCCCTACCTTTAAGGTAGGGTCTAGTTCCCATACTACTCATTCCACTAGGACTCAGCGCTGAAATAAGAACCACATGATCAAGCGGTATCATACCCACATAGCCATGGAGTTGGAGGAAGTTTCCCAGGTTGAAGTAGAGGAGTTTCCTATGGTGGTTTCCTCGCTAATCACTGAAAATAAGTTCCACCCTCTCTCTGGATTTTATGGAGAGGATGTTAGGAGGATTTCAGTTTCACCTCCACCGGTAGTTCATTTTGAGGATCCCTATCAATGAGAGGAGGAGGTCGTACGATGGCCTTAGATCAGTTCTACATCGGTGGCGAGCTTCTGACATTAGTCAGGATCAATTTGATTTTGTTATCATTGGGGACATATCAGACAAGAGAGGGCCAGGGAGGCCCGTACATTAGTGCATATTACTAGTCGAGAGTAGCGAAAGTACAGTAGGCAATCAGCATCATCAGCCCTTATCAACTTTCCAAATCGACGCGCTACCCGTGTCGATCATAATGATAGCATTCTACTGACGGGTACTACCCACCATAAGAGAGGAGCTCCTATTCATAGAGAGTCAATGGTGCCTCCACCACACCACTCTACTCCACGCCCACCATCTCCGGTACATGTTCTATCATCCACTGTTCTAGCAATGGCCATAAGGCTGCATCCGGGGAGAAGAGAGCCCCACTGGTGATCCAGCTATGCTAAGATATCCCATTCCATCTACACCACCTACTGAGGCGAGGTCAAGCTCTCCTGCTCAACCTTCAGCCCCAGTTGTGATTAAGAAGGAATGGTGATCATGGAACATAGTAGTCGTTCCATCACCACCACCACCACAGTAGTGTATAGAGATAGCAACATAGGGAGGAGGAGATAGTTCAGCCATCCCCATGGCCATAAATCCTCCTAGGAGTACCACTCCATCCAGATCCAATGACAGGAAGGAGCATTTTTTTTGTGAGCATAGCCCTCATAGGGTTAGCTCTCCAGTAACAGCAAAGGTTAGATGTTTATCTGTTCATGACAGTGATCCTACCACCGGCCACCCTCGATCATTTGTACCTATTTAGTTAGATCGATCCTTAGATTATATTGTAGCTCAATATCTAGAGGAGAAGAAGGAGATCTGAAGATATGTTTGGTTTGATTTAGAGGATGAGAATGTTAGTTTTGATCCCAATGAAGATGATCTATTAGTGGATTCAGCGGAGGTACACATGGTAGACACCAGGGGTTCTCTCCTTCGTGATTAGCAGACTTTGGAAGGTGTTGCGGCCGAACAGGAAGACGCGGCCTACTCGACCTAACACCTCCTTCAACAATTAAAGCAAAGGATGAACAAATAGATAGGATGGGGAAGAGGCTTGAAGACTTGCTAGCATCAATTTTGGCACTTCAAAACCAAGCCACGGTAATGTATCATACTATTGCATAGACTAGTCAACCAGAGTTGTTGCAAGTCTTGGATCCAGCCAAGACTTTACCTCCAAAGAGCAGGGTAGCACCAGCTTGTATATTAAGGTAGTGAATAGTACCTCCATATAAGAAAAGGACATTAAAATCGTGGTTGAGCAGCAGGTGAGAGAAGCATTGGCTCATGCCCGAGCAAGATCATCAGTTCCAAAGGGTAGACCCTACCCAGAGGAATTCAATATCATCTAGTATCCTAAGGGTTTCGTGTCACCTTCTTTCAAGAGCTTTGAAGATAGTGGGAACTCAAGGAAACATATAGTGCACTTCAGAGCCAACTGTTGCAATCGGTGGTAGTGATATGTTACTCTTTTGTCTTTTTATTAGTAGCTTAGCAAGCATAGCCTTCGATTGATATGTTGAACTTCCCAACAGTTCATTGAAAACTTTTGCTGAGTTAGAGCAACTCTTCATTAAGAGGTTTCCTGGAGCTCAGCAAAGGGTAACTGTGGGTGATCTCGTTGTAGCTCAACAACATCCTGGTGAGTCACTCATTGATTATATTCTTAGATGGCATAATTTGAGTATGAAATACAAATCACAATTGTTTGAATAAAATGTCATTGAAATTCTGTTGAAGAATATTCATGGCCCGATCACCTTCATACTCAAAGGTTTTATCATCAAGATATTTGAGAAACTAATCAACAAGACAGCTAGCTTATAAGAAGAAGCCAAACAGTTTCCTTTTTCAGATCAATCAATAAAGTCAAATCTATAGAAAGCTTATGAGAAGAAGTCAGGTGCAGTGATAGCCAAAGATAAGAGGCGAGCAGGAAGCGAGAGAGCAGTATGAGAGACCTCGAGCTCTACAGCCATCACTTCCACCTCCTCTAACATCACCGAGGCCATCCTACTGGCAGCCACAGTAGCCTCCATGGCCTTCACCACCTCCTCCTCAGCTATATCCACAGTAGCAGTGGTACACATACCCGATGCCAGGTAGCTACCATCCACCTACTCTTCTGGATAAACTAAACAAATCATATTCATTTAAGTGGGAGGTAATCAGAAAAATCTTTAAGAATCACTTAAAGAAGCCTGATTTTCAGCTACTCGAGCCTAAAAGGCTAGAGGAAGTGGGCAAAAGTAATGATCCTAACTTTTGCCCCTACCACCATATGCTAGGTTATATTTTGGAGAATTATTTTACATTCAAGTACTAGCTTGTGCATAGCTTCAAGATAGGTGCCATAGTTATCCTGAAGGAATACCTTGTGGAATAACCATCCAGTTCCATTAAGGTAATCCTTGGAGATACCTGCGATCCTTCTGAAACCAAAGAAGGTTAGGATATCTCCTTATCCTGAACCTCTAAGAAGATCATGCCCAAAATCAAGAAACTTTCCTTGTATGTGTCTGAGGCAGCTTGAACCTCCAACGTCAAGGAAGGTTTGCAAGTTACCACAGATAACTTAGGGAAGGTAAGAGCTCAGCAGCAGCAGCCCATGCGGGATAGCCAAGTAGCACAACCACCAACCAAGCCCAGCCTCCAGTCCACCGTTGCAGCTACTACATCAATGATCATTTCTACTTCAACTAGCTCTTCTTCTAGTAGATATCTTATATCAGTATATGAGGGCATCAAATCTCTCACCCCTCTTACTTTACTTGATTTCTACTATGTAACTCCTTCAAAATCTATGAAATTGAGGAATAAAGCTAGTTTGAATTACATCTATGTCACTTCTAATGGGTTATTTAATTTTAATCCTATTGAAAACTCTCCAAGTCTAAATAATAATTATAATAATTCTGATCTTTCTCTTTCTGATTCAGAGCTGGACTTTCTTTCTCTTAATATTACAGGTTCACCTCTTGAGATAGACTTAGAATCATCTGATTCTGAAGGTCCCATAGGAGAAGCTGTAGGTGAGCTTGACAAGTAGGTAGAACCTTCCACTAACTTGCCACAAGAGATCACCCAAGTCAACCTCCGTAGTGACAGGGTTCTACCTCCTAGGGCAACACCTCAAGAAAAGGGAAAATAAGTGTCATTGGTTCAGATGATCAAGAAGCCCCTCCACAGAATGTTGTACTCTTAGATATGCCTATGGAGGATCAACCTAAGGTGGACTATAATGTTCTCTCTCACTTGAGAACGTTGACATCTAAGTTAAGCATATATGATGCCCTAATCTTATCCAAAGAGATGAGGGAATCATTAATCAAGGCTCTTCTTGATCTAGAGATATGCTTAGCTCAGCTGACCACTATTGGAGGAGGCACATTATTCTAGAGAAGCCCAATGAGTCACTTTCATAGATAAAGACCTTCTTTTGGGGGACATGGAGCACAAATGTCCCCTCTACATTACAATGGACATGGGTACATTCAGACTTTTTAGAGTTCTTATCGATCCAGGTACATCGGTGAACATTATGAGTCTAAAGACCCTTGCCTATTTGAGGATCGAAATCTCCACACTCAAAGAAGATTGGATGATGCTGAGAGGGTTCAATGAATAAGGAGAGAGGGCATTAGGTTTCATAGTGTTACCTTTGAAAATCAGTGATTGAAAAACTGAAGCCAAGTTATATATCATTGATTTGAATACTTCATTCACCATTTTGCTCAGTAGGCCTTGGATGCATCAGAACAAGATGATTACATCCTCCCTCCATCAGTGTATCAAGTTCAGAAAGGATGAGATTGAATATTGTGTCAAGGGTGATGAAAAGCCATTTTCATTGAGAGATTGAGATATATGAGGATGCGACCTACTATCTTCCTCAAAACATCTTTTCTCATGAACTTGGTTAAAATTCAAATGAAAAAAAAGAAGAAAAAGAAAAGAAAAGAAAAGAAAAATGAAAATCTAAGTGAATGATAAAAGGACATCAAGGAAGAAGTAGAGTCGCATGTCACATTCCACACACAGTTCATTCCATCATATGGACATATATGTAGGATGACTCAACCTCCACCAGGCAAAGGCAAAGGCAGACATAGAGGCAGTTCTAAAGGCAAAAGACCCCTTGGTTGGCAGCTAGACAACAGGGATTATGTTCCAGTTCATAGGAGTACCCCTACTAGTCACATAGACTTGGAATCGAGCTCAAGGATGAGTCTAATGTGATTAGCATACCATGACACTCAAGCCAGACAGCGATGAAGACTAGGCCTCCAAGCAAAGCATGAATGTATTCGAATCAAGTTTATGTAAAACTAATAGGCAACTGTTAGGAACCTTAGCTCTAACCTCACTTTCCTCTCAAAAAATTGAAGGTTTAGTAGTTAAAGAATCCCTCGCCTTTGGGATGTCAAGAGATTCCTATTGGGATCATCATCCTCAAGTCCAGAAACTGATGTAGGACTTGAGGATATTTCAAATAAAGAATTAATGGAATTACCTTTTGATTGGTACTCGCCTTGTGTTTTAATCTTGCAAAGAAGGTTTGATTCCTCATACATGGTCTAAGCATAGGTCAGAGTACTTTGAGAAGCTGTGGAACAATAGAGGTAGGGATGCACAATCAAGATCAGGAATAAGATTCGATGATGAGTCAATGATGATGATTCCGCTTAGTTGTCACCAATCATCAGTCGATGGTTCTTCAACCACACTAGCTCTTATGAGGATGTGTGTTTAGAAACTTTCTGATGATCTCTAAATCAAAGATGCATCACCATAATTTGAAGACGAAATCCATTCAACAATTGATAAGCTTAAAAAAATCAATTTTGAGATAGAAGAAAATTCACGCCTGGCATGCATCAGTTCATTGTTGAATGAAGAAGAAACTAATGACTTAGTTAGGCAATTGATTGAGTTTAAGGACTACATTTCAAGAAGCTGTAAAGAAATGCATAGATTATCTTCTAATGTAGCAGTCCACAAACTAGTAATAGACTCTAACGCTAACCCTATCAAGCAAGCTCCTAGACACATGCGATTAGAAATCGAACAATAAGTCATTTTTAAAGTCAAGAAGCAAATCGATGTTGGTTTCATCGGGAAGAAAAATACCCTACATGGTTATCTAGTATCATCCTAGTTAAGAAGAAGAATGGCCGAATTTGCATATACATCAATTTCAGAGACTTAAATAAGGCATGTCCTAAGGATGAGTTTCCTCTTTCTATACCAGAATTAATGGTGGATATCACCTCATCTCACGTAGTTTTCTCCTTCATGGATGGGTCATATGGATACAACCAAATAAAGATGGCCCCCGAGGATGAAAGAAACACTAATTTTTGAACCCCGATCAGAATCTATTATTATAAGGTCATATCTTTTAGCCTTAAAAATGTTGGTGCTACATACCAATGGGCCATGACTTAGATCTTCAACAAACTCATTCATCATCAAGTTGAGTGATATGTTAATGATCTAGTAGTTAAGAGTAAAGAAAAGGAAAACCATCTCTTTGATTTGAGAGTAGTTTTCAAACGGTTAAGATAATATAATCTCAAAATGAATCTCCTGAAGTGTACATTCGGAGTAGCTTCATAGAAGTTCCTTGGGTTTATTGTCCGACACCGGAGAATAGAAATAGATCGAAAAAAGATTAAAGCTATCTTAGAAATGCCACCTCCCAAAAGTTTAACTCAACTTAGATCTTTCCAAGGGCGGTTGGTGTATCTAAGATGCTTTATCTCCAACCTATCAGGGAGATTCAAACCACTCTTAGCACTTGTCAAAAAGGATTCCAAATTCAACTGGGATGATAAGTGTCAGCATGTCTTTGAAGATTTCAAGCAGTATTTGGTGAAGCCGCCAATTCTAGCAACCCTTATCCCGAGTAGGCCACTCATCCTCTACACTGCTGCATTGGATGACTCCCTCGATACTTTATTAGCCCAAGACACGAAGGAAGGATTATCTATTGCATCATCGATTTCTACTAAAGTGAACTACCCACATATTGAGAAACATTGCCTAGCTTTAATCTTCACATCCTAAAAGCTACGACACTATATGTTTTCTCATAAGGTGAACTTGATTTCCAGACCCAATCCATTATAGTATCTCATGAAATGACAAATGCTATCCGGATGTTTGGTATGTTAGTTCATGATTCTCTCACAGTTTGATATCACATTCGTACCCCTCTATGCGGTGAAAGGACAAGCACTAGCGGATTTCTTAGCGACACTTCCCACTTTCTTGCTGGCGATCTCCCTGACAAACAAATCATGAACTTAGGGGAGATGTATTTTTATGGTGTGGCTTCCTTTCATAAAGGAGAAAAACCATGATCTACTCTTCCAGGAAAGGCAGGGGTAGGAATAGTTCTCTTAACTCTACACCACGATGCGATAAGATTCTCATACTATCTCTCCAATCCCTACACCAACATCGAAGCTGAGTATGAGGCTTGGATTGCCGGTCTAGAGTTAGCCATTACAGTTTGTGTCAAGAGCATCAATATCTTTGGGAATTCTCATTTGGTCATCAACCAGATTGTCGAGTCTTACAAGGTTTCTCAAACCTAAGCATCGTCATTACCACGAGTATACCATGAAGTTGTTGGCCTGAATACCTGAAGTCACCATCTACAAGGTTCCCTGAGTAGAGAACATAGTAGCAGATGCTTTGGCCAAACTTGCCAAAGAATTGGCATGCCCGGAAGATGAGTCCATTCCAATAAGGGTCCAAAACAGACAAGTCCTATCCCTTGTTGATGTTAAACTCATCAAGAGACTTTCTCTTGAAGGGGAGGTTGTTGTTGCCAATAAGGACAAGGATTTGGATTGGAGGCAACCATTCATAGATTACTTGAACACTGGCAAACTACCTCAAGATAAATCACAAGCCCATCAGATGAAATAGAGCTCTCTTCTATGCTCTCATGGATGACACCTTGTACCAACGATCCTTCGATCAAATGTGGTTACGCTATTTGGACAAACACGAAGCCCATAGAATTGTGATCGAGGTACACAGTCTATCTGAAATCAGTTTAAAGATCAAAGACTAGGATACTACTGGCCTTCAATGATTGCAGGTTGCATGGATGTATCTAGAAGATGCCATCAATGTCAGCTACACAATGTGATCCTACATCAACCACCCAACATTCTACACCCTATATTGGCCTCATGGCCATTTCAGTATTAGGGTACCGACATTGTGGGTCCTATCGATCCTCCTCCTTCCAAGGGTCATCGGTTCATTATAACTGTCGCCAACTACTTTTCCAAGTTGATGGAGGTAATCCCACTTAGCGAGGTCACAACTCAGCATGTGCTCCAATTTTTTAGAAACTATATCGTATATAGGTTCGGGGTGCCTCGACGAAGTATATCCAATAATGGTACTACATTTAAAAGCATCAAGATTAACAGCTTCACCAGAAGACACGGTATAGATTAGAAATACTCCATCATCTATTACCCCAGAGCAAATGGCCTAGCATAAGCATTCAACAAAACTCTCATCTTGATACTAAAGAAGACACTTGATGATAATAAGCGACAGTAGCAAGAGCTATTAGTTGAAGCCTTGTGGGCATACCGCACCACATATAGAACTCCAACTCAATCTACCCCGTTCTCTTTAGTATATGGGTCTGAAGTCATTCTACCCTTAGAGGTTCAACTCCCAACACTGAGGATAGCATTGGGTAGCAAGATTACTACAGAATAGAATGCAAAGTTGCAGTTAGAAGAGCTTGAAAGTTTGGAGGAGAGATGCTTACGGGTGAGCCAGAACCTCGAGTTGTAGAAAGCTAAAATGATTCAAGCTCTCGATAAGTTGGTCCGACCTAACGCTTTTCAAGTAGGAGAACTTGTTTTAGTTCTAAAGAGACTAATTGTTGCCCATCAAAAGATAGGGGTAAGTTTGAACTCACTTGGGAAGGCCCTTTTGTCATAGAGAAGGCCTACCGAAGAGGATTCTATCAGCTTATTAATTCAAAAGGGAAACATCCGATGCTTGTAAATAATGGGCTCTATTTGAAGAAATATTACTCATAAATCATGTTTGAAAATAATTATCATCAAAAGAATAAAATTTCATTCCAATTCATCAAAATCTTCTCTTCTTTCAAAGCATTATTTACTTATCTTATGAATCTGCCATGACTTATTTAAGATAGGTGTAAGAGAACCCAAGAGGCATCCTACCCCTCTTTCATAACATGAACACAATCAAACACAATTCTCGGCGCAACTAGAATTTTTATGAAAGAACCCAAGAGGCATTTTATTTTGATTAGCATAATTAAGTTAGGTGTAAGAGAACTCAAGTGGCATACTTCCTTGGTGGGAATCCCAGCTGCCATCCAAGGCACTATTTTATCAAATTTCCCAAGTGTGTCTAGGGTAGGTGTGAGATAACCCAAGCATCATCCTATTCCCTTTAACATAAGCACAAAAATAAACATAAATCTTTTATCTCGAGCTACTTTAATGTGGGAGAAAGCCCCCTGTGACACTCACTCATTAGCTGCTCTAGCTCAGGTTGACATGCTACCTTGCTAGTATGTCACTCCAGTGGTCAGTTATTGGGTGGATGTAAGTCTCCGTGCTTTCTTACTGACTTGACCATTACAAACCAACGAGTTCCTTGTTAGTTTGGTAGACTTCATCGCCCAATTAGTAAGCTACCTCATGTTAATTTTTTTAAGAAGATGTGAGTCTCTGCACTTTCTTCTTGAATTAATCATCATGTACTGACTAGGTCGAGTATATTTGAGGTTTAGGATAAGTCCCCTAGAGGCTCCTTCCCTCTTGACTACTTTTGAGTTAATATAAGTCCCCTAGTGGAATTCACTTAGTAGTCACCCTTGGTCAGATAGCACCTGTCGAGCCGAAGACAGATTATCCCAACAATCAGTTTCGTTATAAGAGGATGTGAGTCCATGTGCTTTCTTTTTAGGCTGGTTGTTGCAAATCGGGCACCTTAGGTTGGTTGAGGTTCATTATGCTGATAGTGACTCACCCGATGGATATACCACTCTTGGCAGATGTGAGTCCACACGCTTTCTCCTAGAGTTGGCCATGGAATACCTATGCAAATTATCTTCTCCAGGGTTCTGGATCAAGCCCTTAGCGGCCCCTCTCCCTGTGGGAACTCTATTTGGATCACATCCTTTGCGACCCCATTTAGACACTAGCTAGGTTACATTTAGATTAGACAGCCCCCCTTTCCTAGTAGTCACCCCTGTGGTTAGAAAATTTGTTCAGCGGATGCATAGATTCTCCCTTGGTTCAGTAAATCTGAGATAGGACTAGGCTAATATAAGCTTCTTCTTAGTTTGATCCCTCATAAACCAATAGGGTCCACGATAAATAAACAAAATAAACAAATAAAATATTTGCTTATATATTAGGAATTCAAGCTCCCAAAAGCCCTTTTTTCTTAAGCATGCATCCTATCTTTAGGGCAATGTCAGCAGAATTCCCTATAGGAATTGTCTAACTACCTGAGTTGAGATAAGTCCCCGGATCGAAGCTCTCTCCGTAGTGGCCCTTAGGTTGGGTTCAATCTATTTTGCCACATACAGGTTACCCTAGCATCATTCCGCTTCAAAAAATATAAGTCGACTATGCATTCTTTCTAGCATGGTCATCGAATCGACGTCAACCCTAGCTTTTGATGTAGATGAAAATCGATCACCCTAGTGGTCTTTTGTAGTGGAAGATGTGAGTCCCCATGCTTTCTTCTCCTAAATTGACCATTGCAAATTGAAAGACACTCCTTTGGTTAGATAGTTCTCCCCTCGGCCAAGAAATTACTCTCTTGGGTTCAGTAAATCTGAGATAGGTCTAGGCTGATATAAGCTCCTTCTATGTGTGATCCCTCGTAAACCAATGGAATCCATCAAAAATAATTAAAAAATGAAATTAATCTTGACTATATTTGAGCTTATTTAAGTCCCCTAGTGGCATTCACTCAATAGTCAGTCATAGGTCAGGTTTAATTTTTTGCACAAGTAACTGATCACCCCAGTGGTTCCTTATTTTGAAAGATGTGAGTCTCTATGCTTTCTTCTTAATTTATCCATTACAAATTGAAAGGCAACCCCTTTGATTGGATAGCCCTACTATGTAGTTGGTAGATTACCCATTTGGATTGGTAAACCTGAGTTAGGCCTAGGCCTACATGGCCCCTGCTCAGTGCAGTCCATCAGAAATAATTAAAAATGAAATTAATCTTTGACTATCTTTGAGCTGATTTAAGTCCCTAGCGCATTCACTTAATAGTCAGCCCTTTTTTGGGTTCAATATGTTGCCTCGCCAATGGACCACCCCAGCAACTGATCCCTACTTTATAGGATGTAAGTCTACTATGCTTTCTTCCTAAGTATAGCTGCTACACACCAAAAGGTAATCCCTTTGGTTGGCTAGTCCTACTATGTGTTTGGTAGACTACCCCTTTGGGTTGGTAAATCTATGTTATGTCAAGGCCTACATGGCCCCTACTCAGTGTAGTCCATCACAAACCGATAGGATCCATCAAAAATAATTAAAAAATAAAATTAATCTTTGACTATCTTTGAGCTGATTTAAGTCCCCCAACGGCATTCACTCAATAGTCAGCCCTAGGTTGGGTTCAATATGTTTCCTCGCCAATGGATCACCCTAGCAATTGATCCCTACTTTGGAGGATGTAAGTCTACTATGTTTTCTTCCTAAGTACAGCTGCTGCACACTGAAAGGCATTCCCTTTGGTTGGCTAGTCCTACTATGTGTTTGATAGAATACCCCTTTGGATTGGTAAATCTGAGTTAGGCCTAGGCCTACGTGGCCCCTACTCAATGCACTCCATTGCAAACCAAAAGGATCTATCTCAAAATCCAAAAAGTTAAAATTTGAAGCAAACTCAACCCCCCTCCCTCAGTGGAGTCAACTAAACAAACAAAACAAATCCAATCAACCTCCCCCATTGGAGTCAAATCAAACAATAAAAAAACTAAACAAACAAAAAAATAATCAAATCAATCTGCTTGTCCTCAGTGAGATGCAAGTCTTTCCAGTTCCACTGGAATCCCCATTCTCTCATTTCCGCCTCTTCTCTCCCATGGATGATTTGAACTTGCTCCCCTAGTGGAGAGTTCACTTTTCATCCCTAGTGGAGCACCAAATTCTAAATCAACAAATCAAATCAAATTTCTCCCCAATGAGACTCAAATCAAAGCAAACCTCTCATCCCCCAGTGGATGACTTTAACCTGTTTCCCTAGTGGAAGGTTCACATACTCTATCCTTAGTGGATTCTTCCTTCACTCTTTTATATTTTTTTGATTCCTTCTACACCCGGTTGAGTAAATCATTTCGCAAGTGTTTGTGATCGCTTTGGCATTGTTGTCATTTGGTCAACACGCGTGCAAAGCTGTACCTTGTCACACCACACCTATTGGGCGCCCTTTGTTGACCTCATTTTTAGAATGAGCTCTCATCTCCTCCATCTTAGACATAGGACACCTCTTAGATACTAAGAGTTCCTTACTCTGAAGACACTTCTAGTGATTAGGTGGACACTTAACCTAACCCTAGAGACTTAGAAGAGTTAGCCATGTGAATAGGTCATATCTTAGGGGTGTTAGGAAAATCTACCTACCCTATTGCTTGAACCAAATCCTTACCTCCTTTTAAGTCAAACTTCAAATTCAAACTAACTTCAAACTCAAATCAATTCCAACTTAATTGATTTTCTCAAACCTTAAATCAATTCCAAAACCTAAAATCATGAATCAAATCTCAAATGATTGAAAACCATTATTGAATTTCAAAATTAAAAAATCATTCCTAAGTCACTTTGATTCCATCATATGGACTTAGCTCAAATCAAATCCAAATCAATTCAAATTCAAGAGATTTTCTTATAACCCATTTATATTTACATTTATATTCATAAATATAAATGAAATATAAATTCAAATACCCAAAACCAATTCAAAATTCAAACCCAAATTCAATCTAAATCTAACCTAAATCCTTTCAAGTCAAATTCTTGAACTTAGCCAAATCAAACTCAAATCAATTAAAACCCTTGGATCTTGTTCATGATTTAATCAATCCTTCAATCATGAAACCAAATATAAACATAAAGTTCAATCATCAAACCAAAACTAAATTCAAAATTCAAACCCATGTTCATCCTTTTGAACTTGAAATTGTCAAATGAAACAAAATTCATTTGACTCCAAATCACTTGCAAATGGATTCATATTTTAATCATAAGTCCATATGTGAGCTCAACCAAACTTGAATCAAGCCTTGATCAAGTCAATTGACCCACTTAGGCTCACTTGACCCAAAGTGACATAAAGTACCTTTTTGAGCCAAATTCTAATCCTACCCAAATTGGATTGAACTAAGCCCACCTAAGCCTCACATTATGAGCAACAATCATCATAAGATAATCAATCACTCAAATTGGTCAAACCAAGTCAAACCTAGCCTTTGACCAAGTCAACATTTGACCCAAATGAAACTTAAACTAGCCAAAATCCACTATAGACCAAATTTTTTGAAACCATTGATCAAAACTAGTTTATGATTAATGTTTGAACTTGACCAGGTTATCATTTGAGCCTAACCTAACCCAATTGGCCACTTTACCCAAGTTGACCCAACTTGATCTAAAAAGTCAAAATGTGTCAAATCTTGATCTAAGCCAAATTGATTGAAACCAATGGGTCAAGTTCATTCTAAATCACTTGTTGAACTTGACCAAAGCCTCAATTGGCCAACTAGATCCAACCTAGCCAATTGACCATGAACCCAACTTGACCTAAAAGGTCAAATCAAGCCAAAATCAAACCAAACCAAAATTGATTAAAACTAAAGCTTACAATACATTTCAAATGACCAACCAAACCTAAACCAACCCAATTGGCCAACTAGATCTAACCTAATTGGGTCAAATGGGTCAAATTGGTCAACTTGACCCATTTGACCTAAATGAAATCAAATGAACCAAAACTAAATATAAACCAAATTGAATCAAACCAATGATACCAAATCACTCCAAAAGGTCACATGAACTTGACCCAACCCTTAATTTGACCCATTTTGACCTAAATGGCTCAACATTAGCCAAATGATATCAAATCAACTCCAAATTCATTGAAATTTAGACCAACCCAATTTCAAACTATTACAAATCTGCCCAAATTGAAATCAAAGCCAAATGACCATTTTACCCCCAGGTCAAGGGATAACTTATAGCCAATTTCACTTGGAATTTGGTCATATCCTTTTCATGGCCACTTGACATGCTCTTAGTGGACCAAATAGACACTAATGAGAGTGATGCACATGACCCAATGGGTTTGGGTCAACCAAACCCAACCCAAAGCCAAAATTGACACCTCCACTTGAAATGAGCACATGGATCACCTCCATACTATCATTCTCCACATGTGCAACTCCACACCACCTCTCCTCTGCCAAAATCGAATCACATGGCATCCAACCACTTAACAAACTCAATCAATCAACTCAATTGATCCCAAATGGAGGAGGCTCACGATCATCCGATCCTTGTAGGAGGAGATATAATCCCCCTAATTCCACTTCATTCCACATCACTTACACTCGATTGAGCCATAGGAACCTAGAGCAACCTTCTCCAAGTTCCTCCAAGCTTCCTCAAGCTCTTTCCAATTCTCCATTTTTTGATTTCTTCAAAGCTGAAATAGGGGAGCTCATTGGAAATTCCACTTTACTCAATTCACCACCAAAAGCCAATTCCTCTTGCAAGCACCATCAGAGGACCCAATCGAACTCACCCAAGTCAAATCCAAAGCACTCAAGCCACGGGAAGGAGGGGTTCGACCAAAGCCACAAGCACTTGAAGCTCATCTTGGCCAATAGGAGGATCCACTTGATCTCAAGCCTTCAAACCTTCAACAGGGCTTCGTCTCCACTAGTCAAAGCTACCTCAACGTTTGGGAGCGCGGGTGATAGCCTCCGGCAAGGTATGCCTCAAAATTGAGCTTATGTTACATTTTCTTTGGTCCTTTGTGAAGAGAAGTGTGATCCCAATTGAAATTGATCGTTGAATGTTCTTCTCCACGACTCTTGATGGTGTGGGTTGAATCCCTACTCAATATGAGCTCAAGTGAGGTCGGATCAAGCCTTGGAGGATGGGCTGCCCCCATCTCCCGCAGGCGAGAACTGGGATGAATCATGGACCATCCATCCCGCGTGTTTTGGATGGGCGGTCCTGATTAAAGGACCTAGATCAGATGATTAATCCTTTTAAAAATTGCAGGTTTAATCCTAACCACCCGATCTTTTGATCAAATGGTCCAAGGAGAAAATGCATAGTGCCAATCAGGTACATGTGATAACTTAAATAACTAATCCACCATGTGGAAAGCGTACCACGCCACGGCCCATGTGGACGATGTGGATTAGTTATATAATAAGGGATTAATCAATAAAACTTCAAACATTCATAATTAAATATATAAAAAATTAGAAAAATATGAATGAGGGCTCATTTTAAAGATAATTCAGTGAGTAATAATATAGAATTATTTCTAATTGATTTTGAATGGTGGGTTTTCCTTAATTTGGGTTATTTGAAATCTTAATAATCTTAATTACTCCCTAATGACTTCATTAATTAATTTCAAACTTCTTTGGCATGTTTTGGGGGATGACCTCAGCCTCTCCTAATTTTCTTGGAATTTATTAATGGGTTAATTAGAGAAAATAATTAATGAATCCCTAATCACTCTTTTAATATAATTGAGGGTAATTAAGCATGATGATAGCAGTTTAATCATTTAATTAAGATAATTAAACATTATTTAAGGGATCAAGAGGTTTATGGAATACTTTTGGGATATTTTCCTTAAATTATTCCCTAAACCGCCTTTCTTTCTTAATCCAACCTAATTAAGGGTTAATCCACTATAACCTTCTTAATTAACTTAATCAAATTTTCAAAATCAATTTGAACTTACTCAATCTTTGTTGGGTAGATACTTAGGTGTTCAATAACCTAAGTAAGCTTAAAGAAATCAAATCCAACCTACATGTGTGGGAAGGGTTATGAAAGTACTTAATTAAACCATTTAGCTTAATTAATCATCAATTATGAGCCAATTGCATTAGGCCCTTTCTTTCTTAGGGTGAATTGCTGATTTAAATTCAATATAATTGCATGTCATATGCTGGCTCATAATTGTTTGAATAATTATGTTAAGGAGTTGTAGGTAAGGGGTAATTAATGAACTTGATTGACACCCTTACCTAAACAAAACATAAAATCAACTTAATGGTTCTAAAAATTAAACTAAAACAACACACACACACATGTGGGAGATGGGTTAGGACCAGCAAACCCTTTCACATTTTTTAAAATCAAATCAAACTTAAAACAAAACTAAAAAAAATTCTTTAAATAATTTTGATTCTCTTTAAATGATCTTATTCCATAGGATTGTCTTTAGGAATTAATTAAGGTGAATAAAATTAAATGCTTACATCACTTTATTTCTTTCCTAGCATGCTAAATGTGTGTCATATGAAAATCATGCATTCATGTCTTTTGAAAAATCAAATGAAAATGAAATGTTTCCTTTATGTCAAATTGCATATTTTGGCTAAAATAAGAATATCAATGACTATTATCACTAATAAATCTAAAATTATTTTCAAAACTTAGAAATCAAATATTACAAATGAAAGATATGCTACTTATAATTACTTCTAAGCTTGCATGTGATTATAATATAAAATGTACATTATATGACTTTTCCTTCTCTTTTCTTTTAACATAGTTTTCAATAGATTTTCAAAGTGTATAGTTCATTTGAAAAGAACACAACACTTGCTTAAATCCATTCATATTCATTCCTATGTTATCCTTTAAGAGGGACCTTCACATTTACACATGTAAATTGCATAACTGAATTAAAATAAACAAACATAAACTTCTTGCATGATTCTTTTTCCATTCATCTCTTTTTATACATGCACATGTATTTAAAAAAAGTGGTATATTAGTCTGGACATCCCGAGATTGTGAGGCTTTAAGTAGCCCCAAGTAGCTCTTGTACCTTACACCCCTGGTGTAGAAAATAATGGCGTCATACTCACTTATGTCTTTCATACATGTAAATGTGTATATGAATAATCAATAAAAGAATCCCTCTTTTCTACTTAACAGAATCATGCATACATGAAATATTCCAAATTTTCTTAAGCAACATCTCTTAGCATTCATCATTAAGGTGTCTTAAAATTTCTACTTGCATGTACAGATATGTCTAGGATTTATCCATGTGCATGTTACACATGTTGGAAAGAAATAAAGTATTGTGTATTTTGTGATAGTAATTCACTTTACTTAATCTTAAAATGTCTTTCTCTTTGAATTGATTTGTTTAGAGAAAATCTAAACTTAGGATTAATTAAAACACATAATAAAATATTCATTAAAATAAAATTCATTAATAAATTTATTTTAGAAATTACTTACAATGGGGAGGAAAGAGAAGTCCTCTTATTTTCCTCTCTTTACAACACTTAGTAATTAATTATAGGTTCATTCAAACCAAATCAAATCATCAAATAAAATCAATCAAATAACTAAATCACTTAAATGAAATCACCCTTTAAGTTGAACCCTTCCATACTTATAAAATTCTAACCTTAAAGCCTAGCTAAGACACACCACACAAACCTTAAATGGCACACACATTAGGATAAGTCACCATTTATAGTCCTATATTAGGGAGGTGCATGGTTTGATGCTTGATTTTGTTTTATGATGAGATATTTTAGTCTAGATGTTAGGGTGTATGTGTGTAGACTGAATGGTAGGATGATCTTAGTCTAATCATTATCTTCTGAGGGATGCTTAAGGGTACTGTAATAAAATATAAGTCTTTTATCGTTGCTTTTATGCCCATAAGCATAATCCAAAATAGATCAGGTAAACTTGGTTACTCATGTGTGAGGTGTTGAGTCCAATTTATTTATATACAAGCTTGGGATTGTGTGGTTTGTTTAGCTAATTTCTATTTTACAGGTTTTAGTTAGATTTATTTTTCCTATTTTTATGTAATTTTGCAATTAGGATTTGGAATGATTGGTATAGGAGATTAAGATGAACATTGGTCATAAAATAATATCTTATGCACCATGTGAAGCCTTTGGAGCAACCACATTCCAACCAACCAAAAGAAGAAAGAAGAAAGAAGAATAAAGAATGAAGAAAGAAGAAATGAAAAATGAAGACCTCCATAACATGAATTCCTTCTTGATTGTGATTAATTCATTTGTAATCTGGGTTGTATAAGGGTAAAGCTCAACTACCCAATTTGTTTTCAGGTTTGTGCGGTGGAGCACAACCACAAAAGGCCTTTTATTCTTTGCGCTAGCTTTATAATTTTTTTATGTTTGTTTAGCTTGTCCATTAAGATTACATATTTTCTTAGTTGTTTTTCTTGCTTTGATAAATGGTCTGGATGTGATTAGGCTCTTAGAAAAAAATAAATTTTCTATCTAATTAATCAATTCAAAACTAAAAATTAAATAACTTATAACCTCACCTAAAGTCTAGATTATAAAACAAGATAAAAGATTTAGAAACTCTTTAGTTGGATGTTGTATGTTTTCACGTCATGCATAAAAAAGCATATTGCTCACTCTTGTTATGGAGGGCTTCCTCCTTTGTCAGAGAACTTCGCTTGGCCTTTGAGAGCCATGGTGAAAATACACCTCCTTCTTGCTGATTTTGGCCCATAATCTAATTTCTCATGCATTAGGCACATGAATCCTATAGTCTGTGTCACATCAATTATCCAAAACTGAAAATAAAATATAATAAAAATTTGTATCAGATTTAAGTCATTAATCATCCCTACATGATCTAGTATCTTAGGGAGTGTGTTTAAGGACTTAGTCTCTTTCTAAATAAATAATAGTCTAGCTATCTTACAAACGCATATGACTTGTCTACATGTATTTAAAATCACTAGAGGAGTTAGTTGGCGGCTACCCCCAAACGATTGTAAGTCCAACAGTCGGATGGTTTATCCTCTCTTGTGAAGGTAAACCAAATACTCATTTTGCTTTAGATTTAGGTCATGCTTCAGTCCTCACTAAAGCTTCCTAGATTTAGGTTCAGAGGTTGCTACTTCCCTTTACAGACTGCGAGAATAAATCCTCACCTCTTAGGCATTTTCACGATCTTGTGTTGTGGAATTGTAGGCTCTAGATTTCTAATAAAAATTAAACTCAAATAAATAAATCACTTCAATTTCAAAAATATGAAGACCAACCATAGGATAATTTAGGATGTTTACTAGGCTTCCTAGTATCATGAGCATCTCCTACTTATCTTCCTTTGAATTTGATAATAACTCCCTCATCTTGATCAATCCCACTTGATCTTCTAAAAATAAACTAATTGATTGATAGTCCTATCTTTGAAAACTTTGGAGATAACGATCATTTACCTTAATCGAGAGTATTCTTAAGGAATCTCATGATGTAATTAACTATGGGGGCTTGCCTCCAGGGAACTTAACAATGCTTTAAAATAAACCCTGCTTTACTGTTCCATGTAAAGTAGGGGAAGAATCTTTGGTACATCCGAAGACCTATAGTTCTTAGGAGTCCTTATTAAGGTGATTAGGTCTATTATAGAATGATGATTTATGTCTCTCGAGATAGTACATCATTCCTCTATGTCATATCCGATCACCCTAATAAGAACATCTACGGATCTACGTGGTATCCAACATAAAGAAAATTATTTATTTTTGTTCTTCTTCTATTTTCCTCAAAAAAAGATAGATAGATGAAGGATGAAAATAAATAATTTCACCACATGACTCAACAAAAAGATAACAGTTCAGACGAAGATTTATGTTTTCCCAACGAAGAAGAGTTAGACTCATTGATATCATCACGTATGAAATGTATGAAGTTGAAAAATGAGTTTAACCCTTTTGGTCAATCATCCAGAATAAAAAGTGAACCTAAGAAACTACTTATTCAGAGGAATTTGAGTAAAATAAAGTGATTCAAGCTCAATTGAGAAGTGGTAAAGTCTTACAACCATCATCAAAGAAGGAAAATACAAATAAAGACAAGGGCAAACAAATTGAAGTCAACGAAGATATCATCCCCAAAAATCTTTGAATAAAGCCTTAATCAAGAGAAAAGATATGTTATAATATTCTATCACATCTGAGAAAGATCCCTGCACAATTAAGTGTACAAGGCTCTCTTGATGTCAAAATACCTTCAAGAAACTTTGATGGCTCTCAAAGATCCGGAGAGTTAAAGCTTGCTTTGCCAAAAAATATTTGACTAAATCATTATAAACTCATGATCTCCCAATAATCATATTTTCTGAAGAAGATCTTATGTTGGGAACAGCGGATCACAACCATTCTCTATATGTTACCACAGAGAGTGATGGCATCTCGATTAACTGAATATTGATTGATCCGGGTTCTTCTATTAAACTTATTAGTCTAAAAGTATTAAGAGAATTATCACTTGGTATCCAATATCTTGGGAGAGATAAGTTGATGGTTCATGGTTTTAATGAGAATGGGCAAAAAATCCTTAGTTTTTTTATTCTCTCACACAAGTTTCAGGATTTATATACAGAAGCCAAATTTAATGTAATCGATGATGATACGTCGTTTAGAGCTCTCTTGGGTCGGCCATGGTAGTATGAGTATGGCATGGTCCCATCAACTATTCATCAGTGTATGAAGTACCTAAAAGAGGGGGAAGAGTTTAGAATTACTGGTAACCTACAACCATTATCCATCCATGAAGTAAAGATCTATGAAGATGCAAAAAATTTCACCCTAAAGTGCCTAAGCCAACAGAGCCACTTGAAGCGATAGCATCCACTTCAAGAACTAAAAAGTAACTTCATAAGGTGAAAGAGCAGAATCAAAAGGGAAGAAAGAAAGCACTGTCAACTTTCCTTAAAGCACTTGAATTTACACCTAAATCAAGAAAATTAGTTCCTTACTTGGGGAGTGATACACAAGAAAAAGAAAATATTTCTGTCAAACCTAAGAGAACTTATAAACTTTCAAGAAAGATAAAGTATGAGATAAGTTATTCTGATTCAAACTATGATTTTGAATCTACTTATGGAAATAGAGTTTAGATGGTCGCATCAAGAAGGATAGCTCACTTGGCAATGTTAGAGGACTCCTTCAAAATTATACCCATCATTCAGTGGTACTTCAAACAAAACACTCCACTGGAGGTCCATAATATTGAAGAATTGATAACATTCTATGTGCCACCATTGAGTGAGAGTGGCAGAACAGGAACTCTATTTTACAAATTAAAAGAATCTCAGCCTCATAATTTTGATCAGCCTACTCAATATGAAAATTCTGATGAGATAGTACCAATAAGAATACCAATATACTATCCACATAAATTATGAAGAATGATGTGTAAGCTTGAAATTCATATTGGAACTACTAAGCAGAGAACTCAAATCTTTAACAAGACGTGGAGCCAAAGAAATCCTCAGGCATCACGAAGAAGTGATAAATTTATCACTAAAGGTCTTAGGTTCATCCATAAATCTCAACAAAATAAAGTTTGTTATAATATAATAGAAGCTGAGATCGAAACTAATAGTGATGAAGAAGATGATCTCCATGAAATTCTTCTTACAAATGATGAAGAAGTATAAGCCAAGCCTACACCTGAAGAACACGAAGATGGTGGACAAATAGCTACTATGGACGAACTTAAAGAAATCAACTTGGGAGATGAGGATGATCCCCGTCCAACTTTTTTCAGTGCCCTTCTATCTACTGAGAAAGTTGAAGAGCTAAAAATGCTACTTTGTGAATTCAGGAATTGCTTTGTGATATATTAAATGCCGCTTATCCTCGATGTAGCATAAACTTGCCATTAAATCAGTCATGATTCCTGTTAAGTAAGCTACTGAGATTGGAGATTGAAGAACAGATAATTGAAAAAATCAAGAAGTTGATCGAAGCAGGATTCATCTGGGAGGAGAAATATGCAAATAGGATAACCAACATTGTCCCAATTAGGAAGAAGAATGGTCAAATTCGCATCTACATTGACTTCTGGGACCTAAATAAGGCATGTCCAAAGGATGACTTTCGGCTTCTAGTATCAGAACTACTAGTGGACAATACTTTCAACTACGACATGTTCTCATTCATGGACAGACCATCTGGATACAATCAAATCAAGATGGCTTCTAAATATGAGAAGCACACATCATTTAGGACGTCAATTGATATATACTGCTACATAGTCATGCCCTTTGGATTGAAAAATGTTGAAGCTACATAACAAAGAGCTATGATGCGTATTTTTGATGGGTTAATTCACCATAAAGTGGAATGTTATGTTGACGATTTGGTGGTGAAGAGCTTAAATCATGAAAATCACTTTGAAGACTTGAGAATTATATTTGAGAGAATCAGAAAATATAATCTCAAGATTAATCCTCTAAAATGTGTATTCGGGGTATCCTCCAAAAAATTCCTTGGGTATATTTGTCATAGTGGAATTGAAATTGATCATGCTAAAATCAAGGCAATTGTGGAGATGCCTCCACCAAAAAATTTGCATCAGCTCCGTTCTTTACAAGGACAGCATTCATTCGTTGATTTATATCAAACATATTAGGACATTGTTGGCCATTTGTAAAGTTGATGAAGAAGGATGTTCCATTCAAATAGGACAAGGAGCACCAAGAAGCCATCAATAGCATTATAAGCTACCTATTAAATCCATAAATCCTTGCAACGCCTACTCCTAGGAAGCCCCTCATTCTATACACAGCTATATTAGAAGAGTCTCGATGCATTATTAGCACAACACAATGAATAAAGTAAAAAAAGAATGCTCTTTATTATATCATTCAAAGATTGATAGAAGTAAAAATAAGATACTCTTCGATAGAGAAGCAATGTTTGGCGTTGATCTTCGTAGTCCAAAAGCTCCGTCAATATATATTATCTCATAATATTACCCTCATCTCAAGGATTGATCCACTAAAATACTTAATGATAAGATCAGCGTTGATAGCTCGCTTGGCAAGATGGGCAGTATTGCTTCTATAATTTGATATCACATATGTTCTGTAAAAAGCAGTGAAGGGACAAGTCTTAGCAGATTTTCTCGCTGCACATCTCATCCCTTTGGACTCTTCTCTTAACGATGATTTGCCTGATGAATAAATTATGCTCATTTATGAAAGAGAAAAATCATAAGTTTGAGAAATGTACTTTGATGGAGCCTCATCGATCAAATAAGTCCAACCTCTAAATTTTCCAAGGGAAAGAGCAGGAATCGACATCATCTTCATAACACTAGAAGGAGGAATAATGAGATGATCATATGAGTTGACCAAGTCAAGAGCTAATAATGAAGCCGAGTATGAAGCATTTGTGGCAGGTCTTGAAGAAGTTATTTTTACAAGCATTTAAAACTTACATATTTTTGGTGATTCTCAGCTTATTATAAATCAAGTACTTGGCACCTATAAAATCAATAAGCTTGAATTAAATTTCTATCATAAGCGAGTTCTTGAGCTTATGAAGCAAATACTAAATATCACATTAACTCAAGTCTCTTGATCTGATAATAGCAAAGTAAATTGCTTAGAAAAATTAACTAAGGAAATAGCAAGTATAAATGGTGATTATGTCATGATCGAGATATTTACTCGATGAATTCTAGATCTAGCAAAGTACCAATCCCCGCAGGTAAAGGGGTTATCAAATTTGACACAGCAAGATGCAACTCATGTTGCTCCTCATTCTCCCTAAAATCAACAAAAAGTTATAACAAGAACAGCTAAGCATGATATTGCCCCAGAAAAATAGTATGAAGCCTTTATAGTATAAGAGACACATGATTGGAGGAAACCCTTCATTGATAACTTTAAAGAAAGTAAATTATCAAATAATAAATTACTGGCAGCTCAAATTGAAAAGAGAATGTTGTGTTATGCTTTCGTCAGTAACACTTTATATCGTAGATCCTTTGAACAAATGTGGCTACGATGCCTAGATACATATGAAGGTACTAAAGTGATGGTTGAAGTTCATGAAGGACTTTGTGGTGCACATCAGTTAGGTCCCAAGATGGTAGTAAAGATCAAAAGGATAGACTATTATTGACCATCTATGGTGAGAGACTGTATCAATCATGCCAAGAGGTTCCATGAATGTCAAGTACATGAGAATATAATCCATTGACCTCCAAATTCACTACACCCAATAATAATATCTTGGTCATTCAAATGTTGGGGTACAGATGTAATTTGACCAATTGGTCTATCGTCGTCAGCTGAACACTACTTCATCCTAGCAACGACTGATTATTTCTCTAAGTGGGCTGAAGCTATCCCATTTAAAAAAGTTACTACTGATCGAGTGATTAACTTCTTTACATATAATGTAGTCTATAGATTTAGAGTGTCACATCAAATAATTTTTGATAATGACATGGCTTTCAAAAATATAAAAATTTATAGATTCATCAAACGGCACAGAATTGATTGGAGATATTCTTCAATATATAATCCAAGGGCAAATGGTTTGGCAGAAGCTTTCAACAAGACATTAGTTAAACTGCTCAAGAAAATTCTCACTAAAAATAAGACAGAATGGCATACCAAACTGATAGAGGCACTATGGGTGTATCGAACTACCTACAAGACGTCGACTAAATCCACTCCCTATTCATTGGTATTTGGAACTGAAGTGGTTCTTCCGCTTTAAGTTAAATTGTCATCACTTTGAGTAGTTATCCAATACAACCTAACTGAAGATTAAAATGCTCATCTGAGAATGAAAGAACTCGACGCGCTTGATGAAATTAGATTACAAGCTCATCAAAATCTGGAGGTTTATTGAGTAAAGATGTCTGGGGCTTTTGATCATATGGTGCGACCTCAAATATTCCAAGAAGGAGAATTAGTTTTGGTATTAAGAAGATCAATTATTCTTAATCAAAAAATTTGTGACAAATTTGAGCCTAATTGGGAAGACCTTTTGCCATTAAGAAAGTGTATCAATAAGGGGCATATCAACTCATTAACTTGAAAGGTATAAGACCAATGCCGCCAATTAATGTTTGATGCTTGAAAAAGTATTATACATAACAAATGCATTCTCGAGGTACAATAGAAATTCCTTTGTAAGCCAGGAGGCATTTTTTTTAGTATATTTATTTTGGTCGACATCGAGCTTCATGCCGAGATCCCTAAATGAATATACCTGCTAAAAAAAATTATCCATGAAAATTCTCCTATTACATAGGAGGCATTTTTAGATTTCTATACATAGATGAAATCAATGTTACATGTCAAAACCCTCTTAAGAGCATATCAACTCAAATATTAATGTATTTTCTTAATTTCATCTTAAAAGTTCTTCTAAATATGCTTTAGAATTTCCCCTGCAATATAGGGGCATTTTTATTTTATGTTAAGTTTAGTTGAGTTGTCATCGTGCTATAAGACAAGATCCTCGAATATATTCTGATTCAAGTTGACATCAAGTTTTACATTGAAATCCTTGAATTTAACTATAACTATTATTGTTAAAGTTGCTCTAGGGACAAAAAGAATTTATTTTTATGCATGAAAAGATAGTCATAGATATTAAAAATTTCTCTCTAAAATTTGTCAAATGTCGGAGACCAAGTCAGAAGAACTCCCAATCTTGGAAGCTCCAATCAACTAAGTTAAAAAAATATCATCCTCTACATCCTGAAGTCAAGGACATGGATAGGTTCTAAAGGTCGAACTTGACAAGCCTACAAATGGCCGAGTTATTGATACTCTCCTCACTCAACAAGCCACAAGAAAAGGGCATAGTGAAAGAGCCCCCGTTCATTAGTCCGATGACTAAATCACCAACTCATCACAGCTTAAGTTGAAGACTCGAGTTGGTTCTAAAGGTCAAATTCAACAAGCCCACAAATTTTCGAGTTGTTGACGCTCTCTTACTCATCAAGCCATAAGAAAAGGCCTTAGTGAAAGAGCCCCTGCTCGTCAGTCCAATGATGATAGCTGTTCAATTTCAAACCAGATCTAGCTTAGTGACCACAAGTAACTAGAATCCAAGAGATTTTTCTACCTGATCGATAGACCAAGACAATCTGAGGAAATAACTCAATTCAGGGCTACCTCAAATCAATCTATATATTACATATAGAGTGATATTTCAATTTATTCTCAAATGATCTGATCAAGCACAAAGCACAGATCAAAGTCAATCTCCTCATCAAGTTTGATAAAGCAAAAAGCATAGGACTGAGGGAACAATTTCATAATTCATACAAAGTCAATGGCCAAACTAAAGGAATTTCGTACTTATTTAGTCTATTAAAGCACACTGATAACTCAACATTGACCCTATATAAGTTGGGAGGCTGGGTCATCTGTATGTACCCTTCAACGAGTCCGTCAAGGCAGCAAGTACAGAACTTAGGGTGTACATACACTTCCTAACAAGTTCATGTGGACAAATCAGGTCAATCCTTCATCAGGTTTGTCAAGCTAAAATCTAGAACATAAGGAATTTCAAATCTCAAAATAAGCATACTAATTCCTCCATTAAACCCGACCAAGCACAAAGCTAGGGTCGGAGGAAACCCAAATATACAATAACATAGAAGAAAGAGATCTTCAGTAAACCCATTGAAGTAGAGAGTAGATGGTAGAAGAAGCTCTAAATCTGACAAGTCAATCAGAATAAATCGAGCAATCTTGTTGTTTAGCTCATCTAAACATAAGGCATCACACTAAGGACAAATCATTAAAGCTCCGTAAGCTATTGCACTTGAATCTGAAGTGATCCAAGTTCTATGGCCAACCCAAAGGTTCAACTAGTTTTCAACAAATGCGACTCGCTCCATGAAAGAATCATATTTGTTGGGAGTCATTTGTTAACCTCCATGCATGATACATCAGTCGAGTTGAGCTAAAATCCAAATTTGATGGACCTTTGATGTAACAGCTTACAAATCGGAGCTGAGATACACCAAACATCACCAAAATTAGTCAAAATGACCTCCGATCGAAAACAAACTTTGTCATTGCATTTAGAATATTGAAATTGATCAAAATATAAATATTGCACAATCTAATGATCAAGCGATCGAGCCGTCAATACGCCTATGAGTATATCGAGGTCAGGAGGCTATGACGATGCCCAAATGACTTCTGTTTCTGAAATTGATTGCACTGTTAGTTTTAAAATATCAAAATATATCAAATGAGACTATTTGCACTCAATTCGGACAAGTCTATGTGAACGTCGAGCGATTGGAAGCGATGGCGTGCATTTTTAAGGTGAAATATACCCAATTTGACATTGACTTGAACCAAATGGCCTCCAATCATGAAATGGACTGTGCCATTACGTCTGGAACATCAGAATAACCTAAGATTGATATGTATATTAACTATGTGATTATGTTAACGTGAAATTCACATTAAGACTGATTAAACACTTAAAAATTTAATAAAGGAGCCTATTTTATGACCTAATAACCCTATCTAGCCCTAACCGATCTTAATTCCACTGTTCATGGCTTCAACTCTAGTCCATTTGCTCAATTTTCCTCTCACACAGGGCTCGTTCGATTCTAAGTCGAGAGCTCGGTTTCATTCGCCGGCTTCCTCCTATTTGTTCTTCCCTACTCTCTCTCTCTTGTTCAACACTCCCAATCGCACGAACCCATTTCTATTTCGTCCGTCTCCCCTTCAACCACATGAACTGTTCCCCCCTTTCCATCTATATTTATTCTCTCAACCGAAAATGGGACTCTCATTTTTTTTCTCTCGTCCATGTCGCATGCAAGAAAATCGTAAGGCTCTTCCTCCTCCCTCTTCTTCCACTCTTCCCTCTTCTTCCACTCTCCCGTCCTATTCATTCAGCCCTGTTTGAAACATAGTTAAGACCCCGTTTGGAACAAACGGGCAACGAGCCCATCCCACTGACCTAAAATTCTTCCTATTCCCTGTCTCTCGTTCATCCCACAATAGCCCAACATCCTGCCAATCATCTTCCTATCTAGCCAAGGACGCATAGCTGATTTTCCCTTCACGTTTATGCCAAGTCCAACCTTCTCTCTTAACTCATGATTACATACAACAATCTTATCAGTGCCTAAACGAACATCCTCACTTGCCTATGTCTACAGTGAGTATTAAATTCTATCCCATCGCTCACACAGCCAGAGCCGGACATCACTCTAGTCCACGGTTCCTCTAGGCCACTGACCTCTCTCTAAACCGAGAATCCCCATCTCTTGTCTTCTCCTAGATCACACACAGCAAGCCAAAGAGACATTACGAAGGTTTCAAGACCGCTAATATTGTCATTTTGTTGTTTGGTGGGATTCAGAAGTTGGCTCTTCCCTCTAATCCTTCTCTTTGCCATAAACCGAACCCTTTGGCTGCAATCCCCTAGCAGAAATCTCCTCTTTAGCCGAAACCCCTCTTTTTCTCTTCTAAAATAAGAAGTCAGACTTCAATGTGTAATTTGTGAATGTATATGAATGTAAATGTGGAGAATGGTACATATTTATGCTTGTGTCTCTTTTTGCAGGTTTCAAGACCCCGCTAATGACTAATAGAGCGTAGCAGGTATTAAGACGGATGTGGTGTCACAAGACACCACTCGCTATACTCAATAGGACGCACCAATAAGCCAAACAAATTGTTAGATGTCACTCCCGTATGTCGAAATGCTGCCGAAATTTCGTCGAATTTTCGAACTTAAAAAAAAGTAAAAGAAAGAATCAAGATTCATTTAAGAAAAATAAATACAAAAAATAATGAAACAATATGGAATTAAAATTGAATTAAATAAGTCAAGTGAATATACAAAATAAATATAAATGTGAGCATTCAAATAAATTCTTAAGCTCATAACTTGGAATTGAAATGATTTTCAAGATGACCACGATGAATTTAAGGGAGATTAAATAATTCATAAATGAATTTGAATGGGGAATCAATGATTCATAAATAAATTAAATGCTATGCTTCAAACAAAGAAGAGATGACTCGACTCAATTAGATCCATAAGACTTGAAATAAAGTTTGAATTTCATTGATATATATATACACTAACCATGTGACATTATGCCTCACATAATTTCAGAGAAGATTTGATCTAAACATTGAAAATTTCTTATGAATTGAAACATAGACTTCAAGCATAGAATTCAAATAAAATTTGTAGGTGATCTCAATAGAATTCCATAGAATCTGAAAGCTTAACTTCAAGCGATAGAATGAATAGAAATAACTCACAAACAAATTTGCATTAAGCTCCATAATTTGATTTTAAAATGAGAGTTTAATTAAATGACTTATTAGTAAATGTGAATGGTTAGATCATTTGGTAATTCGTTAAAGAATTTGAAAAGAAAAGGAAAGAAAAGAGTGTTATTTGCAATATGTTTGGAATATCTATATGATCATAAATGAATCTCCTTATGTCTATGAGGATGATTAAAGTTTTTCATTAAATGTTTCCAAATGAAATCAATGAAGAATCAAATGAAAATGATTCTATATTTGTATAAATACAAAATTAAATATTAAAATAACACTTCAGTCAATCAGAACTCTAGGCAGGTAATGCGACACTAAAATCATACTCTCTTCATTTGCGAGAAGTCGGTGGCAAATTTTCAGAGCCCACACCTAAATTCGAATCTTGGGTAACATTGATGTGTGAGTTTGACATGAAAATGACTCAATTGTTATAAAAAAAAATATTTAATTAAATCAAACGATACCTATTGCTGCTAGAATATTTGAAAGGGCGAAGCTAATTTTATATGAATACTTAACATAGATACGGATATATACTGAAAACACATGATTTTTCACATAAAAATTCTAAGGAAAATATATTGCTGGATCTAATTTAATTAAAATAATTTAACTAATATAAATGTTCGTCTTGAAAACCGAGAGAGTAAAATTTATGGTTTAGCCTTGTTGATTAGTCCGCAATACGTGTAATTAAAGAACCAACATGAGACACTCCAAAATTTTAACGCGGAAAACCTCAAAAGAGGGAAAAATCACTGCCTAGCCCAAGAAAAAGATTCCACTATGTATCCTTTCGAGTACAAAATCTTCCGATAATGGGATTCTGAATTTTATTTGAGAAAGGGACAACAGTAACAACGATCGGCTAATAGTTCGATGTTGAGATGCTGGTGGGGATCTTCAAGCTTTAGAGCTTTCTTCCTCCTCACTTCACTTTTCCTCTTCTTCCTCGATCGACTCTTCCTCTTCTTCCTAGCCTTCTTCCTTGCTCCTTCCTCTTCTTCCTTCTTCCTTGTTTCAGCCTTCCTTCTTCTTCACTTGTTTGACTCTTCTTCTTTCCTTGTTTGGTTCTTGTTCTTCTTCACTTGTTTCAGCCTTCCTTCTTCACTTGTTTTGCTCCTTCTTCTTCACTTGCTTCAGCTTCCTTCTTCTTCACTTGCATCAGCTTCCTTCTTCTTCACTTGCTTCCCTTCACTTATCTTTAGGCCCCATGTGAGGAGTGAGGCCTATTTATAGATGGGAGGAGGTATTCTAGTAAACTCATGTGTGCAGACACTCCCCTCATCGATGGCCGAATGACTCCTTCGATCATTTGATGTATTTTGAGCATTTGATGCCCAAATGAAGTCGAAATTATGAGATCTTAGGCTCATTAGATCCCGCCGAGACGCCGACACTATAAACACTCCACATTTGAGGGCTTTTGGGATTTAATTGATGTCAAGATTCTAATGATATTTTAAGTGCTTGATCTCGATTTGTGACTCAAAATCATATCGCTTTCAACATCAAGATTTGTGCTTGACCGGTGGTATTTTGAGAGTCATATCGTTGCTATTTTGGATGACATTAGCTTAATCATCCAAAAATATATGTGTCAAATGTTCAAAATAACGAATTGGAAGTTTTAAGCGCCAGGACCATGGGCTCTTCTGGTTCATACCCGTATATGGGCTGGCTACAGGTCATGACGGCTGTCGGCCGGGTCGATCGATTAGCTGACCGTGGGTCAAGGCTGTCGCATGATGCTTATAGCCATACATATCCGCGGATCGCCGGGTCATAATATTACAGAATCTGCCGCATTCACAGAACGTCCGGTCGCCATTCACAGAATCTGATCATCATGGGCCATCTGGAATACCCCGGGTTGAATGTTGGTCTAATCGCTGCCATACATGTCTAATCATATACATGCATATTGGTCTGCTACAATCATACCAAGGCTCTCATACTTCATAGCGCAAGTTGGCAAGCCATGCAGCATCCATACGGCCAGAGAAATGGGCGGTTTTGAGCCGCTTTGAACCGTTTTTGAGGGTTTTACCCTTTTGTGTGCTATAAATACCCAGGGTAAGAGGGAGAGGCAACTTTCCTCGGATCCAACTCACCCATATTTGTAACGCCAAATAATATTTTGACCAATTATCGTGGGGTGAAAACTTTGTACCCACTCACAGTTAATGTCCTGGATAACACTCGACAAACAACCCTGGATGGGTCAAAATCTCATCGTCGCTGTCACCACTGCCGCCAGGCCCGCTGCTAACTATCGCCGGCAATTTCACGGCCATCACTATTGCCGGCTATCCATCACTACGCCGCCGGCCATCGCTGCGCCATCGCCGGCATCTGGCCGGTATCGCCGTCGCTGCATATCCGCTGACCATCGACGCTAGCCGCCACTGACTACTCACGGATTCAATTTGACCTCTTCCATACGTTAACGCCATCGGTAAAACTCTCATTAACAACCAGATAGGTCAAAACGCCCCAGGACTCCGCGACCTCTTCCATACTTAACGCCATCGAGTAAACACCGACTAACAACCCGATAGGTCAAACGCCCCGGTGGACTCTGCGATCTCTTCCAGACGGTTAATGTCATCGAGCAAAGCTCAAAACAACCCGTGAAAGGTCAAACGCCCTGGACTTCCACCTCTTCCATACGGGTTAATGTCATCGAGCAAAACTCGACAAACAACTCGAAAGGTCAAAAGGTCCTCACTCTTTCCATACGTTCCGACGAATAATATTCACCAATAACCTAAAGGTCAAAACTTTGTACCGCCCACACAGTTAACGCCATCGTAACACCGACAAACAATTTGATAGGTCAAAATCCTCGTGATTAATTCAACCTCTTCCATATACATCGCCATCGGTAATGACAAAATAACCTGACGGTCAAAATCTCGGATTCAATTCGACCTTCCATACTGTTAACGCCATCGAAGTCACACTCGACAAACAACCTGGATAGGTCAAAGATCCCGTCGCCAACCACTGCCATAATTGCCCGCCGACTACCCCGTTTGCCGCTAACCATGGCCGGTCACGCTCTAATCCCGACGATCCGACGGAGCAGAATGACGGTGGACCGGGAACCACAATGCATGGGCCTTGATCACCTCTAACCGACGATCCGACGGGCGAACCGACGAGTGAGCTGAACCACGACGTCGCGGGCCTGAAACCTCCTAGCTGTGACATCCGACGTGGTCGGGAACCACGACGATACCGTGGGCCTTGATCGCCTCTAACCGGACGGTCCGACGTGGTAAACCAAACCACGACGATACCGTGGGCCTTGATCGCCTCTAACCCGGACGGTCCGACGTCGAACCGGAACCACGACGATACCGTGGCCTTGATCGCCCTAACCCGGACGGTCCAGGCGAAACCGGAACCATGACGATACCGTTGATCGCCTCTAACCCGGACGGTCCGACGCGGGCGGTAAATTGAAACCACGACGTATACCGGGCCTTGATCGCCTTAACTCGGACGGTCCGACGGGTCGGAAACCGAATAGATACCGTGGCCTTGATCGCCTAACCGGACGGTCCGACGGGTCGATAAACCGGAACCACGACATACCGCGGCCTTGATCGCCTCTAACCCGGACGGCCGACGGCGAAACCGAACCACGACGATACCGGGCCTTGATCGCTCTAACCTGACGTGACGCGGGTCGGTAAACGGAACCACGACGATACCGTGAGCCTTGATCGCCCTAACCTGGATGGTCCACGTGGTAAACCCGGAACCATGACGATACCGGCCTTGATCGCCTAACCCGGACGACGGTCCGACGCGGGTGAACCAAACCACGACGATACCGTGGCCTTGATCGCCTCTAACCCGGACGGTCCGACGTGGTGAACCGGAACTCAACGTATACCGTGGGTGATCGCCTCAACCGGACGGTCGACGTGGGAAATAACCACGACGTACCGTGGCCTTGATCGCCTCTAACCCGGACGGTCCGAGGGGTGAAACCGGAACCACGACGATATAGTTTTGATCGCTTCCTTGATCGCCTCCTAGATCACCTCCTAGATCGCCTCCCTGAACGCCTCTTGATCGCCTTCCTGATTGTTTCTAAAGGACCCTCACTCAAGAAAAAGGAAGATGGGAAAGGTGTGTCTCTCTCACCCCAGAATACGGCAAAAGGGTAAAATCTCAAAATAGCTCAAAAACTCAAAATGGCACAAATGTCTCAAAAACGCCTCAAAACGGGCTCAAAACCGACAAACGGCTCAAAAACGCTCAAAAAAAACGCTCAAAACCCTTCAAATTCTGGCGTTCGGAAGGATACCATGCATGTAAGACGTTGCTTATGTTTAAGACAGATAACCAGCTGCACCGCGGCTCTGTATGCCCGCCGCTGATGACATGTCAGCGACCGGATCGTCGACCCGACGTCACATGACGACCGTCGGCTGACTGAGCCGCATGACAAAGCACAACCGACTCAACAACTAACCATGACACCATGACTGCTGAACACCGGACTGACGCGCCAGACGCTGCTTGCATCTATATCTGGCCGGGCCGACGCAGACTCTAGCGCTGTAATAGCCGACGAGCGCTTCGCGTCCCCTAAACGCAAAACTTGTGAGTATCCAAATAGCTCCATAACCTCAAAATCTCATGCCAACGGCCATGATCTTATTCCATAATCATAAATTTTGTATTTTTATGATGGTTTATTCTCTCAAAATATATGATTCATGACGTTTCGTTGAAGAATTCGTTATTTTCGAGCATTTGACACGTATATTTTTGGATGATTAAGCTAATGTCATCCAAAAATAGGGGGGCAACTGATATGGCTCTCAAAATATGACTAGTCAAAGCACAAATCTTGATGTCGAAAGCGATATGATTTTGAGTCAAAACCGATCGAGATCAAGCACTTAAAATATCATTGGAATCTTTGGGACATCAATTAAATCCCAAAACAGCTCTCAAATATGAAGTATTTATAGTCAAATCGAAGCTCTCGAGTGATCTAACGAGCCTAAGATCTCGTAATTCATTTGGGCATCCAAATGCTCAAAATACATCAAATGATTGAAGGATTCATCCCGGCCGTCGATCGAGGGGAGTGCAGCTTTACATGAATTTAAGAATACCTCCTCCCATCTATAATAGACCTTCATTCCTCATGGGGGAGGCCAAGTGAAGGAAGAGCCAAGTGAAGAGGAGTCAAACAAGTGAAGAAGAGGAGCCACCGCCGATTCGTCAACCACCAATCACGCCACCGCCGATCCTTGCCGCCAAATCCGAAGCAAGGAAGAAGAGGAAGAGTCCAAGCAAGGAAGAAGAAGAGAAGAGCAAAGGAAGAAGAAGAAGAGTCCAAGCAAGGAAGAAAAGGAAGAGGAAAAGGAAGGAGAAGGAGAAGGAAGAGAGAGCTCAAGCTGAAGATCCTCCAAGCAAGATCGACCCCAAGCAAGATTGACTCGCCGGCTAATCAACCATCGCCACCACCGCCGCCACTAATTGACCTGTATTCTCACTAAGTTACGATCTCCACCATCGAATAATACAAGATCATTATTACAGCTTGTTATTCCTCTCATATGCACTCAGAATCCCGTTATCGAAGATTTTGTACTCAAACGATACATAGTGGAAGTTTTTACTTGGCTTTGCTGTTTTTTTCCCTCTTTCAGATTTTCACGCTAAAATTCAAGCTTGTTCGCTTCATTACACTGAATTTCACAACAAGGCCAGTAACTTTCACTCTACCGGACGGTTTTAAAGCACGCAACAATAAATGAATGATTAAAACAATTAAATATATAATATGTAATTTTAATTGACCTTAATGTAAATCAATTTTTTTTTAAAATTAATAAGTTATGTTATTGTTCATAAACGATAGATTTTTAATATAAAAATATTAAAATAATAAAGCTCAGAGATAAAACATCAGAATTATATGATAGGGTTCTATCAGTAAATAAAATATTACAGTTTTTTCGACTGAACTCTGATAAATTACTTCACCAGCACTTAATTCCAAATCTCACCACAGTCCTTAGACCGCCTCCCTGTCTAAGAGCAGCAATTACATGACAGGTAACATTAGAAGTTATTAGCAGAAATGCCCAAAGCTTCTGCAAGAAAACCTACTCCCAAAATGCATTCTCTAACGCCAAAAAAAACACTCAGCAATCTGCCAAAATGCTGTCACATCTATTTATAGCTCATTAGGGTGCTTAAACAAAACAAATAAAAAATATTTTAAAAGAGCAAAAAATAGATTTTTCAGCGAATATGTTATTAGAAGTGGACAAAATTTAAAAATATTATAGTTGATATATAATGTTAAAATTTATTAAATTAAATATAAAATTTTATAAATAGAATCTCATTCTCACCCTGAAGAAAGGAGAAAGATGTTTGGAGAGAGTTAAAAGCTAAATTAAAAAGGTTGAATCTAATCACCATCGTAAGCTTCACTGATCACCACATTCAATCATTATCGATCACCGCCAATGATTATTATAATCCAATCACCACCATACATTTATTATTATCTACTTATTTTGTCTAAGATTTTATTATCTAAGTTTCCTAATTTGTAATCTCAATTTTTCTAACAAGAGGAAAGAGTGAAATCTTGTAATTCTGATAATTATATGGTTGACTATTTTAATTGGGCAAAGTCTTCTGATTTTTTTTTTCCATTTTTTGAGATTTTTTTACATAAAAATTCTAGTATTTTTCATAATCTCTTTAATTACTTATGTATATGCTGAATCTTCATATAAAATTAAGACTTAAAAGATTTATATTTTATTATCATAAATTTTTTAGTATATAATATTAATATTAAAAATTTAAGACGGATAATTTCCTACCTTCATTAGTTGAACTTGAATCCACTCCTTGCTAGCGCTTATTAAAAAACTCATTATTATATTTGTTAAGAAGTCAATGTTCAATTCATTAATCCATTAAGCTAAATAGAAGCTGATATTTTGAACTCAATATTTAAATAAATCAACATAAATCTTCATTTGTTCAAGTATATTCACCTCATTGTTAAGTATTTGAATTTACATGTATCTTTTAATAAATTTCGCATATTTCAAGCATGTTATATATGTACATATATACCATGAACAAAAGCAACCGCCCTCACACTCATGGCTCCACGCCTACCTTACGAACAAACCAGCTCCCACCTCTCAACACCAGCGAACGCCGTCGTCGCCACGGCGGAGAGAGTGATTGGAGCTACCGCCGCCGGCATCGGAGCTTTGGCCTCCTGGAAGGGAGAAAGGTGGCGACCGATGGACCACGTCCGATACCTGTTCTTGGTCACGGCAGCCATCAACGTGTGGGCGCTACGGGTATTGATGGATCTATTCAGTTGTTATTCTCCTCCATATTTGAGCAGTGGTTCGATGGAGCCGTGCGCTTACGGGAGAGTCGGAGAAGATGAGGTATCGTCGGCGCTTGTCGGTGTCGGTGGAGAAGATGGGAGATGGCCGTGTTATTATCATGCGGCGGCTATTGGTAAAACCTTATCACATGTGAGTTCAACTTATTGTTCTTTGTATGTAAAACCTTCTATAATCTTAATACAAAATATATTTTTTGAAATAAATAAAATTCTACAAGCAATTATTGTGAAAAAGTAGCCCTACATATCGATCTTATTTCTGTTAGAAGAAAAATAATATATTTATCTGGTCGCTATTGCAATCCGTCTCCTACTCAGATCCTGGAGATTCTAAACGAGACTGCAGCATCATCCCGTAAGTACGAGTTCATTATATCCATGGCGGACCAAGTCCTTGCCGACAACCTCCATTCCAACCACCCCGCCCTCTCCGAAATCACACGTGCCGCTCTCACCTCCGCCTTCTCCCGCACTTGCGTTCTCCTCCGCTGCTCCCTCGAAACCTCCCCTTCTTCCTTCTCATGCCCCGCCACGTGGCCTACTCGCCTCCTCCATCTCCTCCCCCTGGGCCCACGCCTCGCCGCAGCCATCCGCTCCTTCCTTTTCTCCCCATCTCAGCCGTCCGCACGCAGCGGCACCTCCTCCTTCCTGGAGGCAGAGAAGCTGGCGAACGAGCTCTTATGGATCGCGGGAAAGATGCGTTCTTGCGGAGCAGCCGTAGAAGCTGTGGCGCGATGGGCGGAGTCCGCCGATCTGGCGGCGCTGACGATGACAGCCCATCCGAGAGTTCAGGGGGCGGTGGTGAGGATGACGGTGATGATGCTAAGGGAGATGAGAGGCGAGGAGGAAGAGGAGATAAAGTATAGGATGCTGATGGTGTGGATCCCAGTGCTGTGCTGTGCGGGGAACGGGGTGGCGGGACCGGTGTTGACCGGTGCCGAGCGGTGGGAAGTGGAGAGGGTGGTGGAAGGATTGATCGCCGGGCTGCCGCTGGAGCATCAGGAAGTGATACTTCTGAACTGGTTGGAGGATTTTGTGGTTTCCGATTCGGATTGGCCGAACTTGCAGGTGGCTTTTGACCGTTGGTGCCGCCATTGTCGCAAGGTCATTTCCTGCAACCTTGGAGATATCTTTGTCTGAGTGACGGAGAAATTAGCTATATGTTGTTATTAAATTAAATGTTTTATGCGTGTATTGACTTTCTAAGCTAGCTATTGTAATACAGATGCTAATAAATATAAAATATTATATTCTCTATAATAAAATAGTATATTATATATATATATAAATAATATATATTATCATATAGTTAATATTATATAAATAATAATAATATATATTAATTGAGCATCACATTCAAATTATGTAAATAATAATCTCTTAAATCACTGTAATATATTGGGTTGCAAGAAATTTTAATTCATATATGTTAAAATTATATGGTAGAATAATATTTTGATTAATTAAAGTAATGAATTGTGTGAATTACTGCAGGGATTTATGATTTTTATTGAATTGGATATGATGTCTTGTTTATGGCATACTAATTATCATCTTGTTATTTAACATTCAAATATTTATCAGTTGAGCTGATCAAATATTTATGATATTTCGACTCAAATTGGAGTAGAATAAAAAATATATAAAATAAATAATTATTTTATTAGTGCAATCATAAATAAATAATAATAATGTCATAGGAAAATAAATATACAGTTAGACTAGCTATAATTTATATGAGAAAATTTAAAATAATTATAATAATTTTGTAATTTTATAATATAATAGATAATATGAGTTCATAATTAATATATTATAGCTCAAAATAATTAATGCATCAATAACTTCTAAATGGTATAATAATTTTTTTATGAATGATTATAACAACTTAATAATCACAATGCCTAAACTAAAGTTTGAACACACAAGGATGTAATTAGAATAAGGTCAAAGCTAGATTTGTACTAACTCAAAGTTGAATCAAAGAATAATAATTCAAATCAATAAAGAAATGATAATATCCATATTGAATTTTAACTAATATCCCAAAATATAAGGGATAGCCCCTCATTATAGGCATTTTATCTAAAAAGTATTTTAGAGTATACTTGCCAAAATAAAATTATAATATGGATATTAATCTAAATAAGTGCATTATAAGGGACAAAAATAATCTTCATTTTTGAGTTATATTGAGATTGAATGTTATTTTTTTCAAAAATTTTGTAGTTGAGAGATATTTATAAAAAAAAAATCATTTTAATTTTAAACTAATGAAATATGCATTGCAATTCTTAAAATTTATTTAAGTCATAACTAATCTTCACCATACTCTTTAACAAATCTATGAATATGGACATTATTTTATGTCATAAAACAAAGCTGTTAGGAAGTCTCTTGGGAATACGACAACATCAAATCTCTACTATCTAGAAAATCTTTGAGTCTCGTTTATTATATGAAGTGATGATCATTATGCCCTGAAATTAGGTGAAGGCTAACACTTCCTTTTGTTAACAAACAATCATTAATTCAGCTTCAAAGAAATGATTGAACTATAAACATTATTAGCAGTCCTTTTTAAAGTGGGTCAATTCTAACAATACTAAAACTTTTAAACATCATTTAGCACTTGTAACCTTTTGTAACCTTCTTGCATTCTTTATAAAGCTTGCACTATATACTAGGATCTTTTGTAATAGTAAATATTTCTTTTGAATTTTACTATATTTGATGGCCATTCAATCAAATAATTATAGCCTATTATGATCATTACATATATTAGTACTTTCACCTTCTTAGAGTTTCTTGGGGCAAGCTATTATCATTTGTTGGAGATTGGAGTTTGATATTGTCTCTTTTTTTAGAACCATAATAATTTTGATTTCATTCCATGACATAATTCTACTTATCATCTCAATTTTATGAGAGTATTGTGATTATAAAATTAATAACTTAGGGAATGTTTGGGATCACATATATTTTATATTTTTATTATATTTTATTTATATTTTGTTTCAAAGTAAAATATATTTGATGTAGTTGTTGTTTTTACAAATACTAAAAACTATCTAGTGTTTTTAAAAATAATAATACTTCTTTTTAAAATAAAAAATAAAAAAACATAAAAAAAATATAGCAAACAAATATGTTTTTAAAAATAGCATAAAAACATAAAATAAAATTGATCCCAAAATGCACTTTAGTATTTATATAATTTTTTATTTAAATTACTATTTTCATAAGAGTGAGATTTTATGGGGTTTAAGATTAGGAATTGAAATATAAAGAAAGTGTTGAATTTATTTGAAAGGATGCATTATGTGAATATGTGGAGATTCACATTATAAATTTTGAATTATAATGTATTGTAGATTAGAGTAATTGATTGAGTGAAATAAGAAGTGATTTAATGATGCACCAGTTATTTTTAGCATCTCATTTTACAAGTTTTGTTTATATTCATAGTAAAATTAAAATATTAAAATATAAATTATATTTTTAATAAGGGGCCGTTTGGGATCACTTTCTATTTTTTATTTTTTGTTTTTATTTTCACTTTATATTCACTCAAAAGATCATACCTCCTTAGGGCACTGCGGGCTTCCACTAGTTCGACAAGCTGCGTAGTAAAAGTTCTATCTAATGGAGGAGGCGACGGGATATGAGGCCTCACGAAAAATGGTTGCGAAGAAGAAGAAGAGGCTTCGATTCACGAGAGAGTCGCAGGTCTCGTGATAGTATTGTGAGACACATGTGAAAGTTGCGAGATAGAGAGAGGGGCGGGACTCGAGAGTGTAGCTTCTGTTCGGTTCGTCTGTTTTAGAAACACAAAAAAAAACATAATTTATCTGTTTATAATATTATTGAAAACAAAAATAAAATTATTTAAAAATAAAAAAAATAAAAAATATAAAACAAGTAAACAAACATAATTTTTATTTTTTTCTATTTTTTAAAAACAAAAAAATAGAAAATAGAAAATAAAAAGTGATCCCAAACAGCCTCTAAACTTATAAGTATCTAATTTCAAAAAATTATTTGAATTTCAACAATCATAAAATTGAAGAGAGCTAGCTCAAAATCAATCGAATTTAATTCAAGTCAACTCAAAATTGAATTGGATGAGACCATTATTTGATTTTGATTAACTAATAACATCACCCAATCCAAGTTCTAAACACCCCCTAGCTCAATTCAAAAATATATTATTCTCATTAGAAGCATCATTCAATTCCAACATAAATTAAAAAAAAATACAGATGGGTCTATTTTATTTAAATAAGCTAATAAAAATGATAAAATGTAATAAATTTTCATTTCAGAAATATGTAATTAAATAATTTTAAGTAAAAGAAATTTATATGACTCATAATAGCCATAAATAAAGAAATATCATTATTACTAAGCAAGATTCAAATATGCTTTTAAAAACTTTAAATTAGACTTCAACTAAATTTTGAACATGTTTAAGAGTCTACCCTATTTGAAAAAGATTTGAATAAGTTTTGAATGAAGCTCAATAAAGGTTAAAAAAATTAAAATTAAATTACTTTGATCAAGACTTAAAAGAAGGTTCTAAATGTATAGATTGCAAACCTCAAAAGAAATAACTCAAAAAACTCTAAATGGATACATGAGAGTCTATTATATTGTAAATTGTAAGGTTAATATAAGATTATAATCACCATAAGCAACAACACAATAAATTATGAAGTTGATGAAGAAGATTGCAATCACAGTAGTTATAATATAATATAATATAATATTTAATGAAATGAATGAATATAAAAAGAATTAAGCATGTATTATTTATAAAACTAAATATATATAAATAATTAAAAGAATTAAATAAACATCATTTTTTAATTGTATAAATTAATCATTTTTAATGGATCTATGGATATATAAAGCTTGCATGTGTAAGTAGTATATAACTTTTTATTAAATTTTGATTCTCCTTCACTTTTAGAAAGATTTGAATGAACAAGCTATTGTATGTAGACAAATAACCTTGACAACTAACATAATATGGGAAAATACTTGAAAAATAAATTTATTATTCCATATAAGGTATATGCTATGTCATGCTTCTTATAAGCATTGAAATCTATTATATTATTCAATAAAATATATTCCAATTCCTTGGATAATATATAAAATTTGTACTTCAAATAGCTTGGAGTTGCACTTGTCCTTATCTCCTTGAAGTTTTCATTAGATCAAAATGTTCTAAATCTCAATCCAATGACAAATAAATATCTATATATCTTTTATTGTTTTTACAAATGTTAGACATGAAGCCATATCCTTTTATCTTTTTATTCTCAATCAACCTTAATAGTAGTTGGCTAATTAGGGTTCGACACAAATGTAGGTCAAGTACTTTAAAAGTGACCTAATTAAGTTTTTCCTATCTCTTCTAATAAGTCAAATGTATTTGAAAACCGACTGATCGTATCGGTTCAATGAACATAAGGATGATCCAATCATTTGGAAAAACCAGATTAGCATTGAACCGGTCCTGATTTTAAGAAACCGATTAGTTCAATAATTTTTTCCTTAATCACTGTTTTATATCATTTAATCAAATAATTAAAATTTTAATTACTTTTATATTAATTTTTAATAGTAAATTTTATTATTTAAATTTAATTATTTTTATAAAATTTTAAAATCTTATTTTATTATATGATAATCAAAATTTGAAGCACGAATCTTGATGTCAAAAAAAGTTGATCCTAAACTACAATGTCAATCAAAATATCATTTGAAACTTTGGGATATCAAATCCATAAATAGCTCTTAAACATGGAGTGTTTATACAAATTGAGCGTCTGATCTAACAAGCCCAAGATCTCATAATTCCAACTTCATTTGAGCATTCAAATGCTTAAAATACATCAAATGATCAAAGAAATCATTCTGAGCCGTCTGATAAAGTGGAGTGGTTTGGATTTTGCATGAATTTACAGAAATGTCACTCCTCCAATTTATAGCCTCATTCCTCATATGAAGGACCCAAGAGAGAGGAGAGAGCTCTAAAGCTCAAAGATTCTCCAAGACAATCACCCACCATGCGTTAACTTCGCCATACCACCGCCGCCACGATCCTCGAGTCGCCATCTGCCTCCATCGATGACCTTCATCGTGATGTCCCTCGCTATTCGCCATCATCTACTACCACTAGAATCTATTACCAACGCGACTACATATTTATTCCTTCTCATATAACTGTAATCCGTATCGGAAGATTATAAATAAATACATAGTGGAAGATTTTACGCAGGCCGTAGTTTTTCCCTCTTTTGAGATTTTTCACGAAAAATGGAGTTTTCTTGTTAACTCTTTAAATACATGTGTGTGTTCACAAAAGGGCGTAAACTTTCACTCTATTACAACTGGTTTTCTAACACGCAATAGTTTGGCGCCATCTGTGGGAAGAGAACCCTTCAATCATAATTCCTGTGAACACCCTCGTTATGGCCAATAGCAATATAACGGAGCCTCCGCCTCAACTCCCGCCACTCAAACCAATCAACATCCAAGCTCGCCTCACTCCTCGATAGGCATGTCCCTATCGTTAAAGGCGCGATAGGAATCTCTTTAGAAGATCGTGTTCGCCGAATGGAAGAGTCTCAAAATGAGATGATCTGACTTTTGTGAGTAACACAACAGCCACTACCGCGGTAAATACATCTCCCCTAAGATCGATCGTTAGCCGTGAGAGGTCAAAATGCTAATCTCTTTGACACTGAAGTTCCCCGCGTAGAGGTCGTGATGTTGATCTCCTTAACACTGCTAATTCCACTCATCTATCACGCGACCAATCACTACTAATCCACCAATTATTACTTGGTACGACACATTCTCATTACTCACTACATCATGTTATATGTGTAGAATTACGACGCTTAATGCAAGACAATTTCACCTTCAATATAAATCATCTTCTCCTCACCGCTATGAGGAATCCTCACCTTTAGCTGAAGTTATTCTTCAACATCATATTCCCGTGGGTTTCAAGCTTCCGAGCATTGATTACTATGATGGGGCGACTGACTTGCATGAACACATCGACCATTACAGGACTATCGTGCATATCGAACGAGTTCCTGACACACTTATTTGTCAGGTCTTTCCCATTACCCTCAAGGAGAAAGCTCGCACTTGGTTCTACTCCCTTCCAAGGGGATCCATCCATACCTTTGACGAACTCGCCAAGATTTTTGTGGAACAATTCATTACAAATAGGAGTATCCTTAAAGATTTCTCCCATCTCTCCACATTAAATGAGGGTGAATCACTTAAGGAATACTTCTAGAGATTCTCCTGAAGCTCGCCAACACAGTAGACCCTGAACTATTAAGAGGAGTTTTCCTTGGAGAAATCCATCCGGGGCCTTTTTACTTGTCACTAATGCGAGACACGGTCCGCTCATATGCCGACTTAGTTCATTGTGTGGAAGCACAAATCTCTGTCGATGAGGCTATTAATGCCCATCGTAAATAATTTGAACAATCTACAGGAAAATGTAAGAGCGCCCCAGGGAATGCAAACCGATTGTCACATCAAAAGAAGCAACAAGGCAACCGTGACCTCCCTCCATGGCCCCATATCGCGTGAATCACGACGTAAAAGGAATACACAACACGCCTCGTGTCAACCTCCTCGATGGCTATTCGAGATGAAGAAATATGGACGCATCCAAAACCAAATTCAGGAAATCAGGAGTAATATTATCACTTCCATCGAAGTTGTGTGCATACTATTGATGCATGCAAAAAACTCAAAGAAGAAATCGATAGGCTCATTCAACAAGGATATCTACGTCGATTTATGAAGAATCAATAGAATCAAACAAACATACCTCCAATAGGGGGGAAACCAGGACAGATAAAAATAACAAAATAATCAAATAATTGGGAAAATTGAAATAATCGCAGGAGGACCGATATTATCTAATCAAGTTCTCATTACCATCTCTGAAGAGACAGAGTTAAAGAAGTCTCGTAACAATCGTTCCATCACTTTTAATGACTCAGACTTAGAAGGAGTCCATGTTTCTCATCAAGATCCACTTGTCATCAACGCAGAGATCGGTGACTCATGCTATAATGTTAAGAGAATTTTGATTGACAATGAGAGTTCTGTTAATGTCTTGTTTTACTCCACATTTCTTAGCATGAGCCTAGTTAGGGAAAAGCTCCAACCTGCTGCAGGACCATTATATGAGTTTGATAATCACCCTATGCAAGTAAAGGGGACAATCACCCAATCATCCTTCCTGTTGTCCTTGGTGAATTTCTTCGATAAGTGACTCATTTAATCTAATTCATGGTGGTCGAGTCAGATTCAGCATATAACGCTATATTTGGAAGGCCCCTCCAATCAATTTTTGGTGCAATCACTTCAGTATCTCATCTCAAGATGAAATTTCCAACCCCCATTGGAGTTGGGGTGGTCTATGAAAATCAACAGATAACGCAATCATGCTAACTCAGACAAGCTCAACCACGCCTTTCTATTACCTTCAATATCGAAGATTTTAATTTTTGAGATAAAGAAGTACCCCGGAAAGCTTCTCCTGTCGAAGACTTGCTCTCTTTTGCATTATCAGATGATTAACCATTACAGACAATGCAAGTTGGATCTCTGCTCTCAGATGAACAAAGGAAAAATACATAGACTTCTTGCACAGAAATCAAGGCATCTTCGCTTGGAGTCCGACGAACATGCCGAGGGTCGACCCCAATGTGATCATACACTCCCTCAAGATTGATCCGACATTCAAACCGATCATCCAGAAAAATAAAGTTTTGCACGACGCCTTCCATGCTATTGCAAGTTAACAAGCTTCTATAAGCGGGATTCATAAGAGAGGTACATTATCCTATATGGCTAGCAAATGTTATCATGGTTAAGAAAATAAATGGAACATGGAGAATGTGCATTGATTAAATTGACCTTAACAAAGCTTGCCTGAAAGATAGTTTTCCTCTTCCTTGAATTGATCAATTGGTTGATGTTACGTCTGGACATCAAATGTTCAATTTTTTGGATACTTACTCTAGTTACAATCAAATAAAAATGGACCCAACGGATGAAGAAGCTCTCAAACATATAAAGGTTTATATTGTAACCAAGTTATGCTGTTTGGGTTAAAAAATGTCGGTGCTACCTAATAACGCCTTATTAATAAGGTTTTTAAAGACCTATTAGGTCGCACAATAGAGGTATATGTGGATGACATGTTAGTAAAAAAGCTTGGAAGAATCATAACATATTTCTGACTTAGAAATATGCTTTAACCTTCTTCGATGTTATAACATGCGACTTAACCCGACCAAGTGTGTATTTGGGGTTACTTCGGGAAAATTTTTTGGATTTATGGTAACCCATCGTAGGATAGATACCAATCCTGAGAAAATCAAAGTTCTCAAAGATATGACTCCTCTGAAGAATATTAAGGAAGTTCAACATTTGAATGGATGAATTGTTGCGTTATCCCGCTTCTAGCCTGGGATAAATACTTATCGGTCTTTAAAATATTAAAGGGAGCTAAAAATAATAATTTTGGATGATGAATGTTAGTCGCTTTTAAGCAACTAAGGGAGTATTTAGCATCTCCATCCCTACTATCCAAGCACAATCAAGAGATGACTTATATCTCGTAGTCTCTTCCCATGATAAGCTCGCTTAGTGAGAAGAAAATGGGACACAACGACTAATTTATTATGTCAGCAAAATTCTCCCTAACATATAAAGTCATTATCCACTTGCAGATAAGGTGGCTCTGGCTTTAGTTTTCTCAGCACGAAAATTGTGTCCATACTTTCAAGCTCACACTATCGCTTATACTCATTTCATACAGGATCATCTATAAACCAAGCTGGGAGGTTAATCAAATGGTCATAGAATTGGGAGAGTTTGATATAAATTTTCTACACCTACTATAAAGTCTCAAGTGCAGACTTTATAGTGGAATGCATTCCCCAACTGAGGAGTTATCGCTACATGCCTGTCTCAATGGACCCTATATGTTGATTGAGCTTGAAAGTACTAGTGGGTGCAAATCTTACTTATTTCCCCGAATACCTGAGTATGGACTTAAAATGCAGTAAACTAATAATAATGAATATGAGGCTCTCATCGGGTTGAGACTTCATCTTAAGATTTAGTGATCAACAGACTCTCGCCTCCCAAATTGAGGGAAAACTTTAATACTCATAATCCTCAGCACAATACCCACTTTGTAAAGTCTCTTCTTGCCCATTTGAAGACACATCAAATCATTCACATACCGCGAGAAGAATACTTGACCCTCTAAGCTTGTTACACCGCTACTAGGATCTATTTAAGAGAATGCATGTTGAAGAAATACATTTTCCTAGTATCCATAAGGGTTATTCAAGCAATTAATGAGATAAAGGAACATTCGTGGATGGACCCCATCCTATCTTTTCTACAAGAAGAAAAACTTCCTGAAGACTCAACTTCTGCAACTCGTCTCCGAAATAAAGCTTCAACTTTACTATTATCGAAGGTGAATTATACAAATGAGCTTTCTCTAGACCGTACCTCAAATACCTCTAACATTCAGAGGTCGATTACGCATTAAGAGAGGTTCACTCAGGGATATGTGAAGAACACCTAGGAGGAAGGGCGCTAGCCCTTAAAATTATAAGGCAAGGGTTCTTTTGACTTACGATGAAACAAAATACATTGGAGTTCACAAAAAATATGTAAGTTGTCAGTTGCACTCTAACCTCCCTCACATGCCGCATACATAGCTCTCATCTATTCAAAGCCCATGGCCTTTTGCTCAGTGGGGGATTGATATCATGGGGCCTTTTCTGATAGCATCAGGGCAACGAAAGTTTATCATTTTAGCTGTCGGCTACTTCACTAAATGGGTGAAAGTCGAGCCATTCGCTAAAATTATGGAGGCAAATGCTAAATAATTTATTTGGAAAAATATAGTATGTCGATTCGGTCTTCCTGCAAAGATCATCACTGACAACGGAACCTAATTTATTGGAAAAGTCTTTACATCCTTTTGCAAAGATCTTCACATTTTGTCAGTACGGTAGCACATCCTCAAACTAATAGATGAAGCTATCAAACTATACTCAAAGGACTAAAACACATTGAGAAGGTCGGGGCAATGGGTTGATGAGCTTTCTAATGTTCTGGCTTACCGCACTACAAGACCTGGTGAGACACCATATAACTTGTGTTTCAGAATATAAGCTATTATACGAGTAGATATCGAGGTTCCAAGTCCAAGAGTTCAATTATTCAATCATGACGGTAATGAAGAAAAACTGACAGACTGGACCTACTCCAAACGCGTGACATGGCCTACTTCACCGCTTATCACCAAAGGGTAGCTCACTTCAACAAGAGTAAAATTTCGTCCCATATATGTCAGTGACTTGGCCCTACAAAGTCTTGAAGCTGCAGGCAAAGGCTCTCAACGTAATAAACTCTTACCTCTTTGGGATGACCCATATATGATTATAGCTATGGTAAAGCCAGGAACATTCAAGCTCAAAGATCCAGAGGGAAAAACTTTACCTCAAACTTGGAACATTGAGAATCTCTAAAAATATTATCAGTAATTCCTACTGCATAATTATTGCAACTTTTATTTTGTCCTGTTTATTATTTCCTCTTCATGTAGCCGGTCCCACTTAGTGGGATAAAGACTTATTATCGTCATTTCTTCTTGAAACTCATATCTGTTAAAATCTCTTATGATTGTATCAGAACCAACTTATCGTAATGAATTTATAATTTTTTTTCTAAGCTTATTTCTTCTTCATTTAATCCTCCCACTGAGAAACATACAACTCACGTTGTATCTCTGTGGCATAATCAATCCCTGGGATCTTGATATATAGTCAAGTAACACTTTGGTACCAGGATAGTCAAAAGGTCATTGGTACATCCCATGATCTCTTCTATACGTTAACGCCATCATCAAGTAACACCGACTTTGGGATAGGTCAAAAGGTCCGGTGGACATCCCGCAACCTCTTCCATACATATTAACGTCATCAAGTAACACTTTAACAAATAACCTCGAATTGGTCAAAAATCCTTAGTGTATCTAATTCAATGCAAGTTAGGCGTCAATAATATTTCACCAATTACCCGATAAAAAAACAAAATAAGAGCGTATCATCTAAAAAAAATTATTAACAATATTAACATGATGATATAAGAAAGAATCAAGATTCTAATACACACTAATAACAATACATAGATAAAAAAATACATCTTCAAGTGATGCTACATCATATCAGTTGGTGATATCAACGTCCTCCTCACCACTAGGAGAAGCTCCCTTGGACTCACTCTCAACTCCTTCATCTCTTGAATAAAGAGTCTTCAAATACTTGGTCGGAGATAGATCCTCAATACTAGCTCGATTGCGATGCACTAAGCGATTCCTTTAGAACCCTCGGATGAAGCCCTCCTCTAAACATTGGTGCTCCAAATCCTTCACTTTAACATCAAGAATATGATTACGAGCTTCCTAGACATGGTCTTCGATTATACCGCGATAAGCCAAGGAGTTCTTAAAGTCTTCCACTACCTTCAAGGAGATTTCATTTGCTTCCGCTTCTGACATTATATGCTCCTTCTCAGAAAGACGATCTTGTAATGCTTTCTTCTCAGAGTTCTCTTCTCCGCAAGTGCCTTGAGTATTTTCTCTTTTTGGCGAGTCTCTATCCTCACCTCAATCAGCTCATCACGAGTGTGCTCCACATCCTAACACTTGAGAGAAAGAAAAGTCGACATGTTCGTTAGCTCAGTTCTGCACCCGGTTAGCTGATCCTCCAAAGTCGCAACTTATTTGGCCTTAACACTCATATTTCTCTCATACTCGCCTTGCAGATATTTTACCTTCACAAATTCAAGATTCCACTGCCTAAAGAGACACCCAAATGAGCCATCACCTAATGTTTGAGTTACTTATAAAGAAAAAATAATTATCACAAATATTACACAAAAGAAAAGAAGGAGGAAAAGAAGAAAAGAAGAAGGGAAGACAATATACCATTTCATCCGCTCGTTGCATATGTGATTTAACACCTGTGAATGTGCGACTTTGAGAAACGAACTCCCCATAATGAGTTGAAGCTAAACTCGAGGCTAACCTGGGGCAACATCTTCTTCGCAGATATTCATGAAGTCACTTCAAAGACATGTCTTTTTTTTTCTTGGAAGAAACATTATCACCACCCTAATTTCGTGATGGGCTTCTTGAAAGAACCTTATGAATATGAGGAGATCTTTCATCACCTTTACTTGACCTCTTTAGTAGAAAAGAATGAGATCTCCCTGCATGGATAGAAATGCCAACCTTGAACATTATATCTTCAACTATATATTTGCTAATGAGACGTAACTCATGCTGTAAGCTTTCTACATCAGGAACATTAAGAGTTTCCAAGATCTCATTCTCTTCAATTAGCAGTGGATTTGGAAGGTCATTCAATCTTTCCCATCTCTTAGGAAGGCCCCACTCATTTTCACAAAAAAGAATCTAGACCAATTTTAGAGGGATCCTGTTGAAAATTCTATCCATTCTTACAGTCATAAGAAACACGCGATCACATGTGAATCTACATTCGACAAAAGTATTTGATGTTCAAAGTAACACCATGCTCTCTAAAGAAGATAGTCAAACCAATGATGACCACTAAAGCTCGAAAATAAAAATTGTGATAAAGCTACACCATATATTTTGAAGATCTCAATCAACTCGGGAGCCAAAGGAAATCGCAATCCCGCATGAAGAATCATCTCAGAAATAGTAAAGTACCCTGGTGGAGGTGAACGGGCTCGATCAGACTTTTTAGCAACAATGACCACCAACTCATTAGGGAAGTAGAATTTTTTGCGGAACACCATTAAACTATCTTATATGATAGTGGATGATATATCGTCTGTAGCCGTCATGTTATGGGTTTTCTTTTGGCCATCACCCTGTGAAAATACATGATAAATAAAGAGGAAGAATGACAAAAATCTAAAAATTTTGTGAAGCAGCTTACTTACCCCAATACTTGGGCGTATCCTTTTTTGACTCTCTCGCTCACGGATAGCTTGAGATAAAATTTTTCACCTACGATCTGACGAAAAAGATACACATACTCCCCTCTAATAATGCTAAAAAATTACTCTTCAGTCATTCAAATGATGGTTAGTTAACGCTTCTACCACCTGGGTTATCAAAACCATTCGAAGTTTCAAGAAATCAAATTTTCTACAAGAAGAAGTAGGAACTATGGGCCTTGATCGCCTCCAAACCCCCGATCCAACAAGGCCCAACGCTTCTTCGATGGAAAACCGAGCCTACATGAATCTGCTTTGATCACCTTTAAACCCGCCGACAAAGGGTACAACGCCTTTTTCGAGGGAAAACCGAGCCAGATGAACTACCCTTGATCGCCTCAACTTCCGGTCCGAGAGGTTGACGCTTTCGAGGAAAACTAGAAAATCATTATAAACCACGCCTTGATCGCCCAAATCGTCACCGACAAGAAATGCCTCTTTCGAGGGAAAACCGAGCTCGCCATATGAACTACGGAATTGATCGCCTCAACCCGGCCGATCCGACAGAGTGACGCCTCTTCGAGGAAAACCTCGCCAGATAAATTACGGGCTTTGATCGCCTCCAAATCACCTTCTCTCAAGAAGAAGAAAAGGTGCCTTCTCCCTTGGCCCTAGGGAGTTTTTATAGACCCCATATAGGGACAAAAATGTCAAAAATCCAAGAAAAATGGCTTAAAACCGCTCAAAATCGTGGAAAATTGCAGAAAACGGACAAAAATGGATGAAACTACCCTCATTGTGGTTTTGAAACTTGGCGCACGCTACAAGAGTACTGCTTCATCGCTTCGCAGCGGCCTGTGCGCTTTTGCTCCCGGGCTACCGCTACCGCTTCACCGGCTGACTAATTCGCGCTCGCCGGTCCGCTGACAAGGCGTGCCGCCTCTTCGGACGAAAGCATGGACGCCTGCAGATAAGTGCATGGGTCCATAACCCCGAATCGCGTCTGCAGCATATTCTCATACCTGACGCTCTTCACTGATCATAATCTTGTGCTCACATGAACATCTACTCTCTCAAAATGAATGGTTAATGGACTCGCAAATTTCATTGAAGAATCTATTATTTTCATTTTGATATATATTTTTAGATGATTGAGATAATGTCATCCAAAAATATGAGAAGATATTTCAAAAATTCTACTAGAAGCAAGAATCTTGATGTCAAAAGTAAGTTGATCCTCGTTAAAAGATCAAGCACTTAAAATATCATTTAAAACTTTGGAATATCGCTTATATCCATAAATAGCTCTTAAATATGGAGTGTTTATAAATAAATTGAGATCTAACAAGCCCAAGATCTCATAATTCTGACTTCATTTGAGCATCAAATACTTAAAATACATCAAATGATCAAAGGAATCATTCGACCTCAATGTGGAGTGGTTCGATTTTGCATGTATTCTAGACGTTACTCTCCAATCTATAAACTCTCATTCCTCATAAGGGACCCAGAGAGGAGAGAGCTATAAAGTTTGAAGATTCTCCAAGCACAATCCTTCCACCACTCGACGGTCATCAACCATGCCACGCCGTCCGGGCCGTGCCGCCACCGCCGATCCTCACCGTGCCAATCCGCTGGCCTCCATCATGACGCTTCATGGCCGATGCCCTCATGTCACCATCATCTACCATTAGAATCGTTACCACTGAACGTGACAACATAGTTGTTGTTCCCTTACATAATCGTAATCCGTCGGAAGATTTTGTACTCAAATGAATATATATAGTGGAAGATTTTACTGCAGCCTTTGATTTTTTCTCTTTCGAGATTTTTCACATAAAATTTTGGAGTTTTCTTTCACTCTTTAAATCTGTCGTTTGGTTGCTGATTTAATGCAATATAAAGGAGATACGTAAGTGAATTCAAATAAAAGGATTACTTTATAGTTGTTTCGAGCTTTACAAATACATGACTTTGCATTTTTTGTTTGGTTGACAAAATGATCAGAAAGTAAATTATGGGGACGTCAGAGAGAAGGCGTGACCGGCTGGTGATTACGGTGAAGCGCAAGCAGGGGCGACGGCAAGACGGCGGATGTCGGCGACCGGCGGGTAAGACGCTGGCGGGCGCCAACGGCCGGCATTCACGGCCCCCTGATCACTTTACATTTATGTATGAATTCACCAGATTTGGGCAAATTCCAAATAAACTAAACCGCTATCTGTATTTCAAATGCTCAAATAAATATTAAGATTTTTTTACTCATACAAAAAATTAATAATTACGTGAAAGTAACGCAATACACTCACTTTACTAACCAAACTTTTACCTATGTGTGTGATGAATTTTACAACAAAGTTAAAGAAATTTTACTCTACAACTAGCTTTCAAAGACGCAACAAATATGAATATAACTAAATTAATTTATAATATAATTATCATCCAACAACTCAATTAGTTTACAATGTTACCTTTTTGAACTTTTTTTTTATATATAAAGAATATAATACATATTCATCTTTTTGATGAGGGACTAAAGAAGGACATTAAGATATAAGAATATAAGAATAATATTTGAATTTTTAATTTTATATTTTATTATAAATTATATTTTATAATATAAAAAAGTTATTTAAATAAATATTTAATAATAATATTATATGTTAGCTATATTTTATAAAGTTTTTAAAAATTTTTTTATATTTAAAATTAAATAATTTTATTACAAAACATATTTATGTAGTAATATTTACATATTATATTTTTTATGTTAGATATATTTTATAAAATATTTAAAATAAATTTTATTTTTTAAATTATATAATTTTAATACAAAGTATACTTTTTTAATTATATTTTAACTATGTTTTATAGTAATTTTCATAAACTTATATAATAATTTTTATTGATATATTTAATATACTTATTTAAATTTATAATGCATAATAATTATTATTAATCTTTAAAATTATAATTACTTATAATATTATTTATATATTTCTATTTATTTATTATTATATATTTATCATATATTTAAATTAGTATATTATTTAATTAAATATACATTTAATCATTTAAATATTTATTACATCATCTGGTTTAACTCCCGATTCAACTCTGGTCTAATCAATGAACCTTAAAAATCTATCTTTCATTATATATCCGATCTAATTTTCATAATCTTGGTTATAACTCATATTTTAATTTTGTAATCATATTTTAATTTGAAATGAATAATTAAATTTGTTTTTAAATATATAAATAATAAAAAGATTCAATTATTTAGACGAGACATAAAAAGTCAAATAATTTCAAATAAAATGGGTGAATTTATCTTTTTTTTTTTTTTTTTTTTTTTGGCGTGAATTTTCCTGCCTAACGGTGACGCATTTCTTCGCAACTGTGAAATCGATTCCTCAGCTTTAGCTTGCCAATTTATCCATGTGCACGAGATATCCCATGTATGCGAGAGTGTAGAAGGGAGAGGAAGCCCTAACCCTAGCGCTATCATCATTCGCAATCTGTTCTGCTGGCTGCTCGCATCACTTCGAATGCGGTCGTTGTTTTCCATCGAGATGAAGAATATCTGGCTGACTCGGTGCCTAGCAGCTGATTGATTTGTGTTTTTGGTCATGGCATTGGTTCATTTGGTGCTAGGTTTGGCTCCTCACTCCCGCTTTGGGAATGGGATTGTTGATGAGAGGCGGAGGATTATTCTCCCGTCCGAGTCTCCAGGCGGTGGAAAATTTTCAGGGCGCACAGCTATAACTGGGCTAATGAAGAGGTTATCGCCGGAGGGAAGAGCTACCTTGAATGGGTGGGACTTCGCTAGGCGGTCAACATTGAAGGCAACGGAGGTTGAGAATGGGCAGATCGCAGGGCTGGTGGAGATTCCTGTCACATGTTATCAGGTGTTTTAATTTTTTTTAATATATATCGTCCCTTTGATGCATAACAGCTGGAATGATCAACTCCAATGAGTTTTTGCTTTCAAATGAAATTCTAATACTGTGGGTTGGAAGTTCGAGTGAATGTTGTTATAGGTGTTTGGTTTTACAACTACATTGCCCTTTCATATGGATTTCCTTTTAGTTTGGTGTGCAAATTTTGGATATGTTTGCAGTTATTAGGTCTTTCTCTGAAAGCTGAAAAGGATGAGGTTGTGAAAGCTGTGATGGATTTAAAAGGTTCAGAGATTGAGGCTGGTTACACAGAAGACGCTATTTTTTCACGGCAGGTATTACAGAAAATCTAATGCATTTTCATGCTGATCAGATAGATGAGAACAATTTCAACAAAATGGTATGTTGACATTCTCATTGTCTTTCAGCATCTTTTAATGGATATCAGAGATAAGCTTCTTTTTGAACCAGAATATGCTGGCAATTTAAAAGAAAACATTCTGCCAAAATCTTCTTTACGCATTCCTTGGGCTTGGCTGCCTGGTGCTCTGTGTCTTCTTCAAGAGGTAAATATTGTCCTTTTCATCTGTTGGAAATTGAGATCTGGAGTAACTTTCATGATTAACCTTGGATTGCTCAGGGCTTAAAAGAATAGGGAATCAATCTGACCAGATCTTATAAACATTGTAGGACGATTATGGAGGGAAAAATTTGAGATTTCCTATAATAAAGGAATATTGTTTATTTAGTGAATTTCACAATGATTATTTATACCACAATATGGATTCGAACCATAATTAGGATTATTAACATATGGACATATGTAGCAATTATTGTTCATGAAACAACGAACATCTTAAAAATCTTCTTTCAAGAATTTACATTATGTGTTTTTAAATTATGATGTGTTTTAGGCTGTGCAGCGGCTGGGTATTTCGTTTGGGTGTGGAAGTATTCATTACATGAGGTGGAATTGATGGCTGCTGTTTTTATTTCTCCTTGGGCGTTGGAGTTTTGGCTTATCATTCTTGTGGGTGAGGACTTTTGGAATTTATTGTTTCCTTATTGTTGTTTTTGTTGTGTCTACAATCTTGATGAGCTTGTGAAACTTGAAGTTAGCTTTCCTCTTATATATTATTATTATTATCATAAATACTGTCATTTAAGTGGTTAAGTAATGAGCATGAAAACAAATCTTAAAAAGTCAGTTTTTGTTTCTAAACCAACTAAAAAATCATTTTCTTAGGCTCAACATCAAGTTTGGTTAAGTTAAGCTCAAGCGTGTGTTGACTCAAGCACAACTTAAATTGTTTCACCTTAAAGCACATAACTTCTAGGTTTAAGGTTGGTATTTAAAATTAAGAAGTATCTCAGAGTAATATGCTTTAAGAGAATTTGATAGACTTGAAGGTTGAGTGCATAAAACTACAATTATATTTACTATACTTGATAGATTTGATAAAATTAAGAATGTTAAGATATATGTGTCATAAAACTAGAAAGGATTGATTGAGAATTATTTATAATAAAAAGATGATAGGAGTAGCACCTATTAAGGATAAGATAGTTTGGGTATGCATGATAGATGGCAAAAAGATGCACCCACAAGATGAGCATAGTCTAAAGGTGAAGGAAAAAATAATAAATCAAAGATAACTTTAAGTTATGTTGGAAAAATTGTGCAAAAATGGCATTTACACTTCGCACTTAACAAGAATGAACGAAGAATAAGGATTCATAATGCCGATCCAGACCATCAGGATAAGACATGATAATGGTGACTCATGACTTTGCATAAGAAGGTTGGCCTGGACCGGGCCTTAGGTGACTTCCATTGTGACCTGAAGTTCAAGGGTTTCAATCACAGAAAAAGTATATTACAAGTTGGGGAAAAATGCATGCATCAATTCCTCCCTAGATATTTTACATAGGTTCATGGCTCATGCACTAGGTACACCCTATTCATTAAGTGGCAAATTATTGTTCTAATAGTAGCTATTTGAATGCCTATATTGCATTTCTTTACAGGCAGGAGAACAAAAAGTTGTACTAGGAATTGGCAGGGCAGCTCTAGAACATTCTGATGTTAAGCCATATGTTCACGATTTACTTCTATCCATGGCTCTAGCTGAAGTAAGATATGGTGAAAGGATCTCTATTTTGCTTTTAAGTGTTTATTTATGTCCACAATGTTTCAAAGCTAAATATGTAATATTTCCATTCTTTTAGTGTTCAATTGCAAAGGCAGTTTTTGAGAAAAACAAAGTCTATGAAGGATTTGAAGCCCTTGCTCGTGCTCAGTATCTTCTAAAGAGCAAAGTTTCTTTTGGGAGTATGCCCTTACTATCTCAGGCAAGTATGCTATTGTCGTGTCTTTGTAAGCTTATACCAACATATTCTTCAAGATAACTTGATTTATTAGGCTTGATCCCAGATAGAGGAATCCTTGGAAGAGCTTGCTCCAGCCTGTACTTTGGAATTGTTAAACTTGCCTCAGATCTCTGATAATACTGATAGGAGAACAGGTGCAATTGCAGCCTTGCGTGAGTTACTCAGACAAGGTCTTGATGTTGAAACTTCCTGTAGAGTTCAGGACTGGCATTGCTTCTTAAGCCAAGCGTTGAATAAGTTAATGGCTGCTGAAATAGTTGATCTACTTTCTTGGGAAAACTTGGCTTCTGCTCGAAAGAATAAGAAATTACTTGAATCTCAGAACCAGAGAGTTGTAATTGATTTTGATTGCTTTTATTTGGTGTTGATTGCACATTTAGCTCTTGGTTTTTCAATGAGGCAAATGGATTTAGTATGTTCTCCTCGGATTAACATCTTATTTTTAGCCTTCAGAGCTAGTTGTGATTTTGTAACTTATTTTAATATTCCCTACCTTGTAGATCAATAAAGCTAAAATCATATGCGAATGTTTGACTGCATCAGAGGGTGTAGACTTGAAGCTTGAGGAAGCATTTGTCTCATTTCTTTTGGGACAGGTGCTTTATTTCAACCCTTTTTGCTCTCAGTTTTGATGTTTATAATGCTAATTATAGGCCTTTAGGGTGGTGAAGCAGCAGTGTTTGAGAAGCTTCAGCAGCTTGAAATCAATGGGAACTTATCCTTGCAAGGTTCTTCTGCAGATATTCTTAAAACAGAAGTCAGGGACAAGCAGACCATGTATCAATCACTAGTATGTCATACGCCTTGTCCTATGAGACTCTTGCATTTTGAATTCTTAAATAATTGACTTTAGTTAAACCTGATGGTATTCAGCTCCAACTGGTTTATTCAGATAGCTAAAATCCCTTCAGTTTATCTTTTTTGCAAAACCTCAATTTAAGTTATTGAATAAGAACTAAGTTGTAGCATAATTTTTGTGTTTTCTTTTTGGGAATATGCTCTGCAGTCCGGTGTCTGATGCTTATGAAACTCGGAGATTTTTTTGTGAATTTTTTTAAATAACAAAATTTTATTACCTGTCAGTGAACAAGATACATGGTAACACAGTTATGTGAAGTTGCATTCAAGAAAGAAAATGAAAATACATCAGATTAAGTTAATATAAATCATGGAGAGTGATGACTATCCTAGAGGATTGATTGGATCATACTAACATGCAGACACGACCCCAACTCCAAGATGCAGAAAATGTTAGGAGAGTTATTACTTATCACTTGGATTTTAACTTTGGTCTACGCTTATGCCTTATTTCTAGCATTATAGATAAAGTTTATTATATGACACCTTTCGCGATCAGCAACTCTCAATACTTAAATTAAGGATTTTTTTGGTTTTAAGTAAATGCTACACTCTGCCAAAAAGTATTATCCCTTAAAATAATTTTTCCCTTATTTTCTTTCATAGTTATTGTTCCATACATTATCATTCCGTTGTTAGGAAACAAACATTGCCTCTTGTTGATTCCTCACTCGTTGAATGTTTTGTTAAGTTAAATGAAGCAGTAGCAAATCTTGTGATGATTAGTCTTACAAGATCTTAATCAGTAAACTTTCTCATTAAACTCAACACCCAACTCAATTATGATTGTATATAAAATTGCTAACTTAATCAGAGTATTTATATATTGTGAAAGTCCCCAAGATTTTCAATTATTAAATTGAGATAGTGTGTTACACAAGAGGTCCAATATAGATATTTTCTTTTCTATAGTAACATCTTTTTTGCCGCTTTATATGCACTTGTATTATCTGTTTTCACTTGAACAACTAGATGATCTTGAACAACTAGATGATCTTTAACTTTATGATATTATCAAGCATTATGAATAACAATGGCACTTTTTTTAGTGAAGTTACATGTGTTAACACATTTCAAACACTATTTCATTGGGATAGTTTACTAGAATATTGTTCAAGTTTTGATCTCTTATGTCTTGTCAATCATTTGATAGTATTGAAATTTCTATTTTTGGTAATATATTCTTTTTTTTCTTGAACTATCTTTTCAACAGTATTCACATTTTTCTTCAATACCCATATTTGAAGTTCATGAATGCTTGGAAATTTTTATCCTTGACCACAGTTTTTAATAAAGTGTACCTTACTGAAAAATGAACTCCTCACAACATTAAAAGGAATCTGATTTTCACAAAAAAAAAAAAAAATCTTCCAACATTCATATGTTTTTTATAGGAGATTGCCGGGGTATTTTGTTATTGATCTTCAACTATAGGTTCCAAATCTTTAATAAATTGGTCCATAGGCTCTCTAATTCTTCTAGTGAAAGCAAAGGTGCTATAAGTACCACTAGTAAGGTCTTTAATATGATCACCAGTAGGTCCAAAATGTTCAAAATATGATCCATTTTCAATTGTCTCATCTATATTTTGTTGTCTTTTATGATTTGTCATTGGAAAGGAACTCAAGTAGTTTGATGTCTATTGTTCAATTTCATCTAAAAATTTCTCACATAGTCCTACATTTTTATGGGTTTGAGCACGATGATTCTTTAGTTTTTAAACACTTGCTATGATAAATTTGATATATATGTAGCTCTTTTTGCATTTTCTACTTCAACTTCAACTTCATACTTCCAAGCAATATTATTTCTCTTAACACTAACTTTCATCATTATAGTTTACAAAGGACTAGTAGAACATTAAAAAATTTTTTTAGTAAACAATTATAAAATCTTAAAAAAAAAACCCTAACAAAAGGTTTATAAAACAAGCATTTATTAAAGGGCATGAAAATACAATATTAACTTCTTTTTAATGTCTAAAGTGACATCAATTATCATGCATCTCAATGTCTAATGATAGAGGGAAATAAACCTATAAATTTGGCTAGAGATTTTGAAAAATCAAATGCATATTGAATCATATGCCATGCTTAGTTTAACATTTAATAAGATTTTGAATCATGCTTATCTATGCTTATAAAACATTTAGGAAAATTTGATTTTGCAAAGCAATCTTCATTGAGCAAAAAGTCTCTAAACAAAATAATATTTTTAAAGGAAATAGTAAATAATCTAATTAAATATAATATATAAATTTAATTAGCATTACCATTCCTGAATATATGATCAAGAAATGTGAATGCTAAGAGTTTAGGATGTTTATACCTCAAGGTTAATGCATTAAATCTCTTAATCACTAGATAATTTTGATTTAATGAGTGAATGAAATTTACCTTGCTTGATTATTATCGTTGCTTGAATATTGATCATGTGAATGATTGAAGCTTGCTTGGAGTGTGAGATTGATGGCTCCTTTCATGTGAGGGAGAGATTGGAGAGGAAGAGAGAAATTAGAGGGATCAGAAGTGAAGAGATAAAGAGCAATGAGAGAGACAAGAGATTGTGAAGGAGATGATTGGGAGAGGAGAAGAGGGATTGAGAGAGGGACAAGAGACTGTGGGTGAGATGATTGGAATGGGAGAAGATGAGTGGGAGAGAAGGGGGATTGAAAGAGATGAGAGGTGGACTGATAAGAGAGGGACGAGAGATTGTGAGAGAAGATCGGGACTTGAAAGAGGGAAGCTAAGAGGGAGAGAGTGTATTAGGTTACAGACTAACCCAAAGTTTGAGGTTTTATAGCTTTTTATCTTATCTTGGATTCTAATGAACGGTATGGATTGAATGTTAGGGTATTAATTACTTCAATGCAAAATTAGTTTTATAATAAAAAATAGAAAAAATAGGTTTTTAAGCAATTTGAAACCCATGCCTAAGTGGATTTTGAAATCTTAAGATTCAATAGTCACGTCTTGATTTAATTGAGGCATGGGTTTTAAAAGGTGAAGAAAAAAATATCTTTTAATTTTTTTAGCGAGCTCCTTAGTACAAAATAGGTTTTAATGTGTAGGTTTTGAAAAGTTTTTTAAAATAGTGATAATGACAAAGTTAAGCACATTACAAGAACCAACCCAGTTGACTATTGCAAAACAAGAAACAAATAGCAAACCTCATTGAATTGATTGACTGAATAGAAATACAATAAATAAATGGAATCGAATTTAAGAAATTAGAATATTAAAAAGCATAATTTCAACATTTATGTTTGCTTTATGAAGAAGAAATCTAGAATTGTTTGGCACAGTATTGAATGTTATTTATAAGAGATGAAAGGAGAGAAAAGTCAAGGTGCTAGTGGTAAGTTGATTAAATAAAGTTAAATCAAATATATTGATGATTAAGTAATGCTGGAATTTCTTGTAATTATAAATATTTATCTTAAGTCGTTGCATGACTTTAAATGGTCTTATATTTCTTGCATTTCATTATATGAATACTTTTGTCGGAAACCTTTTTGATTCAAACAAACAATAGCATTATCTATCATCTAGTTAAGGTTCACATAACTCTTATTTACATCGATAATATACTTATAATTATCATTTGTTAAATATTCAATTTTTTTGAATATTTTTATGTAAATTATGTATGTGTAGGATGCATAAATTTGCTTGACATATATCAAACACATCATTTACGTTTCTAATTAAAACTCATAAAACATTAGCAGGCAAGCTTGCACAACATGTGTTTTGAATAATAAGCTTTAATTTTAAATATTTATTACATAAATAACTTAAGACATCAAATAGCTTAAGTGCTATTTAACATAAATTTAAATAATTTTATTACTTTATGAGAAATTAAAATAATTTATTAGTATATGAATTCATTTTATACTTATTTAATTTGTTTAATTGCCTTATTAATTTTTATGATATAATATTATAATATTATGTCGAATGTATACATATGTCCCATAATTTCAATAATAGATGTTTCTCATGGTTATGATGTTTTGTATTTGTATCTCGTGTCTATATCGGTGCATCATAGGAAGTGAGTAATAAAATAATAACATGCATTATAAGGGATATTAATAAAGATCTACAACTAATCCTTAGAAGAAGAGATGATAAAGAAAAATAAAGTGACAAACTACACAAATATAATGTGTCTGTATGGATGAATAACCTCTTTTAAAAAATTAAATCAAATAGCTTAAAGATTAGTTGTAATGAAAAATTTCTTTTAGATTTGATCAGATGGATGTAATTTTAAATTATAGATTTCTTTTACATTATTGGCCATTAATTAATTTTTTTGAAATATTGTTTAACTTTACTATCTCTATAAGATTTCTTTTTTATATCAAATTTGTTGATTGACAAGGTTAGAACTAAGAGCAATGTTAATATTAGATTCATTTTTCATCATAAGAATAGTATGAACATATAATATTTCATAAACTACTTAATTAATTTGTTCAATTGATTCATCAACTTTGATATGCTTGATTTGGTTAACTTCTCATTAGGGATAGATCGTATTTGAGGAATAGTTAGCAATTTAAGTTTAAATTCAAAAAAAAAAAAAAACTAATTTTTATTTGTAGTTCATTTTTTGATATGATTGTGTTCAATTTTGTTCTTTGACTCAAATTTCAATTGTTTATGCATGGGCAATTGTTCATGAGCATAATCTCATATAAGTGCAGATTCAAATTCAACATCATATTGTAATTGTAAATTATATTTTGCATCAAATACATCATCAAACAAATATTCATGAAGTACTATTTCTGCAGTGGGAATAAATTTTATCATACATGGTTCTTATTTTATTATCTTTTAAATCGGTGTTAGATTAAAATGTTATTGAGTTTTTCATAAGAATAAACTTTGATGCAACAATCCTAACAACATCATGATTGAAATATTCTTCAATATGTAAAGATTCTTGTAAAGCTTTATGTAAAGTTTTATTGTGGGCCAATTGAACTTTAATTCATCACTAATCTTTTTTCTAACATCTTTAATGAATTATATAATGGTATTGTAATAGTTTAGAGGTAATTAACATGTTCTTATAGACTTTGTAAATGTTTTAATATATTCAAATACTTTATAATTATTTTAATTTTAATTTTTAAATTTATCATATAGTTGGCCTTTATATTCATTGAATATCAACTATTGATTATTAAGTTCAACTTTTAAATCAATTTATATAGATTTATCAGAATCATATAGACAAAACAATTGTAGATGTCTTGCTAATTTTGATCTAGCAAATTCAATTTTTTGGAAAATTTTCAAAAAAAAAAAAAATCTTCTACTTTATCAATTCAATTTAAAATTTCTTTATGATTATATATATCCCATAGAACATAGAAATATAGTTTAAATTTCATTACAACTATATTTTAATTGTCTAGAAATATAATTTATCTAATTTCATTTAAATTGCATATTTATTATTTTTTGATTGATCTAATTATATGTGCTAGATCTAGTTGATATGGTATCTGTAGATTGTGATATCAAATTATATGCAAGATATCTTAACCTCTTTTTTTAGTACAATTAAATGATGCGAAGAATGAAAATTTAAATGCTCAAATTTGGAATTTGTAATTAATAGATTACCGATTAAACAATTGCCTCTATTTATTATAATCTAGAAAATATTCAAAGTCATTCGTTGTGATAATCTACTGATTATCAAACTAAAAGCTCTATTAAAAACTTGAAACCATTAAAAAATATCCCTCAAACAATAATCATGTCATAGTAAAATAATCTTACTGTGCGGATTCATCTAAAATCAACCAACAACAACAATAACAAAGAGCATTTATCCCACTGTGTAGTCGGTTACATGAATTCTTCTCCATTTTGTCTTATTAAGTATCAAATTCTTATTTAATTCTAATAAAATAAGGTCATTTTTTATACTTACTAAGTCTTTTTAGGTCCACCTCTTCTTTTTTTTAACATTGGTTGAATCTAATACATCTACTTTCTTAATTGATCATCGGATGACTGATGTTTTATGTGGCCAAACTCTCTAAGACTACTCTCTCTAATCTTATTGTCCACTGAAGCTAATCCTATCTTTTCATGTATATAATCATTTTGCAACCACTTATCTATGTGAGCATCCTCATCTCCACAACACTTAATTTTATTCTTCTCTCTTACTGGCCAACATTCCACACCATAAAATATTGTAGGTCTCACCACCATCTTATAAAATTTTGACTTAAGTGTAAGCAGTATTTTTCTATCACACAATAGGCCCAATGCATTCCTCCAGTTCAATCATCCGACTTGAATTCTACTAATAACATCCCCATTTATTGCATCATCACTTTGAACAATAGATCCGAGATATCTAAAACATTCACTCTTTTTAATGATATGATTAATCATTATTTCAACCCCACCACTAGATCTTCTACAACTAAAATTATACTTCATGCACTCGATTTTAAATCCACTCAAATGAAAGCTTTTAAACTCTAAAGTTGATGTCCATAATTTAAGTTTCTCTTAAACTCCTTTAGTCTTATCAATAAGAAAATATAATCATCAAAAAGCATAAATCTAGGTACATCCTCTTGTAAACGTCTAGTCAAAACATCCATAACTAAAGTAGAAGGATATGGGCTTAAAGATGATCCTTGATATAATTCAACTAAAATAAGAAAGTACTTGGTTAGTACTACTTGTGTTTTAACACATGTAATAACTTTAATATACATATCCTTAATGACTTGAATATAAGCAATAACTCCTTTATTTTATGAAGCCTCTTTTGGAATTTTATCATATGTTTTCTCTGAATCAGCGAATGTCATATGTAGATTCTTCATTCTCTTTCTGTACTTCTCCATCAAACCTCTCAACAAATGTTATAACATCTATAATAGACCTACTTGACATGAAATCAAATTGATTTTGAGAAACTTTTCTATCACATCATAGCTTACGCTCAATTGCTCTCTCATAATTTTAATGCGTAGCATTTTAACTTAATTCCTCTATAATTTGCACACTTTTGTGCATCATCTTTATTCTTAAAAATAAAAACTAATAAAAATAAAAACTAACAAACTCTTTCTCCATTCATCAAGCATCTTTTTAGTCTTTAAAATAATATTAAAAAGATTAATAAGCTATGAAATTTTTTGATCTTGTAAGCATTCCATACTTCTATTGAAATATTGTCAAGTCCTACTACTTTTTTATCTTTTTTTTTTTTTAAAACTTCTTCAACTTTGGTTTTATTAATATGACAATAAAAATAAAAAAATTTATTTTGATTTTGGGTCTTAAGATTGCTAAAGTCAATCATATTGTCACCACATTTTTAGAATGTTTATCAAAATATCTTATCGGCCTATGTTGGATACCTTCTTTCAAGAAAAATATTTTTTTATTGTCATCTTTAAAATACTTCACTTTGTTGACCTCCATGTATGTGCCATAAGTTGAGTCGAGCTCACAAGATATATCGACGGACTTCGGATGCAACAACGCGTAAATCAGTGCTGAAATGCACTGGGCATCACCAAAATCAGTCGATCGATGAACGAACTTCGCCATCGCGTTCTAAATCAAAATTGATCAGAATATACATATTGCACAATTAGACCGTCGACCGATCAAGAAGGAAATTCGTCGAAGCGCCAACGCGCATATCAGACTCAGGAGGCTACGACAATGCCCAAACAATCTTCATTCGCAAAATTGATCGCAGTTAGCATCAAAATGTTGAAACTTATCAATTGAGACGCCTGCTCAATTTGGACGAGTCTGCACGAATGTCAAACTGTCGGAAGCGATAATGTGTGTTTTTGAACTAAAATTGACCCAATTCGACGCCGACTTGAACAAACAGTCTCCGATCGCGAAACGGACTGCGTTGTTGCGTCCGGAAAATCGGAATAACTTCAAATCGACATATATATTGCCCATATAATAATGTCGTCCCAAAGTTTATTTTAGGGTTAATTAAACATTTAAATAAACAAAAGGGCTTTATAAATACTCCTATTAGCTAACCCTAAGACAACTCCAACAGCCCGATACTCCCATTTGAGCAAGAAGACTCTTCTATCTCCCTTTCGCTCGTTGCCCTTAGACGAAATCAATCGCACTTGACTCCTCCTTCCGGTCGAGCAGGCACGCACCAACCACGCCGACTCTCCTTCTCCATGAATCTCTCTCGACAGATGATTCTCGTCACTCAGTTCTCTCTCTCTCTCCCTCCGTCTCTCTCTTTTTGGTGTCCTGGTTCACACGAGACTACACCGGCCAAACCGCCATCTCCCCTTCTCGTCTCAGCCTTGCCGTTGCCGCTTCGCCAACAATAGCCCTTCCAACTCTCTTCCTTCTTCATTCCTCCCAAACAGCAACCAAGCTCCCTTCTCCCGTCTAGGTAGCCAACAGGTTCGTTCCCCCCGAAGTACCAAACAATCTACAACAGACCCCACTCATATGTCATCTTGTCACCTTGTCACCCTTACAACCCTTACTTATTATCCAAGTTGAACTCTTTCCTCATATTTAATTTCATTTGATTAGTTGTTAAAGGAAGAATGAGAGATATAGGTTTTGATGATCTATGTTAATGTGGTCCATCGTCTAATTTGATTAAAGCCAAGAATCAGTGCTGAAGACAAAGCATAAGAAAATTTCTGTAAAGTTTAATATTCTCGTTTTGATGTCCATAAGTAACTACGTGTTTGAATGCCATCAAAGTTGTATTATAAAGTGTCCTTGTTCTTAAATCATTATAAGATGAAGTTGAAATAAAGTTGAAATGAAATTCTAGATTTGTGAGGTTTAGTATTACTAACTTTTAATATTTCATGCGATTCAACTTGCTATTTCATTTGTCTCATTTGGAAAGGATGGAAGGGAAAGAAAAGTGTCTTATGAGCCTTCCTTATTTTTGTTTTGCCTCACATCTGTGTTCATGGAAATAAACTTATAAGAAGTGCTGTGCAAGATCATAAGTACCCATTCGTTCAATCACAACAGAAAAATTTGCTAGACATAAGTACTCGTGCATGTTGCTTCAGCACGACGAAGAAATCAAAATGCTTTTTATACAGTTCGAAGGCCTATGCGACGCTTCTAATAAGAAGTCGCGGTGCAAGACATGCCATGACGCTCCCATAAGCGTAGGAAGACTTCAACACTCCGTGCCCTTACACTGAATAATAATGTCGGGAGGTTGCCGAATTTCATTCCAAACACCTGTGTATATGCTTGTTTAGCATATTAAATTTCTGTACTTACTGATTTAATAGAATTGCAAATATTTGCTAGATATAAGTACTCGTGCATACTGCTTCAGCGTGACGAGGAAACTATGATCCCTTTTACGCAAGTATTGAAGACCTATGCATGCTTTATTAAGCGTGGTGGGTTTAGAAGATTCTCTAAGCCGTAGTGTCACAAGACACCATGCTTTTTTAGCATAGAAGGAGTTGTAATCCAAGCAACTCCTATATGGAATGAGGTCGCTAAAATTTCATCAAATAGAGATTAATATTAATGAAAATGAAATAGTTAAAGAATAATATTTGAAGCTTAAAGGAGTAATAAGATCAATAATTGAACTAAGTATAATATATTAAGCTAAGATTGGACTTACAATCATCTAACTGACAATAGTTTACAACAAATTAGATGTCTATTCAATGCAAGCAAAATACTTGAATGAATAAGAAATACAATGTGATATGAAACATTCAAAAGAATTGAAGTCAATTATGAATGAAACTTACAACAATCACCATCGGATTTGCAACACTTCGTACAAAACGAAAGACAATACTAAATTAATTTTTGCACGAATCATAGAGCTTCCTTTAATAAAAAAATTAGAAAATTTTCATTATAGTTATAACTTTCAAAATCAATAATTTTATTAATTGGATGAAATTATCTAAGCTAAAAATGCTTGCATGTGCTGGGATATAGGGATTTAGAGTGTAAATTTTAATATTTGAAAAGGCTATGCAGGCTAAGGTCGGATTAAATAAAAATACAAAATTAATTTCATAATTTAGAAATAAAATTATCTAAATTCTTGATACCAGATGAGCCCCCATCGAATAATGCATGAATCTAGTGTCGAGGATCTTCGCGGTTGATTCAGTTGAGTCTCGGATCGTCAAGTTAACAAAACCTAAAAAATTCAATGATAATATTATAAGAATTTAAACTTAGTAAAATATCTGAGAAGCAAGTTTTGTCATATGACAGTATATCTGATCCTCTATTATTAAATTAATAGAGTCGACAGGACCTTGAAAAACAAAATGAATGATCAACATCCTGAGAATGACTGTGTTGAATGAAGATTTTAATCGGAGGGGATACTTTCATTAAAATGTGATTGTAGTTTCAAACTAAATTAACTCAAATTAAGTATCAATTCAAATGCAAAATCTAATATATCATTAAGGTATAAATGTCTAAATGAAATTCAATCTTTAAAAATTTAAAGTAAAATTCAATCTAACCCGTCTTCCGTAATTGTTTGTTGAATGTGATAAATTAAGAAAATTCTAGCTCACAAATGAGCCAATGTCAAGTCAAGTACATAATTATGTTCACTTTCAATCAATCTCTACGCCAATAGGACGCATTTGTCCTCTCGCTAATGGTTGACCGAGGTTCCATTATATGATGTTACCACGAGTCCTCTGATGCCGCCAAATGACACCATATTATATTGCCATGACTGCGTATGCTCCTGGTCGTATCTTAAGTTGTGAACTATATGGTGCACTTGATAGGGAAAAAAACTCTCTCTCAGCTAAGATGGATTTAAACTTTTCTTAGACAAACACCACCCCAAGTTTATAAAGTTTCCTTGGAAGACACAATCCATGGCTGCTAACAAAGATCCTTCTGTCGGCCGACATTCTCTAACTAAGTTAGGAGACAGGATAATTTAAAATCATGGGATCTGATCTCGGCCATCATTCCCAACCATTCGCTTCAAGTTAAATGATGATGAATTTCATAAATCTAAATTTCAAAACTCATTCATTGCTATTATACACTAAGCAATTAGTGACCTAACGACCAGCCTTAATCGAAAGTTTCCTCTCAACATTGGGAGCGGTAATTAATTATAGGTGCTTGCACTTATAGAAAATCTAGAACCAAATCTAAAGTCCTCACAAAATGAGGACGAAATCTCTGGGTAGTATCTTATCTATTATTCCATCTGTCTTCTGAAAATTTGAACGATATTTAATCTACTCTCTTCATCGAGAGATCGGTGACGAATTTTCAGAACCCACACATTTTAATTAAGCTTTACTTCTCTTAATCTTTGCTCGGCTAACTTATACATACGTCTTTTATCTTTTTTGATATACAATCTATTATATGAATTACTAATTGTTGATTTTTTTGCATCACATGTTATTTTTTTAAAATCCCTAATACCCACTCTATAGTTTTTCCATTTCTCTAAGCTTTTTCATTTAAAACAATTTTTATAATAAAATTTTTTTATATATTTTTTATTTTGTTTGCATACTTTGATTCCACTACCAATTATTTTTACTAATAGGAGCTCTTCCTTTTGGTTGTTCAATCACATTTTTTTCAACTTAATTTCATTTAATATTTCTTTTATATATAACATTAGCTTCCTAATGAACATTCAAAGTTCTAAGATCTTGTAACTTACTTTTAAAATATTTTTATTATCATTTTTAGGTACCCTCATCTAATTTTAGAACAACATTTTAATTTATTTTTTATCTTCTAATCTTTCATCTAAAAATCCAAAATCAATAGTCAATAGTCAATGCTGAGTGCTTAAACTTTCAACCAAAATGATTTTACAATCTTTATAATCTAAATAATTTATCTATTTTATTAGAGAATAATAAGTCTGTATTTTATGAAGTTCACTCTTATAAGTGATAATATGCTCATATTTTTTTCTTCAATAAAATGTTAGCAATCATAAAATCATAAAATTAATTATTCCAAATACTCACTGAATGCTTTTAATCTTTTACAATTCTATTAATATGTCCATTTAAATCTTCTTCAATAAATCTTTTTTTCTTTAAGAAGTATCCTTTATATTAATACTTTTAGGTCATTTTAAAAAAAAAATTGAGCCTATATTTAAATCTACTTGAGTGGCATATTATAACATTAATAATCTTAGCATTATAATTCTATCTTCAATCTTATTAATTTTCACAAATTATCATTCAAATTCTTATCTATAATCACACCTATATCATTTTCTAGTATGACTTCTATAGAAATACCAATGTTTAAAACTTAAACTTTCAATCTTTAGCTTTCTCCTCAACCCATTTAGTTTCTTGAATACATAAGATATTTTTCTTTCTATGAACTATAATATTTATTAATTTCATTAATTTACTTGAAAGAGTATCTATATTCTAAGTTTTTATCTTAATTCTAGTTCCATATTACTAAAATCAACCAATCATTCAAAATCATAAGCATATTATGTTGATGAAAAAATAAGATGACTGGTTGTTAACTAGCTTAGTTGGTGGTACAAACCTTAAAAGTTATTGCTAAGATTTAGGATTGAATTTGACTTGCATCAAATTTGAGTTTTGACAATCAATTTTCTCAATAAAAGAACAAGTTGATAGATCACCAAATAGAGAAATCCCGCCATATGATGCATTCCTCTTGAAAATAGATAGTTGCATTTGAGTAGTGTGAAAGTAACAACATGATATGTTTGACAAATAAGCATTGACAGTTAGAAACACAACTCTCTCTTAGACGACATTATCAACATAAGAATGTTTATACAATTAAAGATGGAATAAAACTATGAATAATATAACTAAACTAAATTGTTGCTCAAATCTTTTATTTGCTCAACATTTTTAGCGGGCGTAATTTACAGAACTCATCAAGCCTGATGGTTTGCTATCCTTTTAATGAATCGCATGCTTGTACTAACCTAATCTTCCATGTTAACAATGTACATGAAGTCCAATGACCTCATAACATTATTTTGTCACATATGTAATGAAACGTACAATAACAAAAGTGCATGTCTATAGTTGACATGATATTTAATATGCATTTATTGTATTAAAATTGAAAAATTAGAACATGCCATATATCTTAGTTTCACTTGCTGGAGTTTAATGAAATACATATACATTTTAACAACTTTATGAAAGAGTAGAATATGTTATGATGATTCAAACAATATAAAATTGATTTGGATCATACTTATTTGTATAAAGCTATGAGCTTACAAAGTCAATATTTTTTAAATATAGCACTAAGTTTTTTTTATTTACAATTTTACTTAGGGCTAATATCAGATGGTAAGCTAAATCACTTGCACTTGTGCTTGCTGCACTATCACTTGGTAGCTATTTGCACTTGTGCTCACTTGTGTCCGACATTTTATGGCGCTGATTTCTTCTGATTTTGTTGTTCTATCCATATATGGGTACATGGATCTCTTTGTTGGTTTTACATATTTTGTATCACTCCTACATCACGTTTGGTTTTAGATCACCTTCTATTAGACTTTCCGCTCACTACTCCTTTTTCAACTCTACGGATTAGTTGACACAGATCTTGAAAGTTGTTAAGATTTGGGATTGAATTCCACTTACATTAAATTTGAGCTTTGGCACTCAATTTTCTCAATAGAAAAATATGGTGAGAGATGACCAAGTAGGGAAATCTAAGCTTCGTGATGATATAAGAGTTAAATTTCTTCTGAAAATAGATAGTTGTGCGTGAGTGGTTTGAAAGGCAACAACACAATATGCTTGACAAATAATCATAGGGAGTTAGCAAATAGTATTGATAGAGGATAGGCACACTATATGAATTGACCCAATACTTGTTTTAATAGCAACTATATATATCACACCGACTATTGGGGAGTTATGAATTTGAATGGACCAACAACAAATAGCAATCCATAATGAATTGATCCAATGAATAGAACACAACCCTTTCTCTTAAGGCAACATTATCATCATAGGAATGTTTATACAAATAACCATAGAATAAAACTATGAATAATAAAACTAAACTAAATAATTGCTCAAATTTTTTATTTGCTCGACATTTATGGTATTTGTAACTTACAAATCTTTATAAATCCTGGTGGTTTATTATCCTCATAAGAAATAACTCACTCGCACTAACATAATCTTTCATGCTAATAGTGTACATGAAGCCAAATTACCTCGTAACACATTCACATATGCAATGAAACCTACAATAACAAAAAAACTGCATGTTTACAACTGACATGTGATTTTTAATATACATTTATTGTATTAAAATTGAGAATTAAAACGTGCCATATATTTTATCATTTATTGGAGTTAAATGAAATACATAGGAATTTTAAAAGCTATATGAAAAAATAGAATGAATTATGATGATTAACATAGTATAAAATTTGTTCAGATTATAGTTATCTATATAAAGTTATGAGCTTGCAAAGTCAATATTTTTTAAATATAGCCCTAAATTTTTTTATATACTTTTCTAAAGCTAATATCAGGTGGTAGACTTCACTCACACTTGTGCTTGCCGCATTGTCTCTTGGGAATTGTTTGCACATTCGTGCATGCCCACGCCAACCATTCGGTGGCATTGATATCTGTGTGTACATGGATCTCTTTGTTGGTGTTACATATTCTGCATCAATCCCTCTTGCATCAAGTTTGGTTCTAGATCACCTTCAATCTGACCTTCCTCTCGTTACTGATTAACTTTTTTTCAACCTTTGGTTATTTTTTCTATTATGCATTTTTCAACTGTATCCAAAAAAGGTCTATTTTACTACTATGCATTCTTCAAGTGTACCCAAACTATGTTTTTTGAATTAGAAACTAATCTTCCTCTATTGCTTGCTACTTTGCTAACCCAGACCATGTGATGTTTCTCCTAAGGATCTCACTCTGACATCTAGGTTATCAGTTGCTATTGAGTATCTTGTATGTGGCCCTTATTCTTTTGCTAAGGCAGTAGAGGGAAGAATGGTCTAGGATTTTTTTTTGTACTTCGCTCTTATCTATTTTTTTTAGCAAGGCTCAAAATCACCTCAATACATGTTATCCTCCCCATTTCATTGTAAACCTGCTTATATTTTTTTTCTGAGGATGAGATCTCAAATTTTAATTTTTTTTTCTGGGGTTATTCCAATAGTGTGATTGTTCGTAAATTCATGCTCGATTTGGATTGATTGGAGATTTTTTTGTTTGGTTGTTTTACTCATGATTTTTTTATTAAATTATTAAAAAAATATTATTTAAGATTTTTTTATAGAGATCATTCTTATGAAGATGCTTATGTGATCTTCACATTTTGATTTTTTTTAGAAATCATCTGTAACTTATGTTATGTTTGGGAAGGTGGTGCAGTGCGGCGTATTTTTGCACTGCATCATAATTGCCATTTGAGAAACTGTGCTTTGGGTGTGTTTTGAAGAATCTGCGGTGGAAAATTATATTTTGGAACCTCATTTGGTATAGTGCAATGGTGCCAAAAAGTTGGGATTGGATCTAAGCTTTTAAAAAAAAAAAAAAATTTGTAGTACTCACCTAAACAATAGCTTCTTCTTTAGTATTCCACTATTACGTTTTCATATCACCACTGCATCCTCTAACAAACCTTAAGTTTGAGTTGCTTTTCTCATCTTTGAGTTCACTATTTCAATCAATTTGTTTTTATATTCTCTTTTTTTTTTTTTTTTTTTGCAAGACTTTACAAATGGATATTTATACTGCTAAGCTTTATAGGTTGTTTTTTGGTTATGGTCATGGTTGAATTAAATGTTATCATACCTCTGGAAAAGGAGATTTAGATCAATTTTTTCTCAATTGCTTATTGGCAGAAGATTGAGTTTGAATGCATACTTTCCTATTGTTCTTGTACAATTTTTTTTTCGAACTATTCGGGCAATTTCTAGGCGCATTTGGATATGAGAAAAGTTATGTTTTCTTCATCCTAACACTTAAGATATATAGATATAAATGATCAACATCTACTTTTAAACATTGTGGTTGTAATTCCTACTTTTTATATCTGGGCTGTACACAAAGTTTAGAATCAACTTTAATTATTTTCATGAATTTAGAACCTTCCATAGCTGTCATATGTCCCATGGACTGGTTTTCTACATTTATGATCATTGGTCTAGATCCACCTGATGTGTTAGCTCTTCATGATTATTCTATTGTTGTGGATGTTGGTGACCCAAATTTTGAGCATTTTTTTGACCCTGATAATAATATGCCAAATATTGAAGATTCAAAGTGTAGCTTGATAGAACTTCTCAAATCATTTTTGCCATGAGGGAAGGAAATAGACAGAAAAAATATCGCCACTCATCAAGATTCACCATTCTTATAGCAAGATGCAAAAGCGAGAACTCTTGTGATCTTCTCATTTTTCAGGATGACTTTTCTTCTTTTTTGTCAAGTTATATTTGATGGTGTATTTTGGCTTTTTTATTATCTAACAATGTTCGTAATTGATTTATGCTGTGTTTATTTTATCTACTGGTTATAAAAAACTGCTTTAAAAAAAACTGAAGGCTAAATCATCTCGTTTATCTAGGAAATATTGAAATTCCCCGTAGAATGGAACCTAAGCGTGACCTTGCCCTCCCCGTCTCTGTATTTCAATCTTTTTTTCTCGTTCTCCGTTGTTATCCTCTTGTAAAGAATTGTTAGCCACTGTGTGATCATTACTTACCAAGAAGTTTTGACAACACCAGCGGACTTTGTGTAGTCTTCTCTCCCAAATGCCTAACCCTCTTCGCAAAAAAACACAACTCATCCCTCCATCAGAAATAATGGACAACACAGAAATCCTTTTGATTGTATCTTAAAATTGGGGGTTCTTGGAAACTGTGTAGCATTGCTTGGATGGCTTAATTTGAAATTTGGTGCTTGAACTGCTCAAGGAAATGCTTTATCCAAACGCACTTGTAAATGAGTTTTTTTTTTTCTGTTTGTAAGTTTGACATTTTTTTAAGGAACATTTACATACAGTTTTATGTATTTACATATCTACTAATATAGTATTTTTCCTATGCTTTAAAAGATGCATTTTACTTTAAAAAGTTAATGATGACGCTATTTTTGATGTAATATTAAAGTTTTGTATTTTATGTATGTAAATTCCCCTGTTTTTTCCATTGCCTTGTCAAATGCATGATCCGTTTTCAATTTTAGAGGATTTAGAACATGTATTACTATGCTGTCATTGTCAGTGAAAAATGGATTGGCTTATTGAGGCACGCGTAACGGCACATAGATAGATAGGTTCGAACCAACAACAACAACAACAACAACAACAAAGCCTTAATCCCACAGTGGGTGCTATGAATCCTTGTCCTATTATGTCAAATTCTCATCTAATTCAAGTATACTAAGATCATTATTTATACATCTTAACCAAGTCTTTAGGTCTACCTCTACCTTTCTTAACATAAAAATCTAATGATCTACTCTCCTAATAATGACGAGACGCTTTATGTGAATAAACCATCTAAGGCGACTCTCCTAATCTTATCTACCAATATACTCCAACTTTTTTCCGAACATACTCATTTGCATTCTATCTCTAAGAGTAAAGCCTCATCCTTAAGCATCCTCATCTCGTAATTTAACTTAGTCTTATGCTTCTTTTATTGGCCAACATGCACTATAAGTCTGGTCTTATCACCATCTTATAAAATTTTCCTTAAGTTTATGGAACTTTTCTATCACATAATAGATGCATTCCTCCACTTCAACCATCCAACTTGAATTCTACTAATAACATCTCCATCTATTTCACCATCATTTTGGACAATATATTCAATTTCACTCTTATTAATGACTTGATCACCTAAAGTCACAACACTATCACTAAAACTTCTACAACTAAAATTACACTCCATATATTCGGGTTTAGATCTACTTAAACGAAAACCTTTAGACTCTAAAGTTGACCTCCATAAATCAAGTTTCATGGACTTCTCTAGTCTTATCAACAAGAAGAATGTCATAAAAAAAGCATACACCAAGGTACATCTTCTTGTAAATGCCTGTAAGCACATCCATAACTAAAGTAAAAGATAAGGGCTTAATGTTGATCCTTGATGTAATCCATCAAATAGGGAAATATTTTGTCAATCCTCCTTGTGTTTGGACACAGTTTCTAGATACATATCCTTAATAACTTGAATATAACCAATATTAACTCTTTCGTCTAGAACTCTCCAAAGAACATCTCTTGAGACTTTATCAAGCTTTCTAAATCAATAAATATCATATGTAGATCCTTCTTACTTTCTCTATGCTTCTCTCTCAACCCTCTTAACAAATGTATAGCATCCATAGTAGATCTACGGCATGAAACCAAACTGATGAACTTATATCACATAACCTATGCTATTATTTCTCTCCCATAATTTTAATGTATGACACATTAACTTAATTCTATAATTTGCACAATTTGCATCACCTTTATTCTTAAATATAGGAACCAATAGACTCTTTCTCCACTCATCGACATCTTTTAGTCTTTAAAATAACATTAAAAGATTTGTGCAAGAAATTCCTTGATCTCCTAAACATTTCCACACATCTATTGGAATATTATCGGTCTAGACTTTTCCACATTTCATTTTCTTTAAAGCTTCATTAACTTCGATTTACTAATCTGACGATAGAAATGAAATTCTATATTATTGTTTAGGGTAAGGTTCTAAAATCAATCGTCTTTATCCTTCATAGTTTATCAAAATATCTCATCCACCTATTTTCAATATCTTTTAAGAAAAAGACTTTATTATTTTCATCCTTAATACATTCTTGAACTATATCTTTATTTATCTCTTTGTTTTGACTAACTTATACACATCTTTCATTCTTTATGTAATATATTGTATAAATCACTAAAGTAAATTTTTTAAATATATATTGCTTTCTTAGAATCTCTACAGTTTATATCTTTCCCAATTCTCAATTTTACATAAACCAAGTTTTATAACAATGTTTTTTATTTTTATCTTTTCTTTGCACATCGATTCCACCACCAACTATTCTTATTAAAAGAAGCTTTTCCTTTGATTCTCCAAGACATCTTGAACTGCTTAATTTCACTGATATTTTTCCCACATAACGTTAGATCTTTATGAAGCTTGGAATCAGCTAATAAGTACTATATTTGCACTTGTTAAAAAAACGCTTTGACTAAAACCTTCTGATCAGTGAAAAAAAATAAAAATTACCAAAACCTTGCCAGGGATTGCATGGTGGCATTGTCAATTTTACATTCTGTTTAACCATATTGGGTTATGAACAATCTACCAAGAATAGTTAGACCTAGGTCTCAGTATCCATGATGAATTAATGGTTTAACAGGCTTTCTTTGTTTTTTTATTGAAGAAATCAGCCATGTGTTACCTGAGATATTTTATTGGAATGATTGATCACTCTATCTTGTACATTTACTGCACTTAATAATGCCTTTTGGGAAGCTTTGAATTATACTATTACTTCGTACCATCTTTCTTGGCAGGAAGTGTAGTTTAAACCTGTGATAACTAGATTGTTTTATCTGGTGCATGCCTTTTCGTTGTCAGGGCTTGCATTTAGGTTGTAATTTGTCTTATGCCAGATGACCTACTGAAATTGAGCAGGAAAAGTGGCTGAAGGATGCCGTCCTTTCTATGTTTCCTGATACACGAGAATGCAGTTCATCTTTGGTGAGTGTAAGAACAATCAGAGACTAAAAAAAAAGTCTTTTTGATGGATATATTTTTGATGATTTATTATTATCTTACAGGCAAACTTTTTTGGTGGCCCAAAAAGGATTCTCAATGGCAGTAATAACAAAAATGGAAGTTCAACTTTCTCTTATGCCAACAACAAATTACCTTTGTTTGGACATTCATATGGCAATGCCGCTTTTGTTGAGCATTCTCCGATCAAGTCGACAAGACATATAGATGAAGCTGTAAAACAGCTCGCACCTGTGAGCTTGCAGACCCAATCAAACGTGAAGCAGGTTACTAATATGGCCAGTAATCCGTCAAATTCTTCATTGAAGAGAAACCTTAATCTGCAATATTCAGACTTTTGGGAAAGCTGGAGCCTTACCGGTGATATTCTGGGGAGGATAGTATGCACCACTGTTGTTGGCTGTGTCATACTTGGTGTATTAAAGATACTAAGTACCGAACTGAGTCAGCCAAAAAGCTCACATACGTTGCAGCCTAATCAATCAAGGATGAACAACAATGCCTGCATATGGACATTTGGCACAACACCTGGTGTGAAAAGCTATTCTTCCATGGATAAGAGTATTTTCAGTCAGCTTAAAAATCTGATGGCACTTTTCAAATATAACCGCAGACAGCCAGCTGATGGAAGAAAAATAGAAAATCCTTTGCTTATTGATAATCTTTCATCTTTAACTATGGCATCAGCTATTGCTGGGACTGCTGCATACAAAAGGAAAATGCCTTTCGAAGAAGCAGAAAGCCTGGTGAAGCAATGGCAAGATATCAAAGCCGGGGCATTAGGCCCTGATCATCAAATAGATACCCTGTCTGAGATTCTGTCTGAATCAATGCTGTTAAAGGTAGCCATCCTTTGTGCATCTTCGTTCCTTCAAACTTCTCTGTAGTTTTTCTTAACCGCTGCTATTTGTCAAGGGCAGTGGCAGGATTTAGCATCTTCAGCCCAAAATGGAGCATGCTTTTGGAGGTTTGTTTTACTCAAATTGTCTATTCTTGGGGCTGACATATTAGTAGATGAGCGTGGTGTTGAGGTTGCTGAAATTGAAGCACTGATAGAAGAAGCTGCTGAGCTTGTAAATGTTTCTCAACCCAGAAAACCTAGTTATTACAGGTACTTTCTGCAGCAATCTTACTACATTTTTGCCTTTTTCTGAAATTTCTGGTAAATTATACTCGATGAATACTTTTCTACAGTACATACAAAGTCCAGTACATGTTAAGAAGGCAGGAGGATGGTTCATGGAGATTCTGCAGTGGTGGCATCGAGAGTTCTGCATGAATTTCTTATATGCCTTGATTATTGAGAGCAAATCGGCGTGTTTGTCAACATTTATCTTGTTACAGCTTTGTGCAGAAAAATCATGATACATAGACTGCAGCATCCTGATATATTCAGTGAGTTCTTTTAAGTTTTTATCCGTTGGTTATTCATAAACAAGAGATCGTAGCACCTAAAGATTAACTTATTTATTTGCTTGTTCTTCATTTCTAGGTGATGATGGTTCATTAAAATAATCAACCTGTCATTGGAAAAAAAAAAAGTTAGTAGCGGTGCTGCATCATAAAATAGATTTCTGTTGCTGACTTAGCTGACCCTGCACAGTTTTTTTTTCATATTGTAGTCTAACCGGTCTGTGAGTTTGTAGTTTGGTCCAGTTTATGGCATCATTGAACTATGCTGATTATCATTGGCAATGTGAATTGTTCCCTTTAAACTGACGATGAAATTCATTTCATTTTGTCCTTCTTGATTGTCCCACTTTCAGATGTGCTGTTAGTAGGATTGAAAATACCATTCTTACTTGCTCTTTTATCTGTATATATATATATTGTTTTCTAAGCTCTTGTTTCTGCTAGAGTTGGTTTTTTCTCATGAGCATCTGATAAATATTAGCATTTAATCTGTCATTTACATGATAGAACACAAGTGCAGACTTTCATAATCTTCCAATGCTTCTAGTGAATAATTAATTCTGCTGCCTGAGCATCCAATTCTTGGTAGACTGATGATTAAATGGTGGCTTCCTGTGACTAGCTGTACTGTTTAAAGTAGGTACTCATTTGTCTGAAGCATTCTCTGTGATGTTTTTCTTGGAGCATTTTTTGTTTCTCATGGGTGTTAAAATGCTATAATTCTGGCTATTGAGGACTACTGCTTTATAGGTTCACAGTATTATGGATTAATTCAAACAACCTACGTTTTGTTGTTGAATTAGTCATTTTAAATTCACCTTGAAACTTAATACAACTAAAAATGAAGATCATGTCTTGTGCAGCATGTATGTATGTGGGATGCTTAGAATGACTTTAATTAAGGTACTTGTAGAAGCATTCGTTTAGACATAGAGTGATTTGATATCTCATGGTAGTATTAACTATGTAGTGATCGAGCATGCAAGAACTGAGGTAAGAATTATGGATAATGCTTTTTAATGTGAGTTTAAAAAGAAGAAAAAAATCTCGATATAATGGGAGATGAATTGTAGATGGATGTCATTTGATAGATTGCAGACGATGAAGTGAGGGCATTAAGTGTTGGGTATTAACTCTATGGGATTATACAATGAGAGACTTCTATGGTTAGCTGCATTATGAGTGGGCAAAAGGATATCCAGTATTAACTCTATGAGGTATTCCTAAGAAAGGATGGAAAGGTAGAGCGGGCCTTGTATGATTTTTGTTAGTTGATTATAATAAAATTGACAAATCATCTTAAGCTATAAATGGCTATAATGACTGCATATATATGAATATATGAAAGCTCAAACTTCTTAGCAATACACATTTTTAATTTATCTAGTTATTGTTGATGTTACTAATCGTGAAGTTTGAATTAATAGCCTAAGGAAAAAAGAAATATTGACGGCTCGAAAAAAATTTCAGAGGTAGCTTGTTTTGTCTGAAAAGAGTGGACATATCAATGATAATATCAAAGATGTTAAAAAATTATATTTCTAGTTAAAGGATTCCTTATAAAGTGACCTTTTTTTATCCATTAGACATTGAAATATAAACGGGTGCAATGGGGAAATGAGAATTGTTAGTGATGGAAGATAATCAAACTTCAAGCAAGGGTGTCAATGATAGAGATGATAGAGTGTGGTACTGACAAGGGTCCCAAAACACTTTCTATTATAGTTTCTTCAATATTAATAATACTACTGTCGATTATTAAGTGATGAATAAGTTGTGAATATCTTATTAGGGGATGGTGATTGTGATAAACAACTACAATGCAAGGGGGGAGAGTGAGGATATGCCATAGAGAAGGAATTAATGATATGGCTATTCATGATGTAAAATTGATGGAGATTGGCAAAGAAGCAATAATTCTTATTATGTACATTAAGAATGAAGGAATTAGTTTAATATCTATGTCTAAATAGGCTCATGGGTATAAGAGAGACTTATAAGAAGAATCATTTTTTTTATGGTAGTTAATTGATCCGTCACCATCCAACCATCCAATTCTTTCAAGTCATATGCTTACTTCCTTCTTTTGTTGTTGAAGTCTTAGTGAAAATAAATAGATGGAGGTGATATGAATGTGATCCCCATGTTGTATAATCATTATCATTCATAATTTGTATTTGAGGTGTGTTGGCCTCATTTTTGGAGTGAGCTCTCAACTTTCATCATAGATCTAGGACTCTTATAGACACTAAGAGTTCTTAGTCTTAAGACACTTCTAGTGATTAGGTGAATACTTAACTTAACCCTAGAGATTTAGAAGAGTTAATCATAGGAATAGGTTGTGCTTTAGGGATATAAGAGGACTTGCCTATCCTATAGCCCAAACTCAATCCTTGCTTTCTTCTTTCAAACCAAACCTCAAATTCAAATTCAAATTCCAAAATCAAATCCAACCATCTAATGATTGAAATCCATCACCAAATTCAAACTTCAAATCCCTTCCTAGGCCCTTTGATTTTATCTTATGGACTTTGATTTAACCAAATCCAAATCAACCTCAATCTAATTGATTTTCTTGATTATCAAATTCAATCAAATCAAATTCTAAATCATAAATCACCTCCAAACCCCAATCGATTAAAACTCATGATTAACTCCAAATTCCAAAATCTCTTCCTAAGCCATATGAATTATCTTCATATGCTTAGCCAAAACTCCTTCATACCAACTTAAACTTGATTGAATTCTTTATAAATCAATCATTCCTTCATTTATGCTCACAAATATAAATGAAATCCACATCCAAACCTTTCAAACCAAATCAAAATAAATCAAATCAAATCAAGACCTTCTTAAGCCATATGGACATACCTTCATAAACCTAATTAAATCTTGATCCAAATCAACCCAAACATGATTGATTTCTTTATAAGTATCATTTATTCATTTATATTCATAAATATAAATGAAACTCACCATCTAATAACCAAAACCAAACTCAAATTAAACAAAATTCTCAATTTTAGCCCATTTTAGCCAAACTTTTGAACTTGGCTAAATGAAACAAATCAACTCAAAACTCATGAATTTCTTCATGATTCAATCATTCCCTCAATCATGGATCCAAATATAAACATAAATCACTATTATCAAACCAAAATCAAGTCAACTCAAATCAAGCCCAAGTTAACCCTTATGACTTGAAATTATCATATGAACCAAAACCCATTTGGCTCTAAACCAATTACAATTGGATTTATATTTCAATCCTAATATATGTGAGTTCAACTAAACTTGAATCAAACCTTGATCAAGCCAATTGACTCATTTAGACTTACTTGACTAAAGTGACCTAAGAGATTTTTTTTGAGCCAAGTTCTAATCCAACCAAAATTGGATTGAACTAAGCTCATATAAACCTTAATCATGATCAACAATCATCATGGGGTGATCAACCACCTTGAATTGGGTCAAACTAAGTCAAACTAGCATTTGACCAAGTCAACACTTAGCCCAAATAAAACTAAAACTAGCCAAAATTCATCATGTACCAAATTGATTAAAACCATTGACTCAAACCCATTCTAAATCAATGATTGAACTTGACTAAGTCATCAATTGAGCCAAACCAAGTCTAATTGGCCACTTGTCCTAAGCTGACCCAAATTGACCTAAAAAGCAAAATGGGCCAAATTATGATTTAACCCAAATTGATTGCAACCAATGGCTCAAGTTTATTACAAATCACTTGTTGAACTTGACCAAAGTCATGATTGAGCCCAAATTGACCAATTGGTAACTTGACCCAACCTAGCCCAAATTGACCTAAAAGATAAAATTGACCAAAATTCAAATTAATTCTAAATTAAACTAAACTGAAGCCTACAATCATTTTTAATCAAGTAATTAAACTTGACTCAACACTTAACCCAACCTAATTTGGTCAAATTGGTCAACTTGATCAATTTGACCCTTTTGAATCAAATGAGTCAAATTCAAACCTAGGCCAAATCAAACTAATTGAAGCAAAACATCCCAAATCATCATATGAATCTAACTCAAGACTTGGTTTGACCCAATTTAACCAATTAGTTGACCCAACCCAACCTAGCCCAAATGAACCCATTTTAACCAAATGAAGTCAAATCCCTCCAAACCAACTTATGGGACCCTATGGCTTAGTCAAACTGACCCAAGCATGCCCTACTTCATTCCCAAATAAGCTTAAAAGCCAAGTGGACCCCACCAAGGGAATTAGCCATCAAACCATAGGATTTAAATCTTAAACTCAATGGATCAATGCTAAAGTCAACTTGCCCATCCCCATGGTAGCTCATTGACACTACATGGAACCTTCCCCTGACCCACCTAGTGCACCTAAACCACTCTATGTCGGCTAAGAACCTTTGGGAGCACCTCATGGACAAAGGAAGAAGAAGCTTTGCACCGCCTTGAGGTTCCTCCCATGACTCTCCCATCCCTAGCGTGCACGACCTTGATGGAGACAACTCGGTGGTGAGGCGTGAGAGCGAAAAGCGCACACTCCGATCATCAATGATGAGGGGTATACCCCCTCAATTGGAACACAATTTCACAGACAATCAATTCATGTAGGTCCCTAAGCCCATTCCGAACTCCCTCAGAGCAATTCCAAGGATCCCCAAGCCCTCTATTGACAATTTCCATTTCTGTGCGCAAACCAAAATATGACACCTTCCCTCAAGCAATACTCCATCTATACTAAACCAAATCCAAATTCCTTGCACCCACACCATCCTCATACCCAATCAAAGCCAACCAAACCAATTCCCAAGCTCCCAAGTGGCTAGAGGTGTGAATTCGATCGAAGTCGAGGCATGTGCATGCATGGATTGGTCGACCGAGCACCTTAGGCCAAATTGAGCTCAGACTTCTTCAACAGGGCCTTGCCTCAACTAGGCGAAGCTACCTCCGACGTTGCATTGTTGGACATTAGCTCCGGTGAGATAATTCCTTAAAACTATAGCTTTAGGCCTCTATGCTTGGTCTTTTGTGAAAGAAATCTCCATGCTAAGGGATTTCAGCCGTTGGATGTGATTGTATGCTCCTTTAGATGGTGTAGGATCCATTTGATCCAAATCCGAGCTCGGGTGAGCTTGGATCGAATGGAGAAAGAAGGACAATGCTCATCATTCGTGCCGTGAGCGGGATAGATCCCATGCGTCAAAGTCATTGGCCCGAGTCAGCGCCTTGGATGGGACTACTTAAATAACCAATCGATCATGCGTGAAATCGGTAATGCGTGTATAATGCACGGGGATTAAGGCTTATTAAGGTTAATTAATTAGTTTTAATCCTCAAACTTCCTAAAATCATAACTAATTATAAAAAAAATAAAAAAAATACAAACTTAGTCTCATTTTGAAGATATTTCAGATCAGAATCTAGGAAAATTATAATTAATTGATTTTGAACAGTGGTTTTGGTTTAATTAAAGTTTTATCAAAAATATAATTAGCTTAATTACATCTTAATTAAGCACTCAATTAATCTCAAATTTTCTGAGAATATTTAGGGGGATGACCTCTGTCTCCCTTATTTTTTGGGATTTTATTGATTGCTTAATTAGGAAAATCATTTGAGTAAGCCCTAATCACTTTCTTAATTCAATTAATTGTGATTAAAAAATGAACAGTAACTTGATCAATCATTTGAGCATAATTATCCTTGTTAAATAGTAAGATCATTTAGGGAATGTGATTGGGGATATTTTTTATCTAATTCATTTTCTAAGTCTTCTTTATCTTGAAAAAGCAAATTAATTAATGGGTTAATGGAATGATTAATTGATTAATTAATTGATTAAATCTTTAAAATAAGGAAATCAAAATATAATTGAATGTTTAAATGATTTAGTGATTAGGATTGAGGCCTTGCCCTTGATCCTTTCCCCTAAGTTAAATTCATCATTCAAATTAAAACATATTCATCCTCCCCTAAGCAACCTTTAATTGATCTTGGGTAGCTCTTTGGGTGTCCAATAACACAAGGTGAGAGATAATGAAATTATAGTTGGCTCACATGTGTGAGAAAATTATAAAAGTAATTAAGTGAGATCTCTTAAGCTTAATTAACTATTAATCATAAGCCAATTGTATTAGGCCCCTTTCATTTTTTTAAGAGTATTATGGTTGCATATCATATTGGCTTATTATTAATTAGTTAATTAACTCAAGGTGATATAGGTAATGGATAATTAATTCATTTAATTCATACCTTAACCTAATCAAAACATAAAATCAACTTAAATACTCTTCATTAAACCAAACTAATTCATACATGGGAAATGGGTTATGATTAGCAAACCTTTCTCATATTTCTTAAATCAAATCAAATTCAAAGATAAAAAAAATGTCCTTAAAGAATTTTGATTCATTTTAAATAACCTTATTTAATATATGTAGTTCTTAGGAATTAATTGGGGTGAATGAAATCATGTGTTTAGATTCCTTTATTTCTTTCCAATCATGCTAAATATTATTTGTCATATGAAATCATACATTCATTTCTTTTGAAAAGTAATTAAATAAAATATTTTTTTTTTATGTCAAATTACATGTGTTGGCTAAAATTAAGAATATGAGTGGCTATTATCACTATTAAACCAAAAAACTATTTTCAAAACTATAAATCAATTATTACAAATACTTATAAGCTTGCATGTGATGATAGTATAAGATGTGTACTATGAAGTTCTCTTTCCTTCTCTTAGCATGGATCCACATAAGATTTGCTAATGTATAGTTCATTTGAAAAGAGTATAACACTTGCCTAAATCTATTCATATGCATCTCTATGCTAAAATTTAGGAAGGGTTTTCATATTACACATGTAAATCATACAACCAAATCAAACATAATTTCTTGCATGATTCCTTATCCGTTTGGTTCTTTTTGTACATTCATATGTATTTGAGAAAAGTGGTATATTAATTAGACATTGGATCACGAGGCTTTAAGTAGCTAAGTAGGTCTTGTACCTTAACCAGTGTAAAAATAATGGCATTGTACTCACTTTAAACTCTTATACATATGCATGTGTGATGCGGACAATGAATAAAGAATCAAAAATCAAATAAACAAAACATAACTTTTGCATGGATTTTCCTATCCTTATAGTTATTCATACATTTACATGTATATAAGAAAAGTGGTATATTAGTACGGACATCCAGGCTAGATTTTAAGTATTAAAGTAGGTCTTGTACACCACACTGTAGAAAATAATGACGTCGTACTCACTTATAACTTTTATACATGTAAATATGTATTTAGTTAATGGATGAAAAATCTCTCTTTTCTACATAACAAAGACATGCATTCATAATTCAATTAACAAATAAAATATTTAAATTTCAAAATATATTTCTTTGCATTCATCATTAAAGTATGCTAAGATTTACATTGCATGTATAGATATGCTTAAGATTATTCATATGCATGATATATATGATGGAAAGAAATAGATGAGTGTGTGTTATGTGATAGTAATCCATCCTAATTAATCTTAAGATGCCTTTTTTATTGAATAGGGCTATTTAGAATGAATTTAAACTTAGGGTTAATTAAAACACATAATAAAGCATTCACTAAAGGAAATTCATTAATCAACTTACCTTAGAAATTACTTAAGGTAGGGATAAATGAGAGACTCTCCCTCTCTTTTTTCTCTTTATAACACTTAGTTGTTATGTAGGGCTGTCAAAAAAGCTCGCTGTTCATGAACAGCTCGTATTCGGCTCGTTAAGTAGCTCGTGTTCAGTTCGTTCGTTAACTAAATGAGCCGAACACGAATAAATATTTCAAGGTCAATTTATAAATGAGTTGAACAAGAACAATCATTTGTTCGATCGTGTTCAGCTCAATTTAGCTCGAAATAAAAAACTATATTATATTATTATTGTTATTATTATTATTATTTTTTATTACTATTATTATTATTATTATTATTATTATTATTATTATTATTATTACTATATATACATACAAACACATATACATATCACAAATACAAGCATGGCTTGGTGGTTAAAGCTTTTGTTATGCAAAAGATTGGTCTAGGTTCGAATTCTCTTTCATACAGATTTTTCAGATTATTGTATTTTGCTCCATTCCAAACATGAGCCGAACACAAACAAAGCAATTTTCAAACGAGCCAAACACGAACAGTGAAATTTCGAGCCATTTTGACCACGAGCCAAACACGAATGAAGAAATTTTCAAACGAGATGAACACGAGCAAGGGTTCGGCTTGCTCAAGTTCGGCTCGTTTACACCCCTATTATTATGTAGGCTATATGAAACAAAAAAAATATTAAGTAAAAATCCCCAAATCAACTAAACTACTTAAGGAGAAATCAACATTTTATAAATTAAATCCCTCACACTTAGCAAATCATAACTCTAAAGCCTAGTTAGGACATATCACTAACTCATGCACATTATGCTAAGTCACTATTTCTAGCTTTATGTTAGGGCGGTGCATGGTTTGATGAATGTTTAATTTTGTGATGTACTATTTTAGATGTTAGGATGTATGTGTAAGAATGACATTAGACTAATCATGTTTTATCTGGGGTTAGCTTAAGAGCCCAGAAGAAAAAAAATATAAATTTTTTTTACTGTGCAAGTTGGTTAGCCCCTAAGCATAGCCTAAGTTAGGACAGTGGACTTGGTTACTCATTTGTAGGGTGCTAAGTCCAAATTATTCCTATAACTGCTTGGGTTATATAGTGTGTATAACTAGATTTACTTTCCTTCATTTTAATATAATTTTTGCATTTGGATTAGGATAAGTGTTATGGGGTGGATTAGGATGAACATTGATTATAAGATCATATCTTATATACCATATGATGCCTTTGGAGCAAGCGACATCCCAATTAAACTAAAAGAAAGAAAGAAATGAAGCAAATCAAGAAATGAAAGATGAAGAGTGAAGAATGGAGGAAGAATGAAGACCCCACATAACACTTATCATTCTATAATTATAATTATTCTTTTATTATACTGGGATATATAAGGTAGAGCCCAGCTACCCATATTTCTTTTCGGGTTGTACGGCTGTACCCGACTGCACCGGTGTTTTATTCTTTTGCGATAACTTTATAAGATCGTTTGATGTTTTATTTAGCTTGTGCATTAGAAATATCATGCTTTTTCATAGTTTTATGTTTGGTGATTGTGTGGCCTGGATGTGATTAGGTTCACAGGATAAAAATAATTTTTTATCCCATTAACAACTCATAATTGAAAATCTAAAATAATTCATAACCTCACATAAAAGCCTAGGAATTAAATCAGGATAATAAAAATGTGTAGCAACCCCTTAGTTGGATGATTGTATGTATAATATCATGCATGTCATATTCTTCTACTCTTATTTAGAGAGGGATTCAATCTGTGCCAGAGAATAAAGGCTTAACCTGTAAGAGCCTTTGATGGAAAGATACCTCTCTCTTTGGATTTGTCCCATACCAATTTTTCATGCATTTAGGCATACAAAATCCCATAACCTATGTCAAAATAAAAAGTCCAAAAATCAAATAAAACTTGTCAAAATTTTGCATTAGATTTAATTCATTACTCACGCCCTTCATGATCTAGTCTCTTAGAGAGTGAGTTTAAGGGCTTAGTTTCTTTTCTAAGTAAATAATAGCCTAACCATATTGTAAAGCATATGACTTGCCTACATGGATTTAAAGCGTAGGAAGAGTTAGTTGGCTATCACTCCATATAGTAATAAGCCCAGCAGTCGGGTGGTTTACTCTCTCTTGTGGAGTAAACCATATACCCACTTTCACCTTAGATTTAGGTCATGCTTTGGCCCTCGTCAAAACTCCCTAGATTTAGGATCCGAGTTATTTCCCTTTGCGGGCTACAAGCATAAATCCTCACCTCTTAGAAATTTTCACAATCTTGTATCATGGAATTATAAGTCCTAGATTTATAATAAAAATTCAACTCAAACAAATAAATCTTCTCAAATTCAAATATATATAAAGCTCAATCATATGATAGATTGGAGTGCTCACTAGGCTTCTTAGTACCATGAGCACTCCTTACCCATCTCCTTTGGTTTCGATAAAAACTCTTCCCTATCTCTCCCACTTGATTTTCAAAAATACAACTAATCTTTTGATAGTTCTATCTTCTTTCGAGATAACAATCGCACTTAATCGAGAGTATTCTTATTCATTTTTTTTAAGATGTAACTATGGCTTACATTAATGAATCGGTTTAAATAAACCCTACTTTACTTTTCTATATAAAACAAGGGGGAAATCTCTGATATATTCAAAGACCCATCATGCCTTAGTAGTCCTTATTAGGTGATTAGGTCCATTATAGGGTAGTAACTTCTATCTCTCGAGATAGTACACTATTCCTTAATCTCATACCTAATCACCCTAATGAGTACATCTGCAGATCTGCGTGGTGTCCCCTCATATAAACACACACAACACAAAAATAAACACCACAAGGTGTTGAAATATCTTAGTAATAGAGATGATAAGAAAAGAATGCTCATTTTATATTTGTGGGACAAATAATGTAATTAAAGAGTAAGATTATAAGCTCTCCTCAATGGTATCCTATTGTATTATAAGTGAATATTTAATCAAGGATATGATAATCTTACAAGAGTTAGAGTGGCACAAAAAGTGGAGGAAAGGGAAGTGGTTTTGATAAGGATAAAAATGAGGAAGACAACACAAATAATGGCTTAATTAAAATAATGAACTAATTAAGGGTTTTTCATCCAATGGAATTAATTATCTCAGGATGATGAGGTTTCTCAATGCTATCATTTCATAGACACAAGTTGACATAATGAGATAGACCTTCATCTAATAGTAAGTAGTTCCAAAAAGTTGTTAGTAGATTGAATCAATCTCTTACTTTGAGTAGTGATTCATTTCATTAGACACCAAGTAGAGAAATTACAATAGATAATAGTGACATGGATGCCTTCACTTGAGTTAATGAAAATTAGCTTCTCCTTAAGTGATGGAGATAGAAAATGAACATCTTTATAATTAAATATCCAATATTGTTATCATTTCTAATTACTAGTCAAGAATTAATAGACTTTATGATTCTAGATGATGCTTTGTTTAGCTTGTACATTCATGACTTTGTTGGAGTAATGGTGTATGATATATAAATTATATTTACCTTTTGGATCAAACTAAATTATCTAATGAAACTGCTTGAGGTTAAATAAAAAGATATTCTTAGTTTATTGTAATATAAGATGAGCTCCAATATAAAACTAGCAATTTTTTAAAAAAATAAGAATTAATCCGGATGAAATACTAATAAAAGAAGATCATACATGTGCCTAGATTATAAATTTGCAACTTGTAATAATTTTGAGAAATCGGTAGCTTTATATTACATTCTCCTTCCTTTACAATCCTTCAAAGGTGTTACCACAAATTGGTAACAAGTGTTAAGAACACCATTGTTATACATTTCATTCCAAATAATGTGCCATATATAGACTTTGAGCAAAAATTAAATCAAAAGAGAGAAGAGGAAGAGGTGCATATTTTGGCTTGAAATAATGGACTTAAGAGTTTCCAAGTGGTCAACATAAGTTCCCATGCAACGTTAAGTAATTTAAGTTATTTTATGGGTAGTAATCAATACAATAAAGGAGCAAAACAGGTTGGTCATGGTGATGGAGATGATAAGGTGAAAAGTAATAAATAATTTCAAAAATTTTAAAAATGGTTTGAATGGAGGCAAACTTTTGTGGTGATGGTTGATAAACAATCAAAATAATAAGCTAATTTAAACAAAAAAAATTTGATGAAATGGTCAGATTTGCTCGAGCTTAAGTCAACAAATGTCTAATACAGATTTTATATATGGCATGGCCCATAACACAAGTTCAAATACAAGCAATATCCTAAAGAACTTTAAGGTCTAAACTATAGTAAGACTAAAAAATATCAATAATATTATGGTAAAAAAATTTATAAAAGAAATAAAAGAGCAACCAACAATATCATAATAAATAAGATTTATAGCAAAAAAAAAAAATAAATATATAAATGAATAACTACTAATTGTGTCATCTACATCATAATAAATAGACTCTAAAATGCATTCCACATCAATCTCCCCATGCCAGGACTAATTTGACACCGATGAATGAAGCTTCAAAACATAATGAGATATTAGAATAAAACTAAAATATTTTTTTTTTGAGTCATCAATGATTATCGAAAGCCAAAAATGAAATAATTTAACTAGAAAATTCATGTGCTATCCATCTCATATGAGCTTTTAGTTGTTGAGTCAATCATAATGGTGGTGCTGAAAATAAAAATATAATCATGGATGATACTTACAAGTTGGTACAAGAATTACAAGATGAGATATCAATAGTTTTAAAAGAGAAATGATTGTCATATAAAGGTTCAACATAATAAAATTTGAAGTGATTCTAATGAATAATTAAAAAGCAACTTTCTAAGCATCCACACTTAACCTCCTAATTATTTTGTAATGCTTTGTTTATTTAGTTTTTAACTTTCTGAATGTTCTTATAAGAAATCTCTCAACTCTTATTCTTATCAACACATTTTATATCTATTAAATTTTATAAATAATTCATGCATATCGACAATAGAATTATACTTTTCTAAATGATAAGTAACTCTATTTTAATCGCTTGACGATGGTCATACATGCTCTATACAAATGAAGATGTAAACATATCAGACTAAAATGAACACAAATACTTGATAGGATGAAAAATAAAGTTCTTTGAATTTTTAGAGAAATAAATCATCATGGCTTAAGCATCAAAATATTCATAAAAATTGATACGAATTATTGATTTTAGAGTGAGAATTATTGTCACAAAAATTAATGCACTACTCTGTTCAGCTTGGGATGGCTTAAAAATATATCAATGGTATAAGAACTATTTTAATATAATACTTCAAAAGAGACATATATTAAACTCAATAATTAAGCCATTCTATTTAGTTATAAAAAATAAAAAAAAGACTCAATGTATGCTATTTTATCATTTTCAAGACATCTAAAGTAACAAAAAAGATTGAGAGTACTATCATACTTATATTTATAATGACTAATGATATAAAATAATCTTTCTTGAATAGAAACACAAGAGCTTTGAGGATGTTGAATTGTAACTTTTTAAAGTTACTCATAGTAAAACATAACTAATGATGCTTCAATATCATTGGTTTTATATGTCTCTATCTCAACGTGCCCAACTTAAGTTTTATGGAGAATATCATTATTAGGTCATGGTTCTTTGTTATTAATAATATTGAGGTGAAATATGTGGATTCTACATTAGTTATATGGGGTAGGTTGGAAAGATAAGAATTGAATGAATAGAATTTAATTTGATTGAATATGAGTTCAAGAGTAGGCTTATACTTAGTGGATTTGACCTTAAAACTAGTGAGGTGTTTAATTTTGGTTGTGTTATATGTGTATATGTGAGGACATCACTGATGGGATATACTTTTGAGATCGGAATAGTTTATTATCTCAAAAGATAGAAGTTACTACCCTACGATGGACCTAATCACCTAATAAGGATTCCTAAGGCATGATGGGTCTTCGAATATACCAGAGATTTTTTCTCAACTTTATGTGGAAAAGTAAAGTAGAGTTTATTTAAACTGGATTCATTAACTTTCCTGTGACGGCAAGCCTCCATAGTTAATTACATCTTAAGGAAAGTGAATTCCTTAAGAATACTCTCGATTAAAGTAGACAATTGTTATCTCCAAAGAATTCAAAGATAAGACTATCAATAAATTCATTGTGTTTTAGAAAATAAAGTGGGATGGATCAAAAGGGAAGATTTATTATCGAAGTCAAAGGAGATGAGTAGGGAATGCTCATGATACTAGGAAGCCTAGTGAGCACTCCAATCTATCCTATGGTTGAATTTATATATTTAAAATTGAGGAGATTTATTTATTTGAGTTGAAATTTTATTAGAAATCTAGGGATTATAATTCCACCATAAAAGATTGTGGAAATGCCTAAGAGGTGAGGATTTATGCTTGTACCCAAAGAGAAATAACAATCTCAGATCCTAAATCTAGGGAGCTTTGGCAAGGGCCAAGACACGACCTAAATCTAAGGCAAAAATGGGTATATGGTTTACCTCCACAAGAGAGAGTAAACAACCCAATTGCTGGACTTATTACTATATGGAGTGGCATCCATCTAACTCCTCCTAATTTAAATATATATAGGCAAGTCATATGCTTTACAAGATGGTTAGATTGTTATTTATTTAGAAAAAAAATTAAGTCCTCAAACCCACTCCCTAAGAGACTAGAGCATGAGGGGTATGAATAATGACAAAATCTAATGCAAATTCTTATCAAATTTTATTTAATTTGGGACTCTTTATTTTTACACGAGCTATAGGATTTGTATGCCTAAATGCATGAGAAGTTTATTATGGGCCAAATCAAAAGGGAAAGAGGTGCTCTTCCATCATAGACTATGTTGACCTCATTTTTGGAATGAGCTCTCAACCCCTCCATCTTAGACATATGACTTCTCTTAGATGTTAAGAGTTTCTTAGTATTAAGACACATCTAGTGATTAGGTGGACACTCAACCTAACCCTAGAGACTTAGAAGAGTTAGCCATAGGAATATATTATGCCTTAGGGGTGTTAGGAAAATTTTCCTACCCTATAGCTTAAACTAAATTCCTTACTTCCTTCTTCCAAGTCAAAACTCCAAACTCAAATCAATTCCAACTTGATTGATTGTCTCCAATAACTCAAATCTTGAACAGATTCAATGGATTTTCTCAAATCATGAATCAATTCCAAATAATTGAAACTTATGATTGAATCCCGTGATTGGATTCCAAACTCCAAAATATTTCCAAAGTCCTTCAATTCCCTCTCATGGAGTTAGCTCAAATCAAATCTAAAACCATTCAAATTCAAGAAATTTTCTCACAACCCATTTATATTCTCATTTATATTCACATGTATAAATGAAATATAAATTCAAATCGATCAAACTAAATTCAAAACTCAAATCCAAATTTCAAAAATCTTTCCTAAGTCCTTTGATTCCCTCTCATGGACTTAGCTCAAATCAAATCTAAAACCAGTCAAATTTAAGAAATTTTCTCACAACCCATTTATATTCTCATTTATATTCACATGTATAAATAAATATAAATTTAGATCAATCAAACTAAATCCAAAATTTAAATCCAAATAAAAAATATTTCCTAAGTCCTTTGATTCCCTCTCATGGACCTAGCCTAAATCAAATCTAAATCAATTAAATTCAAGGAATTTTCTCATAACCCATTTATATTCACATATATAAATGAAATATAGATTCAAATCAATCAAACAAAATCCAAAATTCAAATCCCAATCAAAAATCTTTCCCAAGTCACTTTGATTTTATCTTATGGATTTAGCTCAAATCAAATCTAAAATAATTCAAATTCAAGAAATTTTCTCACAACCCATTTATATTCTCATTTATATTCACATCTATAAATGAAATATAAATTCAAATCAATTAAATCCAAAAATTTAAATCCAAATTAAAATATTTCCTATGTCCTTTGATTCCCTCTGGACTTAAAATCAAATCTAAATCAATTCAAATTCCAATTTTCCCAAAAATTTATATTATCATTTATATTCACATATATAAATGAAATATAAATTCAAATCAATCAAACTAAATCCAAAATTCAAATCCAAATAAGAAATCTTTCCTAAGTCACTTTGATTCTATCTTATGGACTTAGCCTAAATCAAATCTAAATCAATTCAAATTCAAGAAATTTTCTCATAACCCATTTATATTATCATTTATATTCACAAATATAAATGAAATGTAAATTCAAATATTCAAAAATCAATTCAAAACTCAAATCCAAATTCAATAAAAAATCTAACCTAAGCCTTCATGTCAAAATCTTGAACTTAACCAAATTAATTTTAAATCAAGCCAAACCCTTGATTTTTCTTCATGATTCAATCAATCCTACAATCATGAATCCAAATATAAATATAAACTTTAAACACAATCCAAAGATAAATTCAAAAAATCAAATCAAATCTAATTCAAATCCAACCTAAACTTTCAAGTTAAAATCTTAAACTTAGCAAAATCAATTTCAAATCAAGCCAAACCTTGATTTTTCTTCATGATTCAATCAATCCTACAATCATGAATCCAAATATAAACATAAACTTCAATCACCAAACCAAAACTAAATTCAAAAATCAAACCCAAGTCAAACTCATGTTCACCCTTTGAATTTGAAATTATCAAATGAATCAAAACCTATTTGACTTCAAACCACTTGCAAATGGATTTATATTTCAACCATAAGTCCATATGTGAGTTCAATCAAACTCAAACAAGCTTTGTCCAAGCCATTTGACCTACTTAGGCTCACTTGACCCAAAGTGACCTAAATTACCCCTTATGAACCAAATTCTAATCCTAACAAAATTGGATTGAATTAACCCCAACTAAGCCTCACATTGTGTGCAACAATCATCATAAGATGATCAATCATTCAAATTGGGTCAAATCAAGTCAAACCTAAGGGTTGACCAAGGCAACACTTAGCCAAAATGAAATCTAAACTAACCAAAATCCACCATAGGCCAAATTAATTGAAACCATTTATCAAAACTCATTCATGATTAATGTTTGAACTTGACCAAGTCATCATTTGAAATTAACCTAGCCCAATTGGCCACTTGACCCAAGTTGACCCAACTTAACATAAAAAGTCAAAATGTGTCAAAACTTGATATAAGCCAAATTGATTGAAACTAATGAGTCAAGTTCATTCCAAATCACTTGCTGAACTTGACCAAAGCTCCAATTGGTCAACTAGACCTAACCTAGCCCAATTGACCTTGAACCTAACTTGACTTAAAAGGTCAAATTGAACCAAATCCAAATATAAACCAAATTGGTTGGAAACAAAGATAGCAATCCATTTCAAATGATCAACCATACATAAACCAACCCATGATTTAACCCAAATAGGTCAAATAGGTCAAGTTGATCAACTTGACCCATTTGACCTAAATGAACTCAATTGAACCAAAACCAAATATAATCCAAATTGAATCAAACCAAAGGCACCAAAATATTTCAAATGGTCATATGAACTTGACCCAACCCTTGGTTTGACCCAATTTGACCAATTGGTCAACTTGACCTAAGTTGACCCATTTTTGACCTAAATGGGTCAACATGAGCCAAATCATATCAAACCAACTCTAAATTCAATGAAACTTGGCCTAATTCATTTTTCAATCATACCAAACATGTTCAAATTGAAATCCAAGACAAATGACCATTTTACCCCTAAGCTGTAGGGTAACCTAAAATCAAAACCACTTGGAATTTGGTAAATTTCTTTTCATGGACAATTGACATCCTCTCAGTGGACCAAATGCCCACTAATGAACATGGTGCACATGAGCCATTGGGTTCGGGTCAACCCAACCCAACCTAAGGCTAAAACCGACCACCCCCCATGGACATGAGCACATGGGATCCCTCCTCCACTCAATTAGAGCACATGAGAGCTTCACTACTCCACTCCACACTCAAAATCGAACCATGTGAAAGTCCTAACAGCCTAACAAACCCATTGAATGAGGTCAATTGGATCAAAATGCCGTGTAAGCTTGCTACCGTCTGATTCACCTAGGGGGAGATATACTCCACCTAATTCCAATTCACATGTCACACACTGATTGAGAGAGCTCTCAAGCTTCCCAAGATCCTCAATCCCCAAGAGAATTTGAATTCTCCATTTTCGCTTCTTAAACCAAAAAATAGAGCTCATCCAATACACAAAATCAAGCCAATTTCTCTTGAAAGCTTCTTCAGAGGACCCAATCGAACTAACTCCAAGCTTCATCCAAGTTCTCAAGGCAAGGGAGGGGACTTTGATCAAGGTCGAGCCCAATTGAAGGAGAGCTTAGTACATAGGAAGATCCACTCAACCAAATCACCTCAAATTTTCAACAGGAATTTTTCTCCACTACACGAAGCAACCTCAATGAATTCGAGCACCGGTGATAGCCTCTGGTGAGGTATGCCCTCAACCCGAGCTTAAACTAGCAATGGTGTGGTCCTTTCTGAAAGAAATCCTCACCTCATGAGAATTTGACCGTGATATCTTCTGCCCTTTACTCCTAAATGGTGTGGGTCCGAGCTCAATCGAGATCGGATCATGCCATAGAAGGTGGACGACTCCCCTTTCCTACAAAAGAACTCAGGGATGGATCATGGGCCATCCATCCACGCATTTTGGATGGACGGCCATGATCAAGATGCATAAGATCCTTTGATTTCACCCTCAAGAACTGGGATTGGTCTCAACTGTCCGATCTAAGATTGGATGGATGGGGAGAAAGCGCGTAGTGCCACCGCTGATGTACAATGTGACAACTTAAGTGACCTCTCATCATGCCACATGGAAAGCGCCTCCCATGCCAGGATTAGTCATATAATTAAGGGATTAATTACTTAATAATCATGGAAACTTTAAAATATGATAACTAAATGTAGAAAAATAAAATAAATACAAAATAAAAAGCATTGGAAAGATAATTCAAAGAGGAATAATCTAAAATTAATTTCAATTGATTTTGAATAGTCACATTTTTTGAATTAGTGTTTTAATGAAAACCTAATAACCCTAATTACTCCCTAATTATCTCACTGATTAATCTCAAACTTCTCATGTGCATTTAGGAGGATGACTTATGCCTCCCCTAATTTTCTTGGGATTTATTGATGGGTTAATTAGGGAGATAAATTAATGAATCCTTAATTACTCTCTTTATATAATTAATGGTAATTAAGCATATGAATAGTGGTTTAATCCCTTCATTAAGTAATTTAGCCTTGCTTAAGTAGAGAAGAGGTTTATGGAATGGATTTGGGAAATTTTCTCTAAGCCATTTCCTAAACTTCTTTTCTTCCTTAATCTAAACTTAATTAAGGGCTAATCCCCTAATCACTTGCTTTACTTTGATAAAAATTTCAAAACATTCTAGAACTTAATCAATTCATCTTGGGTAGGTGCTTAGGTGTTCAATAACCTAAGTAGCTTAAGGAAATCAAAATCTAACCCACATGTGTGGGAAGGGTTTTGAAAATACTTAAATTAAACCATTTAACTTAATTAATCATTAATTGTACCTTTTTTTTTCTAGGTGCATTACTGATTTAAATTCCTTGTGTGGTTTTTTGTTATATCATTACCTCACAATTATTTGATTAAATATGTTAAAGTGGTATAGGTAAGATATAATTAATATACTTAATGTACACCTTAACCTAACCAAAGCATAAAATTAATCTAACTACCTAAAAATTGAACTTAAATAACTCATACATGGGGAAATGGGTTAGGACCAGCAAACTCATCTCACATTTCTCCAATTAAAATCAAACTCATACAAAATCCAAACTCTCCTTAAAGCAAATTTGATTTACTTTAAATAATTCTATTTCATAAGATTATCTTTAGAAATTAATTAGGGTGAATGAATTTACATGCTTTCATCACTTTATTTCTTTCCTAGAATGTTGAATGTGCATTCCATATGAAAATCATGCATTCATACTTTTTGAAAATCAAATTAAAAATGAAATGTTTCCTTTATGTCAAATTGCATGTTTTGGTTAAAGTAATAATATGAATGGTTATTATAACTATTAAATCCAAAATTATTTTTAATATTTATAAATTCAATAGTAAAACTAAAAGGTGTGCTACTTATAATTATTTATAAGCTTGCATGTAGTATAAATATAAAGATGTGCATAGTGTGGGCTTCCTTCTCTCTTCTTTTAGCATAGTTTTGAATAAGATTTAGTAAAGTGTATAGTTCATTTGAAAAGAACACAATACTTGCTTAAATTCATTCCTATTCATTCCTATGTTATTACTTAAGAAGGATATCCACACTTACATATGTAAACTAAACAATCAAATCAAAATCAAACAAACATAAATTTTTTGCAACTTTCTTTTTTCATTCAATTCTTTTGTACATGCATATGTATTTAAGTGGTATATTATGACAACCCCGGTTAGAGTAGCCCTAAGTAAGTCTTGTACCTTACACCCCTGGTGCTAATAATGGTGCCGTACTCACTTATGCCTTTCATACACATAAATGTGCATATGAAAAATGGATAAAAGAATCCCTCTTTTCTACTTGATGAAAATCATGCATCATGAAGTATCCAAAATTTCTTAAGTAATATCACTTAGCATTCATTATGAAAGTGTGCTAAACATTCTCATTTGTATGTATATATATGCTTAGGATTCGTCCATATGAATGTTATACATGTTCGGAAAGAAATAAAGTGTTGTGTGTTTTTGTGATATTAATTCACTTTACTTAATCTTAAATTGACTTTCTTTTTGGATAGCTTTATTTCAAGAAAATCTAAACTTAGGATTAATTAAAACACATAATAAAATATTCACGAAATAAAAATCAAACATGAATCTACTTTAGAAATTGCTGATGGTAGGGAAGGAAAGAGAAGTTATTTCTTTTCCTCTCTATAATTAATTATAGGTCCATTCAAACCTAAAAAAATCATCAATTAAAAATCAACTAAATCAATTAAACAACTTAAATGAAACCAACTTCTAAGTTAAACTTTTCACACTTAGGAAATTTAAACCTTAAAGCCTAGCTAAGCATACCACACAAACCTTTTAAAGCACACAAATTAGACTAAGTCACCATTTCTAGTTTTAGTGTTGGTATGGTTTGATGTTTGTTTTATTTTATGATATAATACTTTAGTCTGATGTTAGGTATGTATGGACTGAATGGTAGAATCTAGTCTAACAATTATCTTCTATTTAAGGGCGTAATAAAATATAATTGCTTTTATGTGGTACTTATACCTAAGCATAATCCAAAATAGAGGAGTTACCCATGTATGCTAAGTCCAATTCATATATATACATGCTTGGGATTGTATGGTTTGTTTGGCTAATCTTTATTTTGATTTTAGTTAGATTACCTTTTTCCATTTTCATGTACTTTTGCAATTAGGATTTTGAAATAATTGATATAAGGGATTAGGATGAATATTAGTCATAAGATCTCATCTTATGTATCATGTGAAGCCTTTGAACATCCACATTCCAACCACCCAAAAGAAGGAACCAAAGAAGAAAGAAGAAAGAAGAAAGAAGAAATGAAGAATGAAGACCCCCATAACATGAATTTTCTTGCTTAATTGTAATTAATTCATTTGTAATACAGGTTGTATAAGGGTAAAGCTTGGCTACCCAATTTATTTTTTTTGGGTTTGTGTGGTGGAGCCTGACCATAAATAATCCTTTATTCTTTTGTGCTAGTTTTATAAATTGATTGATATTTGTTTAACTTGTGCATTGAGATGTCATCTTTTCCTAGTTTCTTCTTTGCTTTGATGTATGGTCTGGATGACGATTAGGCTCTTAGGAAAAAAATAAATCTTCTACCAAATTAATCAACTCAAAATTAAAAATAAATAACTCATAACCTCACCTAAAGCTTAGGCTATAAATCAAGATAAAAGAATTATCAACCCTTATTGGATGTTATCTTACTTTATAACATCATGCATAAAAATATATTATTTCACTCTTGATTGAGAGGCTTCACCTTGCAGAGAACTTGGCTTGACTTGTGAGAGCCATGGTGGAAACACACCTCCTTATCTTACTAATTTTGGCCCATAATCTAATCTATCATGCATTAGGCATATGAATCCAAAATCTGTCAAATTGATTATCCAAAATGAAAATAAAACATATAAAAAATTTGCATTAGATTTAAGTTATAAACTCATGCCCTACATGATCTAGTCTCTTAGGGAGTGTGTTTAAGGATTTAGTCTCTTTCTAAATAAATAACAGCCTAGCTATCTTGCAAAAGCATATGACTTGCCTACACGTATTTAAAATCGTAGGAGGAGTAAGTTGGCAGCCACCCCCAGGTGGTTGTAAGTCCAACAGTCAAGTGATTTATCCTCAACTGTGGAGATAAACCAAATACTCATTTTTGCCTTAGATTTAGCTCGTGCTTTTTGGCCCTCGCTAAAGCTCCCTAGATTTAGGTTCAGAGGTTATTACTTTTCTTTACGGGCTACGAGCATAAATCCTCACCTCTTAGACATTTTTGTGATGTTTTATCATGAAATTATAAATTCTAGCATTCTAATAAAAATTCAACTCAAACAAATTAATTCAATTTCAAAAATGTAAATCTCAACCATAGTGGTTTTACTAGGCATCTTAGTTCTAGTATCACCTACTTATTTTCATTTGATTTGATAAGAACTCCCTCTTGATCGATCTTCTTTGACTTTAAAAATAAACCAATCGATAGTCCTACCTTTCAAAATCTTTGAGATAATGATCATTTACCCGAAGAGTATTCCTAATGAATTTTGTTCCTTAGAATAATTATGGGGCTTGCCCCTAGGAACAAACTTAGTTTAAAATAAACCCCGCTTTTTCCATGTAAAGGGAAGAAGCTCAGTACATTCAAGACCCATAGTCCAGAGTCCTTATTGAGGTGATTAGGTCCATTGTAGGTGACTTCTATCTTCGAGATAGCACCCTCAATGTCATACCATCATCCCTAATAAGAATATCATGGATCATGGCATCCCAACAAAGGCTATATTATGTATATTTTATTCATTTATCCTCTTCAAAGGGGATAGATGAAGGCATGAATATATATAAATTTTCACTGATTTTTCTATCGACTACTGGGGATGGTTCTCTCCATCTTTGGTAAATGGTCATTGTCTAAGTAGTGAGTTTGTACTTTTGTATGAATTCAAGACTATCTTTCTTTCTGTTGGCACTTAGCTTATTTTGTCCTTAAGTTAAGCTAGCCAACTTCTTTAGGTTTTAGGACCTCACCTCGTGTTGGTCTTAAAACCCCCATTTCCCAATGGGTGATAATAAAAATTTAATAAAAAGAAAATGATTAAAAACTTCCTTCTTACCATTTTTATGGTAAGGAAAGGTTCATTCTAAAGATAAAATAAATAAATCCCTTATGAAAAGTCTTGCTTTTCAAAAGCACTTTTTCAAAATAGACTTAATAAAATATTTGCACTACATCTAACAATTTTCATAATTATTACATGTAGGGACATTTCAAAATAAAACCAACAATCATACTTTCAAAAGCACAAATGGACTTCTTCACTCAATTCATTTTGATGAAAACTTCATTTTCAAAAATAAAATTCCAACAATCCTAAACTTTAAAAAAAGCACAAAATTTAAAGATGGGCCTTTCCATTCAATACATCCAAATGTGTTGGATGGATGTTACATCTTCAAGCCAAAATCATAACTTTGAAATCCCACTCAACAAATTCCACATGTGTTAAGTTATAATTCTCACCTTTTTATAAAGCACATATGAAACCTCTCCATTCAATATACCCACATTTATTGAACAAGGTTTCAACTCCAATTAAAATCAAAAATTTAATTTTCAAAAGCACATATGAAACCTTTTCTATTCAATATACCATATTTATTGAATGGAGGTTTCATATCCAATCAAAATCAAAAATAAATTCTCCTAAAAGCACATATGAAACCTCTCCATTCAATATACCCACATTTATTGAATGGAGGTCTCATTTACAATCAAAAATCAAAAATAAACTTTCAAAAGGCACATATGAACATCTCCATTCAATATACCCAAATTTATTGAATGAAGATTTCATTCCCAAATAAAATGACATTATTTTGAAATGCCACTTAACATATTCCATATATGATTATGTTGGAATTTTCTATTTCAAAAAGCAATAATCACACATGAAAATACATCTTTGAAAAATGAAACATAATTGATTTCCATCTTACATACCCAAATTTGTTAAATGGAAATATCTCTTTTCAAAATCAACAAAAAATAAAATTTTAAAACACATTAGAACTTCATTCTAGCATACCCCATTTGCTAAAGTGAAGTCTTCATTTTCAAAATAAATAAAATTTGAAACACATTTTTTTTGTATTTAATTTAGCATAGTCAAATTTACTAAGTGAAATCTCCATTTCACAAATTTTCAAAACACTTTTGGAACTTCATTCTAGCATATCACATTTGCTAAAGTGATGTCTCATTTTTGAAAACAAAATCAAAACATAAAATTTGAAACACATTTTTAAAATTTCATTTAGCATACTCAAATTTGCTAAGTGAAATCTCCATTTCACAAAATTTCAAAACACTTTTGGAACTTCATTCTAGCATATCACATTTGCTAAGCGAAGTCTCCATTTTCAAAACAAAATCAAAACACAAAAAATTGAAACTCATTTTTGGATTTTCATTTAGCATACTCAAATTTGCTAAGTGAAATCTCCATTTCACAAAAATTCAAGACACATTGGAACTTCATTCTAGCATACCACATTTGCTAAAATGAAGTCTCCATTTTCAAAACAAAATCAAAACACAAAAATTTGAAGCACATAGCACATTTTTGGAATTTCATTTAGCATACTCAAATTTGCTAAGTGAAATCTCCATTTCACAAAAAATTTAAGAAACATTGTAACTTCATTCTAGCATACCACATTTGCTAAAGTGAACTCTCCATTTTCAAAATAAAATCAAAACACAAAAAAATTGAAACACATTTTTGGAATTTCATTTAACATACTCAAATTTGCTAAGTGAAATCTCCATTTCATAAAATTTTAAAACACATTGGAACTTCATTCTAGTATACCACATTTGCTAAAGTGAAGTCTCCATTTTCAAAATCAAAATCTCTAAAAATAAAAAAAACACATTTGGATTTTCTTAGCATACCCAAATTTATTAAGAATCTATTTTAAAAATTAAAAAATAAAACACACTTGGATTGTCCATTTAGCATACCCAAATTTGCTAAATGAGGATTCCATTTTTCAAAATCACAAATGATTTATAAAACAAAGCAAACAAAGAAAAAGAAGAATTTGTTTTCAAACATCTCATTTAACATACCCAAATTTGCTAAGTGAATAAAATCCAAAAAATCACAAATCAATTGATCATTTACTTTAACATACCCAAATTTATTAAATAAAGGGTCCTCAAAATCAAAAATCAAAATTCAAATATGAACCTATGGAAGAATCTCTCCAAAAATATTTGAACCCATTTTTCAACATACCTAAATTGTTGAAAATGGATTTTAAATTCAAAATTTTCTCTTTCCAATCAAATCTCAAAATCTCTTCCAAATCCATTTGAGCCCGATTTAACACTTTCAAGATGTTGAGTATGGGTTCAAATTTTAAAATTGAATTCAAAATCAACAAAGCAAGAAAATTTGATTTAAGTTTATTTTGACATAACAAGCTTCAAAGTTTGATTAATGATAGCAGATATGTGTTCACTTTTGATGGGCTGGACTGATCAAACCTCCCGCCTAATATGCCTCATCCACCTCAAGGTTTGAGGATAAGATGTGAGGGGACCTCCCTCACGATTTGAAAGCAGTGTCATCAGACATTGAGTTCCATTGAAGAGGAAGATTCCCGGTGAAAATGCAGTGCATGCCTCATGGTCTGCTGCACCCACTCTAGACCCTCCAAGGGAAGGCTCCTGATCCGTGGATTGTCTCCCCTTTTGAGGTCAGTTCTTCTACTCGCCTGACCCAAAGGAAACAAGAACCGATGATAAAGTGAGGCTACTTCATTAAATGGAGGCAGTTGCCCTGGTTAAACAAACCGCCCATCTCCTCTCCTGAGGATGAGAGGATGTCACCGCTTCACCTCACGTGGTTCAGCCAGAGAGGAGGTAGCTATGCCGCCTCCATCTATTTATGCCAGTAGGTGGAGCCTGATGATCGAGTCGGGGCTGCTTTTGATTTGAGATCATCCCCATAGTGTGGGATGCATATTGTGAGAGGCGGAGCAGTCACCATATCACCGAGAGGCGGAGGTTTAGATTTTCCGCACTTTCATTTTCCTGAGCACACGCAACCAATCAACCGACAAATACTCGGGGACTACATGGGAGAGTAGCTCCTATCCCGAGAGAGTCGGTGCCTCCACCACCATACCCCCCCATCTCCATCCATGTTCCACCAAAGGCCATGAAGGCATCTGGGAGAAGAGGACCCACGGATTGGTATGGCCAAAGGATCCCATTCCATCTACCACGGTGGAGGTGAGCTCCTCGACCTTAGAAGTGGTGAAGAAGGAATGGCGACCAAGTCAGTATCCCATCACCACCACCACCACCATCTATGGAGATGATGGTAGTTGTCAAGGAGAAGGTGAGTTGCCCCTATGATGATATCATCTCTAGGAGTGTCACCCACATACCAAGATGCCGAGCATATTTCTTCCGAGTATAGCCCTCACGTGGTTAACTCTCAGAGGGGAGGTCGGTGCCTCATACATGATAGTGATCCCACCACAAAAGTCATTTGTGCTCAGATGAATCGTTCTTAGATATATTAGCTATCTCATGGAGAAGAAAAGATCTTAGGATAGTCAATGATGAGGAAAAGATCACTTTGATCCCAATGAAGATGATTTATTGAGATTCAACAGAGGTATACCGGGATCTCCTCTGAGAGCGAGACTATGGAAGGTATTAAGGCCGAGCAGGAAGACATAATCTACTCGACCCAACACCTCCTTCAGCAGATAAAGTAGATGGATGAAAAAATGGATAGGATGGAGAACATGCTCGAAGATCTGCTAGCAGCTATCTTAGCACTTCAAAATCAAGCCCTGATAGTTCATCCTACTATAGGTGAGACCAATCAGCTAGAGTTGGTGCATGTCTTGGATCCAACCAAGACTTTACCTCTAGTAGAGCAAGGTGGTAGCAACGACATGTATAGGAAGGTAGTGGATAGTACCTCCATAAAGGAAAAAGATATCAAGAGCATGGTTGAGTAGGAGGTAAGAGAAGCATTGGCTCAAACTTGAGGAGGATCATCGCCCAAAGGTAGACCCTACCCAAAAGAAATTTATGCAATATCCACATCCATGGGCTCGTTCGCCTTTAAGATGGCGCTGGGAACGTGGGAACTCGACGCACATTTCGCATTTTGCAATGGTGGCAGATGCTTTACTCTTTTTTCTCTCAAGAGTTTTAATATATATTTGATTGGTACATGAACTTCCCAATAGTGAAGACTTTTCAGTTGAGTAACTCTTTATCAAGAGGTTTATTTGGAGCTCAAAAAGGTTGAGTGTAGTGATCTTTTGTCTCAACAAAACCGGTGAGTCCCTCGTTGATTACATTTTAGATGGCATAAAGTATGAAATATGAACCACTATCTAAATAGATATCAAGATGCTTAAGAATATCCATGGCCGCACTTCATGCTCAAAGGTTTCACCATCAAAACTTTTGAGAAATTAATCAACAAGCGCTAACTTGCAAGGAGAAGCCAAACAATTACCTTCTCTCTACCAATAAAGCCAAACCTACAGAAGGTATATGAAGAAACCGGTGGATAAAGTAGATTGGGGAAAGCTAGCCAGAGGTTTGAGACCTCGTGCTCCACAACCGTCACTTCCACCTCCTCTACCACCACCAAGGCACCCTACCACCCACAAGCCTCCATGCACTACCTCCCTCCTCCTCACATAATCGTAGAGTGGTACATACCCGCCCAAGTAGCTATGGTCCACTACTTTTGGATAAACTTAACAAGCCTTATTCATTTAAGAGGGAGGTAATTGAAGATCTTTAAGAATCTCTTAAAGAAGCTGATTTTAGCTACCCAAAGGAGAGGAAGTGGGCAAAATGATCCTAACTTTTGCCCCTACCACCATAAGCTAGGTCATGTTTTGGAAGATTGCTTCACATTTAAGGACTGGATTGAATATAGCTTTAAGATAGGTGCTATAGTCATCTCGAAGGAATACCTTGTGGAACAACCATCCAGTTCCATTAGGGTAATCCTTGGGGATACTTGCAATCCTTTCAAGACCAAATAAGGTTGAGATATCTCTTTATCCAAAACCTCTAAGAAAATTATCTCAAAAATTAATCAACTTTCCTTGCAGGTGTTTGAGCCAGCTCAAACCTCCAACATCAAAGAAGGTTTGCTGAGCCAACTGGAAAGGGGAGCTCAACAAGAAAGTGCGCCGGATAGTAGAGCAATCACACCGAAGCCCAGCCTCCATCCGTACTACATCGTGACTTCCTCTACTTCCTAGCTTTTCTTCTTCTAGACATCTTGTATCGATGGATGAGGGCATCAAATCCCTCACCCTTCTTACTTTACTTGATTTCTACTATATACCTCCTATCAAATCCAAGAAATTAAAGAATAAAGCTAGTTTGAATTATATCTGTCACTTCATGGGTTGTAAATCTATTCTAATGATAACTCTTCAAGTCTAAACAACAACTATAATAATTTGATCTTCCTCTTTCGATTTAGAGTTGATTTCCTTCTCTCTATGGGTTTGCCTCGAGATGGACTTGGAATCATCCATTTGAGGGTCCCATAGGAGAAGCTAGGTGAGCCCCACGTGCGATAAAATCTTCCATTACTTGCTAAGACAGATCATCAAGTCAACCAAATGTTCTACCTCCTAGGGCAACACCTCAAGTTAGAGGGAAACAAGTCATTGGTTCAGAGGATCGAGAAGCCCCTCTGCAAGATGCTCCACCTCTGGATATGCTTGTGGAGGATTAGCCCAATGTGGACTACAATGTTCTCTCTCACCTAAGAAAGTTACCATCTAAGCTAGGCATATACGATGCCCTTGTCTTATCCAAAGAGATGAGGGAATCATTAATCAAGGCTCTCCTTGATCCTAAGATATGCTTAGCTTAGCTAACCTCTATTGGTGAGGAGTTACATTATTCCAGAGAAGGCCAGGGGATCACTTTCAAGATGAAGACCTTCTTGGGGACATGGCACAACCGTCCCTACATTATAGTGACAGTGATTCAAAATTCTAGAGTTCTTGGATCTAGGTGCATCGAACATTATGAGTCTAAAGACCCTTGCCTATTGAGGATTGACATCTCCACTCGAGGAGATTAGATGATGTTGAGAGGATTCAATGAACACAAAGATTTAGGTTCCATAGTGTTACCTTTGGAGATAGAAAGAAGCCAAGTTTTATATCATTGATTTGATTTCATTCACCGCTGCTCATAGGCCTTGGATACATAGAATAAGATGATTCCATCCTCCCTCCATGCATCAAGTTCGTGGGAAGGATGGGATTGAGTACTGTGTCAAAGGAGATGAAAAGTCATTTTAGTTAGAGAGGTTGAGATATATGAGGATGCTACTATCTTCCTCAAAACACCTTTTCTTATGAACTTGGACAAAATTCAAATTCAAAAAAGAAAATGAAGAAAAAAAAAAGAAAAGAAAAAGAAAAGAAAATGAAAATCCAAGTGAACAAGAAAGGAAAATTGAAGAAGAAATAGAGCATATCACATTCCACCAGTTCATTCCATCATATGGACATGTGGAGGATGACTTGACCTCCACCAAGAGAAAAAAGAAATAGAGGCAGGTGGAAGACCCCTGCTGGCCATTACCAACAAGGGTTATGTTCCAGCCATAGAGTACTACTATTCACATAGACTAAGAATAAGTCTAATGTGATTAACATACCAACCCCTCTCGGGTTTCATTAGGTGACACTCAAGCCGATAGATGAAGATCGGGCCTCAAAAGCAAAGTATTCAATCAAATGTATGTAAACTATTACAGTTAGGAACCTTAGCTCTAACCTCACTTTCATCTCAAAAGTTGAAGGTTTAGTAGTTAAGGAAGCCCCTAGTCTTCCGATATGAAGTCAAAGAGATTCTTTTGGGATCATCATCCTCAAGTCCCAAGTTAATGTAGAACTTGAGGATGATTCATATAAGAATTAATGGAATTACCTTTTGATTGGTACTTTGTTATTAATCTTTAAAAAGAAGGGTTTGATTCCTTATTCATGGTCTAAGCATAAGGTAGTACTTCAAAAGCTATGGAACAACAGTGGGATGCACAATCAAGATCAACTAGATTCGATAGTGGTCCAATACGACATCGCTTAGTTGTCACCAACCATCCGAGTCGATAGGTTCTTTTCATACCAAACCAACTCTATGAGGATGTGTTTAGAAACCTCATGATCCGATGATCTCCAAATCAAAGATACACCATCATAATTTGAAGAGGAGATCCATTCAATAATTGACAAGCTTAAAGAAATCAACTCGGATATAAGAAAATCCACACATACATCGTGGATGAAGAATCATAATGATTATTGAAGAAGAAACCAATGACTTAGAAGCTTTGAGAGTTTAAGGACTACTTTCATGAGTTATGAAGAGATTATCTTGATGTACCCACAACCAATAATGATCCTAGCTAACCCTATCAAGCAAGCTCCTAGATGCATTAGAAATTGAACAAAGTCATTTCAAGTCAAAAAATGATCGTTTCATCGTGGAAGAAAAATACCCTACCGTAGTGTCATCCAAAGAAGAAGAATGGCCAAATTTGTATATGCATCGATTTCACTTAAACAAGGCATGTCCTAAGGATGAGTTTCTTCCTATACTAATTAATGGACATCACCTCATCTCATGCAATTTTCTCCTTTATGGATGGGTCATCTGGCTACAACCAAATCAAGATGGCCCCCGAGGATGAAAGAAGCACTGCTTTTTAAACCCCGATCGGAATCTAATTATAGGGTCATGCCTTTCAGCCTTAAAAATGTTGGCTCTACATACCAATGGGCCATAACTTGGATCTTCAATGAACTCATCCATCATCGTCGAGAGATGTTGATGATCTAGTAAAGAGAGAAAAGGAAGACCATCTCTTTGACTTGAGAGTAATTTTGAATTAAGATAATATAACCTCAAAATGAATCAAGTGTGCATTTGAGTAGCTTCAGGAAATTCCTTTTGTCACCATCGGAATAGAAATAGATCCAAAAGATCAAAGCTATCTTAGAAATGCCACCTCTAAGAGTTTAACTCAACTCGATCTTTCCAAGGATGGTTATCTAAGATGCTTTATTTCCAACCTATCGAGGAGATGCCATTCTAGCACTTATCAAAAGGATGCCAAGTTCAAGGGAGACATAAGTGCATGCCTTTGAAGATATCAAGCAAGATTTGGTGAAGCGCTCCTAGCCTATCCCGCACCACTCATCCTCTACACTGCGATGACTCTTTTGTTGGCCCAAGCCAACAATGAAGGGAAGGAGAGTTCTCTATTCCTCATCATCCGATTCTCAAGTAACTACCCACCTATTGAGAAGCATTGCCTAGCTTCGATCTTTGCCTCCCAAAAGCTACACTATATGCTTTCTCAGAAGGTGAACTTGATTTCTAGAACCAATCTACTAAATATCTCATGACATGGCCAATGCTATCTAGAAATTTGGCATGATGGTCCATGATCCTCTCGTAATTTAATATCACATTCATCCTCGTGATAAAAGGAAAGAAAGGAAATTTCTTAGAAGACACCCACTTCCTACTGATTCTCCGCTTAGTGATGATCTCCCTGATGAATAAATTATGAACTTAGGGGAGGCCCACAACCGCCAATAGGAGATGTATTTTGATGGTGCAACTTCTTTCATAAAGGGGAAGCACCACGATCTACTCTTCTAGAAAAGACAAGGGTAGGAATAGTTCTCTTAATTTCAGACCACGATGTGATGAGATTCTCATACTATCTTTCCAACCCCCCACAACAAAAGTTGAGTATGAGGCTGATTAGATCCGAGTTAGCTATCATTGTGTCAAGAGCATCAACATCTTTGGGGATCATCAATCAAATCGGTCCTACAAGGTTCTCAAACCCAAGCTTCATCTTTACCATGAGTATACCATGAAGCTATTGGCCCAAATCTCCGAAGTCACAATCTACGAGGTTCCCCCAAAAATAGAAAGATGCTTTGGCCAAACTTGCCAAAGAATTGGCATGTCCGAAGATGAGTCCATTCCAATAAGGGTCCAAAATAGACAAGTCCTATCCCTTATTGATGTTTGAACTCATCGAGAGACTTTCTTGAAGGAGATTGTTGCCTATAAGGACAAGGAGCTAGATTGGAGGCAACCGTTCATAGACTATTTGAACACTGGAAAACTACCTCAAGAAAAGTCACAAGCCCATCAGGTGAAACAAAGAGCTCTCTCATATGCTCTCATTGATGGCACTCTGTACCAATGGTCCTTCGATCAAATGTGGTTACATTATTTAGATAAACAACTTGAGCCCTGGCGTGTTTGCAGCAATCTGCCAAAGATGAAGATCAAAGATCAGAGACTAGATATCGGCCTTTGATGATTATAGCTACATGGATGTAGCTAGAGATGCCATTGTCGTACATGTGTGGTCCTACATCAACCACCCAACATTCTACACCTACATTGGCCTCATGGCCATTTGAGTGTTGTACCACATTGTGGGTTTGATCGATCCTCTTCTTCTAAGGGTCATCGGTTCATCTTAGCCGCACTACTTTTCCAAGTGGAGGCAATCCCACAGAGGTCACAAAGATGTGCTTATTGGAGAACCATATATATAGGTTTGGTGCTTATATATCTATAATGGTCATTCAAAAGCACCAAGATCAATAGCCACTAAAAGACACAATATAGATTGAGTACTCATCTACTACCTGAGCAAATGGAGAAGCATTCAACAAAACTCTCATCAAATACTAGAAGACTTAATGATAATAAGTGATAGTGGAATGAGGGTTGAAGCCAGGCCCATACACCACATACCAAACTCTAACTCAATCTACCCCATTTCTTTAGTGTATGGGTCCGAAGCCATTCTACCTTCAGAAGTTCAACTCCTGTCACTAAGGATAGCATTGAGTAGCAAGATCACTATAGAATAATGCAAAGTTGTGGTTAGAAGAGCTTGATGGTTTGGAGAGAGTCTATGGCATGCAATCTCGACACAAAGCTAAAATGATTCAAGCTCACAACAAGTTTGGTCCAGGTCTTTCCAAGTAGAGAACTTTAGCTAGCCAAAGAGAAACAAGTTTGAACCCACTTGGGAAGGCCCTCATGAGAAGGCTACCAAGGAGAATCTTATCGCCTATTGATTATAAAGGGGAACACCATGATTCAAATTAATGGGCTCTATTTGAAGAAATATTACCCATAAAACATGTTTGAAAATAATTCTCAATAAAGAACAAAAATCTGATTCCATTTCATCAAAATCTTCTCTTTCAAAGTTGTTTGTCTTGTGAACGCCATGGTATGTCTAGATAGGTGTAAGAGTCCCAGGCATCCTATCCCTCTTTCACAACACAAAAAACATCAAACACAATCTCCTGCTATTAGAATAAGTGTGAGAGAACCAAGAGGCATCCTATTTGATTAGCACAACTAAGTTAGGTGTGAGAGAACCGAAGCAGCATCCTTTCTTAATGGGAATCCTGGTTGCCATCCGTGACACCATTTCATAAAACCCCTAGTGTGTTTAAGGTAGGTGTAAGAGTCCCCCAGAGGCATCCTATTATTTTTAACACATGCACAATAACAAACATAAATCCTTCATCTCAAGCTATTTTGATGTGGGAGCAAGCCCCCTGTGGCACTCACTCATTAGCTGCTCTAGGTCGGGTCCATGCTAGCTAATATGTCTCTAGTGGTCACTTGTTGGAAGATGTGAGTCCTCATGCTTTCTTCCTAACTTGACCATTGCAAACCAATGAGCACCATTAGTAGATACTTCACCCAGCCCAAGAGCTACCTCATGTTGATTTTGTTAAGAAGATGTGAGTCCACATGCTTTCTTCTTGAACTATCCATCATGATCTAAGTCAGTATATTTGAGGTTTAGGATAAGTCCCCTAAAGACTCCTTTCCTCTTGACTACGTTCGAGTCAATATAAGTCCCCAGTGACACTCACTCAGTAGTTGCCCTAGGTCGGATGTCACTCGAGCCAAAAGATGATCATCCCAACAATCGAATGGAGGATGTGAGTCCAGCTTTCTTCCAGGTTGATTGTGCAAACCGATGCACCTTAGGTTGGTTGATGTTCATTATGATGTGACTCACGTGGATACACCACTCTTGGAGATATGAGTCCCCACGCTTTCTCTTGAGTTGGCCACCAAATACCTATTTGATATATGACTAGCCATGTCATCTTCTGGGTTTTGGATTAAGCCCTTAGCCCCTCCTGGCATTCTATTTGGATCACTTTTGTGACCATTTAGACACTACCCAAGTTACTCTTTGGATTGTCTTTCTAGTACCACCATGGTTGGAGAATTTGTTGAAGCACATATTCTCCTTGTTCAAGAATCAGAGATCTAGGCTAATATAAGCTCCTTCTCAGTATGATCCCTCATAAACTAACAGGGTCCATGATAAATAAACTAAACAAACAAAATAAATAAATATTTTCTTGTGGAATAGGAATTCAAGCCCCTAAATGGCCCCTTTTCCCAAGTAGGCATCCCATCTTTAGTGTAGTGTCAGCATAACTCCCTATAAGAATTGCCTGACTACCTGAGTTGAGATAAATCCTGGGTCGGTACTCACTCAGAACCCTTAGGTCGGGTTCAATCTATCTTCCACAAGGTTACCCTAGTCATTCCCACTTTGGAAGATGTAAGACTATGATGCATTCTTTCTAGCATTGTCTAACCATGGGCACCCTAGGTCGTGATTTATTGCCCAAAGCAATTGATCACCTGGTCTTTTATAGCAATATGTGAGTCCCAGCTTTCTTCCCTTAAATTGATCATTGCAAACCGGCACTCCTTTGGTGGATAGTTCTCCCATGAAGCTACTCATTTTGGTTTAGTAGATCTGAGATAGGTCTAGGATAATATAAGCTCCTTCTCAATGTGATCCATCGCAAACCAACGAATCCATCAAAACAAACTAAAAAATGAAATAAATCTTGACTATCTTTGAGTTGATTTAAGTCCCCCAATGACATTCACTCAATAATCAACCCTATGCCAAGTTCTATTGCCTTGCCATCCGATCACCCCAGTGGTTCATTTTCTGGAAGATATGAGTCCCCACACTTTCTTCCTAATTGATCAAACAAAGGCATCCTCTTGGTTAGTCCCATCTTGTGGTTGGTAGACTATTCTCTTTGGATTGGTAATGTTAGCTAGGCCTCCATGGCCCAATGTAGTCCATCGCATAATGGGATCCATTCAAAAATAAACTAAAAAAAATAAAATTAATCTTGACTATCTTTGAGATTTAAGTCCTCATTCACTCAATAACTCCCTAGGTCGTTTGATGTTGCCCAAAGCAACCGATCGCCCTAGTGGTTCTTTGTTTTGGAAGATGTGAGTCCTCACACTTTCTTCCTAACTTGACCATTGCATATTGAAAGACACCCCTTTGGTTGGTTAGTCCTACCTTGTGGTTGGTAGACTATTCCTTTGGATTGGTAAATTTGAGTTAGCCTAAGGCCACTATGGCCCCTACTCAATCCATCTCAAACCGATGGGACCCATCAAAATAAACTAAAAAAATGAAATTAATCTTGACTACCTTTGAGCTAATTTAAGTCCCCCAAAGGTATTCACTCAATAGTCAGCCTTAGGTTGGGTTCGATCTGTTGCCTTGCCAATGGATCAGCCAAGCAATTGGTCCCTACTTTGGAGGATGTAAGTCTACTATGCTTTCTTCCTAGTACAGTTGCTGCACACCGAAAGGCATTCCCTTTAGTTGGCTAGTCCTACTATGTGTTAGACTACCCTTTGATTTGTAAATGAAGGGTCTAGGCCTCCATGGCTCCTACTCAGTGTGATCCATTGCAAACCAATAGGGTCCATCTCAAAATCCAAAATTTAAAAATCTGAAAAAAAATTCAACCCTCCTCCCTCGTGGAGTCAAACAAATTCAACAAAAAAATCCAATCAACCTCCCTTAGTGGAGTCAATAAAATCAAAACAACTAAACAAATTAAATAAATAAAATCAATTTCTCTCCCCAGTGAGACTCAAATTAAACCTATCATCCCCAAATGGATGATTTCAACCTATTTCCCTAGTGGAAGGTTCACATATTCTATCCCTAGTGGATTCCTCCTTCCCTCTCTTATGTTGTTGGCATAAGTAGAGTCACATTGCACTAAGCTCTGGATTCCTTCTACACATTAGGTTAGGAGTAGATCATCTCTGTTAGTGCTTGTGATTGTTCAAAGTTGTTGATTATTTCGATCAACAATAATATGTGCGGTGTTCCTTGTCAGTCACACACACCTTTTGGGCACCCTATGTTGACCTCATTTTTGGAATGAGCTCTCAACCCCTCTATCTTAGACATAGGACTTCTCTTAGACTTTAAGAGTTTCTTAGTCTTAAGACACATCTAGTAATTAGGTGGACACTCAACCTAACCCTAGAGACTTAGAAGAGTTAGCCATAGGAATAGGTTATGCCATAGGGGTGTTAGGAAAATTTGTCTATCTTATAGCTTGAACCAAATTCCTTACTTCCTTCTTCTAAGTCAAAATTGCAAACTCAAATCAATTCAACTTGATTGATTGTCTCCAAACTCATATCAACTCCAATTCTAACTCAAACCATGAACCGATTCAATGGATTTTCTCAAATCATGAATCAATTCCAAATAATTTAAACTTATGATTGAAGCCTATGATTGGATTCCAAACACCAACATATTTCCTAAGTCCTTTGATTTCCTCTCATGGACTTAGCTCAAATAAAATTTAAAACCATTTTAATTCAAGAAATTTTCTCACAACCCATTTATATTCTCATTTATATTCACATGTATAAATGAAATATAAATTCAAATCAATCAAACTAAATTCAAAACTCAAATCCAAATTCCAAAAAATCTTTCCTAAGTCCTTTGATTCCCTCTCATGGACTTAGCTCAAATCAAATCTAAAACCATTCAAATTCAAGAAATATTCTCATAACCTAATTATATTCTCATTTATATTCACATGTATAAATGAAATATAAATTCAAATCAATCAAACTAAATCCAAAATTCAAATCCAAATAAAAAATATTTCTTAAGTCCTTTGATTCCCTCTCATGGACTTAGCCTAAATCAAATCTAAATCAATTAAAATTCAAGGAATTTTCTCATAACCCATTTATATCCTCATTTATATTCACATATATAAATGAAATATAAAATCAAATCAATCAAACTAAATCCAAAATTCAAATCCAAATCAAAAATTTATCCTAAGTAACTTTGATTCTATCTTACGGACTTAGCTCAAATTAGATCTAAAACCATTCAAATTCAAGAAATTTTCTCACAACCCATTTTTATTCTTATTTATATTCACATGTATAAATGAAATATAAATTCAAATCAATCAAACTAAATCTAAAATTCAAATCCAAATCAAAAATATTTCTAAGTCCTTTGGTTCCCTCTCATGGACTTAGCCAAAATAAAATCTAAATCAATTCAAATTTAAAGAATTTTCTCATAACCCATTTATATTCTCATTTATATTCACATATATAAATAAAATATAAATTCAAATCAATCAAACTAAATCCATAATTCAAAGCCAAATAAAAAATCTTTCCTAAGTCACTTTGATTCTATCTTATGGACTTAGACTCTAAATCATCTCAAATTCAAGGAATTTTCTCATAAAACATTTATATTCTCATTACTATTGACAAATATAAATGAAATATCCAAAAATAAATTCAAAACTCAAATCCAAATTCAATCAAAAATCCAACCTAAGCCTTCAAGTCAAAATCTTGAACTTAGCCAAATTAATTTTAATTCAAGCCAAACCCTTGATTTTTCTTCATTATTTAATCAATCCTACAATCATAAATCCAAATATAAGTATAAACTTTAAACATCAATCCAAAAAATAAATTCAAAAATCAAATCCAAATCCAATTCAAATCCGACCTAAGCCTTTAAGTCAAAATCTTGAACTTAGCCAAATCAATTTCAAATCAAGACAAACCCTTGATTTTTCTTAATGATTCAATCAATCCCATAATAATGAATCCAAATATAAACATAAAATTCAATCACCAAACCAAAATTAAATTAAAAAATAAACTCAAGTCAAACTCATGTTCACCCTTTGGATTTGAAATTGTCAAATGAATCAAAACCTATTTGACTTCAAACCACTTGCAAATGGATTTATATTTCAACCATAATCCCATATGTGAGTTCAAACAAACTCAAATCAAGCTTTGACCAAGCCAATTGACCTACTTAGACTCATTTGACTCAAAGTGACCTAAAGTACCCCTTATGAACCAAATTCTAATCCTAACCAAATTAGATTGAACTAAGCCCAACTAAGCCTCACATTATGAGAAACAATCATCATAAGATGATCAATCATTCAAATAGGGTCAAACCAAGGCAAACCTAAGGGTTGACCAAGTCAACACTTAGCCAAAATGAAACTTAAACTAGCCAAAATTCACCATAGGCCAAATTGATTGAAACCATTGATCAAAACTCATTCATGATCAATGTTTGAACTTGACCAAGTTATCATTTGAGCCTAACCTAGCCCAATTGGCCACTTTACCCAAGTTGACCCCAACTTGACCTAAAAAGTCAAAATATGTCAAGACTTGATATAAGCCAAATTGATTGAAACTAATAGGTCAAGTTCATTTCAAATCACTTGTTGAACTTGGCCAAAGCTCCAATTGGCCAACTAAACCTTACCTAGCCCAATCAACCTTGAACTTAATTTGAATTAAAAGGTCAAATTGATCCAAATCCAAATATAAACCAAATTGATTGGAAACAAAGATACTAATCCATTTCAAATGATCAACCAAATGTAAACCAACCCATGACCAAACCCAAATAGGTCAAATAGGTCAAATTGGTGAACTTGACTCATTTGACCTAAATGAACTCAATTGAATCAAAACAAATAGAATCCAAATTGAATCAAACCAAAACCACCAAAATATTTCAAATGGGCATATGAACTTGACCCAACCCTTGGTTTAACCTAATTTGACCAATTGGTCAACTTGACCCAAGTTGACCCATTTTGACCTAAATGGGTCATGAGCCAAATAATGTCAAACTAACTCCAAATTAAATGAAACTTGGCCTAATCCTTTTTTCAATCATACCAAATATATTCAAATTGAAATTCAATACCAAATGACCCTTTTACCGCTAGGCCATAGGGTAACCTAAAATTAAAACCTTAGAATATGGTCAATTCTTTTCATGGATACTTAGCATCCTCTTAGTGGACCAAATGGTCACTAATAGATGGTGCACATGACCCAATGGGTTCGAGTCAGCCCAACCCAACCTAAGGCTAAAATTGACCACCCCCTATGGACATGAGCACATGGGATCCCTCCTCCACTCAATTAGAGCACAAGGAGCTTCACTACTCCACTCCACACTCAAAATTGAACCATTTGCAAGTCCTAACAACCAAACAAGCCCATTGAATGAGGTCAATTGGATCAAAATGGCATGTAAGCTTGCATCCGATTCGCCTAGGGGTAGATATACTCCCCTAATTCCACTTGAATTCACATGACACACACTCGATTGACTGATAGAGCTCCCTCAAGCTTCCCAAGCACCCTCAAGCAATCCCTAAGCATTTGGAATTCTCCATTTTTGGTTTCTCTTAAACCAAAAATAGGGGTGCTCAAGTGAAATTCCATCTCATCCAATACACAAAATCAAGCTAATTCCTCTTGCAAGTTTCTTCAGAGGACTCAATCGAACTCACTCCAAGCTTCATCCAAGTTCTCAAGGCAAAGGAGAGGGGACTTTAGTCAAGGCCGAGCCCAATTGAAGGAGAGCTTGGTCCATAGGAAGATCCACTCAAACAAATCACCTCAAATCTTCAACAAGGGCTTCGTCTCCACCAGACGAAACTACCTCAACAAATTCAAGCACCAGTGATAGCCTTCGGTGAGGTATGCTCTCAACCCGTGCTTAAACTAGCCATGTCATGGTCCTTTGTAAAAGAAATTCTCACCTTATCAGAATTTGATCGTTAGATCTTATGCCTTTACTCTTAAATGTGGGTTGAATTTGAATTCAATCCGAGCTCAATCGAGCTCAGATCATGCCATGGAAGGTGGATGACTCCCCTTTCCCATAGAAGAACTCAGGAATGGGTCATGGGTCATCCATCCGCACATTTTGGATGGGCGACCATGATCAAGATGCATAGGATCCTTTGAATTCCCCTTAAGAAGCTTGATCTTCAAAGATCTTAGATGGGATGGATGGGAGAAAAATCAATGATGTAACTATGATGTGACAACTTAAGTGGATGTGTTATTTTCTCTTTTCCCTCTCTTTACAACTTAGTACTTAATTGTAGGTCCATTCAAACCTAAATAAATCATCAAATAAAAATCAACCAAATCAATTAAACAACTTAAATGAAACAACCCTCTAAGTTGAACTTTTCACACTTAGGAAATTTAAACCTTAAAGCCTAGGTAAGCATACCACACAAACCTTTTGAAGCACACACATAAGACTAAGTCATCATTTCTAGCTTTAAGTTAGGGCGGTGCATGGTTTGATGCTTTTTTTTGTTTTGTGATGTAATATTTTAGTTTGGATATTAGGGTGCATGTATGAATGGTAGGTATCTTAGTTATCTTCTGGATTGTGCTTAAGTGTAATAAAATAAATTATTTTTTATTATGCAAGTTCTTATACCCCTAAGCATAATTTAAAATATACAAAGTAGACTTGGTTACCCATGTGTGGGATGCTAAGTCCAATTTAAATATATACATGTTTGGGATTGTATGGTTTGTTTTGCTAATCTCTATTTTGCAGATTTTAGTTAGATTTTCTTTTTCCATTTTCATGTAATTTTGCAATTAGAATTTTGGAATAATTGTTATGGGGGATTAGGATGAATATTGGTCATAAGATCTCATCTTATGTACCATGTGAAGTCTTTGGAGCATTCACATTCCAACCATCCAAAAGAAGGAACCAAAGAAGAAAGAAGAAAGAAGAAAGAATAAAGAAGAAATAAAGAATGAAGACCCTCATAACATGAATTTCATTGCTTAATTATAATTAATTAATTTGTAATCCAGGTTGTATAAGGGTAGAGCTTGGCTACCCAATTTGTTTTTTTTAGGTTTGTGCGGTGGAGCCCGACCACAAATAGCCTTTTATTCTTTTGCACTAGTTTTATAAATTTATTGATGTTTGTTTAACTTGCGCATTAAGATGACATCTTTTCCTAGTTTCTTCCTTGCTTTGATATATGACCTGGCTGACAATTAGGATCTTAGAGAAAAATAAATCTTCTACCAAATTAATCAACTCAAAATTGAAAATAAATAACTATAACCTCACCTAAAGCTTAGGCTATAAATCAAGATAAAAGAATTAGCAACCCCTTAATTAGATCTTGTCTTACTTTTATAACATCATGCACAAAAAGCATATTATTTCACTCTTGATTGGAGGGCTTCTACTTTTGCCATAGAATTTGCCTTGACTTGTGAGAGCCATGGTGAAAACACACCTCATTATCTTGCTAATTTTGGCCCATAATCTAATTTCTCTTGCATTAGGCATATGAATCCTAAAGCCTATGTCAAATTGATTATCCAAAATGAAAATCAAACATATGAAAAATTTGCATTAGATTTAAGTCATGAACTCATGCCCTACATGATCTAGTTTCTTAGAGAGTGTGTTTAAGGATTTAATCTCTTTCTAAATAAACAACAACCTAACTATCTTGCAACAGAAGCATATGACTTGCCTACACATATTTAAAATCATATGAGGAGTTAGTTGGCAGCCACCCCCAGGCAGTTGTAAGTCTAACAGTCCTTTGGTTTATCCTCTCTTATGGAGGTAAACCAAATACCAATTTTCACCTTAGATTTAAGTCGTGCTTTTTGGCCCTCGTTAAAGCTCCCTAGATTTAGGTTTAGAGATTGCTACTTCCCTTTACGAGCTATGAGCATAAATCTTTACCTCTTAGGCATTTATGTGATATTGTATCATGGAATTATAAGTCTAACATTCTAATAAAAATTCAACTCAAACAAATTAATTCAATTTCAAAATGTAAAGCCCAAACTAGGTAGTTTGGGATGCTTAGGCTTCCTAGTATCTTAAGCATCCCCTACTTATTTTCATTTGGCTTCGATAAGAACTCCCTCCTCTTGATCGATCTCATTTGACTTTCTAAAAATAAACCAATCATTTGATAGTCTACCTTTCAAAATCTTAGGAGACAATGATCATTTATCTTAATTGAGAGTATTCCTAAGGAATACTATTTCTTAGGATGTAATTAATTATAGGGGCTTGCCCCTGCAGGGAACTTAACGAACCTGATTTAAAATAAATTCTGCTTTACTTTTCCATGTAAAGTATGAGAAGAATCTTTGGTACATTCCAAAGATCCATAGTACATAGGAGTCCTAATTGAGGTGATTAGGTCAATTATAGGGTGGTGACTTCAATCTTTTGAGATAGTACACCTCTTCTCAATGTTGTACCCGATCACCCTAATAAGAACATATGCGAATCTGTGTGGCATCCCAACAAGGTGTATTATGTATATTTCTATTTTCATTTATCCGTCTTCTCCTAAAGGGGGATAGATGAAGGCAGAAATATATATATATATATATTGACCACATGCTCTTAAAGGTTAAGCCCATTTCTATCTGAGTAAAGATGGAAGCCATCTCTTAACAAGAGTGAAATAACATGGTTATACATGATATTATACATACAACATCCAACTAAGAGGATGCTAAATATTTTATTATCTTGATTTAATGTCTTGGCTTTTACATGAGATAATAAGTTATTTTAGAGATTTAGTTATGTGTTGTTAGTTTGGGTAGAAAAATTAATTTTAATCTTAGGAGCCTAATCGCATTCATGCCATACAACAATCACTAAATCATAAATAAACTATGAAGAGGTATGCTTTTTCTAATGCACAAGCTTAACAAAATCTCAAACAATTTTATAGAACTATCGCAAAAGAATTAGTGGTCGATGCACCTACTACTGCCGTACAACCCGAAAAGAAATGTGGGTAGCCGAGATCTACCCTTATACATCCCAGCATAATGAAATAATAATTACAATTATAAATGATGAATGTTATGGGGTCTTCATTCTTCATTCTTCATTCTTTCTTCTTTCTTCTTTCATTTCTTTATTTTATTTGCTCCATTTCTTTCTTCCTTCTATTTTTATTTGGGTGTACTTGCTCCAAAGGCATCACATGATATATAAGACGTGGTCTTATAACCAATGCTCATCCTAATCTCCCATAACACTTATCATAATCCTAATATAAAATTACATTAAAAAGAAGGAAAATAAATCTATCTACACATGCTAAACAAATGTTAGTTAAACACACTATACAACCCAAGTAGTTATATGAATAATTTAGACTTCGCACCCCACACATGGGTAACCAAGCCCACCTATCCTAACTTGAGTTATATTTAGGGGCTAATCAACCTGCACAGCAAAAGCATTTATATTTTTATTATGATGGCCCCTTAAGCACAACCTCTTACAAAAAATATGATTAGGCTAATCATGGCCTAACATCCAATCTATGAGGCATATACCCTAACATCCAGTCTAAAATAATACATCACAAAATAAGCATACATCAAATATACTTCAACATAGAAGAAATGGTGACTTAGTCTAATGTGTGCTAAAGCTTATGTGGTATGTCCTAACTATGCTTTAGAGTTATAATTTGTGTAAGTGATTTAATTTATAAAGGGTTAATTTATCTTTAAGTGATTTAATTAATTTGGAGATTTAATTTAGTGACTTCTTTTATTTCATATAGCCTACACAAAATAACAAAGTGTTATAAAGAGAAGAAGTAAAATAGACCCCTCTTTCATCCCTACCTTAAGTCTCTTCTAAAGCAAATCAATTAATCAATTTATTTTAATGAATGGCTTGTTACATGTTTTGATCAACCCTAAGTTTAGGTTCACTCTAAATGACCTTATTCAATCAAAAAGGCATCTTAAGATTAATTATGTGGTGAAAATATTTGACATTTATCTCTGCCTTCATCTATCCCCCTTCCCTTTCAGAAAAGAAGGACAAATGAAAACAAATATATATATATATATATATATATATATATATATATATATATATATATATATATATATATATATATATCATCTTGTTGAGACACCACAAAGATTCACAGATGTTCTTATTAGGGTGATCGGGTATGATATTGAGGAGAGGTGTACTATCTCGAAAGATAGAAGTCACCATCGTATAATGAACCTAATCACCTCAATAAGGACTCCTAAGGACTATGGGTCTTCAGAATATACCAGAGATTCTTCCCCTACTTTACATGGAAAAGTGAAGCAGGTTTATTTTAAACTAGGTTCATTAAGCTCCCTATAGGGATAAGCCCCCATAGTTAATTACATCCTAAGGAACATGATTTTTTTTAGGAATACTCTTGATTAAGGTAAATGATTGTTGTCTCAAAGATTTTGAAAAGGTAAGACTATCAATCGATTGGTTTATTTTTAGAAAGTCAAGTGGGATTGATCAAAGGGAGAGAGTTCTTATCGAAGCCAAATGAAAATAAGTAGGGGATGCTTAAGATACTAGGAAGCCTAGTAAGCACCCCAAACTATCGTATGGTTGGACTTTATATATATATATATATATATATATATATATGAAATTAAAATAATTTGTTTGAGTTAGATTTTTATTAAAATGCTAGGACTTATAATTCCATATACAAGATCATGAAAATGCCTAAGAGGTGAGGATTTATGCTCATAGCCCGTAAAGGGAAGTAGAAACCTATGAACCTAAATCTAGGGAGCTTTGGCGAGGGCCAAAAGCATGATCTAAATATAAGGCAAAAATGGGTATTTGGTTTACCTCCACAAGAGAGGATAAACCACCTGACTATTAGACTTAAAATCACCTAGGGGTGGCTACCAACTAACTCCTCCTATGATTTTAAATACATGTAGGCAAGTCAAATGCTTTTGCAAGATAACTAAGCTGTTGTTTATTTAGAAAAGAGACTAAGTCCTTAAACACACTCCCAAAGAGACTTAATCATGGAGGGCATGCTTTAATGACTTAAATCAAATGCAAATTTTTTTTATATTTTATTTTTATTTTGGACAATCAATTTGACATAGGCTTTAGGATTCATATGCCTAATGCATGAGAAAATTAAATTATGGGCTAAAATTAGCTAGATAAGGAGGTGTTTTCCACCATGGCTCTCACAGGTCAAGCCAAGTTCTCTAGCAAAGGTGGAAGCCCTCCAATCAAGAGTAAAATAAATGCTTTTTATGCATGATGTTATAAAATTAAGAGACAACATCCAGCTAAGGGGTTGCTAATTCTTTTATCTTGATTTATAGCTTAAGCTTTATGTAAGGTTATGAGTTATTTATTTTTAGATTTGAGTTGATTAATTTTGTAGAAGATTTATTTTTCTTAAGAGCCTAATCTTCATGCATGCCATACATCAATGCAACAAACCTGAAAAGATGCCATTTTAATGCATAAGTTAAATAAACATCAATCAATTTACAAAACTAGTGCAAAAGAATAAAAGACTTTTATGGTCGGGCTCCACCGCACAAACTCAAAAATAAATTGGGTAGCCAAGCTCTATCTTATACAACCCATATTACAAATGAATTAATTACAATTAAGCAAGAAATTCATGTTATGGGGGGTCTTCATTCTTCTTTTCTTGTTTTCTTCTTTCTTCTTTTTTCTTATTTTGGTTCCTTCTTTTGGATGGTTGTAATGTGGTTGCTCCAAAGGCTTCACATGGTATATAAGATATAATCTTATAACCAATGCTCATCCTAATCCCCCCATAACAATCATTCAAAAATTCTAATTGTAAAAGTACATGAAAAGGGAAAAGTAAATCTAACTAAAACCTATAAAATAGAGATTAACGAAACAAATCACACATTCCCAAGCATGTATGCATATATATATATATATATACATATATATATATATATATATATATATATATATATATGGGTAAAAGTCCACACTGCCTATTTTGGATTATGTTTAGGGGTATAAGCAACCTGCACAGTAAAAGTAGTTATATTTTTATTATAGTGCCCCTGCAGAAGATAATAATTATACTAAATCATCCTACCATTCAGTCTACGCACATACACTACCATCTAAATTAAAATATTACATCATAAAACTAAAGCAAAGCATCAAACCATGCACTGCCCTAACCTAAAGCTAGAAATGACGACTTAGTCTAATGTGTATGCTTTAAAAGGTTTGTGGTATGCTTAGCTAGGCTTTAAGGTTTAAATTTCCTAAGTATGAAATGTTCAACTTAGAGGGTGGTTTCATTTAAGTTGTTTGATTTATTTAGTTGATTTTTATTTGATTATTTGTTTAAGTTTGAATGAACTTACAATTAATTACTAAGTTGTGAAGAGGGGAAAAGAGAAGAGACCTTCTCTTTCCTCCCTACCTTAAGTAATTTCTAAGGTAGATTCATGTTTGAATTTTGTTTAATGAATGTTTTATTATGTGTTTTAATTAATCATAAGTTTAGATTTTCTCTAAATAAACCTATCCAAAAAGAAAGGCATTTTAAGATTAAGTAAAGTGAATTAATATCACAAAACACGCAATACTTTATTTCTTTCCCAACATGTATAACATGCATATGGATGAATCCTGAGCATATCTATACATACAAATGAGAATGTTTAGCACACTTTCATAATGAATGCTAAGTGATATTACTTAAGAAAATTTGGATACTTCATGGTGCATGATTTTCATTAAGTAAAAAAATAGGGATTCTTTTATCCATTTTTCACATGCACATTTATTTGTATGAAAGGCATAATTGAGGATGACGCCATTGTTAGCACCAGGGGTGTAAGGTATAAGACCTACTTAGGGCTACTTAAAGTCTCGCAACCATTGGGTTGTCCAGACTAATATACACTTTCCTTAAATACATATGCATGTACAAAAGAAATGAATGGAAAAAGAAAGATGCAAAAGTTTGTATTGTTTGTTTGATTTGTTTATGCAATTTATATGTGTAAGTATGGATGTCCCTCTTAAGTAATAACATAGAAGTGAATAGGAATGGATTTAAGCAAGTGTTATATTCTTTTCAAATGAACTGTACACTTTACCAAATCCTATTCAAAACTTATGCTAAAAGAAATGAGAGGGAAAGCCACACCATGCACATCTTTATATTTATATTCACATGCAAGTATCATACCTTTGAGTTTTTATAATTGATTTATAAGTTTTGAAAATAATTTTAGATTTAATATTGATAATAGTCATTCATATTCTTACTTTAGCCAAAACATGCAATTTGACATAAAGGAAATATTTCATTTTTAATTTGATTTTTAAAAGTATAAATGCATAATTTTCATATGGGATACACATTTAGCATGCTGAAAGAAATAAAGTGATGAAATTCATTCATTAAATTCACAATCCTATATTCTAAAGTAAATCAAATTTACTTTAAGATTATTTAAATTCAATTTGAGAAATGTGAGATGAGTTTGCTGGTCCTAACCCATTCCCCATGTGTGAGTTATTTAAGTTCAATTTTAGGTAATTAGATCAATTTTGCTTTGGTTAGGTTAAGGTTATTACATTAAGTGTATTAAATACCCATTTTTAATCAAATAATTATGAATAATAATATGATCACACAAAGAATTTAAATTTAAATGCATCAGGAAAGAAAGGTACCTAATGCAATTGGCTCACAATTAGTGATTAATTAAGTTAAAGGGTTTAATTTAAGTACTTTCATAACCCTTCCCACACATGTGGGTTGGATTTTATTTTCTTAAGCTACTTAGGTTTTTGAACACCTAAGCACCTACCCAAAATGAATTGATTAAGTTCTAGAATGTTTTGATTTTAAAATTTTGATTAATTAAGCCATTTTTTGCACCTTAATTAGATTTTAATACAAATTAAATAAACTTAAGGGAAAAATATATGAGAAAGAACTCCTAATCTCATTCCTAAGTCCACTCACTGTCCTAAGATAATTAGCAAAATTAATTAGTGAATTTATCATTATTTAAAAGGTTAATTAATCATTTAATAAATTAAGAGAGTAATTAGGAATGAACCAAGAAATTACCTTAATTAAGCCATTAATAAATTCCAAGAAAATTATGGGAGGCAGAGGTCATCCCATTAATCAACTCTAAAAAGTTTGGAATTAATCAGTGGAATGATTAGGGAGTAATTAATGTAATTACATTCTTAATAAAACCCTAATTTAGAAAACATCATTGCTCAAAATCAAGTGAAATTAATTTTAGATATTTCTAGTTTAATTACCTTTCTAATGCTTTTTATTTTGTAATTTTCTAATTTTTCTACAATTAGTTATGAATATTTGAAGATTCAATGATTATTCCATAATTAATCCCTTAATTATATGGCTAATCCCATCGGCGCCACATGGAGGGTGACATGGCACACGCTTTCCATGTGGCATGACGGGAAAGGCCACTTATGTCACATCATAGTGCAGCATCAGCGGTGGTGCTATGCACTTTCTCTCCATCCGTCTAAGATTGGATGACTGAGATCAAGCCCATGATATTAAAGAATTAAATCAGATATCTTACACATCTAGATCATGGCCATCCATCCAAAATGCATGGATGGACAACCCATGATCCGTCTCTGAGTTCTTCTGCGAGAAAGGGGAGCCGCCCACCTTCCATGGAATGATCCAAGCTCGATTGAGCTTGGATTGAACTCAAATTCAACTCACACCATCATCATGCAAGGGAGATTACATCTAACGGTCAAATTCTCATGAGGTGAGAATATCTTTCACAAAGGACCATACCATGGCTAGTTTAAGCTTGAGTTGAGGGCATACCTCATCGAAGGCTATCACTAGTGCTCGAATCTGATGAGGTAGCTTCGTCTAGTAGAGACGAAGCCCTGTTGAAGATTTGAGGTGATTTGGTTGAGTGGATCTTTCTATATACCAAGATCTCCCTCAATTGGGCTCGACCTTGATCAAAGTCCCCTCCCCCTTGCTTTGAGAACTTGGATGAAGCTTGGAGTGAGTTTGATTGAGTCCTCTGAAGAAGCTTGCAAGAGGAATTGGCTTAGTTTTGTGTATTGGATGAGATGAAATTTCACTTGAGCTCCCCTATTTTTGATTTGAAGAAATCCAAAAATGGGGAAATGGAAAATGCTTAGGAAACTTTTAGGGAGCTTGGAATCATTTCCTGAGTTCCTATGCTTCATTCGAATAAGAGATAATTGAATTCAAGTGAAATTAGGGGAGTATATCTTCCCCTCGGTGAATGGATGGCCGCAATCTTACATACCATTTTGATCCAATACACCCCCATTCAATTGATTTGTTAGGTTGTTAGGAGTGGTGAGTGTGGAGTGGAGTGGTGAAGGTCCCATGTGCTCTAATTGAGTGGAAGAGGGATCCCGTGTGCTCATGTCCATGAAAAGGAATTGACCAAATCCTAAGTGGTTTTGATTTTAGGTTATCCTATGGCCTAGTGGTAAAATGATCATTTGGCTTGGTTTTTATTTTGAATATGTTTGGTATGATTGAAAAATGGGTTAGGCCAAGTTTCAATGAATTTGGAGTTGGCTTGATGTGATTTGGCTCATGTTGACCTATTTAGGTCAAAATGGGTCAATTTGGGTCAAGTTTACCAATTGGTCAAATTAGGTCAAACCAAGGGTTGGGTCAAGTTCATATAATCATTTGAAATATTTTGGTGGCTTTGGTTTGATTCAATTTGGTTTATATTTGGTTTTGGTTCAAATGAGTTCATTTAGGTCAAATGGGTCAAGTTGACCAATTTGACCTAATTGACCTATTTGAGTTAGGTCATGAGTTGGTTTATGTTTGGTTGATCATTTGAAATGGATTGGTATCTTTGTTCCCATTCAATTTGGTTTATATTTGGATTTGGCTCAATTTGACCTTTTAGGTCAAGTTGGGTTCAAGGTCAATTGGGCTAGGTTGGGTCTAGTTGGCCAATTGGGACTTTGGTCAAGTTCAACAATCATTTTAGAATGAATTTAATCCGAGTTTCAATCAATTTGGCTTAGATCAAGTTTTGACAAATGTTGACTTTTTAGATCAAGTTGGGTCAACTTGGGTCAAGTGGCTAATTGGGTTAGGTTATGCTCAAATGAAGACTTGGTCAAGTTCAAACATTGGTCATGAATGAGTTTTGATCAATGGTTTTAATCAATTTGGCCTATGGTGGATTTTGGCTAGTTTAGATTTCATTTTAGCTAAGGGTTGACTTAGTCAACCCATAAGTTTGACTTGGTTTGACCAATTTGAGTGATTGATCATTTTATGATGATTGTTACTCACAATGTGAGGCTTAGTTGTGCTTAGTTCAATCAAATTTAGGTAGGATTAGAATTTGGCTCATAAAGGATACTTTAGGTCACTTTGGGTCAAGTGAGCTTAAGTAGATCAAATGGCCTGGTCAAAGCTTGATTTCAGTTTGATTGAACTCACATATGGAATTATGATAGAAATATAAATCCATTTGCAAATGATTTAAAGTCAAATGAGTTTTAATTCATTTGACAATTTCAAGTTCAAAGGGTGAACATGAGTTTGACTTGGGTTTGATTTTTTTAAATTTAGTTTTTGTTTGATTATTGAAGTTTATGTTTATATTTGGATTCATGATTGCAGGATTGATTGAATCAATAAGAAAAATCAATGGTTTGAAATTGATTTGGCTAAGTTCAAGATTTTGAGTTGAAGGCTTAGGTTGGCTTTTTGATTGAATTTGGATTTGATTTTTGAATTTATTTTTGGATATTTGAATTTATATTTCATTTATATTTGTGAATATAAATGAGAATATGAATGGGTTATGAGAAAATTTCTTGAATTTGAATTGATTTAGATTTAATTTTGGCTAAGTCCATAAGATAGAATCAAAATGACTTGGGAAATATTTTTTATTTTGTTTTGAATTTTGAATTTAGTTTGATTGATTTGAATTTATATTTCATTTATATATGTGAATATAAATGAGAATATAAATGGGTTGTTAGAAAGTTCTTTGAATTTGAATTGATTTAGATTTGATTTAGGCTAAATCCATGAGAGGGAATCAAAGAACTTAGAAAATATTTTCGATTTTGTTTTGAATTTTGGATTTAGTTTGACTGATTTGAATTTATATTTCATTTATATATGTGAATATAAATGAGAATATAAATGGGTTATGAGAAAATTCCTTGAATTTGAATTGATTTGGATTTGATTTAGGCTAAGTCCATAAGAGGGAACCAAAGGACTTAAGAAATATTTTTTTATTTGGTTTTGAATTTTAAATTTGGTTTGATTAATTTGAATTTATATTTCATTTATACATGTGAATATAAATGAGAATATAAATGGGTTATAAGAAAATTCCTTGAATTTAAATTTATTTATATTTGATTTAGGCTAAGTCCATGAAAGGGAATCAAAGGACTTAGAAAATATTTTTTATTTGGATTTAAATTTTGGGCTTCAATCATAAGTTTCAAATATTTGGAATTGATTCATGATTTGAGAAAATCTATTGAATTGGTTCAAGGTTTAGGTTAGAGTTAGAGTTGATATGAGTTTGGAGAAAATCAATCAAGTTGGAACTGATTTGAGTTTGACTTGAAGGGTGGAAGTGAGGAAATTGGGATAAGCTATAGGGTAGGAAAATTCTCCTAACACTCTAAAGGCATAACCTATTCCTATGGCTAACTCTTCTAAGCCTCTAGGGTTAGGTTGAGTGTTCACCTAATCACTATATGTGTCTTAAGACTAAGGAACTCTTAAAGTCTAAGAGAAGTCCTATGTCTAAGATGGAGGGGTTGAGAGCTCCTCCTAAAAATGAGGTCAACAAATTAGAATGAATTACTATCATATAACACATATTCATTCATTTCTTTCCATCATGTATATCATGTATATGAATAAATCCTAAGCATATCTACACATGCAATTTAGATTTCTAGCATACTTGAATGATAAATGCAAGAAAGTGTATTTAGAATTTAAATATTCATTTGATTGAATTATGAATGTATGCCTTTTTAATAGAAAAGATGGATTTTTCATCCCTTAGCTAGATATATATTCACATGTATAAATGTTTTAAGGAGTAGGTTGCCATTATTTTCTACATTAAGGGCGTAAGGTACAAGACCTACTTAGGGCTACTTAAATCCTTACAGTCCGAGGGTGTCTAGACTAATATACCACTTTTCTTAGATACATGTAGATGTATAAACAACTATAAGGATAGGAAAATCCATGCAAAAGTTGTGTTTGATTTATTTGATTTATGATTCTTATGCATTAGCCACATCATACATACATATGTATAAGAGTTTTAAGTGAGTACATCGCCATTATTTTCTGCACCAAGGGTGTAAGGTACAAGACCTACTTAGGGCTACTTAAAGCCTCGCAATCTCGGGGTGTCCAAACAAATATACCACTTTTCTCAAAAATATATGAATGTAAAAAAAGAACCACAATAATAAGAAGTCATGCAAGAAGTCATATTTGATTTCATTGTATGATTTACATATGTGATATGAAATTCTTCGTAAGTCTTAACATAGAGATACATAGGAGTAAGTTTAGATAAATGTTGTGTTCTTTTCAAATGAATTATACATTTGTAAATCCTATGTGAATACAAGTAAGATAAGGAGAGAGAACCTCATATTGCATATCGTATGTTATCATCACATACAAACTTATAGATATTTATAATTAACATCACTTCATATATTATAATTGATTTATGAGCTTTTGCAAATAGCTTTTAATTTAATAGCCATAATAGCTACACCTATTTAATTTAAATCAACACATGCAATTAGACATAAAAGAAATAATTTTATTTAACTAATTTTTAAAAGAAATAAATGCATGATTTCACATGGCAAGCAACCTTTAACATGATTGGAAAGAAATAAAGGAATATAAGCACAAGATATCATTCATCCTAATTAATTCCTAAGGATAATCATACTAAATAAGGCTATTTAAAAACCAAAGTTCTTTAAAGTCATTTTTAACTTTGAGTTTGATTTGATTTAGGAAATATGAAAGAGGTTTGCTAATCCTAATCTAATTCCCCATGTGTGATTGATTTGGTTTAATGAAGAATATTTAAGTTGATTTTATGTTTTAATTAGGTTAAGATATGAATTAAGTAAATTAATTAACCTTTACCTATATCACCTTAAGTTAATTAACTAATTTATATTAAGCTAATATGATATGCAACCACATGAAAAGTAAATTTACAATGCTCCTATGGAATGAAAGGGGCCTAATGTAATTGGCTTATGATTAATAGTTAATTAGGCTCAGGTGGCCTCACTTAACTACATTTATGGTTTTCTCACACATGTGAGCTAACCATAATTTTATTATCTCTCACCTTGGGTTATTTAACACCCAAAGAGCTACCCAAGATCAATTAAAGGTTGCTTAGATGTGAAGTGAATTTTAGATTGACTTAAATCAAACTTATTAATTAATTGGTTGATTTCTTTGATTATATTTTGATTAGAATGATAAAATTAGCTTAGAGAAAGGGATCAAGGACATGGCCTCACTCCTTAATCTCTAAGCCATTTCAAACACTCAATTAGGCTTTGATTTTTGTCTTGGAAATTAATTAAGTAATTAATTACCTCATTAATCATTAATTAATTTAATTCCAAAATTGAAAGAAATTTAGGAAATGAATGAAAAAAATATCCTAATTACACTCCCTAAGTTCCCTTACTGTTCCACAGAGATAAGAAGGTTATAATAATTAATTAAACTAATGTTCATTCACTAATTATCACTAATTAATTTAAGAGAGTGATTAAGGAGTAATCAATTGATCTCCCTAATTAAGCAACCAATAAAATCTTAAAAAAATAGGGGAGGCAGAGGTCACCCCCCTAGTATCCACAAACAATTTGAGATTAATTGGATGCTTAATTAAGGGTAATTAAGCTAATTATCTTTCTACTCAAACCTTAATTAAGCCAAAAATACTACTCAAAATTAATTAATAATAATTTTCCTAGATTCTACTCTGAAATACCTTTAAAATGAGCCAACGTTTTTATTTTTTGGATATTTCTACAATTAGTTATAAATTTAGAAAATTTCAGCCTTAAAATTTAATTAAAATAGCCCAATTAAAGCCTTAATGAGACACGTGGTGGCCTTATGGCATCGTGAATGCACTTTTCGTGTGATGTGATAAAAGTGGCTATTTAAGTTGTCACATCTGAAGGTTGACTCGGATGGCGGCGGACGCGGTTTCTCCATGGACCGTCCGATCTAAGATCAAAGGACATAAATCGAGCTGTGGGTTAAAAGATAAAACAATGAGGATATACTATGATCTAATCATAGATGTTTGTTCCAATCACTTGGAACAGATGACGTATGATCTTCCTCTTTCGCGAGCGATGAAAGACAAGCACCGTCATCTTTCCCTGTTCAATCCAAGCTTACCCGAGCTCGAATTGGGATTCAACTGATCCCACACCTTCGAAAGGATGGGAGATGCACATCCAACAGTCAAATTTACATGGGATTCAAATTCTCTTTGAAAAGATTAAGCATAATTTCCCTATAGCTACAGTTTTGAGGAATTACCTCACCAGAGCTAATGTTTGGCGGTGGGTGGGTAGCTTCGCTTAGTTGAGGCGAGGCCCTGTTGAGAAGCTTTGAGCTTGATTTGGTGTGGAATGTTCAATCGACCACTTCACACATGTAGGAGCCTCGCCGATTGAATTTGCATCTCTGCCACTTGGGAGCTTGAGAAATGACTTGTTTGGCTTTGACGGAGTGTGGTGAGAGTGTGGGTAAGAGGAATTTGAATTTGATTGTGAAATGAGGGAGTATTGATCAAGGGTGATGTCCTATTTCCGCTTTGCTTGGGAATGGGCAATGCCAATCGAGTAGGGCTTGAGGATTCTTGTGATCGCTCTGAGGGAGTTTGAAAGTGTCTTAGAAGTCTCTTAATGCAATTGCTGCATTTTTTACTCGAATTGAGGGGGGTATACCCCTCAATTGCTCATGATGGATGGATGGGATTCATCCCATAATTTTTTTAGATTGGCCACCATCGAACATTGAAGGGGTCACTGTCAGTGCCATGTGGCTTGCTAGGAGTGGTCGAGGTAGTGGCAGGAGTCTCAAGGCTTGATATGGAAGGATTGAATTGGGTTGGTTCTTCCTCTGCCCATGGGGTGTTTGGCCATTGAGGTGGCTATTTGGCTTGCTTCCCTGGGTCCATGGCAAGGATAGGATGGTTGAGGGTGGGCTAAGGTGGCCTAGGAGTTCCTCATTTGTTACTTTGATGGCTATCATGAGGAGGCAAAGTGGACTTTGCCACTTAAGGAAAGGATCCAATGCAAATGAGAGGGTGTCCATTGGTTAATTTCCTTGGGTTGGGTCACACATGGACTTGGGTTAGTTTGGGGTTGACCTAGGGTCCAATTGGGTTGGGTTTGGTCATACCAAGGTTCCATAAAGTAGTTTTGGGTGATTTGGGTTCATATGATCAAAATGTGTTCATTTGGGCTAGGTTGGGTTGGGTTGACTAATTGGTCAAATTGGGTCAAACCAAAGTTTGAGTTAGGCTGAAATGATGATTTGGGATGTTTTGGTTCAATTGATTTGGGTTGGTTTGGCCTAGGTTTGGATTTGACTCATTTGGGTTCAAAAGGATCAAATTCATCAAGTTGACCAATTTGATCAAATTTTTGGGTTAGGTGTTGAGCCAAGTTCAATTAGTCAATTAAAAATGATTGTAGGCTTTGGTTTGATTTAATTTAGATTTAATTTGAATTTTGGCTACTTTGACCCTTTAGGTCAAGTTGGGCTAGGTTGGGTTAAGTTGACCAATTGGTCAACTTATACTCGATTATGACTTTGGTCAAGTTCAATAAGTGATTTGGAATGAACTTGAGCCATTGGTTGTAATCAATTTGGATCAAATCATGATTTGACCTATTTTAGCCTTTTAGGCCAATTGATAATTGAGAAAATCAATTGGATTATGGTTGATTTGAATTTGATTAAAGCTAAGTCCATAAGATAAAATCAAAGGGCTTAGGAAGGTTTTTGGATTTAATGATGGATTTCAATCATTGAATATGGAATTGATTTTGGAATTTTGAATTTGAGGTTTGGTTTGAAAAAAGGAAGTAAGGATTAGGTTTAGGCTATAGGGTAGGCAAGTCCTCCTAAGTCCCTAAGGCACAACCTATTCCTATGGTTAACTCTTCTAAGTCTCTAGAGTTAGGTTAAGTGTTCACCTAATCACTAGAAGCATCTTAGACTAAGGAACTCTTAGTATCTATAAGTGTCCTAGATCTATGATGAGGAAGTTGAGAGCTCACTTCAAAAGTGAGGTCAGCCACTAGGAAAAATACACTTAATCTTTTTTTTTTTACCTTGAATGATACTCTCAAGACAAGAATCTTCATGCATAGGATTATAATCCTCTGAAAAATCCCAAGACGAATAATTAGTAGGCTTATAATTATATTCTAAATTTTTTTTGAGTTGAGTAGCTAACATAACCGCCTATGAATCTTGAATGATAATATGGACTTTGGTGTAAGCTTAATTGTTATCTCTTATCAATCAAAGCATAATTCATTCTCTACAAAAAGTGACTAAAGATTTATAGTTAAAAACCAAACTTATGATAACCCTGAATGTTAAGTGAGGTGAGATATTACCAAATAAAGGAAGACTTTCAAGATAGAGATTGAGATGAACACTTTATTACCTCTTCCATTAATTCTCCTTTGAAAGATTTTATAAATAACCGCCAAATTTATTGCTTCATATATTTTTCTTTTATTTGTTATATGTAGGAGCTCAATATCCTTTAACTTACCTTTAGAATGCATTAATAATTTTCAAAAGCTTTAACAAAAGGCTAAAAATTGTTAGCCAAAGAATCCTAATGTCTAATTACAACATCTTTAGTGATATTAGTAAGTGTTAGAAAACATCAACATGATTTATTAACACATAATAAAGAAAATAATAATTGCAAAATTTAATGTTAATATATGTACTATTATATCAAAATTTATGGAAATAACTCAAAGCATTCAATGAAATGAAAAATAAGTTTACCATATTTATATAACTAATACTTAATTAACACTTCATTAATATAATTAACATAATTTGGTGAATTCAATATAGTATATGAAATATTGAATCCAAATAAATTAGTCAATGTGTACACACGCAATTAAAAATAATTGTAATACAATACTTAAGCTTAAGTTTTTAAAATTTTATGATTAACTAATTAATATATACAAAATTACTGAAATAAATAGAAAATGAACTCAAATAAACATTCAAAATTTATAGAATAAGTATGTATGAGTGAAAATAAATTTTGAATGATTCTAATTAATTTATTAAAATTGGATCATCTTTAATGCTTTTAGTTAAATGAACTCATGAATTTTATAATATAGCACACAGACTTAACTAATTTCACCTGTATACTTGATTCTTTCACCTTTATACTAATTGGATCATTTGTAATTCTTCTCTGAGCCTCTCCCCATAAAAGTTATATTTCAAAGTAGCCAAATAAAATTAACTCTTCATCCTGATGGTTATTAGAATTAATAAACTATATTTAGCAAGGTGCCATATGATGTTATATAAGATTTATTATCTTTAAATCATATAGTAGGTTAGCATGAGTATATACTCAATAATACTCACTTCAACTTATCTAAAAACTCTTAGTCAAAGGTTATTACCATGGATAGCCTTTGGTGGCTCTCCCTTTGGTCCTCACAAATGCGTTTAATATCTTCAAAGCTCCACATAATGTTCCAATTTACAAGAAAGACAAAATCTTTGGAATAAAAAAGCCTATCTATCTTTATTATATGATAAAAAAAGTTTAGCACTCTAGCATCCCTTGTGTAAATTGGGCTACATATATTTCATTCAAAAGTCACTCTCTTAATTATTATATTATCTCAGATGACTTTCCTTCAAGACCCTAAAATTGTTGACAACCTAATGTCGTGAATATCTTCAAAGTAGCTTCATATATGTTCTCTGAAATGGCAACAAGGAATCTCATTTCCATTATTTTTTTATTTTTTATTTTCCTTATCCAAGGAGTTATTGAGGTCTATTTTATTTAAGATACTACCCTTTAAACCAAAATAATTCATAGGTATTATATTATTTTGCTTCCTTCCCATTCTCTTATATCAAAAAGGCTTATCTTTTTTATCACTAGTTTTATCATCTATATTATTTTGGACAGTGGCTAATAAAATTATTAAAGGAAAGAATTTTGATATTCACTATATGGCTTGCTCTTGGAAGCACCAAAGAAAGTTGATTCTAAGAAATGAAGATTCTTAATAAGATTCAATAATGATAAAGAAATTATTTTTTTTCTGTTGAGAAAATGGCACCTACTAGTTTTTCATTGCATGATGTATTGGTTGTTATTTGTATATCATACAATGATGCCTCTAGGTTGTCTTCATGCTTCTTCCATTCTTAGGTGCTAATTGAACTCATGTGCAATGGTGGAGCCCCTATTTTTGATTATTTAGTTCATTGCCTTACTATTAAGGGATAATGAGCTTTTATTTTTTATTTTTTGGAGAGCTGTGCCATACTTCCTTACCATTTTAGATGACTAAACTCGACATTGATTGATCATGATGTAAATCATCTTATTTATTTATTTAAACTATTTTTTCTATATGATAGTTTAGGATTATATAGCTTACAATCATGCTTATAATAGCTATACTAGTTGTTTATCTTTACCATCTTTGAAAGATGTTGGCTCAACAGTGGTGATATTATTATGTTTCATTTTTAGAATATAATATTATCCTTGATGTGGCACAAAAAATTCCACTAATCGAAGCACAAATCTTGATGTAGAAAGTAATCTGATCCTAAGTCGAAAATAACCCAGATCAAGCACTTAAAATATTATTAGAAACTTTGGGATATTAATTGAATCCCTAAATAGTTTCTAAATATGGAGTGTTTATGATCAAATTGAGTGTCTTAATGAGTCAGATCTAACAAACCCAAGATCTCTTGATTTTGACTTCATTTGAGCATTTAAATATTTAAAATACATCAGATGATCAAGGGAATTATTTCGTCGTCCGATGGAGCGGTTTGAATTTTGCAGGTATTTACATAAACGTCATTCCTCTAATCTATAAATAGCCCCTCATTCTTCACATGAGGAGAGGCTAAAGAAGAGAGAGCTCGCTTGAAGAACCTCTAAGCATAATCGTGTATAGAAATTGCCGATTATCATCACCTCATCGCCATCGTACCACCACTCTCTTTCACCTCCACCAATCATTCCACGAGCTGGGCTACATCATTATCCTGTTCGCCATCGATCGACATTGGTCCTTTGCAGACCTCGTCGACACCATCCGATCCACCTCAGGTCTCCCGCGAATACGGTTGGTCCTTAACCATTATTGCATCCGACCATCAGGCGCCAGTTATATATTGTTCTCAACCATCACCATCTTACCACCGGTCGTGATCATCTTGGGCGTCATTCACTATCGTCGACTAAATCAAATAATTTATATCATAACTTTCATTATCACGATTAAGGATTTCTATCAAACTTTCAGAAAACTCAAACTTTGTACTTTGAAATAGATATATAGGAACATTTTTACTAGGCTAGGCCCCATAGTTTTTTTTTCTCTTTTCAAGTTTTTCCATTTAAAAATTTTAGAATTTCTCATTTTCTCTTCAAATATCTGTGTGTATGCTAGATTTCTCAATAAGGCTAAGCAATAAAATTTTATTCTACTACAACTGGGTTTCTAGCATGCAACAGTTTGGTGCCATATGTGGGAAGCAAACCCCATAATCCCAATATCTATGAACACCTGCATTATGGCCAACAGATGCAATACTCTCAACAACGAAGCCTCCCGCTCCAACTCCCATCACTCTAGAAACTAATCCTTGAACCAAAGATGCCAAGTTTCTACTTCACTTCCCCCTGATAGGCATGACCCCTTTCGGTGAAGGTGTAATAGGAACCTCTCTAGAAGTTCATGTTCGCCGAATGAAAGAGTTCAAAAAGAGATAATTTGACTTTGTGAAACATGACATCCACTACTACGGTAAATGCATCTCCCCAAGATTGATCGTTAGCTATGGGAGGTCAAAACTCACCTTCTCCTATTAGGCTAAATTCCTCCACTTCAAGTGATGACCTCTTTGACCTTAGTTCTACTCATCCATCACCTGCAGCTCAACCAATTACTAACTCACCAATTATTGCCAGTAGCTTGGCTCGTTCTCTTCCTATTCATTCCACCGGTCATGTTATACGTGCAAAATTATAATGCTTAGTGCGGGAAGAAATCCACTTTAAAGATGGAGATCATCTTCCCTCTCATCGCGGCTATTAGGAGTCTTCACCTTAGCCTGAAGCTATTCATCAACATCCTATTCCCGTAGGTTTCAAACTTCTGAGCATTGACTCCTATGATGGGGCAATTGGCCCATATGAACACATCAACCATTACAGAACCATCATGCATATCCAATGATCTCCTGACACACTACTTTGTCAGGTCTTTCCAGTCACCCTGGAAGGTCAGGCTGTATGGTTCTACTCCCTTCTAAGGGGATTCATCCATACCTTTGACGAACTTGCTTGATTTTTTATAGAACAATTCACTATAAACTGTATGATCATTAAAAATTCCTCTTATCTCTCAAGCATTTATCAAAATGAAGGTGAATCACTTAAGTGGTACTTCTAGAGGTTCTCCTTAGAGGCTCTCCAAATACCTGGGATAGACCTTGAATTACTAAGAGGAGTTTTCCTTGGAGGGCTCCATCTCGGGCCATTCTACTCGTCACTAATGTGAGATACGGTCTGCTCATATGCTGACTTCATTTGTCATGTGGAAGCACAAATTTCTGCTAATGAGGCTATTAATGCCCATCAAAAATAATTTGAATAATCCACAAGAAAATGTAAGAGTGTCCCAGAAAATACTGATCAATCAATCCAATCAAAAGAAGCAACAAGGTAGTCGTGATCTCCCTCTATTGCTCCCACATCAATGATGTGAACCATGACCAGAAAAGAAATACACATCACTGAACGCATCTCATGTTAACATTTTGATGCTCATTCGGGATGAAGAGACCATTAAGTGACCACATCCATTGAAACCAAATTCAGAAATCAAGAGCAATATTATCACTTCATGGACATACTACATAGGCATGTAAATAACTCAAAGAAGAGATTCAGAGGCTCATTCAATAGGGATATCTAGATTGATTTATGTAGAATCAATCAACTCAAGCAAACATAACTCTAACTATGAGGCAACGAGGATAATCATCAAAAAAAAAAATAGTCGCCAAATAGTTGGAGAAATTAAAATGATTGTCAGAGGGCCACTATTATCTAATCAAGTCTTCATCGCTACCTTTGAAGAGCCAGAGTTAAAGAAATATTGTATTAATCATCCCATCACTTTTAATGACTCAGACTTAGAATGAGTCCAAGTCCTACATCAAGATCCTCTTGTCATTAATGCGGGGATCATTGACCCATGTTATAATGTTAAGAGAATTTAATTAAGAATGGAAGTTCTGTTGATATTTTATTTTACTCAACCTTTCTTAACATGGGCCTGGTTAAGAAAAAGCTCCACCTCGTTGCAAGACCACTATATGGGTTTGATAATTGCCTTGTGTGAGTGGAGGGGACAATCACCCTTCCTGTTGTTCTCAAAGAATTTCCTCGATAAATCACTCATTCAGTTCAATTCATAGTGGTCAAGTCAAATTCAACATACAATGCTATTTTTGGAAGGCCCCTTCAATCAATCTTTAGTGATGTCACTTCGATACCTCATCTTAAGATGAAATTTCCAACACCCATTGGTGTTGGAGTGTTCTGTGGAAATCAATAAATAACATAATCATGTTACCTCACACAAGCTCAACCATGCCCTTCGGTGACCTTCAGCATCGAGAATTTTAACCTTTGATATAAATAAGTACCTCAGAGGGCTTTGCCTTTATAAGACTTGCTCCCTATTTCATTATCAGATGACCAACCATCATGCTATGATCAAGGATCTGGAGGAAAAAATCTTCCCTAGAACTTGGAACATGGAGTATCTCTGAAAGTGTTATCTGTAATTCTTGATGCATAAATATTGTAGCCTTTATTCTACCTCATTTGTCGCCACCTCTTATTTTTTATTAACTCTCTCTAAAAGTTTATCTCATTCCTCTAGTTAAGTTATCTTATGATAATATGGTATCACCGATATTATCAAAATAATGAGTTTATGGCTTTTTTCTATCAAGCTTGTTGCACATAAATGATCTTCTTCATTTCAATCCTCCCACTTAAGAAATGCACAACTCACGTTGTGTCTCTGTGGTGAATATTTTCTATAAGAGTCACCTTTCAAATTGGATATTGGATATAAGAGTCACCTTTCAAATGCACAACTCACTTAAGAAAGCTTTTGAGGAAGGCATGAAACCCTTGGATATTAGATAGTATAGAATTCCTCTAAGGTCTACCCTGACGATGATCCTCCATGGGTGAGCTTCACCTGCTCAACCATGGATTTTATGTATTTTTTATGGAGGTACTTTCCACTACCTTCCCATCTGGTAGAGTCTTGGTGGGTCAACATACACTTCACGTGATGTAGTAGGATGGACTAAAGGGGCTTATTTCTGAAGCACTGAAACTATTACTAATAAGTAATCTAACTGATGTGCCATCCTATCAATCTGCTCATCCTTCTACCTCAATTGATATCAGAGGTGCTGGGCTGATGCTGCGGTGTCCTCTTGATTAATCTCATCACCTTCCATGGCTTGTTGTTCCCTAAAAAGAGATCCTCTAGTGTCAACCATGCAGACTCCAGCTGAGTCTCCCAGTAAGTCATCTTCGTTGGGATCAAAGTTGACTTTCTCATCATTTGACCAGTCATACCCCAAAATCTCCTTCTTTTTCATGAAATAATGTGCCATTATCTTGTCTAAAGAAAGATCCATCTGAGCGGGTACAAATAATCTAAGTTGACTGGTGTGATCACTATCATGCACGAGACCGGACCTCTCTGATTCAGAGTTAATCCTATTGTACTCCGGATGAATGACACTCGACTATGAGGGGTAACAATCTAGATATTCCACATTATTATTGCCTGGATCATACATCTGAAATGGGTCACCATCTCCACATCTGCATCGCAGAGTTGGTGAAGGGATGACCCGATGCTTGTGCCACTCCTTCACCACTGGGGTAAGGTTGAGCGGAGGAAGCCCAACCACAATAGGTGGTGCAGAAGGAGTAGGATCACTCGGTTGTGCGCTTTTCCCCGGATATGGCCTTCATGGCTTTTGCTGGAATAGGAGATGATGTAACCTGAACTGGTGATGGCGGACGAGGGGTAGAGCGATGGGGTAGAGACACCAGCGACTCTCTATGCACAAGAACTACCCTCCTGTGGTGACTAGTCCTATAAGAAGGATCTTTGTCGGTATGGTTGGCAGATAGCAAGCTAGAAAATCAAGAGTGGATCTTTGTCATGACGGCAAGCCTCTCTCTCCGGTAATATGTGGTATGGGCCTCTCGGGCCTCTTCAGATATGCTTCCCATGGGATGATGGATCAAAGATCAAATTGAGTTACTCGACGTCGTATGCTCACTGTAAAGGCAGATGGTTGACATATGATCTCTACTCAGTAGCTGGCGATTTACTGGAGGAGGTGATGAGAATCCTCCGATCCTCCTGCGAAGAGAGAGGATGGAACTAGTTTCTATAACCATTGGTGAAGTGATAATAGGGAACTGCTCGACAGCTGAATGGGCTGCTGCCTCCATCTCCCTCATGATCTTGGTGTGGTATCGCTTGATTAGGCGGTTCTTATTCCTATGATGTGTCCAGGTAGGATGGGAGGAGTGCGAACTTGACCCATACTCAAAATAGAGGCAAGCCCAGACTAGAGCTTACCCTCGGAGTGAGATGAGATGGCGAGCCCCACAACTGAGAAACTGGGTATTCAGCTAAAATTTCATTCGCTAAATGAAAATGTTTGATTTTGGATTTGAAAACTTTACTTAGCAAATTTGGGTATGCTAAATGAAGTTTCAAAGTGTGTTTTGAAAATTTTTTGGATTTGGAGACTTCACTTAACAAATTTGGATATGCTAAATGAAGTTTCAAAATGTGTTTAGCATTTTGGATTTTGAATTTGGAGACTTTACTTAACAAATTTGGGTATGTTAAATGAAGTTCCAAATATGTGTTTGAAAATTTTGATTTTGGAATTTGGAAACTTCACTTAGCAAAATTGAGTATGCTAAATGAGGTTCCAAATGTATTTTGAATTTTTTTTGGATTTTGGATTTGGAAACTTCACTTAATAAATTTGGGTATATTAAATGAAGTTCCAAATGTGTTTAAAATTCTGAAAGTATGATTGTTTAAGTTTTAATTTTTTGAAAATAGGATTCCCATTCAACAAATTTGGGTATGTTAGAATAGAATCAATCTTATTTTTGAAAAATGAAAAAAAAAAATGTTTTCTATGTGATTATTGCTTTTTTTTTGAAGGAGAGGAATTCCAACTTAATTATATGTGAGATATGTTTAAGTGGGCTTTCCAAATGATATTAATTTTTTAGTTGGGAATGAAATTTTCATTTAAGAAATTTGAGTGTATTAAATGAAGATGTTCATATGTGCTTTTGAAAAGTTTAATTTTGTTTGGAAATGGAACGTCCATTCAATAAGTGTGAGTGTATTGAATGGAAAGGTTCATGTGTGCTTTTTGAAAACTTTATGATTGTGAGTTTTTTTAAAAGATAATTGTTCATTTTATTTTGAAAATGAAATCTTCATCAAAGTGAATTGAAAGAAGATGTTCATTTGTTTCTAGAAAATGTTGTTAGTTTTATTTTTGAAAATCCCTACCTATAATAATTATGAGAATTGTTAAATGAGGGTGATAAATTTTTTGTGGAAAATATTTTATTAAGTGCATTTTGAAAAGCAAGATTTTTATGAAAAATTTATTTTGTCTTTATTATTTTAGATTGAACCTTTCCTTATCATAAAAATGATGAGGAGGAAGTCTTTAAAAGCTTTTCTTTTTTTATTTAGATCTTTTTATCTTTACCCATTGAGAACCCAATGGGGATCTCAAGAAAAAGGAATGCGGTCCTAAAACCTAAAGATGTTGGCTAACTCAACTTAAAAATGAAATAAGCTAAGTGCCAATGGAAAGAAAGATAGTCTCGAATTCATACCAAGGTACAAACCCACTATTGATACTCAAAAAAATGATCATTTACCGAAGATGGAGGAGGAACCATCTCTAGTAGAGTTGCCAGAAAAATATGTGGTGAAAAATTTCTATAAGAGTCACCTTTCAAATATGTTGGTGAGAAGATAAAGGATAAGAATATAAAAATTCATCTTTTTAGGATTCCACACAGATCCACAGATGTACTTATTCATGTGATCGGGCACGTTATCAAGGAATAGTATACTATCTCGAGAGATAGAAGTCACTACCCTTTAATAGACCTGATCACCTCAATAAGGACTTCCAAGGACGATGGGTTTGCATATATACCAGAGATTCTTCCCCTACTTTACATGGAAAAGTAAAGCAGGGTTTATTTTAAATCGAGTTTGTCAAGTTCCTACGGTGACCTATTACATCACGAGGAATGGGATTCCTTAGGATAACTCTCGATTAAGGTAAATGATCATTGTCTTCAAAGATTTCAATAGGAAAGGACTATCAATCGATTGGTTTATTTTTCAAGATCAAATGGGATTGATCAAAAAGAGGGAGTTATTATTGAAGCCAAAATGGAGGATAAGTAGGCGATGCCCACGATGATAGGAAACCTAGCAAACATCTCAAGCTATCCAATAGTTAGGCTTTACATTTTTGAAATTGAATTAGTTTGTTTGAGTTGCATTTATCATTGGAAATTTAGGACTTATGATTCCTTAACACAAGATTAAGAAAATGCCTAATGAGGAATTAAGCTTAGGGAGAAGAACCCTAAATCTAGGGAGCTTTGGCGAAGCCTAAATCTAAGATGAAAATGGGTAATTGGTTTGCCTCCACAAGAGGACAAACCACGAGCTTGGACTTATAACCACCGGGGTGGTACCAACTAACTCTTCCTATGATTTTAAAAATAAGTAGGCAAGTCTTTATTCTTATGCAAGATAGCTAGGCTGTTATTCATTTAAAAAGAAACTAAGTCCTTAAACCCACTCCCTAAAGAGACTAGATCATGTAGGGACATGCTTTAAATGACCTAAATCTAATGAAATTCAAATTTCATTTTATTTTTATTTTTGGATAATTATTTTAACTCTGGCTAATATGATTCATATGCCTAATGCATGAGAAATAAAATTATTGGCCAAAACCAGCGAGAAGGGAGGAGGTGTGTTTCCACCATGGCTCTCAAAGGTCAAGCCAAGTTTTTCTAGCAAAGGTGGAAGCCCTTCAACCAAGAGTGAAATAAGATGCATTTGTGCATGATATTATATACAAAATACTCATCCAGCTAAGGGGTTGCTAATTATTTTATTTTGATTTTAAACCTAAGCTTTAGGTGAGGGTATGAGTTCTTTATTTTTAATTTTGACTTATTAAGTTGGGTAAAAGATTTATTTTTTTCTAAAGAGCCTAATCCACATCTAGGTAATACATAAAGCAAGGAAGAAACTAGGAAAAGAATGCCACTTAATGCAAAAGCTAAAAAAATCATCAATCAATTTATAAAGCTAATCATAAAAAGAATAAAAAGCATGTGTGGTTGGGCACCACCGCACAAACCTGAAAATAACAAATTGGGTAGCCGAGCTCTATCCTTATCCAACCCATATTACAAATAAATTAAATTACAATTAAGCAAGGAATTCATTGTTATGGGGGTCTTCAAGCTTCATTTCTTCTTTCTTCTGTTCTTCTGTTTTTCTTCTTCTTCTCTTCTTTCTTCATTGGTTCCTTCTTTTGAAATGTTGGAAGATAAATTCTCCAAGGCTTCACATGGTGCATAAGATAAGATCTTATGACCAATGTTCATCCTAATCCCCATAACAATCATTCTAAAATCTTAATTGCACAAATTTATATAAAAAAAAAGAATAGAAATCTAACTAACACATGTAAAATAAAGGTTAGCTAAAACAAACCATACAAATCCCAAACAAGTATATTGGACTTAACACCCCACACATGGGTGACTAAGTCCACCTAACCTATTGGATCATGTTAGGGGTATAAAGCACCTGCAAGCAAAAGCATTTATATTTTTATTTATGATAGCGCCCCTTAAGCATAATCCCCTAGAAAGAATAGTTAGACTAAGAGCATCCTGCCATTCATTCTACGAGCATACGCCCTAACATCTCGTCTAAAACATAATTCAAAAAATAAAACAAATATCAAACCATGCACCGTCCTAACCTAAAGCTAAAAGTGGTGACTTAGGCTAATGTGCGTGCTTTGAAGGTTTGTGTGATATGCTTAGCTATGGCTTTAGGTTCAAATTTTCTAAGTGTGAAAATGTTCAACTTAGAAGAGGGTTTCATTTAAGTTGTTTAATTGAGTTGAGTTGATTTTATTTCATATTTGATTTGGTTCAAGTGAATCCTATAATTAATTACTAAGTCATAAAGAGAGGGACTTCTCTTTCCCTCCCTAACCAAAGTAATTTTTAAAGTAGGTTCACATTTTTAATTTTATTTAGTGAATGTTTTAATTAAGTCTTTTAATTAATCATAAGTTTAGATGAACTTTAAACAAACCTATTCAAAAAAGAAAGATATTTTAAGATTAAATAAAATGAACTAAATTCACAACACACATTACTTCATTTCTTTCCCAACATGTATAACATGCATATGAATGAGTCCTAAGCATATCCATACATACAAATGAGAATATTTAACACACTTTATGATGCATGCTAAGTAATCCCTTCAAGGAAATTTAGAAGTTTATTATGCATGATTTTTTTTCTTAAGTAGAAAAGGGTTTCTTTATCCAATTTTCACATGCACACATGAAAGTAAGAAAGGGATAAGTGAGTACAGCGCTATTGTTAACCAGAGGTGTAAGGTACAAGACCTACTTAGGACTACATAAAGCCTCGCAATCTCAGGGTTGTCCAAACTAATATACCACTTTCCTTAAATACAAACATGTGTATAAAAGAAATAAATTGGATAGAAAGAATACAAAAGTTGTATTAGTTGATTCACTTTTATTTATGCAATTTATGTGCACAAGTATAAGTAACCCTTTTTAAGTGATAGCATAGGAATGAATAGGATATGGAATTAGGTAAGTGTAAGGTTCTTTTCAAATGAACCATACATCTTATCAACTCCTATTCAAAACTATACTAACTTAAGAGAGAAGGAAATCTATGCTAAGCACATCCTTATATTATTTCACATGCAAGCTTATAATTAAAAATATAAGTAGTATACTTTTAGATTTGATAATTGATTTATATGTTTTGAAAATAATTTTAATTTAGTACTGATAATAGCCACTCATATTTCTACTTTAGCCAACACATGCAAATTTGACATAAAGTAAACAATTTCACTTTTAAATTTGAATTTGAAAAATATGGATGCATGAAAGCACATGGCATACAAATTTAACATGTTGGTGAAAGAATCAAAGCAATGAAAGCATGTAAACACATTCACTTTAATTAAATCCTAAAGACATTCTTATGGAATAAGAAGGCTTAATATAAATCAAAGTTAATTCAATGTGATTTTTGTTTAGTTTTTAAGTTTGATTTAATTTTGAAAAGGTGAGTTGAGTTTGTTGTTCCTAACCCATTCTCACATGTGTTTGATATTTTTGTTTAATTTTTAGATGATTAGATTTATTTTTATATATTAATTAGGTTAAGGTATGAATTAAGCAAGTTAATTAACCCTTACCTACACCATCTTAATATAGTTAACCAAGTAATTATGAGCCAATGAGATGACATAAAACTCATAAGGAATTTAAACTTGCAATGCTAATAAGAAAAGGTCGATGCAATTTGGCTGATTAATGGTTAATTAAGCTAAGGGGTTTAACTTAAGTAATTTCAAAACACCCCTTCGCACATATGAATTGGGTTTTGATTTCATTAATTGAACTTAGGCAATTAAACACCTAAGCATCTACCCAAAGTAGATTAATTAAGTTCTAGAAATTTTTAGAATTTTTAGAAATTAATAAAGGGGATAATTAATGAATTAACCCTTAATTAAGAGAAGACTAAGAAAAGAAAATGGGGTGTGGGGAATAGCTTAGGGGAAATGCCCTAAAATTATTCTCTAAACCTCCTGTCTACTAGATCTAACCTTAATCAACTCTAATGATAGATTAAAACCTCTAATCATACCTTAATTATTCTTAATTAAATTAAGGGAGTAATTAGAAACATATTTGCAATTCCCTAATTAAACTTTAAATAAATCCCAAGAAAATTAGAGGAGGCAAAGGTCATCCCCTAAAACATACCCAAGAAGTTTGGGATTAATCAAAGGATTAATTAAGAAGTAATTAGCAAAATATGATTTCTAATAAAACCCAAAATCTTAGAAAAGGTTAATTCAAAATCCATTGAAATTATTTTTTAAAATATTCTAGGTTGAATTATCTTTCCATAGGATTTTACCTCATATTTTTCTAACTTTTATTGAGAGAGAATAGAATTTTAGAAGATCAGGAGATTAATTAGATTTAATTAAATTCCCTAACTAATCCCTCAGCTCATAGCGTGACGCATGGCGGCGGCAGTCAACGCGCTTTACGTGTGTCACACGGTGAGCATCCCACTTAAATGTCTCATACAAATGGTGATGCGGCGGCGGATCACACTTTGATCCCTACCATTCGATCAAAGATCGGACGTCTAGGGATCATCCCGCAGTTTATAAAAGGATTATTAATTCTAAAATATGGGAATAATCTTGGTCATCCATCCAAAATGTGCGGATGGATGGCCAAGATCTCTTTGTTCTTAGATCAATAGATGATCTAGGGAAGATCAACTCGATTAAGCTTGGATTGGAACAAAATTGTTCCCACACCATCTAAAGCTACTAAGAAGCATATCCAACGGTGGATTTTGCTTAACTTGAAAATTCCTTTCACAAAAGACCAACACCTCCTATGCTAGGTGGTCAAAAATTCCATACCTCACTGGAGGTGATCACCAGTGCTCGAGCTCGATGAGGTAGCTTCATCTAGTGGAGACGAAGCCTTGTTGAAATTTTCAGGCCTTGGGGTTGAGTGGATTGCTCTATAGACCAACACCACTTCACTTTCTTTGCGGCTTTGATCCCATTGAGGCTCTCCTTGCTATGGGAACTGAAATGGATGCTTGGGTGCACTCGAATTGATCCTCAGAGGAAGTGTGCAAGAGGAATTGGAGTAATTTTGAGTGAGGAAGAAGTCCAAGATTGAAGTGAGCTCCCCTATTTGTCAATGGAGAAAACTGAGAAATCTCAAATTCAAATCCCTTTAGAAAGCTTAGGATGGCTCTCTGATCTCTACTAACACTCTGTAGGCTTCAATCGAATGAGTGAATGATGATTTTGAATTGAATTAGGGGGATTATATCTCCCCCTATGGCAATCGGACGGTCAGCCTCCTTTTCCATTTTGATCCAATTGACCACAATGGAGAGGTTGTTTAGGCTGTAGCTCTTTGCACATGGTCAGTTTGAGGCCTTGAGTGGATTGCCAACCTCCCATGTGCATCAAATTGAGTGGAAGGAGGATTTGGAATGAGATAATTTGACCCATGGGGTCAGGTTTGGCCTTGGGTCTATTTGGAATGACCCAAATCCACTGAGTTGGGTGTACCACTCTTCATTAGGTCCCCTTGAGATATTAGGAAGGTATCAAGTGGATATGAAGAGGGCATGACCAAATTACCCATGGATTAAGTCAAAATTTGTTCTATGGCCTAGGTAGAATGGTCATTTTTCTGAATTTTCAATTTGGATATGTTGGTTATATGGAAAAACTAGGTTTGGCCAAGTTTCATGAGATTTGGAATTCATTTGATAAGGTTTGGCTCATGTTGACCCATTTAAATTAAAATGAGTCAACTTGGGTCAAGTTGACCAATTGGTCAAATTGGGTAAAACCACAGATTGGGTCAAGTTCATATGACCATTTGAAATGTTTTGGTGGCTTTGGTTTAGTTCAATTTGGATTAGTTTTGAATTTGGCTCATATGACTTCATTTAGGTCAAATGGGTCAAGTTGACCTATTTGACCTATTTGGGCTAGGTCATGGGTAGGTTTAGGTTGGGCTAGTCATATGCAGTGGATTGGTATCTTTGTTTCCAATCAATTTTGGTTAAGTTCAAATTTGGCTCAACTTGACCTTGTTGACCTCATTTTTAGAATGGGCTCTCAACACCTCCATCTTAGGCTTAGGATTTCTCTTAGACTTTAAGAGCTCCTTAGTATTAAGACACATATAGTGATTAGGTGGACACTCTCACCAAGCCCTAGAAGACTTAGAAGAGTTAGGGGTGTTAGGAATCAAATTCCCTTTAATGGATTTAGCCTAAATCATGATTTAACTCTTTCAAATTCTTGAAATTTTCTCATTTTATTCACATATATAAATTAAATATAAATTAAAACAATCAATGATTCAATTCTGATTTAAATCCTTTATTGAAATCCATGATTGAAACATGATCAAAATCATCAAAAATTCAAGTCAAAATTTCTAAGTCCTTCTTTCTTAAATAAATTCAAATTTCAAAATCAATTCATGAAATTTCCTTAAGTCCCTTTAATTTTTCATTAAAGGACTTAACCAAAATTAACTCTAAACTTTGATTAAATCAATTCAAATCCTTGGTATTTTCTCAAAACTTATTTGTATTCTCATTTATATTCATATAAATAAATATAAATATAAATCAAATCAAACCCTCAAATTAAATTCCAAATTTAAAATGCTTGAAATTCCCTTAAATCCCTGAATTTTTCATTAATGGATTTAACTTAAACTTTGATCAAACATTTTCAAATTCTTGGGATTTTCTCAAAATATATTTGTATTTTCATTTATGTTCTCATATATAAATGAAATATAGATATAAATCAATCAAATTCAAATCAAAAATTAAATTCCAAATTTAAAATGGTTGAAATTCCCTTTAATGGATTTAGCCTAAATCATGATTTAACACTTTCAAATTCTTGAAATTTTCTCATTATCAATTTATATTCTCATTTTTATTCACATATATAAATTAAATATAAATTAAAACAATCAAAACAAACTCCAAATATTAAACTCAAATCAAATCAAAAAATCAAATCTAAGCCTTTCAAGCCAAAATCTCGAACTTAGCCAAATCACTTTGAAATCAAGCCAAATCCTTGATTTTCTCTCATGGTTCAATCAATCCTACAATTATGAGCCCATATATAAATCCAAATCGCAATCACTCAATCAAAACCCAAATCAAAAATCAAACCCAAAACCCCTTCATATTCTTCCTTTGAATATGAAAAATGGATCAAAATCCATTTTACTTCAAACCTCTTATAAATGGATTTATATTTCAATCATAAGTCCATAAACAAGATCAATCAACTTCAAATCAAGCTTGGACCAAACTCGACCCCGTAGCATGAAATTGAAATTTCAAACTCCCCCCAAAGCTCAATTGGATGCACATGGGAGCTAGCCATCCACTCTTCGGAAACCACCGTGCATTGCTCTAACAACCAAAACAACCATCCCATAGTCAATTGGATCAAAATGGTGCTCATTGCATCAATGTCATGGGAGATATACTCCTCAATCCACAAAATTTTGATTGCCACTTGAGATTGGAGCTAGAGTTAACAAACATCGTGAGCTTTCCCAGGAAGAGGATTTAGATTGTTGATTCTTCAATTTTTCAAGGCAAAATAAAGAGGTCCATTACTTCTTTTATATGATCTTATCTAATTCCTTCTACACTCATCATCCAAATACCAGCTACCCAAGCTTCCAATTGAGTTCCCACGTGGAAGAACTCAATTCAATCAAAAGAATCAAGAGGAGTTGGTCCACCCATTCATCCACTCAAGCTCAAGATGGTAACTTCAGCAGTTCATCTCTACTAAGCTACCTCTATGATCACTTGATCACCTCCGTGGTTAGTGATTTTTTTACCACTTAGGCTAGAGGTGTTGGTCCTTTATGAAAGAAATTTCATTGCATGTCAAATCCACCATTGGATTAGACTATCCTTTAGATGGTGTGGGTTGAGTCTTAAATGAATCATGTAAAGATCGCGCTTGGATTATGAATGGTTCACATTCATAAAGAAAATACATCTCTATCCATCTATGCATTTTAGATGGACGACTAAGATTGTTAGGCACATTTATATATTCTTTACTCGATTTAAAACCATGAGTATATCCTCATCGATCTTTGATAGCGACTAATGATAAAGCATGCCAAAATATTTGATAATTTAAGTAAATAATGATGCATGTAAAACACTGACCTCCAGATGCACCATAGGTGTTATTAGTTAGGGATTATTTATAATTCTTAACTAATTTAGATAACTTCAAAAAATCATAACTCTTTCAAGAAAAATTAGAAAAATATAAGGAAAAATGCTATGGATAGATAATTTCATCTAGAATATTTGAAAACTATTATCAATAAATTTTGAATTCCCCTTTTCTCTGAATTTGGATTTCTTTGAGAATGTTAATTAGTTAATTACTTTCTAATTAAGTCACTAATTGATCTCAAATTTTTAGAGGATGACTTGTTCCTCCTCTAATTTTCTTGAGATTTATTGAGGCCTTAATTAAGAAAATTGCTAGCTCATTCCCTAATTACTCTCTTCATGTAATTAAAGATAATTAAGGTGTAATTAGTGGATCTTCCTTATGATTAAGTTGGATTAAAATCAGATTGAGTAAATAGGAGTTTTAAGAATAATTTTGGGGTATTTCCCCTAAGCTATTTTCTAAACCCCCTTTTCTTTCCTTAATACCTTCTTAATTAAGGGTTAATTCATTAATTATTCCTTTAAACAATTTTCAAAAATTATAAAAATTTTTAGAACTCAATTAATCTACCTTGGGTAGATGTTTAGGTGTTTAATAGTCTAAGTCTAATTAAGAAAATTAAAATCTCTTTCATAAGTGTGAAAGGGTGTTTTAAAAGTACTTAAGCTAAACCCCTTAGCTTAATTAACTTTTAATTGTGAGCCAAATTGCATTGGGCCTTTTCATTATTAGGTGCATTACAAATTTAAATACCTTGTGGGTTTTATGTCATCTTGTTGGCTCATAATTACTTAGTTAATTTTTCTAAGGTGGTGTAGGTAAGGGTTAATTAAGCCACTTAATGCATACCTTAACCTAATCAATACTTAAAAATAAATTTAATTATCTAAAAATTAAATAAAAATACAAAACACATGTGGGAACGTGTTAAGAATAGCAAACTCATCTCACTTTTTTAAAAAATAAATTAGACTTCAAACAAACAAAAAAATTATTTTTGAAATTCACTTTGATTTATTCTAAGTTTTCTTATTCTTTAAGAATATTTTTAGGAATTAAGTAAAGTGAGTTTGTTTACATGATTACATTGCTTTAGATCTTTCCTAACATGTTAAATTGTATACCATGTGATTTATGCATTCATAATTTCATGTTTCAAAATTTTAAAATGAAATTATTTACTTTATGTCAAATGTGCATGTGTTGGCTAAAGTAAAATATGAGTGGCTATTATCACACTAAATCCAAAGTATTTTTAAAATTTATAAATAAAACATCAAATTTGAAAGTGTGCTATTCTTATAATTTAATTATAAGCTTGCATGTGATAGATTATAATGTCATGTGTAGTGTAGCCTTTCTTTCCTTTCTTATGTTAACATAGTTTTGAATAAGGGTTGGTAAGATGTAGGGTTCATTTGAAAAGAACCCAACATTTACTTAATTATATACCTTATTCATCCCTATGTCATCATCTAAGAAGGATTGCCTACACTTGCATGAATAAATTGCATAAATAAAAATGAAACTATTAAACAACTTTTGCATATTCCTTTTCTATTTTATTTCTTTTATATGCATGTTAGTACTTAAGGAAAGTGGTATATTAGTCTGGACAATCCTGAGATTATGAGGCTTTAAGTATCCCTAAGTAGGTCTTGTACCTTACACCTCTAGTTAACAATGACGCTATACTCACTTATGCCTTTCTTACTTTCATGCATGTTGTGAAATTTTGGATAAGGAAAACCTTTTCTACTTAAGAAAAATCATATACATTTAACTTCTAAATTTTCTTAAATGGGTTACTTAGCATGCATCATAAAGTATGTTAACTATTCTCATTTGCATGTATAGATATGCTTAGGTTCCATCCATATGCATGTTATATATGTTGGGAAAGAATTGAAGTAATGTATGTTATGAAAATTTTGATTCATTTTCTTAATCTTAAAATGCCTTTATTTTTGGATAGGTTTGTTTATAGTTGATCTGAACTTAGGATTAATTAAAAGATTCAATCAAAATATTCACCTAAATGAAACAAAAATATGAACTTACCTTAGATATTACTTAAGGATTTGAGAAGGAAAGAGAAGTTCTCTTCTCTTTCCCTCTCTTCATAACTTAGTAATTAATTGTAAGTTTCACTTAAACTAATTTAAAACATGAAATAAAAATAATCTTAAATATTTAAATAACTTAAATGAAACCCTCATCTAAGTTGAACATGTCTTTCACACATAGAAAATTTAAACCCAAAGTCCTAAGCTAAGCATGTCACACAAACCTTCAAAGCACACACATTAGCCTAAGTCACCACTTCTAGCTTTAGGTTAGGTCGGTGCATGGTTTGATGTTATATTTTATTTTGTGATAAATATTTTAGACTAGATGTTAGGGTGTATGCTCGTAGAATGAATAGTAGGTGATTCTATTCTTTTGAGGGATTGTGCTAAAGGTATCATAAAATAAAATATAAATGCTTCTTACTTGCAGATGCTTATACCCCTTAACATAATCCATAGGCCAGGTGGACTTAGTCACCCATGTGTGGGGGTGATAAGTCCAATATACATGCTTGGGATTTATGTGGTGTGATTTAACTAACCCTTATTTTGTAGGTGTTAGCTAGATTTCCTTTTCCTTTTCATGTAAAAATTTATATATTTAAGATTTTTGAATGATTTGTTATGGGGGATTAGGATGAACATTGGTCATAAGATCCTATCTTATGCACCATGTGAAGCCTTAGAGTATCTACCATTCAACCATCCAAAGGAATATCCAAAGAAGAAAAGAAGAAAAGAAAAGAAAGAAAGAAGAAAGAAGAAAGAAGAATAAAGCCTGAATACCCCCATAACAATGAATTCATTTGCTTAAATTATAATTTAATTCATTTGTAATCTGGGTAATATGACGGTAGAGCTCGACTGGCCACATTTGATATTTTCAGGTTTATGCGGTGGTGCCCGACCACAAATGACCATTATTTACGATTAGCTTTATAAATTGTTTGATTATTTGTTTAGCTTTTACATTAAGTGGCATGTCTTTCCTAGTTTCTTCCTTGCTTTTTGTATGGATGTGGATTAGGCTCTTTAGGGAAAAATAAATCTTTTACCCAACTTAATAATTTAAATTAAAATTAAATAACTCATAACCTCACTTAAAGCATAGGATTAAAGTCAAGATAAAAGAATTAGCAACCCCTTAGCTAGATGAGCATTTCTTTATAATATCATGCACAAATGCATCTTATTTCACACTTGATCGGAGAGCTTCCATCTTTGCTAGAGAATCCAACTTGATCTTTAAGGGCCGTGGTGGAAACTCACCTCCTACCTTCTTGCTGATTTTGGCCAATAATCCATTTTCTCATGTATTAGTCATAAAAATCCTATTAGCCCTAGTCAAAATATTTGTCCAAAAAGTGATAATAAAAGGAAATTTGAAATGCATTAGATTTAGGTCATTTGAAGCATGTCCCTTTACATGATCTAGTCTCTTTAGGGAGTGAGTTTAAGGACTTAGTCTCTTTCTAAATAAAAATAGCCTAGTTATCTTGCATAAGCACAAAGGCTTGCCTACATGTATTTAAAATCGTGGGAGTTGGTAGCCACCTCAGTGGTTTATATCCTTTTAGTGGCAAAAAATTACCCATATTCGCCTTAGATTTAGGTTCTGAGGTTGCTTCTCACATTTGTGGGTCATAAGCATAATTCCTCACCTCTTAGGCATTTCCTTAATCTTGTGTTAAGGAATCTTAAGTCCTAAAATTCTAATGAGAAATACAACTCAAATAAATTAAATCAATTTCTAAAAGGTAAAGCCCAATCTTATGATAATTTTAGATGTTTGCGAGGTTTCCTAGCATCATGAGCATCTCCTACTTATTCCCATTTGGCTTCAATAATAACTCCCTCTTTTGATCAATCTCATTTGATCTTCAAATACAAATCAATCAATTGATAGTCCTTCCTATTGAAATCTTCAGAGACAACGATCATTTACCTTAATCGAGAGTTTTCCTAAGGGATCCCATCCCTTAGGATGTGTAATTATGGGGCTTTCTCATAGTGAACTTACGATTTAAAATAAACCCCGCTTTCCATGTAAAGTGGGAAGAATCTCTCATATCTGAGACCCATCATCCCTAGGAGTCCTTTTTGAGGTGATTGGTTCCATTAAAGGGTAGTGACTTCTGTCTTTCGAGATAGTACACTATTTCTTTGATGACTTATTCGATCACCTGAATAAGTACATCTGCGGATCTACGTGGCATCTTACCAAGATGAATTTTCACATATATAATTTTGCCTCTCCTTTCACCAACAGATTTGAAGGTGACTCTATTTATGTGTATGGGCATTTTTTTCTCCACGGACCTTTTTTGGTTAAGTTGGGTATAAGGTCAATTGGGCTAGGTTGTGTCTGGTTGGCCAATTATGGCTTTGGTTACATTCAACAAGTGATTTAGAATGAACTTGACCCATAAGTTTGAATCAATTTGGATTAGGTCAAGTTTTGACACATTTTGACCCTTTCGGTCAAGTTGGGTCAACTTGGGTCAAGTGTCTAATTGGGCTAGGTTAGGCTCAAATGTTGGCTTGGTCAAATTCAAACATAAGTCATGAATGAACTTAGATCAATGATTTCAATCAATTTGGCCTATGGTGGAATTTGGCTATATTAGATTTTATTTTAGGCTAAGTGTTAACTTGGTCAACCCTTAGGTGTGACCCAATTTGATTCATTGATCATCCCATGATGATTGTTGATCATGATGAGAGGCATATGTGAGTTTGGTTCCATCCAATTTGGTTAGGATTAGAATTTGGCTCATAAGGGTACTTTAGATTACTTTGGGTCCAGTGAGCCTAAGTGGGTCAAATGACTTGGTCAAAGCTTGATTTGAGCTTGATTGAAGTTGTGTATGTATTTATGATTGAAATATAAATCCATTTGCAAGTGGTTCGAAGTCAAATGGGTTTTGATTCATTTGACAATTTCATATTCAAAGGAAGAATATAAAAGCATTTAGGGTTTGATTTTTTAATTGATTTTTGATTTGGAGATTGAAGTTTGTATTTATATATGGATTCATGATTGTAGGGTTGATTGAATCATAAAGAAAATCAAGAGTTTGGCTTGATTTGAAATGATTTGGCTAAGTTCAAGATTTTGACTTGAAAGGCTTAGGTTGGATTTTAAATAGATTTGAGTTTGGTTTTTGGAATTGGTTTTGATTGTTTGAATTTATATTTCATTTATATATGTGAATATGAATGAGAATATAAATGTATCATGAGAAAATTTTAAGAATTTGAAATGATTTGATCATGATTTGGGCTAAGTCCATTAAGAGGGATTTAAAGGACTTAAGAAAATTTTGGAGTTTGAAGTTTGAATTTTTGAATTTGGTTTGATTGATTTATATTTATATCTCATTTATATATGTGAATATAAATGATGATATAAATGAGTTATGAGATATTCCCATGAATTTGAGTTGATTTGATCATGATTTAAGCTAAGTCCATTAATGAAAAATTATTGACTTAAGAAAGATTTTAGATTTGAAATTTAATTTGAGGGTTTCATTTGATTGATTTATATTTATATTTCATTTATATATGTGAATATAAATGAGAATATAAATAATTTTTGAAAAAATCCCATGAGTTTGAATTGGTTTGATCTTGATTTAGGTTAAGTCCTTAAGGGAAAAACTTAAAGGACTTAAAAAAATTTCATGAATTGATTTTGAATTATGAGTTTAGTTTGATTGGTTTGAATTTATATTTCATTTATATATGTGAATATAAATGATAATATAAATGCATTATGAGAAAATCTCAAAGATTTGAATTGGTTTAGATCATGATTTTGGCTAAGCCCATAAGAGGAAGATTTGAACTTACGAATTTTGATATGGATTTCAATCACATGGAGTTGATTTGAGTTTGGAGAAAATAAAATAAAATTGATTTGGAGTTTGACTTGAAGGAAAGAAAGTGAGTAATTGTTTAAGCTAAGGGTAGAAAAGTTTCCTAACACCCCTAAGGAATGACCTATTCCTATAGCTAACTCTTCTAAGTCTTCTAGGGCTAGGTTGAGTGTCCACTTAATCACTAGATATGTCTTAAGACTAAGGAGCTCTTAAAGTCTAAGAGAAGTCTTATGTCTAAGTTGGAGAGGTTAAGAGCTCATTCTAAAAATGAGGTCAACAGTCTCGGTCAGGGCATGATCAATCCCAAGGGGATTTGATCGAACCTCTTCCATGCAGGGTAACATCATGGAGTAACACTCTAACAAATAATCTCGGATAAGTCATAACTTTGTACCTACTCCCCACAGGTTAATGTCATCGAGTATCACTTTGACAAACAACCTTGGATGGGTAAAAAATCCTTAGCATATTCGATTCAACCTCTTCCATATAGGTTAATGTCATCAAGTAACAATTTGACAAACAACCTCGGATGGGTCAAGAATATTCAGCAGATTTGATTCGACCTCTTCCATACAAGTTAAAGTCATCAAGTAACACTTTGACAAACAACCTCGGATGTGTCAAAAATCCTCAGTTGATTCGATTCGACCTCTTCCATATAGGTTAATGTCATCAAGTAACCCTTTGACAAACAACCTCAGATGGGTTAAAAATCCTCAGTGGATTCGATTCAACCTCTTTCATACAGGTTAACGTAATCAAGTAACACTTTGAGAAACAACCTCAGATGGGTCAAAAATCCTCTGGATTTGATTCGACCTCTTCCATACAAGAAATATCATCAAGTAACACTTTGACAAACAACCTCGAATAGGTCAAAAATCCTCAGCGGATTCGATTATACCCCTTCCATACAAGTCAACGGCATCAAGTAACATCATGAAAAATGACACTCTGAAATTATCTGCCAAAAATTTCAGAATTTTTTGAGGAATGGTTCCTAATCAATGCTTCCCCGCCACTTTGATAGTTACTATTGAACCATCTATTGGAGTTTCAAGAAAATCAATTTTCTATAAACTGCGGGCCTTGATTGCCTCCAAACCCAGTTGGTCCGACAATGACAGTTGATGTCTTTCGAGGGAAAATCGTAGCCTCACCATATGAACTACAGGCCTTGATCACCTCCAAACTTGATCGGTCCGACGAAGACAGATAATGCCTCTTTCGAGGAAAAATTGGAGCCTCATCGTATGAACTACAGGTTTAGGACACCTCCGAACCTGGCTGGTCCAACGAGGACAGTTGATGCCTCTTTAGAGGGAAAACCAGAGCCTCGCTGTATAAACTATGGGTCGTGATCACCTCCAAACCCAGTCGGTCTGACGATAACAGTTGACACCTCTTTTCGAGGGAAAGTTGGAGCATCGCCATATGAACTACAGGCCTTAATCGCCTCCGAACCTGGTCAGTTTGATGAGGATAGTTGATGCCTCTATTGAGGAAAAACTGGAGTCTCGTCGTATAAATTATAGGCCTTGATCAACAAAGCAAATGACCTTCTTCAAAGAAGAAGGTCAGAGCTTCACTGACAAAAGGAAACTTTTTTTTATTATTACCCTTAGCACCTAAACTTCTACTAGATAATTTCTCATCCAACGTAGAAGAACACTAGAGAACATGAGGATTGTGTCTCCTTATTTGACCTTAGGGGGATTTTTATAGATCCACTATAAGGGAAAAAAGGAAATAAATAAATAAAATGAAAAAAACCAAAAAAACTGAAGAAAAATCAAAAAAATAGAAAAAAATGCTCATCGCAGATTTGCACATACGCGGCTCCACGCCTTACGCTCCAGGCGCTCGCGACAAGCCTAAAGCATCCCGGGGCCCATAGTCCAGAGTCTTGCTCTGAGCACCAGACGCACTGCGCCCTACACCCACTTCCGTGACCATAGTCTTGTGCACCCATGAAGATCTATTCTCTCAAATTATATGTAATGCAAAGGTTAATGAACCCACAAATTTCATTGAATAATTTATTATTTTCAATTATTTGGCATATATTTTTGGATGGTTGAGATAATATCATCCAAAAATAGGGGGCAACTAACATGTCACTAAAAATTCCACTAGTTGAAGCATGAATCTTGATATTGAAAGTAATCTGATTCTGAGTCGAAAATAGTCCGATCAAGCACTTAAAATATCATTGAAAATTTTGGGATATCAGTTAAATCCCTAAATAGTTTCTGAATATGGAGTGTTTATGATCAAATTGAGCGTCTTGACGAGCAGATCTAATAAGCCCAAGATCTCTTGATTTTGACTTCATTTGAGCATTTAAATATTTAAAATATATGAGATGATCAAGGGAATCATTTCGAGCCGTTCGATTGAGTGGTTTGGATTTTGCACGTATTTATAAAAATGTCATTTCTCTAATCTATAAATAGTCCTCATTCTTTACATGAGGAGAGATCAAGCTAAAGAAAAGAGAGTGAGCTAAGGCTTGAAAAACCTCCAAGCATAATCGTGTCACCGGTTGACAGTCGCCGACCATGGCCACTGGTCATAAACGCCGGCCACCACCGCACGTCATCGCCGCCGACCACCGCCGCCCCTGCCGCCCACCACCTCCGGCCCGCTGTTGACCATCGCTTGGTCCTTCGCCACATTTCCATCGGCCACCACCACCGGCCTCACCGCTTATCGACCACCGCTGTTTGCCATGACCGCAGTGCCGACTACCACCTTGGTCACTACCACCGACATTCTATCAATCACCGCTACCACTATTGTTGGTCACCACCGACCGCCATCACTGGTCACTACCGTCTACTACCACTACCTACTCAATCATCATCGACAACCGCTATTCACTTTCGATAAGCCCTAAACCACTATTACGTAACTACGTAGTTTATTTAATGATTTGATTCATTGTCAAACTTTCTCACATATAACTCTGTAATTCTATTATTGCGAAAACTTAAACTTTGTACTTCAAAACATATATAGTGTAATATTTTTACTGGGCTAAGCTCGTGATTTTTTCCCTCTTTTTAGGATTTTTCCACGTAAAAATCCTAAAATTTATCATTTTCTCTTCAAATATCTGTGTTGCGCTTAGAAAATCAAGGGTTGTCAAAGCTCATTGTCGTGAATAGACGTGCTCGTTATGTATTTCTATTCGCGTTTGTTAACTAAACGAGCCAAACACGAATGACGCTTTCAAGCTCGATATAACGAAATGAACATGAACAATCATTTGTTCGATCGTGATACCGATTTATTCTAAATAAAAATAATATTATATTAGTATTATTATTATTGTATTATTATTATTTTTATTTATTTATTATTATTATTATTACTATTATTTTATTTATTTATTATTATTTATTTATTTATTATTATTATTATTATTATTATTATTATTATTATTATTATTATTATTATATATACATACGAACACATTTACATATCACAAACGCAAGTACGAAAGCAATAATGCAACTGAAGTTATACAAAAGATTGGTTCAAATCCTCCCTCCAAAAAAGTTTTTGTTTCAAGCAACTGCTTCCTCGTTGCTAGTTAAACGCAACACCTAACAGACATGTCATGCTCGATATATAAACGAACCGAACATGAACAAAACAAATTTCAAACGAGGCGAACACGAACAAGAGTTCTGTTCGCTCAAGCTCGGCTCGTTTACACCCCTAGCTGTGGTAGAGTGAAAGTTTGTGCATTAGTCTTGTTATGAAATCCAGCACATACACACAAGTATTTAAAGAGTGAACAAGAAAACTCCAGAAATTTTTATGTGGAAAAATCACGGGGCCTAGCCTAGTAAGAATCTTCCACTATGTATTTGTTTCAGAGTACAAAATTTCTCGATAACGAGATTATAAAATTGTACATGAGAAGGGCACAATGAGAATCGAATCGATAAGAATAACATCTTCAGAATAGCGCAAGTGGTAGCGAATGATGATGAACAACGAATCGACTTACGATGAAGGTCGCGTCATGATGGTGACCGACCTGAGATTGACACAGGATCGCGGCTGGCCGACGGCCGGCTGGCAATCGCCGTCAGTGGTGACAATTGTGCTTGGAGAATTTTGAAGCTTTAGCTCTCTCTCTCTCTTGCCTTTCATGAGGATTGATGGTATGAGGGAGTACGTCAGAATACATGCAAAATCCAAACCACCTCCATCGGACGGCCAAAATGATTCCTTTGATCATTCGATGTATTTAAGTTTTTTTGCTATTGGAGGTAAGATCTTCTTCAAAACGCCGATTTGACTATAAACACTCCATGTTTAAGAGCTATTAGGGATTTAACTGATATCCCAAAATTTCCAATAATATTTTAAGTTTTGAGCTAATTTCATGGATCAATTGCTGACATCAAGTTTAGCTCGACTAAGTAAAATTTTCGGTCATATCATGTGTATCTGATTTCAACAAAGTTAAAATATAAAATTTTATTCTATGGCAACTAGATTTCTAGAGCGCAACAATCCTCCTACTATGATAAATTCTCTATTTGATATTTATCCATTAATTTTTGAGTCTATTAGTTTTTTTTTTTTTTTTTGAATTTTATTATTTTTTATCTTCGTCTATGAGCTTTAACAATTTGATGATGTAAATTTTATTTTGTGTTGAGCTATGGCTTGTGATAAATATGATTGATATATGGGGGATTTACAGTGAGACTATTGATTGGACTAGAGGATGATTCATAAAGTTGCTGGACCCCACAGTTATAGTAAGGGTTATTAATACGGTAGTTTTTCCTCCTGTGGCTTTTTGTTTCTGCAGCTTCTTTGCAAGATTTTAGCGGCTTTTTATTGTGCTTTGTGGTACTATAGCAGATATAGCTATTTTTTATTATGCTTTATGGTACTATAGTATTTAATTTTAGATTTGAAATATATAAATACATAAAAATTGTGTGATATGTATGTAAATGTCTCTCGATATATTTATATATTTTTTTCATCTATTTTAAATTAAATCCGCTATTATATTAAACGAAGTGTTCACGCCTAACCCTTATTGGATCCCTCCATTCTGCAGAGAACGACGCTTGTCACGGCACTGTTCGCTCTGGCGCTTTTCCGTCTAGGATCTATAGTCCACTCTCTCTAAAACCTTGTCCGACCAAAATCCTAGGGTTTTCGTTTTCTCTGTACCCAAATGAGTCCCTCAAAAACTTAATTTCCTTCCTCAACACGATCCCCTCTTCTTCTCTACGCCGCCACAATCTGTATCCTCCTCGCCATGGGAGCCAAGACCGGATCTTCCTCGCCTGCAGTGACGTCCTCCTCATCCGGCACTTTCGCTTCTCCGCTCCCCTCCCTTAACACCCTGAAACTAAAAACCAAGCAACAGGAGCTCTTGATCCGCGTCTCTATCCTCGCTCTCGTCTATGTACTCGCCTTTGCTATCCGCCTGTTCAGTGTCCTCCGCTACGAAAGTATGATCCATGAGTTCGATCCCTATTTTAATTACCGCACCACTCTTTTCCTCACTGAAAAGGGCTTCTACGAGTTCTGGAACTGGTTCGATTCCGAGAGCTGGTACCCTCTTGGTCGTATCATCGGCGGCACCCTCTACCCCGGCCTCATGGTTACCGCTGCTCTCATCTACTGGACCCTTCGCTTCCTACGCTTCGCCGTCCATATCCGCGAGGTCTGCGTTCTTACGGCTCCCTTTTTTGCCTCCAATACTACCATCGTCGCTTACTTTTTCGGGAAGGAGATCTGGGATTCCGGTGCTGGTTTGGTGGCGGCTGCGCTTATTGCTATTTGCCCTGGTTATATCTCGAGATCCGTTGCCGGCTCTTATGATAACGAGGGAGTTGCCATATTTGCGCTTCTCCTGACGTTTTACCTGTTCGTCAAGGCAGTCAACACTGGATCGCTCTCGTGGGCTCTTGCTTCTGCGTTTGGATACTTCTATATGGTATCAGCGTGGGGTGGATATGTGTTTATAATCAATTTGGTGCCACTCTATGTGCTGGTTCTACTAGTTACTGGGAGGTACTCGATGAGGCTGTACGTTGCCTACAATTGCATGTATGTGTTAGGGATGCTGCTCGCTATGCAGATTAGGTTTGTAGGTTTCCAGCATGTGCAGTCCGGAGAGCATATGGCTGCCATGGGTGTGTTTTTCTTGCTTCAGGTTTGTTTATTTTCTTTTTTACCTTTGCAATTTTTTAAGTAACACACAAGAAATATTAATAAGTTGATATTTTATGGGTATTTCACTTTATTATTCAAATGCTTAAAGTTTTTATCCTGCTTTGCTATACTGATTTCCTAGAAAGTGGAGATGGATGAGCTCGGAAAATGTTGAATTAATAAGTTTTTATCCTGGCTTGCATTAATAAGTTTACTTGCTTTCCGTATTATTCTTATATCAATTAGGGGTGCTCAATCTATTGATTTGGATTGGTTACCATTTTAAATCCAAAATTCAAAAAATCGATCCGTTTAATCAATAACATAAATCGAATAGATCCAAACCAAAATTTTTTCCAGATTTTCCATTCAGTTTAGGAAAACTGAAAATTGAATATGTTAATTGTTGCATGTAGTCTTTATAAAGGAATTACACTACTTTATCAAATCATTTAATACAAAATCAAGCAATTCTTAAAAAATGAACCCACAAGAAGTAAATTTATCATTGAAATTGTTGCCTTGAGCCAACATTTCAAAAAAAATGAAAATATTGTTTTATTAGTTATTTTTTTGGTTTAATCGGATAAGTTAATACAAAATTGAACTAAAAATAGATAAACAAATATTACCAAATCCAAAATCAAAATAAAAACTAATAAACTAAAATAAAATCGAACCGAATTTTGTAATTCAGTCTGGATTGATTTGATTTTTCGACTTTAACCGAAAAATGCACACTTCTAATGTCAATTATCATTATGTCATATTCTATTTTTAATAGAAATGTTTTTTTTTATTTCTGCTCTGAGATTGATAAGGTTGTCAATATGGTACATGTACCTATTATGAAGATATGAAATGTTAAAGATGAGTTGACAGATATCAATTGGAATCACTTGCATACTGTTCATGGATGTAATCATTGGTAATTACAAATTTAAGAGGCATTATCAATCATCTTCTTTTCTAGCTCTTCAGAAGCTATCCTCATGGGTAGGGATTGTGATGAGGTATAATGTTCAATGTTAATTTCTACATCTTGTTAGTTATGGCATTAGTTATCAATTTCTTGACTTGTATATTTATGACCAATTTCTTGACTTGCAAATTTGAATATCATTTTTCATTGGGAAGACAATTCATGCATATTGATTTAAAGTTAAGGTCATATGGTTAAACTGGATAAGAGTTTTGGGAGTATTATGCGATAAAATGATATCTAGTAGAAACTCAAAAGTAAATTTAATAAAATCATAATTAATCCAGTAATATTATATGAATTTGAATGTTCAATGGTAAAAAAATTGTTGATATTTTAAATTTAGAATAATAGAAATGAGAATATTATGTTGAATGTGTGGCAGAACTAAGAGAAGAATAACTTAAAGAAAGATTGTACTACAAGAATGGCCGGAGCAACAACCATTGAAGATAAGGTTTTTGAAAATATACTTGGGTGATTTTGACATTTACAAATGTATGGTAGAAAATGTGCCCATTAGACCAATTGATTCAATTATTGCCAATGATTGGGAAGAGTAGATCTAACGTTTCATGGATAAAAGTTGTTTAATATTATTTGTAACTAATAGATTTAACGTGTAAGTAGCACTCAACAAGAAAATGAAAAATGAATATTCATAAAGCAAGTGACAAATAGTCCGGATAAGTCTAATGATAATGATAAAATCTATGTAATCATTAGATAGCGAATATTTTAATTGAAAATGTTAAAAAAACATTAAAGAACATATATGGAATGGAGTGAAAATGTCTAATAAGTTTATATTTTTTTTGTCTTTCGTTGCTGTAGTCAAAGAATAGCAACTAAAGCTCAATCATTATCAATAACATGTCCATGTGCTGCATCATTCATCATTTCAGTTTGATCAAATACTAAACACTTTAAACTGCAGTCCAAGAACATTAACAATAGCGTCAACATACATATTGAACTATGAAAGTATCCAAGTAACCATGGAAATAAACAAAAAGTCACGCTTGAATATGGCATACTTTTCATTGTTTATCAAAAGTAATCCAAACTGAATGCATAGGTTGGGTAAAAGAAGCAATTACATCATGGTACATCTCGAACCATTTGAGAATCCATGGAGAGCACGTGAAAAAAATTAAGATAAAATTTATTGTTCATCTTCATCATACAATATCCTAAGAATGGAGACAAGCAAGCACACCGTAGATAACAGCCAAATAAATGGAAGGAGAGAAAAATTATTTTGGCAATTGAGATCGATGAATGGATGGGTAGAGGACAAAGAATAAGGTATCCAACAACAGAGAATGCAATAAGAGTAGAGAAGCTACGAACTATGGCAAAATTATTGCGTGTGCAGAAAATTTAGGCAGGAATACACAGCTATGTAGTGTATGCTTTTTGCTGATGACATTCTTCTTGTTGATAAGACTAGAGAGGGAGTCCAATAGAAATTTGAATTATGGAGGTCAATTTTAGAGTCTAAAGGTTTTCATTTAAGTAGATCTAAAGCGAATATATGGAGTGTAATTTTAGTTGTAGAAGTTTTAGTGATAGTTGTGACTTTAAAGTGATCAAGTCATTAATAAGAGTGGCGATTCAAATATTTAGGCTCTATTATTCAAAATGATGGTGAAATAGATGGAGATGTTATTAGTAGAATTCAAGTTGGATGGTTAAAGTGGAGGAATGCATCGGCCTATTATGTGATAGAAAAGTTCCATTAAACGGAAAAATTTTATAAGATGGTGGTAAGACTTGCAAATGACTTATGGTGCGAATGTTGGCCAATAAAAGAGAAGCATAAGATTAAGTAAGAAGTGAGATGAGGATGCTGGTGGATGAGTAGCTTTACTCTTAGAGATAGAATGCAAAATGAGTATGTCGGGAAAAAGTTGGAGTAGCGTGGTAGATAAGATTAGGGTGATGCCTTAGATGGTTTGGCCACATAAAGCGTCACATCCCATAAGACAGAGAGTAGATGCAGAGATTTGTCTTATGTTAAGAAAGGTAGAGGACCTAAAAGACTTGGTTAAGATGTATAAAAAATGATCTTAGTATACTTGAATTAAATGAGAATTTGACACATAATAGGACACAATGGAGACGAAGGATTCATGTAGCCGACCCTACCTAGTGGGATTTAGGCTTGTTGTTGTTGTTGAGTACGCAGTTGTGAACTCTCTCTTGATACATAGTGCTTTGCACTCAATAATTTTTCCAAATCATGAAACCTAAAATGCAGCATGATATAAAAGTCAAGATGGAGAGTGAAGGCAAGACAAGTGAAGGGCATCGGATGTTGGAAAAAATATAGTTATGGAGGTGTTACTGTGCTATGAAAACTTCCAATTGTTATAGATTTCAAATGAAACCTGAAAAACACCTCAATCCTGATTAAAAAGTATGGAACGGGAGGAGGAACTGTTGGGGATAATTACTAGTGAAGGGCATCAGATGTTGGAAAAAATATAGTTATGGTAGGTGTTACCGTGCTATGAAAACTTCCAATCATTATAGATTTCAAATGAAACCTGAAAAACACCTCAATCCTGATTAAAAAGTATGGAAGGGGAGGAACTGTTGGGGATGAATCAGTAGAGATGGGTTTTGAAACCAATTGCTTAAGGGTGTGTGTGAAATGTGAATTGTTCCGCTTATATTAGTGGATTGATTGAAGAGTTCAAATAATGAACTGGAAAGCGCACTACTTCGGCAGTGTGTTGAGCACGCTAAGTGCTGCCAAGCAATACTGCACATGCTTTGCATTGTAGGGTCCTTCACAGTTGAGTGACACGGTGAGATTCCATGTTAAAGCATTTCAATCTAAAAGCGTGTTTCAAAGCACACCCTTTGTAATGGCACTTTTATGTCATGAAATGATTGTTATTTTTTAACATTTGTTATTATGCTTCATAATCTTAACAATTAAAGTAAAAGTTTAATATTTTCTATGATTGTAATCTGCTATTTTGTTCTTTAGGAATATGCACTCACATGTGTAAATGTTTGTGTTCATGTTTCAAAGATATGCTAATTTTTGTCGGCCATATAGTTGTTCAAATGTCTCTAATGCTGTCTTCTATCGAATAGCTTTCTAGACCACTAAATTATTTGCTTACTATTTTTAAAAATTTGGCTTCACTTCTAATTTAATCTTTCTCTGCAGGTATTTTACTTTCTAGACTGGGTGAAGTTCACGCTAAATGATCCCAAATTGTTTCATTCCTTCTTGAGGATAACTTTGACATGCGCCGTAAGTGTGGGTGCTCTTGCTGTTGGAGTAGGCATGGCCACAGGATATATCTCTCCTTGGACGGGTCGTTTTTATTCTTTGCTTGATCCGACTTATGCAAAAGACCATATACCTATTATAGCATCAGTCTCAGAGCATCAACCAACAGCATGGTCTTCCTTTATGTTTGACTTTCATATTCTTCTTTTCCTATTTCCTGCTGGCCTGTATTTCTGTTTTAAACGGTTGTCAGATGCCACTATCTTTATTGTTATGTATGGTCTCACGAGCATGTATTTTGCTGGTGTAATGGTTCGTTTGATACTCGTTGCTGCACCTGCTGTTTGCCTTATTAGCTCTATTGCGGTCTCTGCAACCTTGAAAAATTTAACAATGTTAATTCGTGCGAAGAATAGTGCTCCTCAAATGGGATCCAGCAAAGGGACGGCTAGCCTGAAGGCATCAGCTAAGGTGAGGGATGATATTCTACATTAGCAATGCATTCACTCTGTTATTTTTTTATTGTTTTGTTATTTGTCAATTTTTAATATATATTTGTAAAAAAAATTAATGAAATAGTCAAATTCTTTCAACGTATGATATTCTACTATGAGCAATGCATTCACTCTGTTATTTTTTTATTGTTTTGTTATTTGTCGATTTTTAATATATATTTGTAAAAAAAATTAATGAAATAGTCAAATTCTTTCAACGAATGATTTGCACCATCGATAAAATAACTTGATATTCTGTAGCACCAATTGAACTTGACTAAATATCAATTTGACAGTGGCTTGTTTTGGTCGTACTTGGTCATAAATGGAACATAACTTGTTATCTTTTATTCAGTATGCTACCAAGAAGTCGTTTGAAATTGCAAGAAATGGATGTAAATAAAGTTGAAGTCAGTCTGTATTGGTAGTTACCATGTTGAGATTTGTTTCATATTATCGTTATTATCTTATTCAGGCAAAAGTAACTTCACACTTCACAGTTCTAAAAATGAACTATCATTAAGTTAGTTCATGTTTATACTTTTCCAGGCATCATCTTTGGACCAACCTCTGCCTTACCAAAGAAATGCGGCTATTGCTTTGTTGTTTGGTGCTTTTTATCTGTTAAGTAGATATGCCATTCATTGCACTTGGGTCACATCCGAGGCCTATTCTTCTCCGTCAATTGTCTTGGCTGCAAGGGGCGCTCATGGTGGCAGGGTCATCTTTGATGATTACCGTGAAGCATATTTTTGGCTTAGAAAAAATACACCTCCAGACGCCAAAATTATGTCCTGGTGGGATTATGGATATCAGATTACTGCAATGGGAAATAGAACTGTGATTGTCGATAATAATACTTGGAATAATACACATATTGCTACAGTTGGTCGTGCAATGTCATCATATGAAGATGAAGCATACGAGATTATGAAATCATTGGATGTGGATTATGTGCTTGTTGTATTTGGAGGTGTTACAGGTTATTCTTCTGACGACATTAACAAGTATGTTGTTATATTCCTTCCCCTTAACATTGTATATCATTGTTTGAAATTCTCGAGTTGCCATTCACTTTTATTGGCTGAAACCTAATATCAGTTTGGCTAGCATTATGTTTCTTTTTTTTTATAGCGCTGATAAATCATGCAGGTTTTTATGGATGGTACGTATTGGTGGTGGGGTTTTTCCTGTCATAAAGGAACCCGACTACCTTGTGAATGGCGAATACAGAGTTGATAAAGGGGCTGCGCCAAAAATGCTGAATTGTCTCATGTAAGCTTGTGCCTATGATTGTTTAAATTTCAATTTGGATATGCATATGACTTTCGTGAACATTATGTCATCATTGGAGTGGTGAGCATTTTTTGGCTGGACTTGAACTGTGGCTTAACAAAGTTGAACTTTTGAGTCTTGAAGAAACTATCAATTTTTAGATAATAGTTGGAATACATTAAAACAGGCTGTTGAAGCAACTGTGATGAAGAAAACAGATGCCATAAAAAAATTGCTTATTTTGCAGTCTCTCAATTCATTAACCCAGGGGATGCTCGGCCTTGTTGGAGTAGATTGATGAAATGGATGCATTTATAATTTTTAGCAATAAATTGCTCCCATATCAAGAATGTATATAGCCTCTCATTTCATTCCTGATTCAATGCTTTGGTAATTGCAGTAAATGATAGGGATGCATTTTGCATTTTTTAGCAGTTATCACGATGTGCTTTTCTGATTATTAATTAGTATATACGATTTATAAATGTTGCTGCTGCAGCATCAAATTATTATTATTTTTTCTTTTGACAATCTATTTAATTATTGTGATTGGCAGGTACAAACTTTCTTACTATAGGTTTGGAGAGGTCACAACAGAGTATGGAAAGCCTCCAGGGTAGGTTTCTTGTCAGATTTCATGTCATTTAATAGCAGCAATTTACAATAGATTTTACCTTGGAAGTAAACACCTTTTATTTCCTTGTTGCTACTTCTTTATTTATGGGGATGAAATGGTCAGGCCTTGGTTTTTCCTTTTATTTATTAGTATAGTCTCTATATGATTCTGATTTTTGACTACTGTGTTTTTTATACATAAATTATTTGGAAAGTAATTTGAGGGTATGGTCGTGACAATACTTATCTCTCCAAAGAAAAAGACAACCATAAAATTATGTTTTTGTGAAACCATTAGGCAAGACCTCAGACTCCCCTCAAGTAAAGCTACAAAGCTAATGCAAAACTTCAATTAATTGTAATGGACTTACCTACTGACCCCACTTTCCTAGAAATTTGCTTAAATATATTAAGTATTACTGTTTTGGTTCTCAGATAACGAATGAAAAGGAAGAAAGAAATCTAATTCAGCCAGGATTACTTTATAGTTGTTTGGTCGAGCTTTACAAATACACGACTTTCAGATTTTGTTTTTGACAAGATGTAATGTAAAGTAAATTATGCGCGACGTACGGTAAGGCGTTGTCCGGCTGATGGGCTGGCGGGCAGCGGCGGCAGCGTCAATGGCGGCGGTGGCGGCGGCGGGCCTGGCTGGCTAGGCGGCGGCGATGCAGCGGCGGCGGCAGGCCAGCCAGCGGCTGGCCAGCATCACTTTATGACTGTATTTGGAATTCCCAGAATTCAAATACACCAAAATCTCTAAGGTGTATTTCAAATGCCAAAAAATTACAGTGTATTTAGTTTACTTCCATCCAAACAACAAAAAAGGGAAAAAGCGTGCAAACTAATTACAGTGTAAAAGGTTTACTGCAAACCAAACAGCCCCTAAATTACATTGTTGATGAGGACTCTATCTTTTCTCAATATGTTTAATTGTTTATACTTTCTTGGAAATTTCTTGTTAAATAGAGAGAGAGACCATCATTATTTTAATCGTAATTTACTTATATCTGGTACATAATTTTTATGCATTTACATATCTAACATTTAAACTTTGATATTTACAATTATAACACTTTTCTTATGCATGAAAATGTGCATTTCACTTTGAAAAATGAATGAATGTTATTTATATAAATATAAAATGTTTTATTAGATATCTAAATATGTAAGAATTGTGTGCTATGTATGTAAATTCCCCTATTTTAATTCTTCCTTTGTAATTTTCATCAAATGACCTATTATTTTCACTATGATTTGGATATTGCACACATTTCGATACTGCATTCGCATATTTGCGCAAGACTAGTTGTGAGTGTGCAGTGCGTTGCATGGCATTTTAACCTCAATTTTTTATGCTATTTACTAAATTTTTTCTTTCAAAGTTTCTTATTCATCCATTACCATAACTTAACCTTCACATAACAGTCATTAAAATACACTTGCATAGGTTTATATAAAAAAAAGAGAAATTTAAATATGTATCATTATGCTTATGTTCATTTCCTTTAATATTTATAAAACTAGCACTAAGCTACAAGGGTGCATTTGGAAAAAATAAGGGTGGTATTTTTGATATAATAAAAGATTTAGGTGGTATTTAAGTAAAAAAATTAAAGTTTCTTGAAATATTAATGTAAATGCTTATGTATGTAAATACACTAAAAAAAAAATCAACAAGCCTCGCATGCTTATGTAGTCTGATTCATGAATGATTTTATAGATGTTAATCTCTCTTCAGAAGTGTTAATCAATAGAATGTCAGTAAATTCTGTTACTCATATATGTGAACATGATACCAAGCAAGCCGCATTATATACTGAATTTGCTATCCAACCATTTGTCCTAATTTTCAGCTTATTTTTATTTCTTCTTAATATATTTCCACCAACCTGCAGTTATGATCGTGCAAGGGGTGTGGAAATTGGGAATAAAGACGTGAAGCTCGAGTATTTGGAAGAGGCCTTCACAACTTCAAACTGGATAATTCGCATATACAAAGTGAAGCCTCCCAACAATCGTTGGTGAGGTCGTCTCCGATTTGCCAAAGGTGGATATCAGAACCCTTCGATTTCTCAAGTGTTTGTTTTCTTGCCGGAGAGATGGTCTTATGCCTTTTAGCAGGCAGTGTTTATTTCATTAGGAGGGAAAAAAAAAACTTTTTTTTTTTCTTACGAGAGGAAGATTCTGATTATTAAAAGATGTGTCTTAGATTGCCTGCTTTGAGTTCTGCTATTTGGAAAACAAAATTTTCAGATTCAAAAGCGAAGGTAATTTAACTTTTATGGGGAAGTGACTTTTAAGGAGAAGCCTATGAGAACGTATGGAAGCTGTTTTTTATTTTTATTTTTATTTGTCGTTTGATCCATTCTTGTTCTAATAATTTTGTTTTTGGATTAAATTTAAATATTTGATCTTTTTCTCGCAAGACATGGGTGAGGCATGTAATGAGTTTGTGAAAGAATCTGTGAGGTGATTGTATGGAATGCAGTTGTGGGTTACCTGAACACTGGTAGCTTTCGTTTTGGATCAGACAGGAATAAGGGTTTATTTGGAACAGTTTTTTTTCTCAAAATTTGCTGCAATTATATCAGATTGTAATTTTCTTAACTGTTTTTAAGAATCTTTGTGATGGAAATCCTTTTTTTTTTTTTTTTGATTTAGCGGTTTATTACTTTGTTTATAATATTTATTTTCTGTGGCATTCAGAAAAGTAAATGAGGATCATGGGCTTAAAATATGACGGAATCTTCCTATGTGTCACATAAGGATTTGAACCTAAGATTTTTTATTTGAAAATTAAAGCTATCAATCAATAAGTTAAGACGGAGATATCATATTTTGTGAGATTTCGTGTTTGTGAATGAACAAATAATGATGTAAAGCTATGAAAAATAGAAGTCTGAATAGAGAGAATGAGGTGTAAAACTAAAAAGGTATATAATATTATAGACTTCATTCTATTAATATGGTGAGATCGCTTATAAGTTAGCAAATATTTTACATTATATGTTATTATGAATTTAATCATGTTACTGTTGAACTGTATAAATGAATTAAGTTGTAAAGATGATGTTTATATTTACGGGATAGAGTTGCGAATCTGTGATGAATTTATTGATCATATCTATCCACAGCAATTAAATCAAATCATTATATTGTATATCTATAATAAATTATTATATCTGATATGTTATATTATCTTAAATATTTTTTGCGTCCATTAACTTCTCCGTTTTTTTATCATTTTAACTCTAACCTTCAAATTTTTATTAGTAATTTGTAGTTAAACTATTTTATCTTGAATAATATGTTTACATATAAATATTTTAAGTCATTATACTTATATTGTTGCACAATAATCTCTAAATTTGAAAAGTAATATAGAAATCATTTTGAGAATAATAGTTAGTCATAGAACAAAAATTGTTATCAATGGTCATTGCACTCTGTATTCTATAAAGCCAGATGCAATTATTTTGGATGTTAAAATAAAACATCTTCCGGTGGTCATTACGCATGTATTTGTTTTTCAGTTCTGATTTTCGAAAAGGTTTTATGACATAATTTTCTTTAAAAAAAATCAACTTTAAATAAAAAATAAACTTTTGATCGTCAATTTGTATCTTATGGTTCTTATCTCTTCTATCTCTCTCTCTCTCACTCTCTCTCTCTCTCTCTAGAAAGAGATAAAAAATAGTACAAAATATAGTAAAATATTTCATAGTTCAATTAAAGCTTATTTATGAATTATATTATTTAAAATTTAATAAATTTTAATTTATATTATTTGGATTTTTTTTAATAACTTGCTTATAAATAAGTTCAATAAAGATTTGATTAAAACTTATTTATTTTTATGAAATGAACTTTAGCCAGAATTCGAGGAAACTCTTTCTGAAGAGATGGAAAGTGGTAATATTGTTGTGTTAGAATGTTTTAGATGTTAACTTTGTAAAATAATAAGTTTAGATGTTAAATATGTAAATAATGATGTTTGACATAATATGTAGGTAAATCCCCCTAATCTAAATTGAGCTCATAAATATATTCGAGCCAAGCTTGATCATAATTCTTTTTAAAATGAGTTTAAACTCGAATATAATTTTAAAAGCCCAAATCAAGCTCAAGATAAACAAGCTTGAAGTTTGACTCAACTAGTTTGCAGCCCTAATCTCATTAGACATACAGTGAAAAAAATAAAAGAAATAAAAAGGCACATAGTAGGCCACTTGTAAGCGCTGATGCCTTGAAAGAATAACGGATATGGCATTTGGCATTGATCTAGAAGAGCAAAATAAGAAGACGGACTTTTTTTTTTGGGAAAAATACGAAGGTGTTCAAAATTTTATTTTATTTTATTCTTAATTTTTGCTTAAAAAACATAAAGCCTACCATAATATTCATACAAAATGATGAGCTCTATTTAAAAATCCAAACAATCAATTTACATATACTTTTTGACATTCATGTATATTTCTATAACCAAGTGCTATACTGTTAAAAACTATTTCCATCCTTCTTCTAGGGACGTTCTTCTCTCCAAAAGAATCCAACTACTGTGACAACCACTAACCCAATCAAAAACCAAGTAACACCTGCCAACATAACCTGAAGCTCGAAACTGTTAACAATTTCCAAAGCCATAGACCCACCTATATGCTCTTGCACGCCATGGCCGAAGCTCGTACCTCTGCCTTTTGATCCATTAACAATCGCTGACACCACTGCCAAAGATAATGGAATCCCAAAAGCCATTGGGTTTGTCTTGTCATGGCTGCTTGTTTCCTTATCAATAATAGTTTTCTTGTTCTTCTCTTTTATAACATTTGCCATAAGCTCTGGCTTCCGATAATCAGTTGAGTTATTTGAGCAGCCGGTTGATTGGGAGGGAATGGTGAGCAATGGCGTCCAGTATTCTTCTTCGTGTTCATGGCTAGCTGTAGACGACCAGTTAGAGAACCCTGCCGAAGCTCTTGCTTTCAGTTTGGCGGCGGCTTCTCGTAGTTTTTCGGCGTTTGGTGGTAATGGTTTCGTTGAAGAGTCCGTCAGGCTTAATTGAGTTTCCGCTGAGCTAACCTTTTGCCAATACAGCCAGCTTGAAATTGACCTAACGGCATTCATTGCTGAAGTTCTTGATCTTCTCTGGAGATCAGACTCCTGCAAGACGGTAACCAAAACCGATCAGTTTAATCAAAGAACGTTCCTTTTGAATCCATCGAGTTTCCGCTAAACTTATTATTAAAATAAGTTTAATTATCAATCAGATTCACTTACAATATCATAAAATATGCTCAAAAGAGTGAAGTCTAAATATAGCTCTAAGTCCAGACTAAGCTTATAATATTTTCTCCTTACTAAAAATATATTTACGTTAACACTTCGAGCAAGAAGAATTTTCTTTGCTAACCTGTGAATTTTTAACCGACGCTTTAGCATTCATCTCATCAAACTTCCTCTGAAACTTCTTCACCTCGTCAAAAACGTTGGCCAGCATACGCTGTTGCCTCAGTCATTCACTATCGCGGCTGCTTCGACATAAGGAATTCAAGGCGGCAAGTCTGATCTCTCCACAACCCTAGACTCAAGAACAAAGCATTTTCCCGCTTTGGTTTAGCTTAACATTGTCAACCTGAAACAAAATCTATACAAAAGAAGGTTTGATGCATTACGAGATGCAATCCACAGGACAGGTTTTGCATCGAAGATCTGATCCTCCGAATCAGCCCACTGCGCCACCACTCTTGCACGGCCATAGACTGACTCAATAGCGAATGTGTTGGTCGCATGCAGAGCGCATTTCAAGCAGCCGATGCACTTGATCTCATCAACGAAGACTGCTCGTTGTTCAGCCTCATGTCCGAGCCATCTTGAGTAAATAGGCTTACCTGTGTATCCCTGAAATTTCAAGTGTTTGGATCTCTCCTGCATGAGCAATACCAGAGAGTCATATTTACTGAGTTTGAAAAAAGGTTAAGCTGGCGTTGCCATTGTTTAATTTGGTTGCTTCTGGTTATAAATATCATGCATAGGTAAAAATAACTGATTGATTCAATACATGTGGTCTTATCATGAGATCAATTGGCTCAAAAAGTTAAAAGGATCGGATAAGAAAGTCTATGTAAAGAGAATAAGGATATGAGCGCTTGAACTCACAATATATTGATTGAAAATAATGTGTAGGATCTCAAGGTGTTTGATTCGAGCTCTCTCAGCATATATAAGCATTTTTCTTGAAAATTGTGAAAGTCATCATCGTCATTTTCAGCCTTCTTCAGAGTATTTAGGGTCAAATTTATGAATCTTAAGTATGCATTGATATACATGTCTAAATTACTAAAGTCTATTATTCACTAGGAGTATAAATGAGTTGAATTTGAGCGAGTTGATTGTTTCTTCGTGTTCGACTTATTTAAAAGTTTGCTTGGTCAAAATAATCTCTTTGACATTGTTTATTCATGTTTGATCTTGTTCAAGGGAGGGAAAAAAATTCGGAATATTATTGTTTTTTGCTCTTTTATAAATCAAGCTTAAAATATTTAATTGTGTTTGATTCTTTTTAACAAACGAATCAAATACAACTACTTAACCAGTAGAATATGAACTGTTCACTAACAAGAAGTATTTTTTTACTGCCCTATTCTTCGTCATAGTGGATGCTACTCTTATCATTTCTTTGAATGAGCGCACTGAAAGAGAGTCATCTTTGCTAGTCTAAATATGTATCTTGCTGAGAATGTTCTTATTTTCCAATTCTTAGGTTAAACTCTGTCAAATGCAGAGATATTTATAGAATTTAAGATTCCATAAAATCTTGCTAACTTAAAACATTACTCATCAATCGACTGATTCAATGTAGGATCTTAACGCATAGAAAATTGAACCTATCTTCCATGGCCGATCCACGGAAGTTTTAGAAATTGGCCAGGGCAACCAAGTGGCCTTAACGATATCAGGTCTGGAAGGGTTTTTTAGCTCTCATGATTGGGTAACCATTTCTGATCGTGTAGAGACTATCAGTTTTAGGTCTACCTAGATTGAGACGAGATTGAATCATTCTGGGACTTGAAAGAGACTCATCAACAATAAATCATAACAGTACAAAATCCAACAAGCCCCATTCATCGTACAGCATAAATCATAGAAAGAGAGGAAGAGGAAGAGAGCCAGAGCTAAACCCGATCGTAAGCATCGCGTGATGCTGGATCAGAGAGGACCGAATAAACTTGGTTGAGAATAATGGCCATGTCGTGACCCGCCGGCCCAGCTATGTCCGGATGACACCTCTTCTGCAGCCCACGATACGCCTTCCTTATTTCCGCCGCCCCGATGTCCTCTCCACCCCAAGCAGCGAGTAGAGGTCATATTCCCCTGCCCACGAAGCCACCGCCGATCGGCGCCTGCCGCCGCTTCCGACCTCGCAACGGAAATCCTTTCGCCGGCTTCTCTGATTCTTCCATTGCTTGTTGAATCTGCTCACAGGCGGCCACGGAGATGCCGTTAGATTGTTCACAGAAAGAGCGGCGGAGGCCATTTCTGCTTGGTTTGTTCTTCTATTACAAGCCGTTAAATAGTAGATCGGTGGCCTGCGAAGAGTTCATGGTGGACTAGAAGATGTTTCGCAGTAACCTTTGAGTGTACGCCAGAAATAATGCAAACGTAGCTTTTCTTTTTTTAAACATAATTCTTATGTATTTATATCTTTAACCTCTAAAATTATATATTTATTTATTTATATTTAAATATATATATATATATATATATATATATATATATATATATATATATATATATATATATATATATATATATATATATATATATATATTTATATATTTTTTATTTTTAAAAAATAAATAATAATGATATTTTATTAATATGATAATAAGATTGAAATATTATATATATAAAAATTTAAATTTAAATATTAGATATGTAATTTCATAAAATGATATGATATTAATGTTGTTGCGTCTTAGAAAAGCGCACGGTAGAGTAAAGTTTGCCAAACAGAAATCCATGGAGAGGATTTAAAGGTGATTTAGAAGAAGAAAGCGTAAAACTCAGGAAAGTGGAAAATCTCGAAAAGAGGAAAAAATCACAGCGGAGAAAACATATATATTTCAAAATGAAATCTTGTCTGAATTACAAATTGTATATGAGAAACAACATGTAGCGGATAAGATCATTCTTGGTTGAATGAAGTGGAAAACAATCAGCGGTAAATAAGCATGTTGGCAGAGCAATCAAGATAGTCATCGATTGACCAGCATTAAGGATCAGCGGCGTCGGATATTGGCAGCCGTCAGTAAGATCGATTGCTTGGAGGATCTTTTTCTTTTCTCTGCTTGGATATATGAATGAAAATTTATTATAGGTGGAAAGTATCTCATACATGGAAAACGTACCATACTTGAGTCACAATGATATTTGATTATTTGATGTATTTTAAATATTTGAATGCTCAAATGAAGTCAATTTTTTGAGATCTTGGGCTTGTTTATTTCGTCAGGTTCGATTTGACTATAAACACTCTATGTTTAGCTTTTTTAGGGATTTAGCGATATCATTTTCAATGATATTTTAAGTGCTTTATCTCGAGGTTTCAACTTGGATTAGTTTGCTTTTAGCATCAAGATTCGTGTTAACTAGTAGTATTGTAAGTGTCATTATCGGTTGCCTTTTGATATTATTTGTCATTAAAAATATATATGTTATCTTGAAGAAGAAACTTGATAATTTACCATTAACATTATTTTTTAGAAACGTCTTCTGAGACAATATATGCTATGAGAAAGCGGTGAGGTGCGGATGAGAATAAGTTGTTTTGTTCAGGTTGAACTTATTCCTGGGTGATCATTGATGAGTGTTCATGGGAAGATAAGATATTTTTGACAAGTTTGAATAAGAAGCAGAGACAATGTAATGAGCTTGAAATTTTAAAGACAAGAAAATGTTATGCTGATGATGCAAATAAGTTTTAAGCCATGAGTAGAAAGGCATTTTATGAAAAGTGAATGTAGCTTGATAACAAAGGTTGAATAAAATTTTCAGTTTTGAGCTTGAATTTTTTACCCTAAAAATCCCCAGGCCAGAGAAGGCACACTTCTTGATGCTTTAGTCTTTATCTTCTTCTTGAGTGAGTCGTTGAGTCGTCACCTACTACGTCGTTATTAGGTTTTCCCCAAAGTAGATGTCAATGTCGGGTTTGAGGCGATAGGCGTAGTCGTCATTGTTCGGTTTTCCTCAGTGTCAGGCCTCGTGGAGTCCATTTGGAACCTCAGTGATCATATCATTGTTCAATTTTTCCCTCAAGCGTCAATGTGTCCGGGTTTGGAGGTATCACCCGATATTACGTCGTTATTTTTCGAAGAAGCGTCAGCCGACCTCAATTTGTCGGGTTTAGGCGGGCTGATGCATACGTCATTGTTAGTTTTTCTCGAAAGCGTCGCCGGTCTCGTGGACCGTCCGGGTTTAGGCGATCAAGGCCGGGTTGACTTTTGTAAATTGGATTTCTCCGACTTTAATGGATGATTGATTTCTTCGCCAAAATGGCGAGAGTTCCGAAACTATCGTTCAAATATTCGAAAAGTTTGGCGAGGTAATTTATGAGCATCATGAGAGAGAATATCTTCTCTCTCCTCTTTTTTATCTTTTCTCATATATGTGTGTATCCTTTTTTACATAGTGAAAAATTTTAAAGTATCAGGTGGCGAAGTCAAAAAAAAGGCGCAACATTGGTGAGAGTTGCTTTATAAAATTCTCAGATTTTATCATTTATCCCTCTTTATTTATTATGTATTTTCAGGTGATGGCAAAAAACCCATTGTCCTACATGATATACCATCCTTTGTCACATAGATAGTTTAATGGTGTTCCACGAAAGTTTTTCTTCCTAATGAGTTGGTGTCAATGTTGCCAAAAGTGCATGGGCTTCACGTAGAGTACTTCTTGTAGAGATGATTCTTAGATGCGGGGTGCGATTCCTGGCTCACGAGTTGATTGAGATATTCAAAATATGTGGTGTAAAATTTGTCACTTTTCATTTCAGCTTTAATTCGTCGGTTTGGTTGTCTTCTTTAGAGAGTGTGAATGTTACTTTGACATCAAATACTTGTGTCGAATGTGCGATTTACATGATACCAGCGTGTTTCTTCTCGGATTATATTGGATAAAATTTTCAAAGGGATCAAGAGAAATTGGTCAATGGATTCTTTTATGATGAGTGAGCCTTCTCACCAAAGATGGGAAGATTGAATGACCTTCCAGATCAGTCTGAAAAAATGAGATCTTGGCAACTCTTATTATCCCTGATGTAGGAAGCTTGCATCATGAGTTATCATATTGGCAAATATATAGTTGAAGATAGAATGTTGAGTTGTCCTTTCATGGAGGGAGATCTCATTCTTTTTCCTAAAGGGAGTAAAGGTGATGAAAGGTCTCCTCGTATTCAAATTCTTTGAAGCCCATCAAGAAATCATTTGTGGCAATGTTTCACTAAAAAAAAAGAAGACATCTTTGAATGATGGTAGATATCTGAAGATGTTGCTAGTTGACCTGAGAGTTTAGTAATTTTAACATGATGGGAGTTAGGGCCACATTCTAAAGAGGATTAAATGACATGTCTTTGGCATAATAAATTGGTATGTTGTCTTCCCTTCTTTCTTCTTGCACTAAAACTGAGCTTATCGTGTGGGAAGAGACTACGAGATATAAGTATAACATCTCTCCTTGAATAGGCTTGGATAGTAGGGGTGGAGATGCTAAAATACTTCTTTGCTCAAAAGCGGTGACATTCATTTGAAAATTATTATTTTAGCTCCCTTTAATATTTTAAAGAATGGTATCATCCCGAGCTAGAAGCGGGATAAAGCAATTCATCCATTCTTGAACTTCCTTAATATTCTTGAGTCATATCTTTGAGAGCTTTGATTTTCGGGTTGGCCTCTATCCACGGTGGGTTACCATAAATCAAGAAATTTTTCGACGTAACTCCAAAAGCACATTTGGTCGGGTTAAGTCTTATAACGTCGAAGAAGGTTAAAGCATATTTCTAAGTCGAAATATGTTATGATTCTTCAAGCTTTTCTAACATGTCATCCACATATACCTCCATTTGTGGCCTAATAGGTCTTTAAAACCTTATTCATAAGGCATTGATAGGTAGCACCAGTATTTTTTAATCCAAACGGCATAACTTGGTAAGAGTATAATCCTTTATATGTTTGAAATGCTGTAGCTTCTTCAATCGTTGGGTTCATTTTTATTTTGTTGTAACCAGAGTAAGCATCCAAAAAATTGAGCATTTGATGTCGGTAGCATCAACCAATTGATCAATTCGAGGAAGAGGAAAACTATCTTTCGGCAAGCCTTGTTAAGTTATGTAATCAATACACATTCTCCATGTTCCATTTGTTTTCTTAACCATGATAACATTGCTAGCCATGTAGGGTAATGTACCTCTGTATGAATCGCTTAGCTTGTTAACTTCTTGCTCAATAGCTTGGAAGCGTCGGTGCAAAACTTCACTTCTTGGATGATCGGTTTGAATGTGGATCAATCTTGAGGAGTGCATGATCACATTAGTCGACTCCGGCATATCCATCGGACTCCAAGCGAAGATGTCTTGATTTACACAAGAATCTATGTATTTTTCCCTTTGTTCATGCGAGAGATCCAACTTACCTTTGTGGTTGGTCATCGATAATGCAACAAAAGCAAGTCTTCTACAAGAAGCTTTGGGTACTTCTTCATCTCGAAAATTAAAATCTTGATCTTTGAAGGTCACGAAGGGCGTGGTTGAGCTTACGAGATAACATGATTGTCTTTCTGTTGATTTCCGATAACTCCAAGCGGGGTTGGAAATTTCATCTTAAGATGAGATCTAAAGTGATGCGAAAATTGATTGGAGGGCCTTCAAAGATAGCGTTATATCTGAATCGACTTGACCACCATGGGATTAAATGAGCCACTTGTCGAAATTCACCAAGGACAACGGAAGGGTGATTGTCCCCTCTACTCGCCGCGATTATCAAACTGATAATGGTCTGCGGCGGGTTGGAGCTTTTCCTAAGCCCATGTTAAGAAATGTGGAGTAAAATAAGACATCATCATTGTCAATCAAAATTCTCTTAACATTATAGCATGGGTCACCGATCCTACGATGACAAGTGGATCTTGATGAGGAACATGTACTCCTTCTAAGTCGAGTCATTAAAAGTGATGGAATGATCATGAGACTTCTTTAACTCTTGAGATGGTAATGAGAACTTGATTAGATAGTATTGGTCCTCTGCGATTGTTTCAATTTCTCCAACTTTGTTTGATGATTATTTTATTATTTTGTGATGATTGTCTGGTTGCCCCAGGTTGGAGGTATGTTTGTTTGAGTCGATTGATTCTTCACATGGCGTAGATATCATTGTTGAATGAGCCTCTCGATTTCTTCTTTGAGTTGTTTGCATGCCTCGATAGTATGTCCACGACTTGATGGAAGTGATAATATTGCTCGATTTCACGAATTTGGTTTGGTGGATGCACTTGATATTTTCTTCATCTCGAATAGCCATTAGGAGGTTAACACGAGATGTGTTTGGTGGCGTGTATTCCTTTTTGGTGTGGTTCCGCGTCGTTGATATGAGAGTGGAGGAGATCACGGCGCTTGTTGCTTCTTTTGATAGGATGTCGGTCGCATTCCACAGGTGCTTTACATTTTCACATAGATTGCTCAAATTATTTGCGATGGGCATTAATAGCCTCATCGGTAGATTTGTGCTTCCACCACGATGAACCAAGTCGGCATATGAGCGGCCGTCTATCGCATTAGTGTGAGTAAAAGGCCGGGGCGGAGTCCTCAAGGAAAACTCCTCTTAATAGTTGAGGTCTACTCCGGTATTTGGCGAGCTTCTAAGGAGAACCTGGAAGTATTCCTTAAGTGATTCACCCTCATTTTGATGAATCTGGGAGAGATGGGAGGAATCTTTAATGATCCTCGGTTTGCAATGAGCATTCAAAATCTTGGCGAGTTAGTCAAAGGTATGGATGGATCCCTTGGAAGGGAGTAGAACCAAGTGCGAGCTTGTCCGCGAGATGCGGAAAGACGACAAAGCGGTGTGTCGGGAGCTTTGGATATGCATGATAGTCTGTAATAATGGTCGATGTGTTCATGTGGGTCGCCATCATAGGAATCAATGTTGGAAAGCTTGAAACCACGGGGAATAGGATGTTGAAGAATAGCTTACTAAAGGTGAGATTCCTCATAGCGGTGAGGGAAGATGATTTATCTTGAGGTGAAATTCATCTTGCATTAAGCGTCGTAATTACATGTATAACATGTGGGTAAAGATAGGCGAGAATGTGTCAAGCTACCGGCAATAATTGGATTAGCGATCGGTTGAGGTGCGTGATGGATGAGTAGAACTAGCGGTGTCGAGAGATCCGGTCTCATGAAGAACTTGGTCAAGAAATTAGCATTTTGACCTCCCCGCTAACGATCGATCTTGGGGAGATGTGTTTTCCTAGTGGATGTTGTGTTCCTAAAGTAGTCGGATCATCTCATTTTGAGACTCTTCCATTAACGATCTTTAAAGAGATTTGCGCGCTTCCGCTATCGGAAGGAGAAGGTTGGCGTCCTTGGTTGAGATTGGTTTTGAGTGGCGGGAGTTGGGCGGGAGGCTCGTTATTCTGATGTTGCTATTAGCCATAATGATGTGAGGTATTGTGATTGAAGGTTCTCTTCCCACAGATGGTCACATTGCGTCTAGAAAACCGGTTAGAGTAAAGTTTTTGCCTTGTTGTGAAATTCAACACACACACGTATTTAAAGAGTGAACAATAAAACTCCAGAATTTTTACGTGAAAAATCTCGAAAAGAGGGAAAAAAACCACAGCTGGATAAAAGCTTCCACTATGTATACATTTGAGTACAAAATCTTATCGGATTACAATTGTATATGAGAAAGAGACAACGGTATGTGAAAATGTCGGGTTGTAGCGATTCTTGGTAGTAGCGGATGATGAAATCGGGAACAATTTGGCGGCAGAAACAATCTGGTGAGTCATCGTGATGGGCAACAGATTGGTCAGCGAGGATCAACGGCGGTGGTGGGCGGTCGTGGTGGTGATGATTGCTTGGAGGATCTTTAGAGCTCTCTCTCTTGCTTGCCTCATATGTGAGGAATGAGATGGAGGAGTGGCGTCTCATAAATACATGCAAAAAACCACTCCATCTGGACGACTCATGATGATTCCTTTGATCATTTGATGTATTTAAATATTTGAATGCTCAAATGAAGTCAATTTTGAGATCTTTGAGCTTGTTAGATCCGCTCGTCGAGCTCGATTTGACTATAAACACTCCATGTTTAAATTTAGGATTTAGCGATGTCCCAAAGTTTATGATATTTTAAGTGCTGATCTCACCGGTTTACTTGATCGTTTGCTTTTTCAAGATTAGGTGTTTTGCTAGTAGTATTAAGTGTCATATCAATTAAATTTAAAAAAAATAAATAATTAATTAAATTCTTATTGATATACGGTTATATGAGTAAAATAGAAAAATTAAAATTATAAATAAATAATTTTAAATAGTAACTACCGTGAAGTAGTTAACAGTTTTGTACTATAAAATGATACTAAATTTAATTTTTTATAAGAAAATAAAAAAAAAATTTATATACAAATTATATATTTCTCATATATTTATTTATCTAATACTTAAAATTTTAATATTCAAAAATATAATATTTTTATTCATAAAAATTTATTTTCACTTGAAATAGCATAACATAGTGATATTTCTAATATAATATTAAAAATTCAGATATTATTTATATAACTATTAAATTTTAGATAGTTTTTGTGTAAATATATATAAAATTTTAATAATTTTTAAAAATAATTATCTTCAAAGATTATCTTGTTGACTAATTATATGATTAGATCATCATATAATAATTTGATTATAAGAATATCACATTAGTTATCGAAAAAAAATTTAGTTCTCGTATGGCCATTAAAGATATTCTAATGAGCTCAAAATATTTAAATTATTCTTATGAGATGTTTAAACTGCTAAAAATTATTACAAGTGAGAATTAATATAATATGTTGATATGCAAGTGCACTGACATATAATTCAATATTAAAATCAATATTTAATCCATTAAAAATGTAACATCCATAGAATAAAAAAAAAGAATTATCATATAAATCAATTCAGAGAAATTAAGTAAAATTAAAATTAATCTAGATTAAAGTATATATATATATATATAATTAAAAAATATAATTAAATTGAATCATTTGAATCATTAAAAAAAGAGAGGGAGATGGAGAATATATATATATATATATACTAATTTAATTTATTCTTTTTAAAAATTTTTTTTTTCGAACTTCAAAATGAGATTAATAAAAAAGTGAGTCATTTTAATTTATACGGTATTGATATTAAAATATATTATATCTCTTAGATTTCACATTTCTGAAAAGTTATCTCTTTTGAATTTACTGCATCTAAAGATATGAGTGAATGAGAGGCCATATTGTGCGTAAGATATTATGTATATATATATATTCTTTTTATATAATAAAATTAAAAAATTTATTAATATATTGTAAAAGATCTAAAAGAATAAAATATACTAATCTGACTCGCATCACTTATTTCATTTTTTTTTCCATACTTGTTATGAGACTCCTTGTCATGCGTGCTTTATCTCTCATTTTGCGAAAAATATTATGAGTCCGCCGCGTACTGCTCAAACGGCATTGTCCCGGTTTTTTCCCATTTCACCGGCGAGATAATTCTTTCCAGGCGACCCGTAAGCGTCGATGCGTGTCCGGCGTAAATACATTTCCAGGCGGGCCAGTTAGCGTCGTTCAAAGCGGGGAGAAACGAAACTAGGCGTTGACATTTGTCATGAAGGATTTTTTTCGCAGCTCCGTTGTCGTCGGTGCGTAGACGTCATTTAAAAATCATAAATTGGTATTGTAATTGACTACATGAGGTATTTACGTGCATTGAACTTGAATGAATTAGGGTTTACTCATTCTTCTCGGTATCTGATGAAAGATTGGATTTTTTTATATATTTATTTGTATCATCTTCTACATCTCTTTGGAGAGCTGATTTGATTTTCCATTTTTTTTGCCAACTCCTTATGATTATGTTATTATATTCAAAGGAAGCATTTGATCGGTTTGGGTGGTTTGGGTGGTTTAATGCATCGTACTGTGTACCTCTTTGGAGGGTCTGAGACCATTTTGATCTTTTTTTTTTTTCCTTATGATTATGTTTAGGGCATTATAATGAAGCATTTGATGGCGATTTGGGTGGTTTGGGTGGTTTAGTGCATTCGTATGTATACCTCTTTGGAGGTACAGACCATTTTGACCTTTTTTCCATTTTTTTTTCAACTCTTATGATTATGTTTAGGCATTATAAGGAAGCATTTGATGGCGGTTTGGGTGGTTTGATTTAGTGCATTTGTGACAGTATACCTCTTTGGAGGGAGATCAATTTTGACCTTTTTCCATTTTTTTTTATATTATGTTTAGAACATTCAAGCATTTGATGCATTTGGGTGGTTTTGGTGGTATTTTGCATCTGCGTATGTCTTTGGATATACGAGACCTTTTTTATCTTTTTTTCCATTTTTTTTTGCCAACTCCTTATGATTATGTATAGGCATTCAAAGAAGCATTTGATGGCGGTTTGGGTGGTTTGGGTGGTTTAGTGCATGTACCATGTTACCTCTTTGGAGTCAGACCATTTTGACCTTTTTTTCCTAGTTTTTTTGCCAACTCCTTATGATTATGTATAGGGCATTACAAAGGAAGCATTTGATGGCAGTTTGGGTGGTTTTTGGGTGGTTTAGTGCATCTGTACCCTGTGTACCTCTTTGGAGGGTACATACCATTTTTGACCTTTTTTCCATTTTTTTTTGCCAACTCCTTATGATTATGTTTAGAGCATTGCAAAGGAAGCATTTGATGGGTTGGGTGGTTTGGTGGTTTTGCATCTGTACCTGTGTACCTCTTTGGAGAATGAGACCTCTTTGATCTTTTTTTTATTTTTTGCCAACTCCTTATGATTATGTATAGGCATTATAATAGCATTTGATGGCGGTTTGGGTTTTGGTGGTATTTTGCATTTTGTACCACAGTGTACCTCTTTGGAGGTCTGAGATCATTTTTTGACTTTTTCCCATTTTTTTTTATCATGATTATGTTTAGAACATTGCAAAGGAAGCATTTGATGGCAGTTTGGGTGGTTTCTGGGTGGTTTAGTGCATCTGTACCCTGTGTACCTCTTTGGAGGGTACAGACCATTTTTGACCTTTTTCCATTTTTTTTGCCAACTCCTTATGATTATGTTTAGAACATTGCAAAGGAAGCATTTGATGGTTTGGGTGGTTTGGTGGTTTAGTGCATCAGTACTATATACCTCTTTGGAGTGATCTTTGACCTTTTACATTTTTTTGCCAACTCCTTATGATTATGAGCATTATAATGGAAGCATTTGATGGCGGTTGGGTTTTTTGGGTGGTATTTTGCATTTTGTACCACTGTGTACCTCTTTGGAGTACTGGATCATTTTGACCTTTTTCCATATTTTTTGCCAACTCTTATGATTATGTTTAGAACATTAAAAGGAAGCATTTGATGGCGGTTTGGGTGGTTTGTGGTTTAGTGCATCTGTTACCTCTTTGGAGTGAGACCTCTTTTGATCTTTTTTTTAGTTTTTTTAACTCCTTATGATTATGTATAGACATTATAATGGAAGCATTTGATGGGTTTGGGTTTTGGTGGGTATTTTACATTTGTACCACTGTACCTCTTTGGAGGTACAATCATTTTCCTTTTTTATTTTTTTGCCAACTCTTATGATTATGTTTAGAAATTGCAAAGGAAGCATTTGATGGCGGTTTGGGTGGTTTATGGTTTAGTGCATCATTACCACGTGTACCTCTTTGGAGGTAGACCTTTTGACCTTTTTCAATTTTTTTGCCAACTCCTTATGATTATGTTTAGCATTGCAAAGGAAGCATTTGATGCGGTTTGGTGGTGGTTTAGTGCATCATACCCCATGTTCTTTGATCAAAATTTTTTGAGATAACTTGAGGGTGAGTGAGAAATGTGTTCGATAATACTCTTTGGGAAAATGACATTTTAAAGAAGCTTCATCTCCATCAATTCATTAGACTCCGCATCAAATGACTATTTCGATCTGTCTTCTTTGGGACATAAAAAACAAGCTTTCTGTTTGGCGGTATTCCTTTCACCTCAGAAGTTGCATTGATGATAAGGGATGCCAAACGAGAAAGGTTGTAATCATTTGTCATTTCATCGTGATTCTGAGCGACGAGAATTGATGGCTCGTTACTGTGCTTTGTCTGCGATTGTCATTTCTTACATCAAATCTATTTTTGTATATCACAATTAGGTGGCATCGAATTGATTGCTTGATATAGATAGATTTGAGTACCAGGCGGATGCCATTTGGGACTTCTAGTCTCCCTTTGATGTTATTGCATCAAGATTGAAGAAGGCGGTACATGAGTGGATTTGTCACTCTTGATGGTATGTTTTATATCTCCATTAATGTGAAATATAATGTCTTGAAGTTCTTGTTTAATATATTCATTGTAGATATGGCGGTGAGCACATAAGCATCATAAGCGTCATCGAACACCAAAACCCATTATCTTTGATGGGCTAAAATAGAGTTCCCAAAAAATGCTTTCACTAGTTTGGGAGAACGCCGGTGACATAATAATATCACTTAGTTCAAATAAGAATGTATCCATTTATGTTGTATGTCTTCAAAATTTTTTATCCTTTTACCAGTGCATTCATTAGAGGACTTATTGGAAGGCGAGAATTGGCTCCTTCGGTGAGTCCATGACAATCTACACATGTGGGCAGATAGTAGTCCCGGGTCCAATGCCCCACTCTCCCTATATCTCTCCTCGATATTCTCCCATAGGTGTTTTCGCCTCTACAGCCGGACTTTGCGGTGGAGAGGATGTTCTGGGGTTTGAAGGACAGAGAAAGTATCATCTTTCCATACAATAATAGCGAGGTTGGATGGGCTTGATTTCTTGTTCTTTGCTCGGATGTTATCCGGCGGGGTCCTACCCCAAATTGGGGGAGGTTCTCTGGGGTCACGGAAACTCTTGAGGCTAAAGCTTCCCACATGGATACCCCTGGGGAGACTACTGCGTCTGACCCGAGGAGGGTAGGAAGCTCTTGTGGGCTACCCGAGGAATTGAGATACTTCAAGGGAAGCGTGGAATTGAAAGGAGAAGTTCTTTGTGGAGGCCACCACTACACATATGATGCTCAGACACATTGACATTGCGTGGTGTTAAAGCTCGGATAAGAAAGAGGAAAATTGTTACTTCCCCTTTCACACACACTTACGGTCTCGAGCAAAAAATGATGTGGTGGCCTCCCTCAGAGCCGTGAGAGGTATTAAGTTACTTTCTTTAAATTTGAGATAATAGAAATAGTCTTTCACTAAATTTTGTATAGGTTGCAGATGATGCAATAAAGGTCGATGAACAGATCTTGTTGTGGTGGAGGAGCATCGAGAGGTATTAATAATCTCACTCTTTAGTCATATTGGTAGCTCTTTCACTAAATTGTTTTATAGGTTTAGCAAGATGAGCTAATGAGACCTGTTGCCATCGTCGTGGTGGAGTATGCAGTTTGATATTTCATCTAATTTGTTGCGCATGAGGCACTTCATGTTGTTGAGTTCTCATCGAGGTTTTTGCATAAGCGGCCGATCTTATTGACGCCGTGCTCGGTTCAGGACAAGTAAGTTGCCTCGTCCTTCATATAACTTTTCGTTGATCACTTTAAAATATTTATTATTGCGGGGTGATCGATTGGTGGGAATATCATTATTAGGCGGTCGATGAGTTGGCACGGATCGATATCTCGGATACACATTGATGCCTTAGCCTTCTACTGTAGAAATGCTCACGGTATGTCCCATATTTGTACATTTCATGCTTGCATTGGGTATGTTACCGAGAATGTTGGTAATGATTGATTCTTGTTTGCTTAGATGGCGTAATGTAATGTCGTTCTCTTCTTTCCTAGAGTTATGCGGAATGAAGATGGAAAGTCATTATCCAATATCTTCTGGGAGTGTCGTGAGTTAATCTTTGCCGGTTATAGATAATCGACCGGACACTCTGGTGAACATATTCATGACTATTGTATGTCATTTCTTACGAGTCACTTGTATTTTTTTACTTTTTTGGATCAAATTACTTGTTGAAGATGGGGGATTTTGCAGTGATCGAGGTGTCGACATGAGTGGGATACCGGTCAAGAAAATAGTGTCATTGGAATGTTTGTCTGCAAATACATGGAAGCCAATAAAACCTCAGTGGTGGGTAGACCAGATTGGCCAAAGATAATGAATATATTTAGATGAGTTACTACATTTTGTTTGGGACTTAAAATCAAGAGAACAATATTTCGATATAGGATTTTGTTTAATGCATCTTTGGGTGGCTTTGAAGGCTGTTTTTTTTTTTAAGTGCATAGACACAGGATGATATTTTACTCTGCTTTGTTTAACTTCTCTCTCTCCTGTTGAAGTGCATGGACACGGGATGATATTTTATTACGCTTTGAAGATCATTTGTTGAATTCATGCATGGTGATTATCCAAAAATTCAAAGCTCTTCTTTATGTGAAGAGATCAATGAACTCATTCTCTCTTTTATATTCTCATAAAAGTCACACACGAGAAAGAAGAAGATGCATGGAGGTGAATGCAATAAAGTGATTTCCACCCATAAAGTGTGATTGCATTGTATATTTTCCTTGAATATTGTGTATTTCCTTATCATGAATAGTGATTCATTGTATATTTTCACATATGATATGTATTTGATAGTGATGATTGATAATTCTCGGGTTTTAGTTCACATGAGATGGATGTAAAAATAACTTTTCAAAATAAAATATGAACAATGATTTGAAGTTCAAATATTGAGTCATTATACCCTTTGAATAAATGTGCTTTTTTAGCTCATAGCTCTGTTTGTTTTATGATTAATGAGTTAAATATATTTAGTTGATATTGTAGTTATATTGATGATTTAATGAAGTAGTGGTTTTTGATATATATATTTTTTATATTTGATTGTGAGGTAAATGTTGATTAGTAATTCTATTTACTTGGGTAGATTGTTGCTTAGTTGTGCTTAACATGTACTTTTTCTCACTTTGAACATATTTATGAGCTCACGAATTTATGCTTTGTCACATTAAATTGATATTGATTGATGTTAATGATTAATACATTTTGGAGTGGGGCTTTTTTCTTGAGTTAAATCAAAATCGAAATCATTGATTTGAACAATTATATAAATTAAGCCTCTTATGAATCTATTGAGTTTAAGAAAACTTCATTTATGGTAACTCGAAATATTGAAATTTATATTATTCATGTGCATATATATTTTAAATTTTAGATATTAGTTGATGATTTGAAGAAGTTATATATAATTTATAAATTTAGAATAATTTATTAGATTCTGATGCAATTTTTATAATAGATTATAATATATCCTTTGCTATACATAATCATGGAGTTGGGAAAAAAAAGAAAAAAAAAGATCAAAAGGTCTACCCTCAAGAGGTACATGACTGAGATGCACTAAATACCAAAACCATGCCATCAAATCCTTGCTGTTAAAACATAATCATAAGAGTTGGCAAAAAATTGGAAAAATGTCAAAATGGTATATACCCTCAAAGAGGTACACAGTCAGAATCTGAAACCATCAAAACCAAGCCATCAAATGCTTCCTTAATGCTGTAAAAACATAATCATAAGGTTGATAAAGCGAAAAAAATGGTCAAAAATGGTACCCTCAAAGATGTCTGAAAAACCCCAAAATCATGACATCAAATGCTTCCTTATAATGTTCTAAACATAATCATAAGGAGTTGGCAAAAAAATGGAAAAAGGGTAAAATGATCGTACCCTCAAAGTACAGTCAGAATACACTAAAATCAAATCACCCAAGGCCATCAAATGCTTCCATTATAATGCTAAACATAATCATAAGGAGTTGGAAAAATGCAAAGGTCAAAATGGTCTCAGTACAGTATAGATGCACTACATTCAAACTTTCAGCCATGCTTATTTCTTTGATATCTCATAAGGAGTTGGCAAAAACGGAAAAAAGGGTCAAAATGAGTGCCCTCAAAGAGGTACAGTCTGATGCAAAATACCCCCAAAATCACCCAACATGCTTCCTTTATAATGTTAAACATAATCGAGTTGGCAAAAAAAAAGGGTAAAAAAATGATTTCTCAAAGAAGTGAATTAGATACTAAACCACCCAAATCATGCCATCAAATGCTTCCTTTGCAATGTTAAACATAATCATAAGGAGTTGGCAAAAAAAAGGAAAAAAGGGTCAAAATTATCGTACCCTCAAAGAAAAAGATATATCTGAAATACACCCAAAATCACCCATTCCTTCCATTACCAATGTTCTATATAACCATAGGAGTTGGCAAAAAAAGGGAAAAAAAGGTCAAAATAGTGCATCTCAAGGAACCTGCAGATGCGGTCTAAACCGTGAAACATAAGCCATCAAATGCTTCCTTTCTGTTAAACATAATCATAAGTTGGCAAAAAGGAAAAAGGTCAAAATTGATCTTTCTCAAAATTACATGTAAACCACCCAACAAAGCGCCATGCTTCCTTGCAACATATAATGAGGAGTTGGCAAAAAAATGGAAAAAGGTCAATCAAAATGAGTCTGGTCTAAACCACCAAAAATCTCAAAATAATGCTTCCATTATAATGCTAAACATAATCATAAGGAGTTGGCAATCGGAAAAAAAAGTCAATGATTATTATTATTATTTATTGTCTTGTCCATGATTACAATTTCCACGGGGATTAACTCAATCTATTGCTTAAGAGCTACAAACAGTGTCAAAATCTCTAAATATCAATCAAAGCTGGATAATGTCATGTATCAAAATGTTTTCGAGATAATATCCATCATGTAGTGTACCCTTGATTGTTTTGATTGTGGAGCTTCGAGTTAAATTCACGCATGTAGAACATCGTATTAGTTGATACTTCTTTGATCGATGTGTGATATTATGCGTACCTCGAAAAACACTTTGGCATAGCGAGAAAGGTGATGCAACTTGTGAGGAGCACCTTGACCCTATCGGTAGTAGTTTGGTTTACAGCAAAAAAAAGTAGAAGGGTTTGAAGATTAACAAATATTTAAAATACCAATAATCATAAGTAGAAAATTACTCTTGGCTTTCTTGGATCTCTCCCAATATCCTTAAGCCTTGAGTTGGAAACACCCTTTGGGCGTTGCTTAAGCGGATCTTTTAAGATGTCTTTTCCCTTATCTGTTTGGTTAACTTCTTCTTCTAACTTTGTCGGTTGAATTCCACTTATTATAGAGTCGACATCATCATATAGTTTTTTAGGGATCAAGCATATAGTCTCGACTCTCTTATTGCCACGTGCCTTATTTGATATGCATATCGACTTATGTGGTTCAGAAAATAATGCGAAGCATTTCCATCATCTTGCCACATCTCTTAATTTTATGTATGCCTATCATTGTAAATATCCCTCTTTGCTCTAGTAGACCATGCATCAGAAGATACTTGTCAGGGCACAACATCTTCACTAGAACTTCTACGATCTGATGGGCACAAAGTAATCCCATCATCTCAAATTTTTTGCAAGTACAAGTCACTTCTAGGGTAGTCTCGAAATACCCGACCCATGTTTTGGATGCATTTTTATTCTCTAAGTTTCTTACCAAATACTCCATGGTCTTTGTCATCGACTTCTTGATATCAACCATGCAAAAATTCCTCTTCAAACATAGTGTAAACCTTTCTTGTATAAAATATGTTTTAGAATTGTGGTCTTAACAGCAATGTCGATGGTACTACACTTGAAGTCTTCGTCATGTTCATTCGAGCCATGTCTCCATAACCTTTTCCAAGAAACAATCGTGAGCGAACTTGTTGGTTTAGATATTCCATGACGCATACATTGTTCGTGGACTCACTATGTTCGTTGACAAGATGCCCATCGAGAATGAGTCTTCTTGAATCACGGTGGACCACTTGGATCTAATCTTATAAAGCTCGACAACCAAGCATGATCATACAAATTGCCTTCTTCTAGCATGGCATACCAAGCCTCTTTAAACTCTTCCTCACGAGTCACACTTACTCATGCATTTATAAAATAGGCCTTGTCTTATCTTATTCTTATTAAAAGCAATGAACCTTGGAGCTTTCTTTGAAAAATATGCCATTGGCACAACCTATGATGAGTATGCGGCAATACAATTTCAATAGCTCTCGCCATCTTGATGATGAATATTGTTATAGGATGTTATTCATCAGCGAAGAAAAGTTTGGAATAGCCATGAGAATGACTCAATTGTCTCTTGATAAAAGGCTACTCCAAATAATACATTTTGCGGTGATGATTCACTCCAACAAGAGGGCACAAAGAGATTATATTTATTGAGTCGATAGCTTGTATCAAAATTATCACATCCCAAAATCATATATTCTATCTAGACATGCCATTACAAAAAAAACTTACTAAGCAATCACTCATCAACTTGCATCCATGCAAACATCCATCGATGCTTGCCTCTCCTTAAACAAGCGTATTAATGCATTACCATCACCATTTGATCCTCGATCTTTTCTCTTTGAATAAAATTGAAAGCATCTCTTTTTGAACGATATTCTGGGTTAGATATTTGAATGCATCGGTTGCTCTAATACCGACCTCTGTCATTGTCTTGACACGGACGCCTTTTCATATGCATCATGTGATCGAGAAGATGTAGGTCGGCTCGAATGATTATGACTTTACGTATATTTTTAATCGTCAATTCCCCTCAAATCAGAGAATCTAATCATGGTGGACATCCGGTTCTTGTATCAACTACGGAATTTTGTCTATTTAGGTAGCGGACTTCTTACCGACTTTTGCACATAGAAAATCTTTTGATTTCAATTTCTTTGAGTTTGGCCAATACTAGTATGGTCCTTAGAACAAGCCAATTTGATGTGCATAGTCTGATGCGATGCATATGCCTCCGTTTCATTACGAAGTGGTGCGAGTTTCTCAAATATGGGTCATTATTTGCATTTACAGCGAGAGATACAAAAATATGTTAGAAAATATGGATGGAAAATACCACCCAAAACCACCAAAATCATCAAATGCTTCCTTATAATGTCATATATAATGAGTTGGCAAAAAAGCGAAAAAAAAAGGTCAAAAATGGTGTACCCTCAAGAGGTACCGAGATGCACTAAACCACCAAACCAGCGCCATCAAATGCTTCCTTTGCAATGCCATACATAATCATAAGAGTTGGCAAAAAAAAAAAAAAGAAGATCAAAAAAAGTGCGTACCCTCAAAGAGGTACCATCTGAATCTAAACCACCCAAATCCCGCCATCATGCTTCCTTTGCAAACATAACATATAATGGGAAGGAAAAAAAAAGAAAAAGGTCAAAATGTACCCTCAAAGAGGTACCACAGTCTGGTCACTAAAACCACCCAAAATCGCCATCATGCTTTTATGACTAAACATAATCATGGAGTTGGCAAAAAAATGGAAAAAAGGTCAAAATAGTGCTACCCTCAAAGAGGTACAGTCTGAATGCACTAAACCACCGAAATCACCAAAGCGCCATCAAATGCTTCCTTTGCAATGTTAAACATAATCATAAGGAGTTAAAAAAAATTGGAAAAAAGGTCAAAAATGGTCGTACCCTCAAAGAAACAGTCTGAATCTTACCAAACCAAATCCGCCAAATGCTTTTATGCATATGCATCATAATCATAAGGAGTTGGCAAAAAAATGGAAAAAAAGGTCAAAAGGGCGTACCCTCAAAGAGGTACGAGTCTGAATGCACTAAACCACCAATCACCGTCAAATGCTTCCTTTGCAATTAAACATAATCATAAGGAGTTGGCAAAAAAAAAATTGGAAAAAAGGTCAAAAATGATCGTACCCTCAAAAGTACAGTTACAAATGCACTAAATACCAAAACCACCAAGCGCCATCAAATGCTTCCATTTATAATCATAATCATGGGAGTTGGCAAAAAAAATGGAAAAAAAGGTCAAAATGATCTGTACCCTCAAAAAGTACCACAGTCTGAATCTAAATACCCAAACCACTCATCAAATGCTTCCTTTGTAATATCTAAACATAATCATAAGAGTTGGCCAAAAAAAAGAGGGTCAAAATGGGTACATACCCTCGAAGAGGTAGTGCACTAAACCACCCGAAACCACCCAAGCGCCATCAAATGCTTCCTTTGCAATGTACATACATAATCATAAGGGGTTAAAAAAAGGTCAAAATGGTGTACCCTCCAAAGAGGTACAGGGAGTATGAGATGCACTAAACCACCGAAACCACCCAAAGCGCCATCAAATGCTTCCTTTGCATATACATAATCATAAGGAGTTGGAAAAAAAGCTGGAAAAAAGGTCAGTACCCTCAAAGAGGTACACGGTCTGAATGCACTAAACCCACCCAAAATCACCCAACAATCTCCAAATGCTTCCTTTTGCAATGTTCTAAATATAATCATAAAAGTTGGCAAAAAAGATATGAAAAATGTCAAAATTGATCGTACCCTCCAAAGAGTACAGTACCAGTCTGAAATAACACTCAAAATTAAATATTCGACAAAAAAACATCCAAATTGCTTCTAATTGGAAGTAATGAACATATTCTCTTTGATAGAACAAGAATATCACTAATAAACCAAAAAAATGCACGAAGCATTAGATGGATTTGTATTTAATACATCCTCGTAAAATGGTTGTTATTTCCTCAACATTCTCCATCTTCATGGTTCTTTTGTAAAAGGAAATGAGATTTTATCTCTTCTTTTTAAATGGAAAAAACTAACCCTGAACCCTAAATTAGTCTATATATTTCTTTTAAATTCCTCCCACGCATTTTGAGCGCTACGGGCGGTGGGGAAATGTATTTACCGTCGTCCTTAATGACGTTCTACTGGGTCGCCGAAAGCCGTCGTTATCTCTGCTCCGTTAATCGGGAAAAAAGCGGGACACATGTCGATGCGTGGATTGTAATCTAGCTATCGACTCGACTAATATTTTCTCCATTTTCAGCTCTCCTCCAACTCTTGATTCATCTTCCAACTTTCACTCGGTCAGATCGGACAACAAACCACATGCTATGCCGAGCAGTGATCTCTCCCTGTCCATCCCTTTCTCCTTAATCTGACGTCTTCTCTCTCTCTCTACTCAAAATAGCAAGCCAAGCTGCTCTCTTTCTTTTCTCTCTCCCTATTCTTGGGTCCTCCTTCACGTCTCGGCTTTTACACGAACCAGACATCACTCCAATCCCCTGAAACCCTTAAACTGCCATCTCTTATTCTTCCTTCCTCACTGCAAATGAACCCCATAATCCAGTCTCCAATCTCTCGTGACCTTAATCTAAACCTCTCCTTCTCTCTCTTTGGCATCCTTTTCTCAATGTGGCAAATCTTGCTACCAAAATCTCCAACTTAGCTAGCCAAAGCTCAGTTCTCTCCTTTCACCTCGACTTTACACCCATAGTATTATTTCTGGACCTCAATAACAACGATTTTCTTTCTACTCTTTTCATTTTTTTAAGATCACAAGTCAATTAGCAAGATCTGAGTCTCATTTTTTTTTATTTTATCCTATCTTTCCATTTCTCATCCATTGCATTAGAGGCAAAATAGAGAAGTAAGATTTCAGATTTAGTAGGACTTAAGATTGTGCATTATTTTCTTCATGTTCTAACAGATTTTAAACTATGGCCTAAATATAATTAAATTTTCTACAATTTACTTTGACGACATTCAAAGTATATGCAGTCATGTCTATGTAGGGTGATATCATCTTGTTGATTGACAATTGTTAGATCCTCACATCCTGAGGTTCTCTAGAAACAATGATCACATTTTAAGATAAATATAAATGATTGGAAGTGCGATTTTTTTCTACAAGTTAGATTATTATTTGACTCATCCAAGATATCTACTCAAAACTCATTCAATAATTATAAACATAAAAAAAAATGAAAAGAGAAAAAAGAATATATATATATATATATATATATATATATATATATATATATATATATATATATATATATATATATATATATATATATATATATATATATATATATATATATATATATATATATATATATATATATTTTTTTTTTTTTTTTTTTTCTTTATCGAATATTTGAAGATCTCATTATATTCAGTAGAGCTGATGAGTTTGAACATCCCGTTATGTTTAGTAAAGTTAATTGGTGAAAGATCACGATCATGTATAAAGACACTATCAGTTAACTAAAGAGGCGAAGGGAACAATAGCCCCCGATGCGGCCCTAATGCGATCTTTGGGAGGCTGTCAAATTTTGGACTAATAATGGACTCAAATGAACGTAAGTATAATATAAATATAGCTAAAAACAGACTTAAGCACTAGCTCATAAACTAAAAAAAATGCATAATAACAACTAAAATAAAGAGTTAAGAAACAAAAAAATTATTTACAAAATAAAATCAATTAAAAAAAATAGAAAGAACTTATCAGGGAACTTAGAACTTCACTCCAAAAGGCAAGCAGAACTTTCTCACACTCAAAACCTTTAGATGACTTAACATAACTGAATAGATTTGAATGAAAAAGAACTGAATAGTGTGTCTATTTATAGACAGGAAAAGATGCTTTGCGGGGCTCACTTAAATAAAATAAATCATATATAGACAAATTTTGCCACCCAAATAAAGCTGAAATTTTTAAAAGAGTATCTTGTTAGGAATAAAAAATGTAATCAAGTTAAAAGTAATAAGTTAATTTCAAATCTTTTACATACTTCACATCGCATACAAACAAGCATTAAGGCATTAATTCTAAATAAATCTCACATGCATCAAAAGATATTTATTAAATTCAACTTAGATTTTTTATTTAAAAAATTCATATAAATTTCCATATGGATTTTATTCGATATGCATGTATCATTAGATAAAATGCTAATTGAATTCAAGTGCTCCAGAATTCTTATCAAATCATTGATATTAAAATATATTAAATTATTCAAAAGTTCATATGGGCACTTGAATTGAAAGAAAAATCATGGGCCCCGACACTATGCTAAATATTTAAACTTAGTGTTTGAGGATGCTGTGCTGGTTGATTCCCGGTTTAGTCTTAGGACTGAGTCCGAGTTAACAAAACATAAAATCTATTATAAGAATTTCAACTTAGTAAAATATCTGAGAAGCTAATTCTATCATGTGACAGTAGATCTGATCATCTATTAGGAGCTAAACAGAGTTGGCAGGATCTAAAGTTCTCAAATATATTTGATTCAATCAATTAACTATCCCGATGATGGCTGTGTTGAATGGAGATTTCAACCGAAGGGGATACTTCCATCAAAATATGATTGTAATTTCAAATCAATATAACTCAAATTAAATATCAATCAAAATGCAGAATCTAAAGTATCATTAAGCAATAAATAATTAAATAAAATTCAATCTCTAAAAAAAACTTAAAGCTAAAATTCAATCCGCCTTTCACAATTGTTTGTTGAATGAGACAAATTAAGAAAACTCTAGCTCACAAAAGAGCCAAAGTCAAATCAAGTATAAAACTATGTTTACTCTCAAACAATCTCATGCCAATAAGGACGTGACCGGTGTCCTCTGACTATGTGGTTTGGTTAGTAGGCTCCACACATGATACAGTTAAGATCAGAGTCCTCTGACCGGGTGGTTGTCTTCAAATGACACCATTATATTATAGTCCTGACTTGGCAGATGCTATGACTCATGCTTTGAGTTGTGAATCATATGGTGTACTTGACAAGGCAAAAAGCTCTCTGTTAGCTAAGATAGACTTAAGCTTGTCTCCTTAGACAAACACCACCCCAAGTCTACAAAGGGTTTCTTGGATGACGCAACCCATGGCTATTAATAAAGATCCTTCCGTCAGGTTAGGTCGACTACCTCATCTGACTAAGTAGACTAGGGACCCGTGACGGATGATGACAAAACCATGGGATACAGATCATCGCTCCCCAATAAATCGCTTTAAATATAATGAATTTCATAAATCTAAATTCCCAAACTCCACATGCTGCTACTATACGCTATGCATTTAGCGATCTAACGATTAGCCTTAATCGAAAGTTCTCTCTCAACACTAAGAGGGGTAATTAACTATAGGTGCTTGCACTTATAGGAAACTTGGAACCATATCTAAAGTCCTCACAAAATGAGGGAAAAATCTATGGACAGTGTCTTATCTATTATTTCATCTGCCATCTGAAAATTACACCAACACATAATCAAACTCTCTTCATCGAGAGGTCTGTGGTGAATTTTCAGAGCCCACAGATTTCTGGAGACTCCGAGGACATATTTTTCTTTCCATCTTTGGCTAGTCGAACATAAGTATATATATATATATAAAGAATTATAAATGAAAATAAAAATGAAAGTGAAATTTTAATTGAACCTTAAGATAAAATACTTTCTAAATAAAGTCTTGAACATATGATATTTCATTTAGAGTTTATTTTTCTTATTATGTTACTATGTTCTATTGTATCTTTGTATTTTGAAAGTGTGGGATGATATATCAATTATTGATTTCTAATCTCCATCTTTCAATTGAACGGAAATGGATCTCTATACGCTCATTATGCTAGGTAAGCCAACATCCACCTAGCTAATGCTATAATCAACACCGGAGATGCTAAAGATACTATACAATTTGGTAGCATAGATTTCCCAGTGATTGCTGCTCAAACTACTACTATGCCTGCACAAGACAATCATGCACAACTTGCACATCAACTCGTGCAGCAGGCCAAATCCACTAAAACTCTTGTCGCTACTTCTAAGGAGGTTCCTTGAAAGAGAGACTCTATATTTGAAAGGCTGGATATATTAAAGTTCCAGCCATGAAGAGAATTATCACTGGACAAAGTGTCAATATGAACGGACCACTGCTTTTGCCTTTATGTAAGGTCATGATCAAGCTTGGAGGAAAGCTAACTAGAAGGTAGAGGAGAAGGAGGAATGTTGAGCTATGATCCCATCGCCTTTCACTTACACACTGCCTGCAAAAGTGTTCCCACTCACAACAAGTTTAAAAATCTCAAGTGGGTGAAATGGAATAGCTCTACTGGTGATATTAAGCAATTATTCTGGGAGCAACAGTGTCAAGCTTCAACCCCATAAAGGAGGCATCATGAGAATCTATCCTCTAGAGTGCACAGGGTGCTGAAAGTTGTAAAAGAATAAGGTCTTATGAAGAAAAGATATCAAAGGCCAATTATTAGAGAAGCCAATAATGCTCCACTATAGAGACTACCATTAGTGGTAGTAAGAACTCAAGAGTATTACAAACAAGCTCTACACGATGAGCATCGGGGCGTGACACTTGGACCACATGCCCAAGAATCTGCCGCTGAAGGTCCCGACAGAAAGGAAAGCAAATCTTGAGGCCAAAGCCTCGAGAAGAAATCACTATGGAGAAGAACAAAGGTGTGACATCCTATTCAAGAAAAGATGGGTCCAGAATGGGTCCAAAAAAAGAAGATACCATTAATGAGCCAAAGGATAGTTTGACACGGAGAATCGGAATCCCATCACCAAGTAGCTTCATCTCCTCGAGGGTAGTCAACATTCTCCAATTGAAGAAATGGTCATGCAACCTAAGCTGAGATTCATTAGACGACGCCAAGTGAGGCTACAAGAGAGAAGATGATGATGATAAGATGATGATGAGACCATGGGAATAGAAGTGGTTTATATGATAGGTCAAGGTGATGATCACTGGTACTTTCTATAATCGACGTACCATCCATAACCTCCTCCCAAAAGATAAGAAGAAGAAGAGCATTTAGGTTCTTCCATGGATGAGGAGCAAAGACAAGAGTCAGAAAGGGAGGAGAATTTCATGTTCATTGACACTGCCACACTAGCCCAAGTGCAGAGGCACATATAGCGCTAGAAGAGGATAAAAGATAAAGAAATTGAGTAGCGTAACACTAAAATAAATGAGATGATGGCTCAGATGAATCTTATGATGTAGATAATGTAGAGGAGTGCAACGACAATGCCACTTTCTGTTCCACCCGCTAATCCTTAAACAACTAATATCATCTCTACCAATCCAACAATAGAGCCAACACCTCAAACTTCTGGAGCTCATAGTGCTCATGAGGGGAGAAATGAAATTAATTAGTTGGGTTCCTAGCCAACTCCTCAAAACTTGCCTAGCACATCAGAACACGTGACAGTTGCTCAATTAAAGATTATTTTAAATGAAAAAATTAAAGCTGTTATTGCTACGGAGTAGGTAGAGAAGTTAGTAAATAAAGCCACACATACCCAGTCGAGTATGACCAGGTGTCATATCCCAAAGGCTATTCAATGCCAAAGTTCAATGCATTTGATGACAACAGTAATCGTAAACAGCACTTGGAATAATTTAAAGTGACCTATGGCAATACTGGGGGTAATGATGCAATATTATTTCACCAATTTTTTAACAACTTGACTTCGACCGTTTTTGAGTGGTATGCTGAACTATCAAATGATTCTATTAAACTCTTTCCGAAACTCGAAGCTATGTTTATCAATAGGTTTGCTAGTGTAGTTACAAAGATAACCATCGCTGACCTTGCCTTGAGAAGAAAAAGAAAGATGAGTCAGTTACTCGATATAACATTCATTAGTGAAATATGAGTATGAGATGTGAGCAGCAATTGGAAGAAGAACATGCGACTCAATTGCTAATGGGCAACATTAATGACAAAATGGTGCCTTATCTTTAGATGGCTTCAATCGCCATATTTTAGGAGCTTCTTGACAGGGTGGATAAATTCAAAAAATTAAACCTATCAAGCTCTGATAGTCACTCAGACAAATAAAAAAGAAATAAAGTTCTAGATTCAAAGAAAGGGGACTTTGCATCTTTCAAAAGTGATAAAGGAAAGTGGTGGTTTATAATGTTGACAAAGGCAAGCAACTCACTTACCCAGATAAATTAAAATAGCCATATAGTCTCGCTCCACAGCTGAAGCTCGTACTTGGAGGTAATGATCTGCCATAATGTCACTTCAATGAAAGCAAGTGATCGAGACAAATGAAAGGAACAAATGATTCAATAGTTCCAACCCTCAAGGAAAGGTTGAATAAAGAATATTCTTTCAAAAGGAGAGTGTAAGCTCTTCAAGCACGCATTCTAGATATAAAAGGAGGAAGGTGACGACATAATCTAATTATTATCCTTATCATCAGGTGCTCAATCATCCTATTGAGAATTGTTATATATTCAAGGATTGGCTAGAAAGAAAATACATAAATGGAGAATTTACACTGTCAGATAGTGTGCTAGTATATCCAAAGAAGGAATCTGCCAAAGTAATCACTTCCTCTCCAATGCTGTCAAGTAAAGATAAAAGTAAAAAGATATTAATCTATGATGAAGAGTGGGAAGTTATAGTTTCAAAGAAGACTGCAAAAATGTTAAAACAACTGGAAGGCATCACAGGTATTAAGTGGAAGTCACCGCTTGAGCCAGAGCTTGACTTGAAAGAAAATCAGTGGTCTGATGTGTTTGCCACAACATCATCCACCCAAAATAATGGACCATCTCAGATGACTACAACCTAGAAAAACAAGAAGGTCTAAACCAAGGAATAAATCCAAGAAAAGAAAAGACTATAAAATAAAAAGATCATCAATAATATGGATGATTATCAACAACCGAGAGACCTATCATACTTATCGATTTCATTACCAAGCTTCAAATTAATTAAGAAGTGGAAAGAAGATGAAGAACTTGAACCTTGATGGTACTAAAGGTGTCAGGAACTCTATCTCCCAAATGAAGATGAAGCCCAAGATGACGTCATATTATGAAATTGAGCATTGATCAATCTTCAAATCCATCATTGGAAGGAGTAGAAGCTAATGGTGAAGTGACTGACTCATCTGATCAGGGTCAAATGAAGTAGCTCAAGTATAGTTGAGGAGTGGTCGAGTGCTACCGCCTCAACATAAGAAAGGGCCAATGAATAAAGATAAAGAAAAAGAAATTGAAATCAATGAGAAGGCCATCCATAAGGATGCAAATGAAAAGTCTTTTCCAAATAAAAGAATTGATTATAATACTCTATCCCACTTAAGGAAAATTCCTATGCAGCTCAACATATATGAAGCACTTTTAATGTTAGAAGATCTCCATATACTCTAATTGAAACTCTTAAAGAGCCATAGAAGTTTCAAGCATATTTCACTGAACGCTGCCTAATGAAGGTTTTGCATGCTCAAGACCCTCTGACCATCATATTTTCTAAAGAAGATCTCATGCTTGGAACTACAGAACACAATCACCCTCTGTATGTTACAACTGAAAGTGACAGAGTTATGATACCTTTGATCTTGATTGATCCTGGTTTCTCCGTGAATCCTATGAATTTAAAGACCCTCCGATGGCTATCTCTAGATGTACAACATCTACGATGAGATAAAATTATGGTCCAAAATTTTAATGAAAAGGGACAGAAAATTATAGGGTCATTCTTCCTTCCTCTCAGATTTGAAAATCTCTACACATAAGCCAGATTTCATGTGGTCGATGTAGACACTTCATTTAGAGCTCTTTGGATCGACCATGGCTTCATGAATATAGCATTGTCTCGTCTACGTTGCATCAACATATGAAATATATAAAAGATGGAGAAGAATGCAAGATTGTGGGTGATATGCAACCCTTTGCGATGCATGAAATGAAGATATACCAAGATGTTAACTACTTCCTTTCAAATGAGTCAAAGCTAGCAGAGCAACTAGAAAATACTGCATCTACTTCAAAATTCATAAAATAATAAATTAAAAAGATTGGGGACAGGAAACCAACTAAAAGAAAGGAGATTGCTCCAAATATCTCTAAGGATATAAAGAGCATGTCCAAAATAAATAGAATTTTCCCTCATTTGGGCAATGATACTAAAGATGATAGAGGAATGTGCTCCCGCCAAATACAAAAGCTCATATAAATCTTCAAACAAAGTGTCGAATGAGGAGGATTATTTTGACTATGATTATAAGTTTGAATCTTCTTTCGAAGGCAAAGTACAATGCACATACTTAAAATAATCATTGAAGTGGAGACTACAGAAGTCACTCATGTTCCTCCCCAACATTTCAAGGAAGTCACTCCTGGAAGTTCACAATGTTGAAGAATTGACCTTCTATCCTCCTGAAAGCATGGGCCAAAGTCTATTTTATAAATTCAGATGCCAAGGGAAGATCCATTGCAATGTTCCAAGAGGAGGAAGTCTGCCCATAAAGATGCCAAAATATTATCCTCTTAAAATGCAGAACTTAATGTGTAAGCACGAGATCCCTACTGAAGCAAATAAATAAAGGACTAAATTCTTTCAAATGATGTGGTACCCAAAGGGTTCTCAAACTATTAGTAGAAGAAACAAGCACACTACCAGGTTCATCCAAATCTGCACAAGAAAATGCATTATATGAACAGAGTGAAAATTAAAAATGATAATGAAAATGAATGTGACTTCTTTGAGATTAATCTTGCAAATGATGAAGAAGTAGGAGCCAATCCGGCACCTGAGGAGCTTGAGGATGGTCGACACATAGCTACTATGGATGAACTTAAAGAAATTAATCTGGGAACTGAGAAAGATCCTTGCCCAACATTTATCTGTGCCCTACTTCCTGCAGATAAAGTGGAAGAATTAAAAACACTGGTCTGTGAATTCAAGGACTACTCTACTTAGTGCAGAGATGTTAAGCTTATCCCCTGATATGACAGTTCACATATTAGTAATCAAACCAGATGCACACAACAAGCAAGCCTCTAAGAGATAGAAATTGAAGAACAGGTGATTGCAGAAACCAAGAAACTCATTGAAGCTGATTTTATTCGTGAGGAAAAATATGCTGACTGGATAGCTAATATTATCCCAGTGAAGAAGAAGAATGGTCAGATTCATAGCTTCATCGACTTCAGGGGCTTAAATAAAGCATGTCTAAATGATGACTTTCCACTCCCTGTATCAGAATTGTTGGTGGACAACATTTCAAATCATGACATGTTCTCATTTATGGACTGTTGACCTTATTTTTAGGATGAGCTCTCAACACCTCCATCTTAGACATAGGACCTCTCTTAGACTTTAAGAGTTTCTTAATCTTAAGACACATCTAGTGATTATGTGAACACTCCAACCTAGCCCTAGAAGACTTAGAAGGGTTAGCCATAGGAATAGGTCATGCCTTAGGGGTGTTAGGAAAATTTTCTACCCTTAGCTTTAACCATTCCTCACTCTCCTTCTTTCAAGTCAAACTCCAAATCAATCTTAATTGATTTTCTACAAATTCAAATAAATTTCATATGATTGAAATCCATGATTAAAATCTATGATTGAAACCCATAATCAAAATTCATCAAAAATTCTTAAGTCCAAATTTTGCCTAAGTACTTAAGCTTCCTTTAAGGACTTAACCAAAATTATGATTCAAACCTATTCAAACCTTTGAGATTTTCTCATGGTCTATTTATATTCTCATTTATATTCATATATATAAATTAAATATAAATTCAAACCCATCAACTCAAACTCAAAATTCAAAATCAATTCATGAAAATTTTCTTAAGTCCCTTTAATTTTTCATTAAAGGACTTAGCCAAAATCAACTCTAAACCTTGATCAAATCAATTCAAACTCATGGGATTTTCTTACAACTTATTTATATTCTCATTTATATTCTCATATATAAATGAATTATAAATATAAATCAATCAAATCAAAGGAAAAAATTAAATTCCAAATTTAAAATCCTTAAAATTCTCTTAAATCCTTTAAATTCCCTTTAATGGATTTAACCTAAACTTTGATCAAACCATTTCAAACTCATGGGATTTTCTTAAAACTTATTTATATTCTTATTTATATTCTCATTTATATTTTCATATATAAATGAAATATAAATATAAATCAATCCAATTCAATTCAAAAATTAAATTTCAATATAAAATTCCCTTAAATCCTTTAAATTCCCTTTAATGGATTTAACCTAAATCATGATCAAATCACTTCAAATCCTTGAAATTTTCTAATGATAAATTTATATTCTCATTTATGTTCACATATATAAATGAAATATAAATTCAAACAATCAAAACTAATTTCAAAAATCAAACTCAAATCAACTCAAAATTCAATCTAAGCCTTTCAAGTCAAAATCTTGAACTTAGCCAAACCAATTTCAAATCAAGCCAAACTCTTGATTTTCTCTCATGATTCAATCAACCCTACAATCATGAGCTCATATATAAATCCGAAACTTCAATCATTCAATCAAAACCCAAATCAAAAAAATCAAACCCACCCTAAACCCCTTCATATTCTTCCTTTGAATATGAAATTTTCAAATTGATCAAAACCCATTTGACTTCAAACCACTTATAAATGGATTTATATTTCAATAATAAGTCCATATGCACAAGATCTTCAAATCAAGCTTTGACCAAGCCATTTGACCCACTTAGGCTCACTTGACCCAAAGTGACCTAAAGTACCCTTATGAGCCAACTTTTGATCCTAACCAAATTGATTGAACCAAACTCATATATCCCTCTCATCATGATCAACAATCATCATGGGATGATCAATCAATCAAATTGGGTCAAACCAAGTCAAACCTAAGGGTTGACCAAGTCAACACTTAACCCAAAATCAAACCTTGCATAGCCAAATTCCATCATAGGACAAATTGATTGAAACCATTGATCTAAGTTCACTCATGACCTATGTTTAAACTTGACCAAGCCAACATTTGAGCCTAACCTAGCCCAATTAGCTCACTTGACCTAAGTTGACCCATTTTGACCTAAAGGGCCAAAATGTATCAAAACTTGATCTAAGCCAAATTGATTGAAACCAATGGGTCAAATCCATTCCAAATCATTTGTGGAACTTGACCAAAGCCTCAATTGGCCAACTAGACCCAACCTAGCCCAATGGACCTTAGACCCAACATGACTTAAAGGGGTCATGTTGAGCCAAAATTAAACCTAACCCAAATTGATTGGAAATAAAGATATCAATCCACTCCTTATGACTAACCTAACCTAAACCTACCCTTGATCTACCTCAAATAGGTCAAATGTGTCAAATAGGTCAACTTGACCCATTTGACCTAAATGAAGTCATATGAGCCAAAATTAAATCTATATCAAATTGAATCAAACCAAAGCCACCAAAACATTTCAAATGGTCATATGAACTTTCCAACCCTTGGTTTTACCCAATTTGACCAATTGGTCAACTTGACCCAAGTTGACCCATTTTGACCTAAATGGGTCAACATGAGCCAAACCCTATCAAATGAATTCCAAATCCAATGAAACTTGGCCAAACCTAGTTTATCCACATACCCAACATGTCCAATGCAAAAAACAGTAAAATGATCATCCTACCCCTAGGTTGTAGAACAAATTTTGGCCTAACCCATGGGTAATTTGGTCATACCCTCTTCACAATCACTCGAGGCTTTCCTAAAAGCTCAAGGGGGCTTAGTGATGAGTGGTGCCCCCAACCCAATGGATTTGGGTCAACCCATTTGGCCCCTAGGCCAAACCTGACCACTTAACTCAAAATTGAAATTTCAAACTCCCTCTCAAGCTCAATTCAAGCACATGGGAAGTTGGCAATCCATTCATGGGATCAAATCGACCATGTGCACACTCAAAATAGATCAAATAACCCTCCTAATCTCATCAATTGGATCAAAATGGTAAGAGCATTGCCGACCATCTGATCCTTCAAGGGGGAGATATACTCCCCCCTAATTCAATTCAAAAATGACTTGCCCTCTGTCGATTGAACCTAAGGAACCCAAAGCAATCATCAGAGAGCACTCCCAAGCTTCTTAGAGAGGATTGGAATTCACCATTTCTTGATTTTGCATAGTGCAAAAATAGGAGAGCTCAATCATCTTGAATTTCCTCCACACCCAAAACCACCCAATTCCCTACACTTCTGGACCAATCAGCTCACTCAAGCTTCCATTGGAGTTCCCATAGCAAGGAGAGAATTGATCAAAGCGCAAGGATCTTTGAGTGGTATTGGTCCATGAGGAAGCCACTCAATCCCAAGGCCAGGAATTTCAATGAGCTTTCCCTCCACCAAATGAAGCTACCTCATCGATCTCGAGTGATCACCAGGTATGAAATTTTTCGATCACTAGACTCAATGTGGTGTGGAGCTTTGTGGAAGAAGTTTTCACCTCATCGAATTTTGATCATTGGATTTGTCGCTTTCTGTCTCCAGATGGTGTGGGTTGAATTTGGTGTAATTCCATGCTAGTTTGATCTTCCCTGATCATGGATTGATCAAGGGAAGAACTTATCTCAACCGTCCATCCATGTGTTTTAGATGGACGGCTGAGATTATTTAACACGCTTAGTTATCTGTTTATCCTTTATAAACCACGGGGAGATCCTTAGCCATCCGATCTTTTATCGAACGACAGAGGGTTAAAGCGTGTGCGCCACTGCCACCATTTGGGATGTGACATTTAAGTTACCCCCTTACGGCGTGACACATGTAAAGCATGCTGACCGCCGCCGCCACACATCACGCCGTGAGCTAGGGATTACTTAGGGTTAATTAAAAATGTTTAATTAATTTCTAATTAATCCATGGATCTTCAAATATGCATAACTCTTCATAGAAAATTTAGTAAAATATGAAATAAAAATTTATGGATATATAATTAAACCTAAAACATTTCAAAATTAATTTTGATGAGTTTTGAATTATGATTTTCTCTGAATTTGGGTTTTATTAGAAAGTGTATTTTTCTAATTATTCTTTGATTAGGCCTCTGATTAATCCCAAATTTCTTGGGTACATTTTAGAAATGACCTCTACCTCCCCTAATTTTCTTGGGATTTATTGAAGGCTTGATTAGAGTAATTACATGTGGTTTCCTTAATTATCCTTCTCATGTAATTAAGCATAATTAGGGTATGATTACTAATTTTACACTCTGATTAGGGTTGATTAAGGTCTAATCCAGTAAGTAGAAGGTTTATGGAATAATTTTAGAGCATTTTCCCTAAGCTATTCCATAAACCCCCTCTTCTCTCCTTAATCTCCTCTTAATGAGAGTTAATTCATTAATTATCCCCTTAATCAATTTTCTAAAAATTTTAAAAAGTTCTAGAACTTAATTAATCTACCTTGGGTAGATGCTTAGGTGTTTAATAGCCTAAGTTCAATTAAGAAAATTAAAATCTAATTCACATGTGTGAAAGGGTATTTTGAAATTACTTAAGCTAAATCCCTTAGCTTAATTAACTTTTACTTGTGAGCCAAATTGCATTAGACATTTTCATTATTAGGTACATTACAAATTTAAATTTCTTGTGGGGTTTATGTCATCTCATTGGCTCATAATTATTTAGTTAATTCTTGGTGTGGTGGGGTTAATTAAGCCACTTAATTCATACCTTAACCTAATCAACACATAAAAATGGAGCTAATTATCTAAAAATTAAACAAAAATATCAAACACATGTGGGAATGGGTTAGGAATAGCAAATTTATCTCACCTTTTTAAAATTAAATCAAACTTCAAACTAAACAAAAATCATTTTGAAATTCACTTTGATTTATTCTAAATTTTCTTATTCTATAAGAATGACTTTATAATTTAAGTAAAGTGAGTTTGTTTACATGCTTTCATTATTTTGGTTCTTTCCCAACATGTTAAGTTGTATGCCATGTGATTCCATATATGCATAATTTCATTTCTTAAATTTTAAAATGAAATTATTTACTTTATATCAAATTTGCATGTGTTGGCTAAAGTAGAAATATGAGTGGCTATTATCACTACTAAATCCAAATTATTTACAAAAATACATAAATCAAATATCAAATCTGAAAGTGTGCTACCTATACTTTAATTATAAGCTTGCATGTGATGGATTATAAAAGCATGTTTAGCATAGGTTTCCTTCTTCCTTATGTTGGTATAGTTTTGAATAGGAGTTAGTAAGATATATGGTTCATTTGAAAAGAACCCAACACTTACTTAATTCCATACCCTACTCATCCCTATGCTCTCACCTAAGAAGGGTTTCCTATATTTGCATGCATAAATTGCATAAACAGAAATGAATCCATTAAACAACTTTTGCATTTTTCCTTTTCCATTTCATTTCTTTCATATATATGTTTGTATTTAAGAAAAGTGGTATATTAGTCTGACAATCCCAAGGTTGTGAGGCTTTAAGTAGCCCTAAGTAGGTCTTGTACCTTATACCTCTGGTTAACAGTAGCATTGTACTCACTTATGCCTTCCTTACTTTCATGTAGGTATGCAAAATTTTGGATAAGGAAAACCTTTTCTACTTAAGAAAAGTCATGCATATTCAACTTATAAATTTTCTTAAATGGATTACTTAGCATGTGTCATAAAGTGTGTTAACTACTCTCATTTGCATGTATAGATATGCTTAGAGTCCATCCATATGCATGTTATATATGTTGGGAAAGAAGTGATGTGTGTTATCTTAATTTTGATTCATTTTATTTAATCTTAAAATTCCTTTCTTTTTGAATAGGTTTGTTTAGAGTTTATCTAAACTTAGGATTAATCATAAGATATAATCAAAACATTCACCTAAATGAACTAAAATATGAACCTACTTTAGAAAATTACATAAGATTAGGGAAGGAAAGAGAAGTTCTCTTCTCTTTCACTCTCTTCATAACTTAGTAATTAATTATAGGTTTCACTTAAACCAAATTAAAATATGAAATAAAACCAACCCAAAATACTTACACAACTTAAATGAAACCCTCCTCTAAGTTGAACATGCTCTTTACACTTAGAAAATTTAAACCTAAAGCCATAACTAAGCATACCACACAAAGCCTTCAAAGCACACATTTAAGTCACCACTTCTAGCTTTAGGTTAAGTGGTGCATGGTTTGATGTTTATTTTATTTTATTATATATATTTTAGACTGGATGTTAGGGTGTATGCTCATAGAATGAATGATAAGAAGTGCTTAGTCTAACTTTTCTGTGGGGATTGTGCTTAAAAATCATAATAAATAATATAAATACTTTTGCTTGCGGTGCTTTATACCCCTAAGCATAATCCATAGGCCAGGTGGACTTAGTCACCCATGTGTGAGATGATAAGTCCAATATAAATGCTTGGGATTTATGTGGTGTGATTTAGCTAACCTTTATTTTGCAAGTGTTAGTTAGATTTCCACTTTTTCTTTTCATGTAAAAATTTGTATAATTAGGATTTTGGAATAATTATTATGGGGATTAGGATGAGCATTGGTCATAAGATCCTATCTTATGCACCATGTGAAGCCTTGGAGCATCCACCTTTTAACCATCCAAAAGAGGAACCAAAAGAGAAAAGAAGAAGAAAGAAAGAAGAAAGAAGAATAAAGCTTGAAGACCCCTATAATAATGAATTCCTTAATTGTAGTTTAAATCATTTATAATCTGAGGAAATTCGACTACCCATATTTGATATTTTCAGGTTTGTGCAGTGGTGCTCGACCACAATGGCCATTTATTCTTTTTGTGATTAGCTTTATAAATTGATTGATGATTTGTTTAGCTTTTACATTAAGTGGCATGATTTTTTTAGTTTCTTCCTTGCTTTATGTATGGCTTGGATGTGGATTAGGCTCTTCAAGGAAAAATAAATCATTTGCCCAACTTAACAACTCAAATTAAAATTAAATAACTCATAACCTCACCTAAAGCTTAGGTTTAAAATCAAGATAAAAAAATTAGCAACCCCTTAGCTGGATGAGCATTACTTTGTAATATCATGCACAAATGCATATTATTTCACTCTTGATTGGAGGGCTTCCATCTTTTTTAGAGAAACTCAGCTTGACCTTTGAGATCCATGGTGGAAAATCACCTCCTCCCTCTTTGATTTTGGCCAATAATCTTCTTTACATTAGTCATATGAATCATGAGTCAAAATATTTGTCCAAAATAAAAATAAAATGAAAATTGAATTGCATTAGATTTAGGTTATTTGAAGCATGTCATTTACATGATCTAGTCTCTTTAGAGAGTGGGTTTAAGGACTTAGTCTCTTTCTAAATAATAACAGCCTAGTTATCTTGTATAAGCATAAAGACTTGCCTACATGTATTTAAAATTATAAGATGAGTTAGTTGGTGGCCACCCTCAGGTGATTGTAAGTCCAAGCTATCGGATGGCTTGTCCTCTCTTGTGGAGGCAAACCAATTACCATTTTCTCTTTAGATTTAGGTTGTGCTTCTGGCCCTCGTCGAAGCTCCTTAGATTTAGATTCTGAGGTTGCTTCTCCCCTTTGTGAGCCATAAGCTTAATTCCTCAACTCTTAGGCATTTCCTTAATCTTGTGTTAAGGAATCTTAAGTCCTAAATTTCTAATAAAAAATGCAACTCAAATAAACTAAACCAATTTCTAAAATGTAAAGCCCAACTATAAGATAGTTTGAGATGCTCGCTAGGTTTTCTAGCATCGTGGGCATCTCATACTTATCTTCCATTTTGGCTTCGATAATAACTCCCTCTTTTGATCAATCACATTTGATCTTCAAACATAAACCAATCATTTATAGTCATTCCCTATTGAAATCTTCAAAGACAATGATCATTTACCTTAATCGAGTTTTCCTCGCCCCTTAGAATGTAATTAAACTTAACTAACATTTAAAATAAACCACTTTACCATATCATATAAAGGGGAAGAATCTCGTACATATGCACCCATCATCCTTAGAGTCCTTATTGAGGTGATTGGTTCCATTAAAGGGTAATGATTTCTATCTCTCGTGATAATACACTATTTACTTGATGATGTATCCGATCATCTGAATAAGTATATCTGCGGATCTGCGTGGTGTCTTACCAAGATGAATTTTTATAGTGTCTTGCCTTTTCTTTCTCCCCACAAATTTGAAGGCAACTCCTTATAAAAATTTATTCACCACATGGATGGATCATCAGGATATAATCAAATCAAAATGGCTCCTAAATATGGAAAGCATACGTCATCTAGGACGCTAATCGATACTACCGCCATGCCCTTGACTTGAAGAATGTTGGCTACATACCAAAGGGCTATGATGCGATATTCATGAGTTGATTCATCATGCTATGTTGATGACCTCATTATATAGATCGTAAAGATCATTTTGATGACTTGAGAATCATTTTTAAAAGAATCAAAAAATATGATCCCAAGATGAATCCTCTCAAATGTGTCTTTAGAGTCTCCTCGAAAAAATTCCTCGGATATGCTGTGCGTCGTAGAGGGATTGAAATTGATCCCAACAAAATTAAAGCAATAATTGAAATGCCTTCTTCGAGGAGCCTTCATCAACTCCGTTTCACAGGGGACATCTTGTATTCATCAGAAGATTTGTAAAAAATCTATTAGGTAGATGTCAACCCTTTGCAAAGTTGATGAAGAAGGACACTTCTTTCAAATGGGACAAAGAATATCAAGAGGCTTTTGACAATATCAAGAAGTATTTATTGAATCCGTCTATTCTTGCAGTGCCGAACCCAGGGAAGCCTCTCATATTATACACAACATTAGAGGGATCTCTGGGTGCTCTATTGGCATAACATAATGAAGAAGAAAAGGAAAATGCTCTATACTACATTAGTCGAAGGTTGATAGGAGCAGAAATGCACTATGCTCCAATTGAGAAGCATTATTTGGCATTAATCTTTGTTGTTCAAAAGCTACATCATTACATGCTATCTCATAAAATTACTCATCTTAAAAATCAATCTATTGAAGTTATTAATTACAAGACTAACATTAACAGGTCGCTTGGCAAAATGGGCTATTCTTCTGCTACAATTTGACATTACATATGTTCCCTAGAAAGCGATGAACGGGCAAATTCTAGCAGACTTCCTTGCTGCACACCTATCCCGACAGATTCATTGCTTAATGATGATCTTCCTGATGAACAGATCATGCATTTGTATGAAAAGGAAAAACAACAAATGTGGGAATTATATTTTGATGGAGCTTCATCCATCAAATATTCTCACCTCTCAAATATCCCAAAGGCTTGAGCTGGCATTGGCCTCATCTTAATTACACCAGAGGGTTGTATAATGAGGCACTCCTACAGGTTTACTGAGCCATGAACTAATAATGAAGTACAATATGAAGCGTTGGTCGCAAGTTTAGAGGAAGCCATCTCTATGAGAGTCCAAAATCTACAAGTTTATGGTGATTCTCTACTCGCATTAATCAAGTATTGGGTATCTACAAAATCAACTATCTTGAATTAGTTCACTACCACAAACAAGTTCTCAAGCTTATGAAGCAAATTTCAAACATCATTATAACTCAAGTTTCTCGATGCAAGAATAGCACAGCTGATTGCTTGGCTAAGTTAGCTAAAGAGATGGCGAGTATGGATGATGATTTTATACTAGTTAGTGTTTGCACTCGTCAGATCCTAAAGGCAATAAATCTAAAATCCCCACTGGAAGAGGGGTCATCAAATGCAAGCCTGCAGGATACAACTCATGTTGCTCCTCACACTCCCTTACAAATTGCTCATCAAAATCAACAAGATGAGGTTCAAACTATTCATGAGGCAATACCCCAATTTGAAGAAACTCCAACACCACAAAGTGAAATCCTCATGGTGGAAGAGAAGGAATATTGAGATAACCCTTCGTCAACTACTTTAAAGAAAGTAAACTTCCAAGCAATAAGTCGATAGCTGTACAACTTGAAAAAGGCTTCGACTATAAGCTTATATTGGCAATACCCTATATCATAGGTTGTGGGATTTAAAAATTCACCACCGACCTCTCACTGAAGAGAGTAAATTAAATGTCGGTGAAATTTTTAGAATGCATATGGAATAGTAGATAAGACACAACCTAGAGATTTCACCCTCATTTTGTGAGGACTTTAGATCTGGTTCCAAGTTTCCTATAGGCGCAAGCACCTATAGTTAATTACCCCTCTTAGTGCTGAGAGAAAACTTTTGATTAAGGCTAGTCATTAGGTCGCTTAATGCATAGCGTAGTAGCAACATTTGGAGTTTTGAAATTTAGATTTATGAAATTCATTACATTTAACTTAAAGTTGATGGTTGAGGGAATGATGATGAGCTATCTAGATCCCATGGTTCCGTCATTCTAGGTTGTCATGGTCACTAGTCTACTTAGTTAGAGGAGGTAGTCGACCCAACTTGATAGAAGGATCCTTGTCAGTCATGGGTTACGTCCAAGAAATCCTTGTAGACCTGGGATGGCGTTTGTCTAAGGAGACATGCTTAAATCTACCTTAGCTAACAGAGGGCTTTTTTGCCCTATCAAGTATACCCTATGGTTCACAACTCAAAAGATAGAGCCATTGAGAAACATATAGGCTATCATGACCATGATATAGCGGGATCATTTGGCGACAATCACCTAGTCAGAGGACTCTGGTCGTAACTATATCATGTGGATCCTACTAACCAAGCTACGCAGTCAGACGACATGGGCCACATCCTTGCTGGCATGAGATTATTTGAGTAAATATAGTTGTGTACATGATTTGACTTTAACACCTTTGTGAGCTAGAGTTTTTTTAATTTGTCACCTTCAACAAATAATTATAAAAGGTGGATTAATTTTTAGCTTTAAGTTCTTTAAAAATTGAATTTCATTTAAGCATTTATAATTTGATGATTTATTTGATTTTGCATTTGCATTGATACTTGAGTTTGATTAATTCAATTTCAAGTTGCAAGCACATTTCTATTGTAAGTATTCTTTCGGTTGAAATCTTCATTCAACATAGCCATCATCAGGATAGATGTATTATTTTGCTATTTTAGATCCTATCGACTCTATTAATTTAATAATAGAGGATCAGATCTACTGTCATATGGTAGAATTAGCTTCTCATATATTTTATTAGGTTGAAAAATATTATAATAACATCATTAGATTTTTAAGTTTTGTTAACCCGGACCCAATGATCTAACCAACACAATCAACTCACGCAAAGCATCCTCGGACACTAAGTTTAAGTATTCAATAGTGGGGCCCATCGGTGTATTTGATTCGACAATTTAAACTTAAGGGATTTGTATAATATTACTTATTTTAACTGAATTTCATTACAAGTATAAATTTTTAGATAAAATTTTGATAGCATTTCAACACTCATATCATCCCCACATAAGGGGCTACAACAGGGGTTGGGCCTGCCCACCATACTAAGAAAGGTATGTATGGGTGGGTTAAACACCACGACCGATTTCATCTTTCCACCATGTTAAGAAAGACAGGTATGGGTCTCTGAAGAACCTGTATGAAGCACATATTTCTCCGTCATGCCAAAAAAAAGTGTGTACGGATACTTATATGCTTGCAATGTCAAGTTAAAATATTAATTTTAACTTTATTGCTAAATTTTTATTAAACAGTTTATGCCTATGTAAAAAGTTTGCATTTTGGCAAGATCTCGACGCGTCCAGGCTACTTCATGTAAGGCTCCGCCACCACGAAGGGCATCGGGTGGTATATACCAGGGCCTGAATGTGTCTTCCCACCATGTCAAGAAAGGCATGTATGGGGCTCTAAAGTACTTGCTAAAATATATTTCCCCACCACACCAAGAAAGGCATGTACGGGTACTTTTTCACTTTCAATGTTAGTTCAAATAATAATTTTATATCACGCATATTTTATTATCAAGCTATGTAGGTCCCCATATCGATGTGAAGTTTGGCAATATTTGACAATAGCATCCGATGTCATCCTTGTATAGGGGGGCTACTTCGGGTATGCTGGGCCTACACACCATGCCAAGAAAGGCGTGTATGGGTACTATAAACTACGGCCTGAATGCGCCTTCCCACCATGCCAAGAAATGCATGTATGGGTCTATAAGGTTCCTTTTGAAATAGATTTTCTCGCTATGCCAAGAAAGGCGTATACAGTACTTATACACATGCAAGCAAGTATAAGTTTTTCCATCATGCCAAGAAAGCCGTGTGCGAGTACTTATAGTCAATAAGCAAATACAGATTTTCGTTATGCCAAGAAAGATGCGTACATATACTTATGGTCAACACAGGCATAGGCCCCTCATCAGAGAATTGCATGTATCATCATCAAGACATATTTTCCTTGTCTCCATTTCCTTCAAAAGCTCATAAGCCCTTTCAAAGTTCCCACCACTAGAGTGGCCATCAATCATGACATTATACATCACAAGATCGGAAATTTCTTGTTATTCACCATGTCCTGAACATTCGCCCTCACTTACTCTATTCCTCTTGTAGAGGACATAAAATAAAGAAGTGTAGGTGACCTTATTGGGCTTCACTCCCTTACTTGACATTTCATCAAACAATTCAAATGCCTTCTTTACGTTGTCATCCTTTTAATATCCATTAATTAGGATGTCATAGGTGATTGCATCAAGTACCATCCCCTTCTCTTTGATCAGGGTATTTGCTTTGACATCCCTCCCCTCCATAAACAATGCAAATTTTATAAACAAGAGTACATATTTATATAAAGTTAATATCAACATTTGCTCATAATTTCTTCTCAGGAGAGCAAACTTGAACTCAAGACATCAGCTGAATGGAGGCATAAGTTCCTGACTTTCTAGTGTAGCAAATAGCTTCTCTCTGAGGCTTCATTTGGACTTATCTCTTGAGGCTTCTCTATTATTTTAAGGCCAACCCTCGCCCATAGAAGCCTTCCAGTCCAACCATGATCAGATGTTTCTAATTCAAAATTTTGATGTAGGAGGTCATCTCAGCAATCCAAGATGCCTTGCATGATTTTTCTTTGAACTGGATCATTCTCTATGCCTGATTTCATCCTAAGAATCTTCTTTACAACAGCTCCCACTGCAACTCTATCAATTTTTCCCTAGATGATGATCTACCACCACCCTGAATAGATCTTATGCCATATTTAAAATCATATGTGGCATCTGCATGAGAAGGCCTATATGCTATTGACATTTCATTATAGTCATGACTTCTTTGATCCATATGTGGTACAAAAATATGGATTGGAGTTCCAGTAGTTAGTCCTTTAGAGATTCTTGAAAGAATTTTACATGTATCTATTTCCTTCCTTGGAGTAGTTATTGGCTCGACAGCCTCCTATCAAGCTAATATCGACTTCACGAGGGTACTCTAGGTGAGCAACCATTGATGGTACACCCGACACCTCCACCATGAGACTCTCCATAAGTTGCAACTTTGAAGAATCCGAAAATGTTTCCAATGGCTTTCACCTCTAGCCTTCGAGATGGTTGAGGTAGCCTCCGGAGAGTCAGTATAAGAAGAAGACAGTCCCAAGGACTAAGAAGGCGACCATCGGATCTCCCCTTGAAGAAGGTCTAGGAGGAGATGGAAGTACACACACACACACACACACACACACATAGAGAGAGAGAGAGAGAGAGAGAGAGAGAGAGATGGCAAATGATCAAGGGAAGGAGGCTGAGCGGATGATAGAATAAAGAGAATATGCCGCCATTGGTGTTGGCTCGACTGAAGAAGATGGAATGGAAGAGAGATCTTTGGATAAGCATCAATGGGTTTTGGTTAAAAGTGCAGTTGATTGGTTGGTTTTATTGCTCTCTAAAGCAACGACACGGGCTTTTCCACCAATAGGAAGAAGTTAGGTTTAGGATTTTAAGGGGGGTATTTATAGGATATATATTTCTTATTATTTTATTTTCCCTAATTTAAATTTTTGCACCTACATCATTACATAGATAATATATGTCAATTTTATGTTACTCTAGATGTTCCAGACGCAATGGCACACTCTATTTCATGATCGGAGGCCGTTTGGCTCAAGTCAGCGTCAAATCGAGGTCAATTTCAGTTCAAATTTATGCATCATTGCTTTTGCTCGCTTGATATTCACTCAGACTTGTTCGAATTGAGTGTGAATAGTTTTATTTAATAGTTTTTAGTGTTTTGACACTAACGATGCAATCAATTTCATGAACAGATGTCATTTGGGCATATCATTTCCTCGACCTCATATATATGTGGAATGACTCCTCTTGATCGATAAATTGTTGAATTATGCAAGATGCCTATTCTAATCAATTTCAATATTCTAAACACAATGGCAGAGTCTATTTGTAATCAGAGGTCATTTTGACTTATTTTCGGTGCCATCGAGTGTATTTCACCGATTTGCATGTTATTGTATCTGATTGCTCGATAATCATGCATACTCCTCCGAATTGAGCTCGAATAGTTTCATTTGATAGGTTTTGACATTTTGATACTAACAATATGATTAATTTTACAAATAGAGGTTATTTGGCCATCATCGGCTTCCCTCGATATATGTATGCGACTTGACCTCCTTCTTGATCGGCCCGTCAATTAAAGATGCCTATTCTGATCAATTTTGACATTTTGAATGAGATGGCAGAGTATGTTCATCAATTGGAGATCATTTCAACTAATTTTTGGTATTGTCGAGTGTATTTCAGCTCTGATTTGCATGCTGAAGCTCATCGAATTCACCTTGTGAGCTCGATTTGACTTATGGCGCATGCATAGAGGTCAACAAATGCCTCCAACAAATATGATTTATGTATGGAGTAAGTCATGTTTGTTAAAAAGCTAGTTTACCCTTTGGGCTAGCCCTGGGTCTTGGATCACTTCAGCTTTCAACTTTGATGGGTTCATTGAAGAGCTTATTTTACCATCTACTCTCTACTTCAATGGGTTTTCTAAAAGTCTCTTTCTTTTGTGTCTTCACAGATTTGGCTTTCCTCCGACCCTAACTTCATAATTGACCAAATTGGATGGAGGAATCAGTTTATTTACTTTGAGATTCAAAATTCTTTCTATCATAGCTTTAAGCTTGACGGACTTTGTTGAAGGATTGACTTGATTTGTCTATATTAACTTGTCAGGAAGTGTATGTATGCCCTTCCCTTTGATAGACTCATTGAAGGGTGCAGCTGACCCGACCATTCATATTAAGTCAATATTGAGTTATCAGTAGTGTGCTTTAACAACGAAAACCATAAAAGGCCATTGCCTTTGTGTGAACTATGGAATTGCTTCTTCAGTCCTGTGTTTTCTGCTCTTGTGGACTTGATAAGGGAATTAGCTTTAATATGTGCTTTATGATTGATCAGATCATTTGAAAAGAGATTGAAATATCACATTGTAAACAATATATAGATTATTTTGAGGCAGCTCTGAATTGAGAGTTTCTTGGATCTCTTGGATTTTGGTTACTTATAGTCACTAGGCTGGATCTGGTTTAAGATTGAACAGCTATCATCATTGGACTGACAGTAGGGGCTCTTTCACAGCGTGGCTTGTTGAGTGAGTAGGCGTCGAACTGGCCATTTGTGGCTTGTTGAGTCGACCTTTAGAACCTACTCAAGTTTTTGACTTAAACTGTGATGGCTTGGTGATCTTATCATTAAACTGATGAACGAGGGATCTTTCACTGCAGCCTTTTCTTACGGCTTATTGAGTGAGGAGAGTGTCAACAACTCAGTCACCTGTGAGCTTGTTAAGTTCGACCTTTAGAACCCATTCATGTCCTAGACTTGAAAATGTAGGGGTTGATATTTTTCCAACTTAGTTGATTGAAGCTTCCTAAATTGGGAGTTCTTCTGACTTGATCTTCGACATTTGATGAATCTTGGAGGGAAACTTTTGACATTTAGGATTATCTTTTCGTGCATTGAAGCAGATTTTTTTTGTTCTTGTAAGACCAGCAACTTTAACAATAATAGTTATAGATATATTCAAGGATATCGGCATAAAGCTCGATGTCAACTTGAATGCATATACAAGAAACTCTTTAATTTCATAGGGAATTATCAAACAACTTTGATTTATAAAAACTAAAAAAATGCCCCCTGTCTAATAGGAGGATTGCATCTAGTTCTGAAATGTATTACAGAGTTTGAACTTTTTAATATAAATAAATGGAGCTCATTTTGATTATTATATACATTTATCTAAGGATCTATGATGCATGATGTCAACTTAGCTAAATATATAAAAATGCCCCTATCTAATAGGGAGGCTTTTGCAGTAACTTAAAAATGTGTTCTCATTTTACAAGAGAATCTTCAAGTGACATTACATATGTATTGGACATGATGTCTTACAAGTGCAAGATTCATTAAAGTATTTATATACTTATCTACAATTAGTTGTGATATTTTTTGAGATATCGACCATTGATTGGTGGCATCGGTCATTGACCATTCTTGTCAATAAGCTGAAAGGCTCCTCCTTCATACACCTTCTCTATGATGTAAGGACCTTCCCAGTTAGCTTCAAATTTACCACCGATCATGCGATGAAGGATGATTGGCCGTCTCAGCAGCAAAACCAATTCACTTTTCTAGAATGTCTGAGGATGTACTAAACTATTGAATGCTTTGGACATCCCGGCTCGGTAAATTTCTAAATTTTGTTGAGCTTGGAGTCTAACTCCGTCAAGCGCATCCAACTCTTTCATTCATAGGTGAGTGTTCTCATCTTGAGTAAGATTGAATTGGATAGCTACTCAAAGTGATGACAGCTTAACTTCTAGTGGTAGAATAGCTTCAATTCTAAATGTTAGAGCATAAGGAGTGTCTTTGGTTGGCATTTTATAAGTTGTTCTATATACCTAGAGTGCTTCCATCATTTTAGTGTGACACTCTCTTTTATTCTTCATGAGATTCTTTTTGAGCAGCTTTACCAATGTCTTCTTATTCAAAGCCTCTACTAAACCATTGGCCCTTGGATTGTAGATTGATGAATATCGCCAATCAATTTTGTGTTGATCAATGAATCTATATATCTTTGCACTCTTGAAAGCTGGAACGTTATCTGAAATGATTTATCATGGCACCCCGAATCTTAGACAACATTGTTGGTGAAGAAGTCAACAACTCGGTCAACGGTGACCTTCTTAAACGGAGCAGCCTCAGCCCACTTGGAGAAGTAGTCAGTAGCTACTAGAATGAATTGATGTCCCGCTGATGATGGAGGATCAATCAGTCTAATTATATCCATGCCCCAACTTTCAAACAACCAGGATATTATTGTTGGGTGTAGAGGATTCGGAGGTTGATGAATGAGATTCTCGTAGACTTGATATTCATGACATTTTCTAGCAAGATCTATGCAGTCTTTCACCATTAAAGGCCAATAGTATCCCATCCTCATAATTTTTGTACCATTTTAGGACCTGATGATGTGCCCCACAAATTCCTTCATGAATTTCAGACATTACCTTATTAGCTTCCTCAATCCCCAAACATAGCAGCCATATTTGCTCAAATGATTTACGATATAATGTCTCATTGACATAAGCATATTGTAGGATTTTTTTTGTAATTTGCATGGCTAGTAATTTATTGCTCGACAATTTGCTTTCCTTGAAATAATCGATGAAGGGTTGTCTCCAATCATATGGCTCTTCCACTATGAAAGCTTTGCATGATTTGTTTACAGTATTTTCAGTTTTTCTATCTCTTGTACTTGTCATTCTTTAGGAGAGTGAGGAGCAATTTTAGTTGCTTCCTGTTGGCTTTAATTTGATGTCCCCTCTACCTGCAGGGAATATGGATTTACTGGTTGTAAAACTTGATGAGTGGACACTTTAATCAACACATCATCTATGTTTGTCATCTTTTATCAACTCGGCACCTTTACTATTCTTGATCGAAACTCGAGCTAGTTTAATGTTTGGAATTTGCTTCATGAGCTCAAGCAGTCGCTTATGATAGTACGTCAATTGAAGCTTGTTAATCTTATAAAGACCCAACACTTGGTTGATTACCAATTGAGAGTCTCCAAATATTCTTAAATTTTAATGTCGATAATAATAGCTTCTTCGAGACCTACCACTAATGCCTCATATTCAGCTTCATTATTGGTTCTTGGCTCAGTCAACATGTATGAACGTCTCATTATGCCACCTTCTGGTGTTATGAAGATGAGTCCAATGCCAGCTCTTGCATTTGGTAGATTTTGGGGCAGAGCAGGCTTAATAGATGGTGCATCATCAAAATACATTTTCTAGATATGCAACTCCTCCCTTTTTGAATTAGTAGATCTGTTCATTGGGTAAATCATCATTGGGTGCTGAATCTATTGGAATAGGATGCACAGTGAGAAAATATATAGTATTTTTCCTTTAACAACTTTTTGAGATACATATGTAATATCGAACTGTAATAGGAGTATTGGCAATCATGCCAAATGACCTGTCAACGCTGGTCTTGTCATCAAAAATTTCAACAAATCGATCTTTGATATGAGTGTGATTTTATGTGGCAACATGTAATGTCGAAGTTTCTAGGCTGCGAACATCAGTGCAAGATAGTGCTTCTTGATCGGAGAGTACTTTGCCTCAGCTCCTATCAATCTTTGACTGATATATTATAGTTCATTTTCCTTGCCTTCTTTATTGTGCTGTGCAAGTAATGCTCTGAGGGATTCTTCTAATGCAGCTGTATATAAAATGAGAGGCTTTCCCAGGATTGGTGGATTCAATAAGTATCTTTTGATGTTATCGAACACTTCTTGACACTCATCGTCCCATTTAAAAGGTGCATTCTTCTTCATCAATTTAGCAAATGGTTGACACCTGCCCGGCAGATTTGATATGAAACATCGGATGAATGCCAAATGTCCTTGCATGGAATGAAGCTAATGAAGATTCTTCGATGGTGGCATATTCACAATCACTTTGATTTTATTAGGGTCGATCTCAATTCCTCTTTGACGTACCACATAGCCAAGGAACTTTCTAGATGGAACCCCAAATGCACATTTGAGAGGGTTCATCTTGAGATCATACAACCTAATTCTTTTGAAGACTATCCTCAAGTCACCAAAATGATCCCTTCAATCTATGCTCTTGACTATGAGGTCATCCATGTAGTATTCTACTTTATGATGAATCAACTCATCGATGATGCGTGTCATGGCCCTCTGATATGTAGCTCCAACATTCTTCAATTTAAAGGAAATGACTATGTAGCAATATATACCAATTGGCGTCCTAAATGATGTGTGCTTCTCATCTTTAGGAGCCATCTTGATTTGATTGTATCCCGATGATCCATCCATAAATGAGAACATGTCGTAGTTGAAAGTATTGTCTCCTAGTAGTTCTGATATTGAAAGCAAAAAATCAACTTTTGGGCATGCTTTGTTCAGATCTTGAAAATCAATGCAGATACGGATTTGACCTTTCTTCTTTCTCACTGCAACAATGTTGGCTATTCAATCTGCATACTTTTCTTCTCAGATGAAGCCTGCTTTGATCAACTTCTTAGTTTTTGCAATTATTTGCTCTTCAATCTCCAATCTCATTCGCCTATGAGCTTGCTTAATAAGCATTGCATCTAATTTAATGGAAAGTTTATGAAATGCCACCTCAGGGGATAAGCCTAGCATTTTGGAGTATGTCCAAGCAAAGCAATCCCTGAATTCACATAGCAGAGCTTTCATTTGTCCAACCATTTCATCAGGCAGAAGGGCACTGACGAAAGTTGGGCCAGGATCATCCTCTGTTCCCAAGTTAATTTCCTTCAAATCATCCATGGTAACTGATTGTCCACCATCTCTAAGCTCTTCAGGTGCTGGCTTGGCTTCTACCTCCTCATCATTTGTAGATTGACTTCATGAGGATCATTTTCATATTCAGTCTCAGTGTCAATCTCTTCTTATGTTATCACATAATAAGTTTTTCTTTGACGTTTATGTCAGATGTATCCAAGACCTTTAGATGTATGATTATCACACTTTCATGAGTTCTGTGGACTTTTTAGACCCCATAGGGTATCAAAGAAGTGTGCTCTCCATTTGTTTGTTCCAATATCAACCCCCAATTTGTGCATCAACTTGCAAATCCTTGGAGGACAATATTTTGGGATTCATGTGAGAACCATATCATTAGATTCATCAAATTGCATGAGCCAATCAAAATCCTGGTGATAGCACTTCTCAGATTTGTAAAAAAAAATTTCACGTTCATTACTTCCAGGCAAAGGAGGCACATAGAAAGTCTTTAACTCTTCAACAATATGGACTTCACATGGATTGATTTCTTTGAAGTGTTGAAAAAGGAAGCGATCACTCATTCTTCCGATATATGAGGTTTGTGTCCTTCTTGCGAGATACATTGAACTTCACTTTCATAATTAGGTTGATCATACTCAGAATCTGAGTATTCCATAATTTTCTTTCCTTTCAATAGAGACTTGTTTACTCCCTTGGGTCTGATAGAAGGATCATCATCTTCTTCTTCTGTGTCACTGCCCAGATGAGGGACTAGCCTTTTCAACTTATGTGTTGCACTAGCTACTTTAGGAAGAGTTGGCATCACCTTCTTTCTTCTTTTTTTCTTCTTCACTTCTTTGTGTTATTTTGTAGCCTTTGAGGTAGAAGTTTTGGATTATTGAGGCTTGGTCTCCTTCAACAAATAGTATTTCGCTTCTTCATAGATTTTAGCTTCATGGACTACAAATGGCTGAAGGTTGCCAGAAATTCTATGTTCTTTCGTCTCTTATGTATTTCATGCATTGGTGCAAAGTATATGGGACTATTCTGTACTCATGTAACCAGGGATGCCCTAACAATGCCTAAATGAGGTATTAGCATCAATGACATGGAATTTGGCTTATGTGTAAAGTTCTCCGAATCTTAGTGGTAAGGTAAAAGATCCAAGTGTCTTTTGCCCTTTTTCATTGAAGTCATGGATCATCAATTTGTCATGTCCTAGATGCTGAACATCAAGGGACAATCATCTCAATGTTTTTAGACTCATGAGATTAACAGATGAACTTGGATCAATTAGAATTTGATTAATTATGACACCATCGCTCTCTGCAGAGACATTTTGTGGGGCAATTATGTTTTGATGTCTGGCCTCACTTTTAGAATGAGCTCTCAACCCCTACTTCTTAGACATAAGAAATCTCTTAGGCTTTAAGAGTTCTTTAGTATTAAGACACATCTAGTGATTAGGTGCACACTCAACCTAGCCCTAGAGACTTAGAAGAGTTAGCCATAAGAATAGGTCATACCTTATGGGTGTTAGGAAAATTTGTCTACCCTTAGCTTGAACCATTCCTCACCTTCCTTCCTTCAAGTCAAACTCCAAATCAATCTTATTTGATTTTCTCCAAACTTAAATCAATGCCACATGATTGAAATTCATGATTGAAATCCATGATTGAAATCTATGATTGAAACCCATGAATGAAATTCCTAAGTCCAAACATTTCTTAAGTCCTTTAAGTTTTCCTTCATGGACTTAGCCAAAATCAACTCTAAATCAATTCAAATTCATGGGATTTTCTCATAATTCATTTATATTATCATCTATATTCACATATATAAATGAAATATAAATACAAATCAATCAAATCAAATTCAAAAATTAAATTCTAAATTTAAAATCCTTCTTAAGTCCTTAATTTCCCTTTTAAGGACTTAGAAAATCATGATCAAATCAATTCAAATTCATAGGATTTTCTTATAACTCATTTATATTCTCATTTATATTCACATATATAAATGAAATATAAATATAAATCAATCAAACCTGAATCCAAAATTCAAATCCCTACTCCAAAATTTCCTAAGTCCTTTAAATTCCTTTTAATGGACTTAGCCTAAATCATGATCAAATCACTTCAAATTCATCAAATTTTCTCATGATCAATTTATATTCTCATTTATATTCACATATATAAATGAAATATAAATTCAAATAATCAAAACCAATCCCAAAAATCAAACTCAAATCCATTCAAAATCCAACCTAAGCCTTTCAAGTCAAAACCTTGAACTTAGCCAAATCAACTTCAAATCAAGCCAAACACTTGATTTTCCTTTATGATTCAATCAACCCTACAATCACGAATCCAAATATAAATACAAACTTCAATCACTAAATCAAAACTCAATTCAAAAATCAAACCCCAAATCCTTTCATGTTCTTCCTTTGAATATGAAATTGTCAAATGAATCAAAACCCATTTGACTTCAAACCACTTGCAAATGGATTTATATTTCGATCATAAGTCCATATACATGTTCAATCAAACTCAAATTAAGCTTTCACCAAGCCATTTGACCCATTTAGGCTCACTTGACCTAAAGTGACCTAAAGTACCCTCATGAGCCAAATTCTAATCCTAACCAAATTGGATTGAATCAAACTCACCTATGCCTCTCATCATGATCAACAATCATTATGAGATGATCAATCACCTAAATTGGGTCAGACCAAGTCAAACCTAAGGGTTGACCAAGTCAACACTTAGCCAAAATGAAACCTAACATAGCTAAAATCCACCATAGGGAAAATTGATTGAAACCATTGATCTAAGTTCATTCATGACCTATGTTTGAACTTGACCAAGTCAACATTTGAGCCTAACAACAATTGGCCACTTGACCCAAGTTGACCCAACTTGACCTAAAGGGTCAAAATGTGTCAAAACTTGATCTAAGCCAAATTGATTGAAACCAATGGGTCAAGTTCATTCCAAATCATTTGTTGAACTTGACCAAATCCTCAATTGGCCAACTAGACCTAACCTAGCCCAATTGACCTTGAACCCAACTTGACCTAAAGGGTCATGTTGAGCCAAATTCACACTTAACCAAAATTGATTGAAAACAAAGAAACCAATCCACTTCATATGACTAACCAAACCTAAATCTACCCATGACCTAGCTCAAATAGGTCAAATGGGTCAAATTGGTCAACTTGACCCATTTGACCTAAATGAAGTCATATGAACCAAACTCAAAACTAAACCAAATTGAATCAAACCAAAGCCACCAAAACATTTCAAATGGTCATATGAACTTGACCCTTAGTTTGACCCAATTTGACCAATTGGTCAACTTGACCCATGTTGACCCATTTTGACCTAAATGGGTCAACATGAGCTAAACCATATCAAATGAACTCTAAATCCAATGAAACTTGGCCAAACCTATTTTCTCAACATACCCAACATATTCAAATTCAAAAATAAGCCAAATGACCATTCTACCCCTAGGCCATAGAACAAATTTTGGTCAAATCCATGGGAATTTGGTCAAGCCCTCTTCATATCTACTTGATACCTTCCTAATAGGTCAAGTAGACCCTATGGAGGGTGGTGCACCAACCCAATGGGTTTTGGGTCATTAATTGACCCTAGGACAAAATCGAGCACATGGCTCAAATTGGCCAAATAGAAAACTTCCCTCCACTTAATTTGAAGCATGGGAGGTTACCAATCCACTCCTTAGCCCAAATCGACCATGTGCCAACCTTTAACAGCTCAAATAACCCTCCTAATCTTTGCAATTGGATCAAAATGACAAAGAGAGTTTCGACTGTCTAATTGCCATAAGGGGAGATATACTCTCCCTAATTCACTTCAATTCTCATATGCACACTGTCGATTGAGTGTTAGAGATTCATAGGAAGCATTCTTGAGCATTCCTAAGCTTCCTAGAGGGATTTGGAAATTGCCATTCTTAGTTTTCTTCAAGAGAAAATAGGGGAGCTCCATTGATTTCCAAATTTTCTCCACACACCAAATCAAGATAATTTCCTTTGTACACTCCACTAGAGGGCCAAGTCGAGCTTGCCAAAGCTCTCTCTCAAGTTCCAAAGGCAAGGAAAGGCTCACCTAGATCAAAATCGCAGAGGAGCGAAGGAGGGGTTGGTCCATAGAGCAATATACTCAACCTCACGAGCTAATTCTTTCACCACGTCTCAACCCAGAAGCTCCTCCAAGGAATGAGCTAATGATCACCTCCAGCGAGGTATGACATTTTTTAATCACTAGACTTAAGGTGTGTTGGTCCTTTGTGAAAGAAAGGTTAATGGCATGAAGTTTCAACCGTTGGATGTGATGTACATTGCTTGATGATGGTGTGTGCAAGATTTTATTAAGCTCGGATCTTGCTCTAGAACATGGACGACCTCCATGGTTCACATAGCTTGGTAGGGGTGAATCTCTAGCCATCCATCTGCGCATTTGGAAGGACGGTCGAGATTAAGCACATTTTAAATCCTTGATCAAACGGCGAATATCAAACAGTGTACCGCTGCCACCACGCATGCTGTGATGGGGCATTTAAGTGGTTTCTCCCTGCTTGATGCATGGAAAGCGCACTTGACTCAGCCACCGCATGTCATGCCGGATTAAGGGATTTAATTAGGTTTTAAATAATCTTATTTAACCCTCTAAACTTCAAAAATTCATATCTCTTCAAAGAAAAATCAAAATATGAGGTAAATTGCCACTAAAAGATAATTCAATCTAGAATATTCTAAAATTGGTTTTAATGGATTTTGAATTGTATCTTTCTCTGATTTTGGGTTTTAATGGAAATCTTAATTTTCTAATTACTCCCTAATTAATCCACTGATTAATCTCAAACTTCTTGGGTATATTTTGGGGGCTTACTTCTACCTCACTTAATTTTCTTAGGATTTATTGGTGGCATAATTGGGAATTACTAATTCATTTCTTAATTATCCCTTTTATGTAATTAAGTATAATTAAGGGTTTGATTAGTGTTTTAATCCTTTATTGAAGTTGATTAAGGTTTGATCCAGTGAATAGGAGTTTACGGAATAAGTTGGGGGCATTTCCCCTAAGCTATTCCCTAACCCCCCCCCCCCCTTTTTTTCTTTCCAATCTTCTCTTAATTGGGGTTAATTCACTAATTATCCTCTTAATTAATTTCTAAAAATTCTAAAATATTTCAGAACTTAACTAATCTACTTTGGGTAGATGTTTAGGTGTTCAATAGCCTATGTTCAATTAAGATAATCAAAACTCAACTCATATGTGTGAGGGGAGTTTTGAAATTACTTAAGTTAAACCCCTTAGCTTAATTAACCAATAATCATGAACCAAATTACATTAGACCCTTTTCTTCCTAGGTGCATTGCAAATTTAAATTCCTTGTGAGATTTTATGTCATCTCATTGGCTCATAATTATTTGGTTAATTATGCTAAGGTGGTGTAGGTAAGGGTTAATTAACATATTACCAAATTAAAATCTAAAATGAATATAATCATCTAAAAATTAAACAAAAATATCAAACATGTGGGAATGTGTTAGGAATAGCAAACTCAATCCACTTTTTTAAAATTAAATCAAATTCTAAACCAATCAAAAATCATATTAAATGAACTTTGATTTACTTTAAGTTTTCTTATTTCAAAAGATTGTATTTAGGATTTAATTAAAGTGAAAGTGTTTACATCCTTTCATTACTTTAGTTCTTCCCCAACATGCTAAATATGTATGTCATGTGGTTTCATGCATCCATGCTTTTCAAAAATTAAATTTAAAATGAAAATATTTCCTTTATGTCAATTTGCGTGTGTTGGCTAAAGTAAAAATATGAGTGGCTATTATCACTATTAAATTCAAATTAATTTTAAAAATATAAGAATCAATTATCAAAATTGAAAGTGTGTTACTTATATCTCAATTATAAGCTTGCATGTGAGTAAAATATAAATGATGTGCTTAGTGTAGGTTTTCCTTCCATTATCTTTTAGTATAGTTTTGAATAGGATTTGGCAAGTGTATGGTTCATTTGAAAAGAACCTAACACTCGCCTAGTTCTATATCCTATTCATTCCTATACAATCACTTAAGAAGGATACCTATGCTTGCACATATAAATTGCATAAACAAAAATAAATCAATTAATTCAAACTTTTGCATTCTTTCTTTTTCTGTTTATTTCTTTATACACATGCTTGTATTTAAGGAAAGTGATATATTAGTCGACAACCCCAAGGTTGTGAGGCTTTAAGTAGCCTTAAGTAGGTTCTTGTTTTATATTTAAATGGTCTTCTCTTATACCTTTCTTACTTTCATGTGTGCATGTGAAAATTGGATAAGAAATCTCTTTTCTACTTAATGAAAATCATGCATCATAAACTTTCAAATTTTCTTAAATGAATTGCTTAGCATGCATCATAAAGTATGCTAAACATTCTCATTTGTGTGTATAGATATGCTTAAGACTCATTCATATGCATGTTATACACGTTGGGAAAGAAATGAAGTGATGTATGTTTTGTGAATTTAGCTCAATTTATTTAATCTTAAAATTCCTTTCTTTTTGAATAGGTTTGTTTAGAGTTCATCTAAACTTAAGATTAATTAAAACACTTAATCAAAACATTCATTAAATAAAACTAAAATATGAAACCACTTTAGAAATTACTTAGGTTAGGGAAGGAAAGAGAAGTTCTCTTCTCTTTCCCTCTCTTTATAACTTAGTAATTAATTGTAGGATTCACTTGAACCTAATCAAAACATAAAATCAAATCAATCTAAAATAATTAAATTACTTAAATAAAACACTCCTCTAAGTTGAACATGTTTCACACTTAGAAAATGCTAACTTAAAATCCATAGCTAAGCATACCACACAAACCTCCAAAGCACACACATTTGGCTAAGTCACCACTTCTAGCTTTAGGTTAAGTGTATGGTTCGATGTGCTTTTATTTTGTGATATATGTTTTAGTCTAGATTTTAGGATATATGTGCGTAGAATGAATGGTAGGGCAATCTTAGTCTAACCATTATCTTTTGCAGGGGATTATGCTTAAGGGGCGTTGTAATGAATAAAAATATAAATGCTTTTGTTGTGCAGGTGCTTATACCCCTAAGCATAATCCAATAGGCTAGGTGGACTTAGTCACCCATGTGTGGGGTGATAAGTCCAATATACATGCTTGGGATTTTTTTGATTTTTTTAGCTAACCTTTATTTTGCAAGTGTTAGCTATATTTACTTTTCTTTTTCATATAAACTTTACAATTAAGATTTTGGACTGATTGTTATGGGGATAAGGATGAACATTGGTCATAAGATCCTATCTTATGCACCATGTGAAGCCTTTAGAGCATCCACCTTCCAACCTTCCAAAAGAAGGAACCAAAGAATAACGAAGAAAAGAAGATGAAAGAAGAAAAAAAGAATGAAGAAATGAAGCTTGAAGACCCCCATAATAGTGAATTTCTTGCTTAATTGTATTTAATTCATTTATAATCTGGGTTGTATAAGGGTAGAGCTCGGCTACCCAATTTTTTTTCGAGTTTGTGTAGTGGTACCCACCCACAATGGCCTCTTATTCTTTTGTGATTAGCTCTATAAATTGATTGATGATTTATTTAGCTTGTGCATTAAGTGGCATCATTTTTCTAGTTTCTTTCTTGCTTTATGTATGGTCTGATGTTGATTAAGCTCTTAGGAAAAATAAATCTTTTACCAAACTTAACAACTCAAAACTAAAAATAAAGAACTCATAATCTCACCTAAAGCTTAGGCTAAATTTTAAGATAAAAGAATTAGTAACCCCTTAGCTAGATGAGTACTTTTTTTATAACATCATGCACAAATGCATCTTATTTCACTCTTGATTGGAGGGATTCCACCTTTACCAGAAAAATTTGGCTTGACCTTTGAGAGCCATGGTGGAAACACACCTCCTCCCTTCTCGCTGATTTTGGCCAATAATCTCATTTCTCATGCATTAGGCATATGAATTCTATTAGCCTGAGTTAAAATAACTGTTCAAAAATGAAAATAAAATAAAATTTGAATTGTATTAGATTTAGGTCATTTGAAAGATCTAGTCTCTTTAGGGAGTGAGTTTAAGGACTTAGTCTCTTTCTAAATAAATAACAACCTAGCTATCTTGCATAAAGCATATGACTTGCCTACATAAATTTAAAATCGTAGGAGGAGTTAGTTGGCGACCACCCCTATGTGGTTGTAAGTCTAAGTCAGTCAGGTGGTTTATCCTCTCTTATGGAGGCAAACCAAACACCCATTTTTGCTTTAGATTTAGGTTGTGCTTTTGGCCCTCGTTGAAGCTCCCTAAATTTAGGTTCTGAGATTACTTTTCCTGTTTGTGGGCCATAAGTATAAATCTTCACCTCTTAGGCATTTCCATAATCTTGTGTTGTGGAATCATAAGCCCTACATTTCTAATGAAAAATTTAATTGAAACAAATAAAATCAATTTCAAAAATGCAAAGCCCAACCATAGGATAGTTTGAGATGCTCAGATTTCTAGCATCATGGGAATCTCCTACTTATCTTTCTTTTGGCTTTAATAAGAACTCCCTCTCCTTAATTAATCCCATTTGATCTTCCAAAAATAAACTAATCGATTAATAGTCCTACCTGTTGAAATCTTTGAAGATGATGATCATTTGCCTTAATCAAGAGTATTTCTAAGGGATCTCATTCCTTAGGATGTAATTAACTATGGGGCTTGCTCCTGTAGGGAACTTAATGAACCCGATTTAAAATAAACCTTACTTTACTTTTTCATGTAAAGTAGGGGAAGAATCTTTAGTACATATGTAGACCCATTGTTCTTATGAGTCCTTATTGAGATGATTAGATCCATTGTAGGGTGGTGACTTCTATCTTTCGAGATAGTACACCTCTCCTCAATGTTCTACATGATCACCCTCAATAAGAACATCTGCATATCTACGTGGTGTCCTGACAAAATGCGTATATTTCTATTTTCATTTATCCTCTTCAAAAAAGGATAGATGAAGGCGAGAAATTTTTCACCACAATGTCCCGATCATAAGATCTTCCTTAGAGAAGGTGATCATCGAAGGTCTTCAGATTGTAATACTTTAGTCATTCACCACTCAGCAAAGTATGCTTCATATTTATCCATATTCTTAAGAGCCTGAATTAAGGTTTCACAGAGATCTTGCAATATCCGGAAGGCCTCATACACACTCAATTGTGCAGGGATCTTCCTCAAGTGTGATAAGATGTTGTAAGCGATTCCTTTATCCATGTTAGACTTCTTCTTTGGAACTTTGGGAATGATATTTTTATTAACTTTTATGTTCTTATCATTGCATTTATTTGGCATTCCTTTCTTCTGTGATAATGGCAGCACCTTGCCACTTCTTAGCTGTACTAGGGCTACTCTATTTGGCTCAGATTCTTCTAAAGAAGTCTCCTCTTTAGAACCACTATTTATGCCTGAGGATCAAATGGAGCCTTCAGAATCACTTCCCAATTTTATGCCCTTCATCAATGGTGATATTGAACTCTGACTCATCTTCCTCCGAAAGCACAAGTCTTCTTCCGAGCTATCTTTTGTTTACTTCACCATCAGGCAAGGCTTGAATGCCACATCATTGGTGATTCTTCTTCTTGGATTATCTCAAAGAAGTAGATTCTATCAGGGAGTATCCAAGGACGTTGAGATAACCCAATAGACTTCTCCAGAAAGAGATTCATCGGCATCATCTCCTTCATCATTTATTTCAATGATTTGAAGTCCTGACATGAAATCAGCAAGCTTAATTATTTGTCTTGCTGGCTGTTGATATTCTTCAAGATTATTAATAATCTTTTTGGTAGTAGATTTCTTCTTCATCTTCTTTTGTTTGGCTGATCTTTTGAAAATTTTTGGTTGATTCTAAATAGGTTATTTCTCAAGGCAAGGAACACCAAGGTACCAAGAGCGTAACCTTTTGATGTAGATTCTACCTTTGATTTCAGCATCGGTTCAAGTGGAGATTGCCATCTGACATCCGGAATGCCTTCTAATTACTTCAGCATCTTCATAGTTTTCTTTGAGACCGTAGTCTCCCATTTGTCATCCTCAACTATCTTTTCTTTTGCTTTACCTTTCTACGAGGGCATGGAAGAGGACGTAACCACCCTTGCAATTTCTTTCTTTGGGTGAATAAGAATATTATTGGATAGTGTGAATTCACCTATCTTGTATTTTCTTTCTAGCCAATCCTTGAATACATAGCAATCTTTTATAGGGTGGCTAACTACCCGATGATATGGACAGTAATTTGGGTTATCAATTCATCCCGACTCTTCAAGTCTTTTATATTCTAGCAACTCTAAACCTGCATTGAGTGCTTGCCAAAATAGTTTGGCCTCACTTTTCTTTTGAATAAATATTCATTGTTCATCTTCTCCTTAAGAGATGGATGTATTCGATCATCATTCGTGATTTTCAAATTTGTTGTGAATTCACACTATCCAATAGAAGTGAGTGTTCCCACCCTCTGATTCATCTACCGTTGCATTTGCCTTTGCACCTAAGCAACTGTAGTTGTGTCGACGAATAACATGTTATCTTCTTCTTCTGGTTCCTCTTCTTGCTCAACACTTGAGGAGGGACTAAAAGGTTATGCTCCTGTTTGACCTGGTGTTGATTCTTCGATATGGATAGGAGGTGTGGCTCCATGACGCCTGGAACGGTATTATCGTACACCAAATGATTCTCCAATGTGATGTACCATGTACACCACCTCTACCCCCATGGTGTCTTCTTCTTCTTCTTCCTCTTCTTCTTCATGTAGCCTTATCTCCGATTGACATCTTCATCTAATTTCAGGCTCAGAGTGTGGGAAGAATGTTTCCTCAATGGGAGGGCTATGATCAAAATCAAGGGAAGATCATTTAGGTTGGTGATGGGATTCCCTGGAGGATTCTCTAGGGTATCGACCACCACGAGCCTCATTAATTATAACATTCTTTTTGAGAACCTATTCTTGCTAGGCCCTATCATCAGCGGATCTCTAGATATGTAAACTGGATGTCACACCTTTTACCTGTCTTCTTAAGGCTTGACCTCTTTATTTTCCTTCTTTGACCTTCTAGTGGATTCGAATGTGCTGGTTCGTGTCACTCCCCATGATGTTCATCATCGGGGCTTATTTGTAATGCTCCTAAGTTCTTACTACCTTTGGTGGTAACTTTTGTAGTGGAGCATTATTGGCTTCTCTAATAATTAGCCTTTGATATCACTTCTTTATAAGACCTTATTCTTTTAGCATCTTGTGCACTATAAAGGATAAAGTCTCAGGAAGCCTCTTTTGTGGGGTTGGAGCTTGGTATCGTTGCTCCCAGAATGATTGCTTAATATCACCAATAGAACTCTTCCTTTTCATCCACTTAAGATTTTCAAATTTGTTGGGGTGAGCATTCTGATTCCCACAGTAGTGTAACATGGAGAGGGGCTGAAGTCAGCTTGCAACTCGGATTGTCTTCTCCTTTGTCTTCTAGTTAGCTTTCCTCTATGTGAGGAAGCCTCAGCATCATGTTGACCTTATGCAAAGGGTAAGGCCGGCAGAGAAGTAGCATTCAAATACCTTCTTGAGATTATTTGCCCTCATCATCCTCTTCCTGGTCGGAGCTTGTGTCCCAACCTTTCTGGCTCTCTTTCGAGAGACCTCAACAACGGTAGCGATAGGAGTTTTAGTGAATTTGGCCTACTGTATGGGCTGATATACAAGTCATGCATGATTGTCTCGTGCAGGCCTAGTAGTAGTTTGAGCACCAATTGCCAGGAAATCTATGCTACCAAATTGTATAGTAGCTCAGATCCCGATGTTGATGAGATTAGGATGGATGTTGGCTTATTGTTGCATAGTGTAGGTGTGTTCTGAAGATCCATCTGCGAAATGAAAGATGGGAATTAGTAATCAGTAATTGATATATCATCCCACACTTTCATGATGCAGAGATATAATAGAATAAACATGATAAAAATATGAAAACAAGTAATGAATAAAAAAGATTTTCAAAACTTCAAAATTATATTCATTATAAAAATAATTTTGAGTTTCAATTAATTTAACTTTATAAATAACTTTAATTTTTCATTTTTACTATACTCCGCTGCTATCATACCTTTGATTCGACTAGCCAAAGATGGAAATAGAGATCTATCCCCAATGAAGTTGCCAAAAATCTTTGGGCTCTGAAAATTCACCACCGACCTCTCGATGAAGAGAGTAAATTAAATATCGATAAAATTTTTAGAAGGAAAATGGAATAGTTAATAATACTACCCAGAGATTTTTCCCTCATTTTATGAGGACTTTAGATCTGGTTCCAAGTTTCCTATAGGCGCAAGCACCTATAATTAATTACCCCTCTCAGTGCTGAGAGAAAACTTTTGATTAAGGCTAGTCGTTATGTCACTTAATGCATAGCGTATAGTAGCAGCATTTGAAGTTTTGAAATTTAGATTTATGAAATTTATTATATTTAACTTAAAGTGGATGGTTGGGGGAATGATGATGGGCCCGATCTAGACCCTATGGTTTCATCATCCCAGGCTGTCATGGTTTGTAGTTTACTTAGTCGAGGAGTCGTAGCGTAAGGATCCTTGATCCTTGTCATGGGTTGCATCGTCCAAGAAATCCTTGTAGACCTATGGTGGCATTTGTCTAAGAAGATAGGATTAAGTCTACCTTAGCTAACATAGGGCTTTTTGCCCTATCAAGTATACCATATGGTTCACAACTCAAAAGATAGAGCCATTAGAACATAAGACTACATCATGGCGTGATATAGTGGGGTCATTTGGAGATAATCACCTAGAGGACTCGTCGTAATCATCATGTAGAGCCCGCCAAGCCCTTGATCGGACAACATGGGTCACATGTCCTGCATGAGATTATTTGAGAGTAAACATAGTTGTATACTTGATTTGACTTTAGCTCCTTTGTGAGCTAGAGTTTTCTTAATTTGTCACCTTCAGTAAATAATTATAAAAGGTGAATTGATTTTTAGCTTTAAGTTCTTTAAAAATTGAATTTCATTTAAGAATTTATAATTTGGTGACTTATTTGATTTTACATTTGTATTAATACTTGAGTTTGATTAATTTAATTTCAAGTTGCATGCACATTTTTATGGTAAGTTTTCCCTCTGGTTGAAATCTTTATTCAACACAGTCATCATCAGGATAGATGTATTATTTTGCTATTTTAGATCCATCGACTCTATTAATTTAATAATAGAGGATCAGATCTACTGTCATATGATAGAATTAGCTTCTCAAATATTTTATCAGGTTGAAAATATTATAATAACATCATTAGATTTTTAAGTTTTGTTAACCCGATCCTAAGATCCAACCAAGAATCAACCCACGCAACATCCTTAGACACTAAGTTTAAGCATTCAAGTGTCTGGGACCATGCGGTGTATTTAATTCAGCATTAATTTAAACTTAAGGGATTTGTATAATATTACTTATTTTAACTAAATTTTATTGCAAGTATAAATTTTTGGATAAAATTTTGATAGCATTTCGGTAGCATCTCAACGTCGTCCCCACATAGGGAGCTACAACAGGGGCTACGTCGGTCCACCATACCAAGAAAGGCAAGTATGGGTGGTGTAAACTCCATGAATGAATTCATCATCCCACCATGTCAAGAAAGACATGTATGGGTCTCTGAAGTACATGTATGAAGCACATATTTCTCCTTCATGCTAAGAAAATTATGTACGGGTACTTATATTCTTGCAATGTCAAGTTAAAATATTAATTTTAGCTTTATTGTTAAATTTTTATTAAGCAGTTTATGCCTCATGTTAGTGTAAAATTTGGCGATATTTTTAAGACATCTAGTGTCATCCCCATGGGGCTACTTCAAGTATCTTGGGCACCACCGAAAGGCGTGTATGGGTGGTATAAACCACAGCCTGAATGCGCCTTCCCATCATGCCAAGAAAGGCATGTATGGAGCTCTAAGATACCTACTAAGCCATGCCAAGAAAGGCATGCATGGGTACTTATACACCTATAATGTTAGTTCAAGTAATAATTTTATCTCGCAGCATAGTTTACTATCAAGTTATGTAGGTCCCCCTATCGGTGTGAAGTTTAGCGGCATTTTGGCAGCATCTCGGTGTCATCCCTGTATATGGGGCTACTTCGGGTATGCTAGGCTTGCCCATCACTCCAAGAAAGGTGTGTATGGGTGTTATAAACCACGGCTTGAATGTGCCTTCCCACCATGCCAAGAAAGGCATGTATGAGTCTTTAAGGTTCCTGCTGAAATATATTTTCCCGCCATGCCAAGAAAGGCGTGTATAGGTACTTATACACATCTAAGCAAGTATAGGTTTCTATATCACTCCAAGAAAGGCATGTACGGGTACTTATAGTCAACAAGCAAATACATATTTCCTCGCCACCCCAAGAAAGGCATGTACAAATAGTTATGGTCAACACAAGCATAGGCCCCTCATCAGAGAATTGTATGTAACATCATCAGGATGGATTTTCCTTATCTCCATTTCCTTCAAAAGCTCATAAACCCTTTCAAAGTTCCCACCACTGGAGTGGCCATCAATCATGACATTGTACATCATAAGATCAGGAGGAAATTTCTTGTTATTCACCATGTTATTGAACATTCTGTCAGCCTCACTTACTTTTTTCCTCTTGCAAAGGGTATAAATTAAAGAAGTGTAGGTGAACTTGTTAGGCTTCACTCCCTTACATGACATTTCATTGAACAATTCAAATGCCTTCTTTACATTGACATCCTTTGAATATCCATTAATTAGAATGTCATAGGTTTTGCATCAGGTACCATCCCCTTCTCTTCCATATCTTTGATCGGGGTATTTGCTTCGACATCTCTCCCCTCCATAAACAATGTAGATTTTATAAATAAGAGTACAAATTTATATAAAGTTAATATCAACATTGGCTCATAATTTCTTCTTAGGAGAGAAAACTTGAACTCAAGACATCAGCTAAATGGAGACATAAGTTCCTGACTTTCTAGTGTAGCAAATAGCTACTCTCTGAGGCTCTGTTTGGACATGTGTTTGAGGCTTCTCTGTTGTTTTAAGGCCACACCTCGCCCATAGAAGCCTTTCAGTCCAACCATGATCAGATGTTTCTGATTCAAACTTTTGATGTAAGAAGTCATCTCAGCAATCCAAGCCACCTTGTGTGATTTTTCTTTGAACTGGTTCATTCTTTACGCCTGATTTCATCCTGAGAATCTTCTTTACAACAGCTCTCACAATAACTCTGTCGATTGTTTCCCTAGCTGATGATCTACCACCACCCTGAACAGATCTTATGCCATATTTAAAATCATATGTGGCATCTTCATGAGAAGGCCTATATGCTATTTACATTTCACTATAGTCATGACTTCTTTGATTCGTATTTGGTACAAAAACATGGATTGGAGTTCTAGTAGTCAGTTCTTCAGAGATTCCTGAAAGAACTTTACATGTATATGTTTCCTTCCTTGGAGTAGTTATTCAGCTCTTACTAGGCCTCCTTCTATCAAGCTCAACTTACATATCAGCTTCATAGAGGGGTACTTTAGGTGGACAACCATTGATGGTACACCCGACACCTCCACCAAGAGACTCTCCATAAGTTGCAAATTTGAAGAAATTTTTAAAATTGTTTCCAATGGCTTTCACCTCTAGCCTTCAAGACAGTTGAGGTAGCTTTCAGAGATAGATTTGGGTTGTAGATGAAGAAGGTAGACCGTGTAGGTCTGAAGGACTAAAGCCAAGGCAGAAGCCACCATCAGATCTGCTCCCCTTGAAGAAAGTCGAGGAAGAGATGGAAGCCCCTATCATTGTCGTTCATAGAGAGAGAGAGAGAGAGAGAGAGAGATGGTCGAAATGATCAAGGGAAGGAGGACTGGAGCCAGATGATAGAATTGTGTGCAAAATAATATGCCACCATTGGGGTGTTGGCTCGACTAAAGAAGATGGAACGGAAGAGACATCTTTGGATAAGCATCGACGGGTTTTGGTTAAAAGTGTGGCTGATTGGTTGGTTCCATCGCTCTCTGAAGCAACGGTGTGGGCTTTTCCTCCAGCTTCAAGATGAGAGAGTTGTCGGTTGAGGGTTTGGGAGAGAATAGGAAGAAGTTAGGTTTATGGATTTTAAGGGGGGTATTTATAGGATATATATTTCTTATTATTTTATTTTTCCTAATTTATGATTTTGCACTGACATCATTACATAGATAATATATATGTTGATTTTATGTTACTCTGATGTTTTGGATGCAACGGCGTAGTCCGTTCCCAATCGGAGGCTGTTTGGCTCAAGTCGGCGTCAAATCAGGGACAATTTCAGTTCAATTTGTGTGTCATTGCTTCTGCTCACTTGATATTCATGTAGACTCGTCCGAATTGAGCATGGAAAGTCTTATTTAATAGGTTTCAGTATTTTGACACTAATGACACAATCAATTTTACAAACGGATGTCATTTGGGCATCGTCGCTTCCTGATCTTAATATGTGTGTAGGCTCTTCGACGACCCCCCTTCTTGATCGGCAGGCCGTCAAATTATGCAAGAAGTATATTCTGATCAATTTCTATTCTGAACGAGATGGCTAAGTTCTTCATTAATCGAGATCATTTCAACTAACTTTTGATACCGTCGAGTGCATTTCAACTCTGATTTGCATGTTGAAGCTCGTCGATTTTACCTTGTGAGCTCGACTTGACTTATGGCACATGCATGGAGATCAACATAGGTCCTTTGAGTATATGTGGCTACGGTGCTTAAGAATTTAGGAAGCCAATAAGGTAATTGCTGAAATATGTGAAGGACTTTATGGTGCACACCAATCAGGTCCTAAAATGGCTTTCAAAATCAAAACAATGGGATATTACTGGCTATCTATGGTAAAAGATTGTATTGATCATGCCAAGAGATGTCATGAGTGTCAAGTCCATGATAATATCATTCATCATCCTCCAAACCTATTGCAACCAATGATAGCATCTTGTCCATTCGAATGCTGAGGAACAGATATAATTGGACCAATTGACATGCTATCATCAGCTGTTCATCACTTCATCCTAGCAGTCACTGATTATTTCTCTAAGTGGGCTGAAGCTGCTCCATTCAAGAAATTCACATCTGAGCATGTGACTAACTTCTTCACCCATAATATTGTCTACAAATTTAGTGTGCCATATTGAATTATCTCAAATAATGGTTCAGCACTCAAAAGCACTAAAATTTATAGATTTGCTGATCGACATAAGATTGACTGGCAATACTCGTCAATTTATAATCCGAGAGAAAATGGCTTGGCCTAGGCTTTCAGCAAAATACTAGTCAAGTTTCTTAGAATGATCCTCACCAAAAATAAAAAGAAGTGGCATACTAAGCTTGTGGAAGCATTATGGGTCTATCATACCACTTATAAAACACATACAAAATCCACTCCCTATGCACTAGTGTTTGGAGCTAAAGCAGTTCTACCACTTGAAGTTGAACTACCCTCACTTCGAGTAGCCATTCAACACAGCCTTACTCAAGATGAGAATGCACATCGAATGGAAGAGCTTGATGCGCTTAATGAAGAAAAGCTCCAAGCTCAACAAAATTTAGAAGTCTATCGAGTGAGGATGGCCAAAGCATTCGATCAAGTGCGTCCTCGAACTTTTCAAGAAGGGAAATTAGTCCTGGTGCTGAGAAGACCAATTATCTCTCATTGCAAAATTGGCAGTAAATTTGAACCTAATTGGGAATGGTCATTCTTCATTGAAAAGGTATATCAAGGAGGAGCCTACCAACTCATTCATTTCAAAGGTGAAAGATAGATGGCTTCAATCAATAATTGATATCTAAAAAGTATTATACATGAAAGTGTAATCAAATGAATATCATATTTAAAAACTTTCATAAGTTTCACTTGAAACTTGAAAATTATCTTGTAATACAAGAATGCATTTCTAAGATAAAACAGAAATCTTCCTGTTAGATAGGGAGCATTTTATATATTTTTAGGCCGACATCACGCTTATGGCTGAAATCCCCAAATGAATGTTTATAATGATCAATGTAAGTCTCATATGACCATTATAACTATGAAAATGAAAAATAATTTTAATGTCATCATACTTGTGAAACATTGTAAAGATCCCTATTAAACAGAGGGCATTTTCTTTAAAAAAAATTATAACAAAATGTTATGCTTTCTTTTGTGAGACGGGGGGCCTCCTTCTATATTTAGGTTGACATCGCGCTTAAGGCCGAGATCCCCATATACATGTTCAAACTATGTAATCAAAATTCATAACTCTCAAAGTCTTATTGGCCAAAAAGAGAAATTTTTAAGCCTATAAAGTTCAACAAATAAAATTGGAAACACATCTTCCATCCATACATCAAATCAAGGCTCAAGTGGGTGCATAAGGTCGGACTCATCAAACTCAAATATGGCTGAGTTACTGACAGGTCTGCTTACTTAACACGCCACAAAGGCCGCAGTAAGAAATCCCCCATCTTGTCAGCCCGATGATAAAATCCTCCATCAATTGCTCAAGTCCAAGACTCAAGTGGGTGCATAAGGTTAAACTCAACACTCTCAAATATGGTCGAGTCGCTGACAAGTCTGCTTACTTAATACGCCATAAAGGTCATGGTAAGGGATCCTCCTACTTCGTTAGTTTAAATGCATGAGCATCCAAATTTTCAAACCCCTCCAACTTGGTGAGTTCAAGTTTGTCAAGCATAAAGAAAAAATCAAAGGAAACTCTTATTCAACAAGTCCAATCAAGCAGAAAGCAAGGGACCAAAGAAGTCATCCTAATGTTCATACAAAGTTGATGGTCAAATTAAAGGGATTTCATGGTTATTCAGTCCATTAAAGTACTCATTATTGGATTGATAACTCAACATTATAGACCTAATATAAGTCAGAAGGCTAGGTCATCTATATGTACCCTTCAACGAGTCCACCAAAGCAGGAAGCACAAGACTAAGGGCATACATACACTTTCTAACAAGTCAGCATGGGCAAATCAAGTCATTCCTTCATCAAGTCCATCAAGCACAAAGCTAAGATTGAAGGAGTTTTCTAAATCTTAAATAGACAAAATTAATTTGTCATTAAACCCATTAAAGCATCAAGCTAGGCTGATAATCTTTCATTTGCTGATCAAGTCTATGAAATAATCCAAGAAAGCTAGTTAAGTAAGTCTCAATGCGAAAAAAAATCACTAAATTACCAAAATAAAGTCTCTATTGAGGTTCTCCATAGCATAAGAGGCTAGAACTAAAGATGTGACTATCTTTGGAAAATAATTTTGATAGCTTCAGATGAATCCCAACCAAGTTCATTTCATCAATAGAACCAGTAGACAGTGGTGCTTGCCAACTCAATCAACTCCTAATACCTAAGTCCAAAGATTATGTATTTATTGCCTTATGTTTTATTCAAATGCAAGCATTCATCTCAACTGATGTTCATAAACATTCATACAATGCTCAAAAGAAATAACATTGGCATAAAGACATAATGATGAGGGATATCATCATTAATGAAGATGAAATAGTACAATCACAATGATTACATCAAAAGTAAAGTAGTATGATTATAGAAGCTACATCAAATGAAAAGATAAAAAAAAGGGGTACATCAAAGTAGTCAGTTTTGTAACTCTCAGAGTTGTGTAGTAATGGTGGAAAGTGTCTGGTACTCTACCTCAACAACTTGAAGCTCTTCTACAGCTCAAGCTAATGTAGCATCAGCATCTATCATAGCATGATATCTGATCTGATATCAACACTGCTCTCTCTCTAAAGCCCGGGCCTGTTTATCTTGCTGCATCTGAAAGTCGCTCTTGCAGGATAACAAACTTGTAAACTCCTTTCAAAAACTCTTCAACTTGATAGTGAGCTTATCTATCTCACCCCTAGTGTCAGTGGATCTCTGGTTGAGCCTCCTCAAAGCCTCTAAACTCTTCTCAAACACATCATGAGCCAAGTTCAACTTCCCGTCGAATCCTGGCCCGCTCACAAAGCTCTGGTACTGATGCTCTGGTCCACGTAATAGAAAGGGACTGCATTCACCAGATTATGAACTCAATCTCTCGGCATAACAACTCCCAATATCTGAGCGTATCCTCCTCAAATCTAATACGAGCCAAAAGATCCAAAGTGTCATTTGCGTATGGAATAAAGTGATTTGGTGACCTTGGAGTTAGCCTCAAAATGACATCCTACGAGAACATGAGGCTGTTATCTTGCATGTCACAATTATAAGGGTCTGGAGCTGAAGGGTGTCTATGATATATCTCTGATTGATAATCTACTCCTTCAGGCATTGCACAAAAGAAACATAAATTTAATAATATTATCTTCAAAGTGGAATAACACATTATAAATGTAAGCATTTAAAAATACTAAAGGAGTAAAGTATACCTAAGTCGGCATCTCGATTGGAGTTCTAAAGTCCTCAAATGAAGGAGGTTCCAACATCGCAGTGATATCAAAGGTCAGTGGAACAAGAGCAGAAGTGTCAAAACCCTCACCGTGAACTAGATCTCTTAGCTTTGATGTTTCTCCCAGCCAAAAAGTAGAAGTGAAGCCCATAGAAGAAGGCACGTCGGTCGAGGGCTCTGTGACTACTGGAATGAAAATATCACCAAAAAAGTGTCGAATTGTCTGATCCCAAAGTCCCTAGAGGTCATAGTATCAACACTAACTGACGTCCTAGGCTCAAAGACTACTTCTTTGGGAGTTAAAAGTTGTCATGGTGTTGGACTAGTAGGCCAATCTGAAGCTCGACGAGGCTCCATATGATGAAGGCATCGGCATCTACTTAATGGAATGGGCACCTCAGCATGACTAAGAGATGGATCTCAGACTCGTACTTGAGGAAGGGAAGTGTCATTCCTTTTAGTTGTATGAGCATCCTCTCCTCCACCTATCATGTGTACAATATAAATGAAATTAAGTGAAGAAAAGGATCAAGGTATGGTACCGGTAATGCCTTTAGTGCTACGACGAGCTCTTTGTCCTCGGGAATTCCTAATGACCGCACTTGATGCTCATACTTACGAGCTCCTCGCTCCATGAAGACTACAAATGATAAGCGAACCCAAGTCAACCTGATATAGCTCACTCCCGTTTGTCTTCTTGAAGGGGCCAAATGAAATCTAGACCCAGTACCAATTCTTAAAAGGTGCTGCCACACAACAGAAGCAATGTAAAAGCGAGTCTCACTAGGTGATATCTTAGTGATTTTAGTATCTACAATCCCTGGGATAAGTGGCCTCCCATCATAAGCAGCCGCTTGAGAGTAGCCAAATTGGCGAGCAACGCCATTAGGTTGATAGCCTTCTAGAATAAACAAGTGATCGAAGTGAAAATATAACCAGCCCGGATGCATGCTAAAGAAATACTCGATAATCTATATCGTTCATCCACCATGAAGTAAAGTGTATCTACCTCTACCATCAAGCCCATCAGTAATGTCAAATCTCATCAAGTCAGGTGGCAAGACTACTATCTCGGGTTGATGAATCACCAAAAATCAATCTATAACCAAATGTGGAGCAAAGAAGAATAATCATATTCGCTCTCGGTCCAGGGTAGAAGATGCATGATATAGCTGAATGAAAGTAGGAAATCCCATATCCAGAAAGTAAGGCACGCACTCTAGACATGCGTAAGCTCCCTGAACATGAACATGAACCCATGCACATATAAATTGCCAAGGTAAAATGATGTCATGTAATTGTTGACCTCCATATATGTCTCATAAGTTGAGTCAAGCTCAAGTCAAATTCGATGGACTTCGGAAGTGACAGTGCACAAATCGGGGCTCAAAATGCATTGGACATCATCAAAATGGTCAAAATGACCTCCAATAGATGAACGAACTTCACCATCACATTCAAAATGTTGACATTGACTAGGATATAAATAGTGCACAATCTAATGATTAATCGATCAAGTGATCGAGCCATCAATACGCTTGCATGCATATCAAGATCAGGAGACATTGATGTAAACCAAACAAACTCCATTCATGATATTGATTGTGTCGTTAGTTTAAAATATTAAAATTTATCAAGTAAAGTTGTTCACACTCAATTCGGACACATCTGTGTGAAAGTCAAGCGGTCATAAATGATAACATGTATTTTGAGCTGAAAGTGACCTAAGTCATCGTCAAATTAAATCAAATGACTTTCAATCATGAAACGACTATACCGCTGCATTCAGAATGTTGAAATTACCTAGAATAGACATACAATTTGACTAAGGTTATTACGCTTAAAATTTTGTTAAGATTAGCATGTATTTTGAGGTAAATTTACTTGATTATCTTCTTATTACACCTAGTCAATGCCTTGCTCCCTCTCTTCTAACAGAGATTCCGATGGCACAGGCAGCGACAGAGGAATGGGTGACAGCTTGTTCTCATCGGACCCAATATCATTGAGGATGGATAGAAGATCGACGGAGGCGGTTAGATTGTGAGTGGCAGTCTCTATGAAACTGTTGGAGTTCCTCAGAAATTACTCCAATGACGTCCTAGCGGAGTACATTGTGGTGTTTGTTTGTAATGGCAAGCATCAGAATCGAGCACATGATGACCTACAAGCATTTTTAGGGGAGGAGAGTGGTACATTAGTAGCTTGGCTTTGGGATTATCTTTCCAAAGAATTCATTTCAAAGAAGACTCCTGACTTCTCAAGTTTAGAAGCCAAAGTAACAACTAATCATGGTAACAGTTCAGACATGGAGTATAAACATAGCATTCTGATAGACCATGCTGCTCAATCAGTTGGGTCAAAGGCTAAGAATGGATCATTGGGCGCCATCATGTAGTACAACTTGAGCTACTTGAAACCTCCCCAAGTGACAGAGAGACTCCAGCTTCATCCCCTAAATTTAGATGAATGATCAACTGCAGTAAATTTGGAGAGGCTGAATGCACAAGAGATTGCTCTTTGGAAGAGTTCAGGTTCAAAAAGTGGAAATTGTGGTAATTTCACTATAGCTGTAAAAAATATTTCTTCTTCAATTATGAGCTCTTATGAAGCTTCACCTATTAGCAAGCAGTTTTTGCATCACGAACTTCCAAACTGGAAGTACAGATACAAAAAAAATGGTTCTAACATTGTACCTTCTCAACGCCTCCCTGAACCAAATGCAGAATAGATTGTAATATATTTGCAAACTGTCATTGCAGAAGAACATCAAGGGCCTTCATCTGATGGAGATTTTGCTGAAACAAGGCTACCTTCAACTGCTATCAATGATTTATCACATCAAACAGCTCATTTACGTGGCAATGTTTGGGATGGATTAGGAAGGCCTCATGTAGGAGACAAAATACCAGTTAAAGAAGAGCAATCTGATCATCCTGATTTCATTGATAGTGGAGAGCTAGACCATCGAGAAGAACTTCAAAATCCCAGAACTACAGATAAAGTGATTGATGCAAGTACATTAAAAAGGAAGAGAGATATGGGTGAGCTTAATACTAACAATAGCTCATCTTGCAAGGAGAATCTTCAAGACAATGGACATTCTCAGCATCAAAGGCACTCATTTCCTGTTAGGAAAAACCATCAAAAAAGCACAAACAAGTTTTCTAGAATAGCTGATAGATTGGTTGCATCTGATGCAACTTTTGGTTTAATTAGTCTTGCTTGCACAAGGAAAGACTCTAAAGCTACTGTAGTTTCTTAGTCTAAAGTGAGCAAGAATTCAGTGACTTCACCTATGGGAGATCATGTTCCTGTCAACACAATACTACCAACTAATTCTAAATCTCAAAGTATAACAGATGGTGGGCAAGCCAACTAAAAGCCTATGCAAGAAGATGTTCTTGCTGTTAAATCAAGGCTTCGTCAGATTGAAAATGATATGCTTAAACTTCATTCAAAGCAGGTAGAACAGAGCAATAATGGAAAACAAAATATGTCTTCATGCATTTGAAGACCCTATTATGCTCAGTAGAGCTAACGGGTAGAAGATCACGATCATAGTGTCACAAGACACGGCGTTATCTTTCATAGAGTGAGGAAGGTCGAATAACCCTTATGTACCCCTATAAGGGGATGAGGGCGCCAAATTTTGATGATGGGAGACCTAAACATGAACAAATAAAAATGTTGATAAGCTTAAATTAAACTTATTTGAAAATGATAAATTAAAGAATAAATCAACATATATGCTCTTTTTATGCAGGTGTTTGAAGACCCTATTATGCTCAATAGAGTTAACGAGTAGAAGACCATGGTCGTAGTGTCGCAAGACATTAACTGTTATGCTTAGTAGAACTGATGGAAAGGTTAAATAGCCCCTAATACAACCCCCTATGCGAGGATGGCGCTAGGAGGTTGCCGAATTTTGAATTGATGGGAGATTTAAATAAGAACAAATAAAAGTGTTGATGAGCTTAAATTGAGCTTGTTTGAAAATGATAAATTAAAGAATAAATCTACATATAAAATTCTAAAAGCCTTTAAATAAGAATGATCTCGATAACTTGTTGACGATCATAAATAAGACTTTTAACGAACTTGAGAATTTCTCTCTTAACAAAAATAAAATTCAAGTAAAGCTTCTGATTATCTTGACAGTTGAATATGAGCACAAACAAAACTTATATTGGATTTGAAAGCTTGTCCTTCAATCAGAACAAGTATCAAATATAGCCGTTCAGAGCTAAAAAGAATTTTAATGATACTTGTGATGAGCCTATGTGCTTCTTAGCGATCACGAGATAAGTTTCATTAAAACTTAGATAACTCAATGTGCTATGAACTAAATGCATACAAATGAATATTAATCTAAATAATTGAACAAGAGCTGAAATGCCTTACTCCACTAGATTCACAACACTTTGTACAAGAGAACAGAAGGTAATACTAAATTAATTTTGCATAAATTATGGAGCCAATTATCACTCAATTCAAGTGCTTCAAAATTTGTGAAATTATTTGAAAGAAATGAATTCTTGTATGAAATATAAAGTGATCAATTCAATTTGATTTTTTCAAAATTCATACAAGTATTTTAAATAACCCACATGGGCCCCATGCTCAATGCATGAATCTAGTATCTGAGAATGCTACACAGGTTGATTCTCGGTTGGGTCTACGGACTGGGTCGGGTTAACAAAATCTAATGATTTTATTATAGCTTTCCCTGCTTGAGAAAATCTCTGAGAAGTTAATTCTATCATTTGGCAGTATAACGATTATCTCCTAACTCCTCAATGATAACTTAGTTGATCGAAGATATCAACTAGAGGGGTAATCATTATTATTAAAAATATAAGATATTTATATTCAATATTCTCAAATCCAAAATTCTCAAAATATAAATCTAGATGATCTTTATTATTAAATTAATAGAAATTGACAAGATCTGAAATAATAAACTAAATGATCATGCAGACCAATATCCCCAATGATAGCTAAGTTGATTGAATATATCAATTAGAGGGGTAACTATTATCAAAATATTTAAGATATATATTCAATATTCTCAAATTCAAAATTCTTAAAATATAAATCTAGGTATGATCCTCTATTATTAAATTAATAGAGTCGACAAGATCTAAAATAATAAATTAAATGATTTAAATACCCGCATTGGTCCCGACACTATGTTGAATGCTTAAACTTAATGTCTGAGGATGCTGCGCGGGTTAATTCCCTGTTTGGTTTTAGGACCGGGTTCGGGTTAATAAAACTTAAAAATCCAAAAATTATATTATAATATTTTTAATCTAATAAAATCTCTAAGAAGGTAAGTCTATCATATGACAATATATCTGATCCTCTATTATTAAATAAATAGAGTCGACAGGATCTGAAATAATAAACTAAGTGATCAACACCTCGATGATGGCAGTGTTGACTGAATATTTCAACAGGATAGGATTTCATAATAATAATAATAAAATATATTCAAATTCTAATGTCAAATCATTATATATTCAAATTGAAATCAATTATAAAATGATTAAATATTCAAATCAAAAAATATATATATTAAATAAAATTAATTATTTAAATTTAAAGTAAAATCTTTCCACCCATCCGCAACTGTTTATCGAGGGTGATAAATTAAGAAAACTTTTGCTCAGAAAGAGCCAATGTCAAATCAAATACATAACTATTTTCACACTCAAATAATCTTAAGCTCGTAAAGATGTGGCTCGTGTCCTCTGTCCACGTGATTTTGCCACAAAATAGCACCACATAAATGGCGGTTAGGACTAGAGCCCTCTGACCAGGTGGTTCACCGCGATATGGCACCACTAAATTATGATACGGCCGCAACCCGTATGTTCTCCAATGGCTTTGCTCTTTGAGTTATGAGCTATATAATGTATTTTGATTGGGAAAAAAGTCATATGTTAGCTAAGGTTGACTTGTACTTGTCCTTTTAGACAAACTCCACCCCAAGTCTACAAGGATACCTTGGACGACATAACCCATGTGTTTAGGGGTGTGCATTCGGTCGGATTGGACGGATCGATTTTTTAATTTGCTAATCCGTTCGGTTTGAAATTCATAATCCGAAAATCAATCCATTATAAGATTTAATATAATCAGAACCAATCCAATCCAAAAAAAATTTCGATTTTCGGTTGGTTTTTAAAATCGAAAATAATTAAAATAAAACAAATATTATTTAATTAAAATGATATATTTAATATTTTAATTCGTTTTATCTTTTATGAATATGATATATATTTTTGAAATAGAAATACTCATATTTTTTTCAAAAAAGTTTATTTTTTAAATTATGATTTGAAAGACTGTCACTTTGTATTTAATAAAAAAATAAATATTAAAATTATTACTTAAAACTTAAAGGCACTATTTAATTTAACTCACATAACACTGAAAGGTCGTAATGTAATAAAATATATTTCTTAAAAAATCGCTTCTTCAAATATCTTTTCTTTCATACTATTTTTAATAAAATAACACAATTTTCAATAAACCAATAAAATTTATATGCAAAAAAAAAAGAAAATTTTCAATTGCAATATTAGTATATTACAAACATTCATAAACATTCCACATTTAAAAGAATTATAATTACATATCACAATAAACATTCATAAACATAAAACATTCATAAACATTTCTAATTTCTCTAATAGACTAATTCTCTTTCACATTTACAAAAGGAAGCATGATCAAGATTGCCCATTTGCGCATTCGATGAAAGAGTTTCATTTTAACCTTGCATTTTTCTTTTTAAAATGATAATCTACAAAATGGTCCGGAAGAGTTTGTTTGTAAGGAATAGCAGTGATGGAAATCATTATCGCATTCTCATGAACACGAAATATCACAAGATATCAATTGAATTCGATTGTATTCCCCAATATATTCATAAAACAATGCATACGCAAGGGATCATATTTGTGATCTATTAGCATCGAATGTTAACTTATGAGATCACAACAAGTAACCTATAATATTGACCAATCTTTCTTGAGATATGATACCATTAAAATCGAGATAGAACTTTGGTGAAAAAGAACGTACCACATTTGCGAGTTATGACATCTTCCAACACGTAAATCAAAAGCACTAGAGTAAGTCCGAATAAAACAAAGAGACATTTCGCAGGGATAGTCAAAAGTGAATATCTTCTAATAAAAAAAAAAAGAAAAAAAAAGAAAGAAGCAGAAATTAAAACTTTAAAGACATGATACCAGCAGTTACTGGTTTGGCTCTCTTCAATTTTAGCACAGCATCATCCTGTGTCTATAAAAATCCATTTCCAGTGAGGAATTATTGAGCAAATAGTAAATTAGTGGTTTGAGAGCTATACTTACTATGGATGGATTTAAGCAGCATGAAAAACAATACTCATAGTACTATAGTAGGGCTAAACGATGACAATCATGTAAAACAGAATGGCTCAGTCAAAAAATTACTTCTCACAAATGAAATAGTTTTAATCATTTAGACATTTATAAAATTCAAAAGAAAATAAAAGCTCGCTCACCAAAAATTACTAAGAGCAAGAATATGTGAGCATCCAAACTCCATTAGAGGGTTACAATCACATACAATGCTACCGATAGTAAATGAAATATAACATCAAAGCCATCATTGCCAAAATAACAAAAGTACATGAATTATATTACGAAGATAAAGTGATATATTGTGACTCAACAATGACGCAAAATTTATTGAACCAAGCTTAAGGGCTTTGCTTAATCTATATATGGCCTGCAGATTATGCATATTATAGTCTCCTTCTAAACATGTACCCTTCCAATTGTTCCATATACACGCTTCAAATGAGATATCCAAATGTAAAAGAATTACTTAATCTACTTGAAGCAAAAGCCAATCTTGATTAATGATAAATATTATATATATATATATATATATATAAAGCCTTTATCACTCAAGACCTTGTATCGATCAAGTGTAAACCCATCAACACAAGACTACTTTAATGCCATAAGGTAAAAATTCCATATATGTCGATTAAGTAAGGTAATCATTTCAATATTCATAAATTGTTTCCAAAGAAATATCTGCATTCCCTCCTAGTATGTTCCAGGAATAGAAAATTGTGATAGGACATAGCAAAACATCAAAATATAAAGAAAAGATAAACAAATGGCAAATAAGATTGAATAAGGTGATCAATACAGTGTCTTTTAATTTAATCTATAGGAATTAGGAAAACAGCCAACACCTAACAGCCAGCAATCCAGCATTTAAAATAACCATCAAAGGCTTAAGAGGGCATCCAGCCAGCCAACAAACTTGCTTAAACCCAATAGAGAGAGCCACAACCAGCCGAAACCATCAAAGGTTTGAGTGTAACAAATTTTAAATTGTTCCAGCAGGCAGCAACTAAACCAATTTATCAAAAGTAACCATGCAAAGTCACAACTCACAACACCCAAATGCCAACACCCAACAAATTTAAAACCAACAAACAATACCAACACCCATCAACTGATCAAAGAGTGGAAACAACCAAAACAAAGAAGTAGAATTAGGAAAAGCCAACGCCCAACAAATAGAAATAACCATCAAAGGCTTAAGAGGGACCAACAAAAAACAATATAAAATAAGCAAAAATGTTCATTTATGACATGTATAATATAAGTAAGTTGTCACCAATCCATGCAGTCCGAGAGTGCCACAAACAATGTAAACAAGGAAAAGGAAAACAACCAAACAAAATTGAAAAAAATAGCAACAAGAGCAGGCTAGCCGCTAACTTGTATATATTCAGATGTAGGGATCAGATTCATTTCAATTCTTCACCAAAAGTTTGGATCATCTATAACCTTTGATAAATCTGAAAGAAAAAGAATTAAAGCATAATATAGTATGGTAGTGATGTATGGCTGAAAAAAAAAGTATTGTAAGTAATTGGAAAAGTCCAAAAGATACAACAAATACAATACCTTCATCAAATTTATCAATGTCACGAATGTTCTCCTCAACATTGACTGGCTCATTTGTCCACTTTGCTCTCATCCAATCTTGGGCACAAATAAGAGCTTGCACTATTTTAGGAGATAAAGAGCTCCTAAAATTATCTAGAACACGACCACCAGCATTAAAAGTAGACTTAAGCTATAGTTGATATAGAACGACCAAAATATCTCTAGCCATTTGAGATAAAATGGGAAACCTTGGAGCATTAACCTTCCACCATGTTAAAATATTAAAGTCATCTTGCATAATTTTAATCCCAAGTATTTATCTAAATGCTTTTACTCTCAAGATCATCTCTCCCATAATTATGCCTCTTAAACTTCTCAACCATCATGTACTTTCTCCCCTTCCCTTGGATCATGATGGCTTAATTGGCTTTCAACAATAGTATGTCTTATCTCGTGAGCAATTTCTTTCTATTCTGTTAACTAACTTCATCTTATAATCATAGAACATATCGTAGCTAGACCTTATTGCTCGCTCCAAATTAGCCCCTCCAAGCCGTGATACATATCAACTACAAAGAAATTCAATATATCTAAGTTTGAACCTAGGATCAAGTACAACTGCAAGATAAATATTCATATTCATTTTATCAACACAACCCCAATACTTATCAAACTTTGCTTTCATTTTCTTTGCCATAGTAGTAACTTCAATATCATTATGTGATTCCCAACTTTGAAGCACACATTGGACCTCGAATCTCATGAAAGAAAGTGTTTGAAGTAACATATAATGAACCTAAATGCCAGAGTAAGCTCATAAAATCTTTCTAAGAATGTTACAAGCCTTCTTGCATTCTCCCAATCACCATCACATGGAACTCCATCTCCACCATCCACTTCCTTCTCCAACTCTATTCTAAATTGAGGATCAACCTCTTCATATCTCTCAAAAGCTTTTGAACTAATCTGAATTTAACATCGATATGTGGAATTCCACCTTGTAGGTACATCCAAACACAACAAGCTTTTGCTTTGTATTTTTCAATTTCAATGCATTCTTTGAATTTTTAAGTCTTGATGGAGACGCCTAATGTACCTCACCGCCGCTTTACACTGATCTACCAACCTCCTTAATTCCATCTTGAACAATAAGATTTATAATATGTGCAACACATCTCATGTGTAAGAACTTACAATCAAGAACACTTCCTCCCGTTTAGAAAATTTTTTCGCAAATGATTGATAATACCATTATTAGCATTATCAATGTTATAAATACCGCATTAATACCCCAATCAATCAAACATCTCTCTACCGCTAACAATCTCCCTCTATGACTATATATAGGACAAAATTAATGACTCTTATGTAACTTCCAATCTTCATCAATATAGTGTGCGGTTAGACACATGTAATTAATTCTCTGAATTGATGTCCATGTGTCGGTTGTCAAGCAAACCCTAGTAGTTGAATCTCGTAATATTTTTTTCAACGCATTCTTCTCATCTAAGTAAAATTGAAAGCAGTCACGAGTGAGTGTCCAACGGGAAGGTATTTTAAACATTGGGCAACATTGAGTCATAAAATATTTAAACCCATATCCTTCAACATGTTTGAATGGTAATTCATCCATAATAACCATGGTCGCTAAAGCTTTTCTTCTTGATCAAACTTCCTAGCTTTGAGACTTCCACTTGTTCACCTTTGTCACTAGGTTGCAATACTAGTAGAGTTTGATTTTTTTCCATGTTATTAGGATTCTTCTGACATACAGATAAATGTGTCCGTAAAGTTGTAGTACCATTAAGCTTTGTATCACTATGATAAGTCTTCCCACAGTAGTTACATTTACTCATATTTTCTCCAATGGAACTATTAAATTTAGTAAAGTGATCCGCGACATTTGATCGTCTGATCTTTCTTATTCTATTTTCAAAAGATGACTTGCTACTTGAAGCACTTGCAATACAATGGATATTATCTTGATTGATAGGTGTTTGATTTTGGGAAGAACCCATCATGCTAGAACTCTCTCCACAATGAGACATCTAATCAAAGTGTAAAGAGATCAAGTAAGAATAAGCCAAATGGAAGGATAAATAAGACTAAAATATGACTTCTACCTTATTATAATCGTAATAACAAAATAATGTCAAAAGAAATTTAAAAAAATAAGACAGCTATCAAATAATTATTATTATGTTAACATCTTCCTTGTTGCATAAGTTAGAAGCCAGCAAGTGTAATTTTGTAAAGGAAGATAGCATGTCAGCCAAATTACCATAGGAATTGCGTAAGTCTATCAGAGAAATGATGGGAATACAATAGCATATTAGAAGAAATAAGTAAAGGGATGCTCCCCACGCGCCACGACAAATAATTCCAATAAAAGACAATCAGAGATAACACCTCTGAAACAGCTTGCTTAGCAACAAACTCAATAGTCCAGTTCTACCAACAGTTACAGTGACGACAGTAATAACACCCAACAAGCTGGCCATAAGTCCTTCGACTCCTTCCAGTTAGAGTAAACAGTACATAGGTTAAAATCAGGAAAAGAAAATGCATAATCACAATGATCTGCATAATTCTAACAGAACCAAGAGGGATAAATTAGAAGAGATCACGTACCATATATTAATAGCAAAAATAATCAGAAAAGTATGTCCATTAAGTATGTCCAAAGAAAGAAAATAACAGTAAGTTTAAGTTGGCCATAAACCACCCATTCAAAATAAATAATGCATAAGTTAATTCCCAGATAGAATTGAAGTGGTCCGCCAAGACTATGAACTGATGGAAAAAATAGAGGAAGCGCCGGATGTTAACACTAACAAAGACAAACAAATAAAACCGAAGGAAAAAAAACCAACAACCACAAAGACAACTTTGGACAAAGGATAATCATTTCAACTCCCTAAACAATTCCAACTCCAACCGCAACTATCCAAGTCTCCAAACTTCCAAAGTCAAACAAACAAGACACTAAACAAGTAAATAGAATAAAAAAGAATCCATGAATATCGATACAAAACCTGTTGCATTGCTGAATTTGAGAAGAAGAGAGAACCAGTACTATGCTAGCTTGCGCGAAATGACGAGAGGCGAGATTCGAGAAGGGAGAAGTCGAGAAGAGAGCAGAAAATAGATGAACAGAATGCAAAAATCCATAGTTGATACTTGATAGCCCTATAAGGCTATAACGATTAATACTGAATTACAGCCTTTACTTAACAAAAGTCGAAGACGAAGACGTCGAAGAGAATTAGAGAAGTAGCAGTGCCAGTAGAGATAAGACCACAGCGCTCGACCGCGATCGCGGGGAAGGAGAATGCGGCGAATGCCTATGCCGGAATAGGGATTGGAGATTGCCATTTGCCGATTGAATTGAATGGGGATTGCCCTTTCGCCTCAGGTTAGACTATTGGGATGATCGATGACGAGCCGCGACGAGCACGCAGCCACCGACTATCCGAAGTTCCGTTCGCCGCTCGCTTATTAAACCGATTTTCGGTTTTAATATTACAAAATTTTAATCCAATCCATAATCCAAAACCGAAATTAGCTAAAATTAAATCCATAATCCAAAATAAAAATAAAACCGATCCAATTAAAAAAAATTCGGTTCGGTTTAAATGGATTTTCGGTTTAATCCGAATTATGCACACCCCTACATGTGTTGCTCACAAGGATCCTTTGATCAGGTTGGATCGACTACCTCCTCTGACTAAGCAAACCAGGGACCACGATAGCATGGGATGACGGAACCATAGGATCTAGATTGGACACATCATCATTCCCCAAAATAAAAGTTTAAATTAAAAATGATAAATTTCATAAATCCTAAACTCCACACACTATTATTATACACTCATTATTTAATGATTGATCAACTAGCCTTAATCGAAAGTGCTCTCTCAGTATTGAGAGGGGTAATTAACTATAGGTGCTCGCGCCTATAGAAAACTTGGAACTAGATTTAAAGTCTTAATAAAATGAGGGTGAAATCTCTGGGTAGTGTCTTATCTACTATTCCATCTGCCTTCTGAAAATTTCACCGATACTTTAAATCAAACTCTCTTCATCAAGAGGTCGATGGAAAATTTTTGGGGCCCACAGATTTTTGGCGACTCTATTAGGGAAGGGTTTCTCTTTCCATCTTTGGCTAGTCGAATTTGAGATATAGTAGCAGTGGAGAATGATAAAAATTTAAATTTAAAATCAATTATTAATGAAATTAAATTTAAATCACCCATATCTTTATGACTAATCTATTTGCTCTCTATATTAATGGATCTTCAAAGTACACAGTTCATCATGTAGCTAGGTTATGGAGCCAATATTTGATTGGCTAATGTTGTAATCAATATTGGAGATGTTGGAGCTACCATCCAATTTAATAGTATAAACTTCCCAACTATTGTTGTTACAAATTATGCTCTATCTGAAGCACCTACATATTGTACACACCAACCTATGCAGGGGAGGAGGATAATTGAAATGACAGCTATTAGCAGTGAGGTTCCTCAAAAGAGAGCCTTTATATTCGAAAAATTGGGTCATTCTGAGGTGCCAATCATGAAAGGAACCTTCATTGGGCAGAAAGTGTCAATCATACCTGTGAATGTGACCACTCTACCAGTTGAACCTTTCGCATAAGGAAGACATGATGTTGAAGCCTCATCTTCTGGAGGAAAACTGAGTAGAAGGCAAAGTAGGAGAATAAATGCTAAACTATAAGCTCGGCAATTGATGCCTGAATCACTAGCCATGCAACCAGCCTCACAACCAAAAGCGAGTATTACTACCCCCGTAATAAATTTGAAAATTTTGGGATGCGTGAAAAGGAATAGCTCTACTGGTGATGTTAAGCAGTCTTTCTGGGCTCAATAGTAGTCAGCTCAAACCTTGCAAAAAAAAATAATCTGAAATTTTGTCCTTGAATACATAGAGTCCTAAAAGTTATCAAGAAAAAAGACTTTATGAAGAAGAGGTATGAAATATCAATTATCAAAGAAGCCAAAAAATGCTCCACTATAAAAGCTACCATCAGTGGTAGTAAGAACTCAAGATTGTTTTAAACAAGCCTTGAGCGGTGAGCATCGGGGTGTGACACCTGGACCGCATGTCCAGGAATCCACTACCAAAAGGTCCTAGAAAAAAAAGGAAAATAAATATGGAGGCTAAAACCTCAAGAAGAAGTGGTGACGTAAAAGCATCCTCATTTGGAAGCAAGCTAACCTAAAGGCAGCATAGAAAGAGAAATGTTGAACGGTGCGCTCAATAGCCATTATTTAAATAGAAAATTATACAACCAGTCGTGAAACCAGAAGCGAGTGTTCCAACCCATAACAAGTTTAACAGCTTAAGATGGGTAAAGTGGAACAGCTTTACTGGTCAATCCAACGTCAAGTTTCAACTTCTCTAGTGAGGAAACTCGAATTTGTATATGCAATAGTGCATCGGGTCCTCAAAATTATAAGGAGAAGAGACTAATAAAAGAAAATATCAAAGTCCTGTCATTAGGGAGACTAGAGTTGCTTCTCCAAGGAAACTTCATCCTACAACCCCGTCAAGATGTAAACCAATTCAAGTCTCACACGGTCAGCATCAGGGTGTGACACTTAGACCACAGGTCCAAGATTCCATCGTCGAAAGGCCCGGGCAAAAGAGCAAGCAAATTTGGAGGTCAAAGCCTCAAAGTAAAACTACCTTAAAAAAAGATAACAACGTGACATCTGAACTGTACTCCCACAAAATCCACTTCTTATGCACTAGTATTTGGAGCTGAAGTAGTCTTGCCACTCAAAGTTGAACTTCTTTTACTCGAGCAACAATTCAACACAATCTCACTCAAGATGAGAATGTCTATTTACGAATGAAAGAGCTTGATGCGCTTGACGAAGTTAGGCTCCAAGATTTAGAAGTCAACCAAGCGAGGATATCCAAAGCATTTGATCATATAGTGCATCCTTGAACTTTTCAAGAAGGAGACTTGGTCATGGTGTTGAGAACACAAATCATTCCTCACCACAAAATCAACGATAAATTTGAGCCTAAGGGAAGGCCCCTTCATCTTTGAAAATGTATATCAAGGAGGAGCTTTCCAGTGTGTCGATTTCAAAGGTGAAAGGCCAATGCCGCCAATCAATGGATGATATTTAAAAAAATATTACACATAAAATGTAATCACAAGAATGCATTCATTCATGTGGTATATCTTTGAACTTTTTAAGAAGAAAAATTGATCTTGGTGCTGAGAAGGTCTGGTTATTCCTCACCATCATTACATGTGTAAGTTTTACATGAAAATTCTCTTGTGATATAGAATGTATTTCTGAAAAAAATAGAAATCTCCTAGTTAGACAGGGGGCATTTTTTAAAATTTTACAATAAAATGTCAGGCTCTCCCTGTGAAATAGGGGGCCTTTCTGTTGTATTTGGGTTGACATTGCACCTAAAGCCGAGATCCCCATATAAGTATTCAAATTATGTATTCAAAGTTTACAAGTATCAAAGTTCTACTGCCCAAAAAGAGAAATTTTCAAGTCTACAAACTACAACAAATCAAGTTGGAAACACTTTTTTTTTCATACATCAAATCTAGGGCTCGAGTGGGTGCATAAGGTCGAACTCAACACACTCAAATATGGCTAAGTCGCTGACAGGTCCGCTTACTCAACATGCCATAAAGGCCAAGGGATCCTCTTACTTTATTAGTTCAAAGATAAGAGCATATAAATCTCCAAATTTCTCTAACTTGGTGAGTTCAAGTGGCTCAAACTGAGAGGTCACCCCTAATAGTCGTAAAGTCATTTTTCAAAATCCAACAAAAAGATCCTCACTCGAGAAGGCACTAAGCTGAGTTTGGTATCAATATCAAATGAGAAATATCAACTTCTTCAATAAGTCTATTAAAGCAGAAAACAAAGATCGAAGTAAACTCTTCTTCTTTAAGTCCAACTAAGTAGAAAGTAAAGGACCAAAGAAGTCATCCCAATGTTAATACAAAGTCAAAAGCTAAACTAAGGGGGTTATGTTATCAACATGTTCATTATGCCAAAGTGTATGACTGATGACTCTTTGCCATTGACCCAGCACAAGCTCTGAGGGCAAAGTCATCGGCAAGCATCCTTCCATAAGCCCACAAAGAAGAAAGGCAGAAGAAAATTTTGTATCACCTGAAAATTCTACAAGACAATTCAGAATTTTTTTCCGACAAATCCGCTAAGGCACGAAGTCGGGATAGAAGAAAAATATAAAGATTCAAATCCATGAGATGGAGTTTTCAATAAGTCTATCAAAGCACAAAGCATAGGACCAAAGACATTCTCATCTCATCAACTCCATCAAGTCCGCTAAGGTACGAAGCGAGGACAGGAGAGAAATATAAATTTTAAATTTTGAGATGGAATCTTCAATAAGTCCGTCACAAAGTATAGGACCGAAGATATTCTCATCTCAGTAATAAATCATCAACTCCATTAAGTCCACCAAAGCACAAAGCCAAACAGGAGAAAAATATAAATATCAAACTCTCAAGAAGAACTCTTCAACAAGTTTGAAAGCACAAAGCATAGACTAAAAGCATTCCAAATTCTCTCAACAGTTACTGCAAATCCCTTTATTAGACAGGGGACATTTTTATATATTTATCTAAGTCGACATCATGCTTCAAGCCGAGAGCCTCAGATAAATATACATGATGATCAGAATGAACTATGTTTATTTATATTAAAGAAGTTCAAATTCTGCGATACATTTCTGAGCTAATTTGCAATCTCCCTGTTATATAGGAGCCCTTTTTTTATAATCAAGTTTATTCAATCCTCTCCTGCAAAGTAGGATGTCTTCTATGTATTCAGATTGACATCGAGCTTTATGTCAAGATCCCTAAATATATTCATAATTATTATTATTATGTTGCAGGTTCTTCCGAGAATAAAAAGAATCTATTTCTACGCATGAAAAGACAGCCATAAATGTCAAAAATTTCTCTCCATGATCCATCAAATGTCCGAGATCAAGTTAGAAAAACTCTTAATTTCTTCAATCAGCTAAGTTGGAAAAACATCAACCTCTACATGCTTAAGTCGAAGACTCGGGTAGGTTCTAAAGGTTGAACTCAACAAACCTATAAATGGCCGAGTTGCTGACGCTCTCCTCACTCAACAAGTCGTAAGAAAAGGCCATAGTGAAAGAGCCCATGCTCATCAGTCCAATGATGATAGTTGTTCAATCTCAAACTAGATCCATCTTAGTGACTACAAGCAATCAAAATCCAAGATATCTTCCTACTTGGCTAATAGATCAATACAATATGAGGAAATAACTCTTAATTCAAAGCAGCCTCAAATCAATCTGTATATTACTTACAAGGTGATATTTCAACCTCTTTTCAAGCAGTCTGATCAAGCATAAAGCACAAATCAAAGCCAATTTCTTCAATGAGTCTGTCAAAGTAGCAAGCACAGGACTGGAGATATACATACATTTCCTAACAAGTCAATATGGACAAATCAAGTCAATCCTTCATCAAGTCTAAGCTTAAAGCTAGGACAGAAGGAATTTCAAATCTCAAAGTAAACAAATTAATTCATCTATCAAACCTGATCAAGTATGAAGCTAGGGTTGAAGAAAACCTAAATCTATAATAACACAAAAGAAAGAGATCTTCAGCAAACCCATTGAAGTATAGAGTAGATGGTGGAAGAAGCTCTTTAGCGAACCCATTGAAGTTGAAGTTGAAGTAATCCAAGATCCATGGTCAGCCTAAAGGGTCAACCACTTATCAATAAATATGACTTGCTCCATGCGTGAATCACATTTGTTGGGGGGCATTTATTGACCTCCATATATGTGTCATAAGTCGAGTCAAGCAGTGCATAAATCGAGGCTCAAAATGCACTGGACGTCACCAAAAATGGTCAAAATGACCTTCGATCAATGAACGAACTTCTCCATCATGTTCAAAATGCTAAAATTGTTCATAATATAAATATTTCATAATCTAATGATTAATCAATCAAGCAATCGAGCTGTCAACATGCCTGTACGCATATCGAGGTCAAGAGGCACTGAAGCAAACCAACGACCTCCGTTCATGAAATTGATTATGTCATTAGTTTCAAAATATCAAAATCTATCAAGTAAGGTTGTTCACACTTAATTCGGACAAGTCTACGCGAAAGTCAACCGGTCAAAAATGATAACGCGCATTTTGAGCTGAAAGTGATTTAATTCATCGTCGAATTGAACCAAATGACCTGCAATCATGAAATGAACTGCACCGCTACATCTGAAATATTAAAATTACCTAGAATAGATATCCAATTTGACTAGGGTTATTGTGCTTAAAATTTTATTAAGATTAGCATGTATTTTGACTTAAATCTACCTGATTATCTCCTTATTACACCTAGTCAATGCCTTGGGATTTGTAGCTACCCTCATCCACAACTAGCCACCCATGATAGCCAATTAGAAATTTCCACATCACCTTCCCCATACTACCCATGTGAAGACTCTTCTTATTTCCCTCTCTTCTCATTCATGCAGTTAAAAAAAAGACGCATGCAGGAATAGAGAAAAATTGAACCCCTTGCTCCCTCTCTTCTAACAGAGATTCCGACGGCACAGGCAGTGGTGGGGGAATGGGTGAGATCTTGTTCTCATCGGACCCAATATCGTTGAGGAAGGATAGGAGATCGCCGGAGGTGGTTAGGTTGTGAGTGGCGGTCTCTAAGAAGCTATTGGAGTTCCTTAGAAACTACTCTGACGACGTCCTAGCGGAGTACATTGTGGTGCTTTTTTATAATGGCAAGCATCAGAATCAAGCACATGATGACCTACAAGCATTTTTATGGGAGGAGAGCAGTACATTTGTAGCTTGGCTTTGGGATTATCTTTCCAAAGAATTCATTTCAAAGATGACTCCTGCCTTCTCGGGTCTATAAGCCAAAGTAACAACTAATCATAGTAATAGTTTGGACATGGAGTATAAACATAGCATTCTAGTATGCCATGCTGCTCAATCAGTTGGATCGCCAAAGGCTAAGAATGGATCATTGGAACTACCATCCTATAGTACAACTTTAGGCTACTTGAAACTTCCCCAAGTGACAAAGAGACTCTAGCTTCATCCCCTAAATTTAGATGAAAGATCAACTGAAGTAAATTTGGAGAGGCCAAATGCACAAGAGATTGCTCTTCAGAAGAGTTCAGGTTCAAAGAGTGGTAATTATGGTAATTTTGCAAAAAAATATTTCTTCTTCAATTATGAAGTTTCACTGCAAGAAATAGTCTTTGCACCACGAACTTCCAAACTAGAAGTACATATACAAAAAATTGGTTATAACACTATACCTTCCCAATGCCTCCCTGAATCAAAGGTAGAACAGACTGCAATATGTTTGTAATCTGTCATTGTAGAAGAGCATCAATTAGGGCCTTCATCCGCTAGAGATTTTGCTGAAACAAGGCTACCTTCAACTGCTATCAATGATTTATCACATCAAACAACTTGTTTACATGGAAATGTTCGAGATGGATTAGGAAGGCCTCATGTAGAAGATAAAATACTAGTTAAAGAAGAGCAATCTAATCATCTTGATTTCATTAATAGTGGAGAGCTAGACCATCGAGAAGAACTTCAAAATCCCAGAACTGTATATAAAGTGATTGATGCAAGTACATTAAAAAGGAAGAGAGATATGGGTGAGCTTAATACCAACAATAGCTCATCCTGCAAGGAGAATCTTCAAGACAAAGGACATTCTCAGCATCAAAGGCACTCATTTCCTGTTAGGCAAAATCATCAACAAAGCACAAACAAGTTTCCTAGAATAGCTGATAGATTGGTTGCATCTGATGCAACTTTTGGTTTAATTAGTCCTACTTACACAAGGTAAGACTCTAAAGGTACTATAGTTTCTCAGTCTAAAGTGAGAAAGAATTCAGTGACTTCACCTATGGGAGATCTTGTTCCTGTCAACACAACATTACCAACTAATTCTAAATCTTAGAGTATAACAGATGGCGGGCAAGCCAACCAGAATCCTGTGCAAGAAGAAGTTCTTGCTGTTAAATCAAGGCTTCGTCAGATTGAAATGAATATGCTTAAGCTTTGTTCAAAGCAAGTTGAACAGAGCAACAGTGGAAAACAAAACATGTCTTCAAGGAAGACTGTATGCTCAGAGCTAACTGCAGAAGATCACGATCGTATATGCTCAGAGTTGATGGGAAGGTCGAATAACCCCCAATGTAGCCCCCTATGAGGGGACAATGCCGGGAAGCTACCAAATTTTGGACTGACGGGAGACCTAAATAAGAATAAATAAAAGCGTTGACGAGCTTAAATTAAATTTATTTAAAAATGATAGATTAAAGAATAAACCAACATATATGTGCAGGTGTTTGAAGACCCTGTTATGCTCAGTAGAGTTAACGGGTAGATGACCATACGTAGTGTCGCAAAGACACCTATATACTTAGTAGAGTGATGGAAAGGTCGAAATAGCCTGCATGTGGGGATGACACCGGGAGGTTGTCGAATTTTGGATTGATGGGAGATTTAAACAAGAACAAATAAAAGTATTGATGAGCTTAAATTGAGCTTGTTTGAAAATGATAAATTAAATAATAAACCTACATATAAAATTCTAAAAGTCTTTAAATAAGAATGATCTCGATAACTTGTTGACGATCATAAATAATACTTTTGACGAACTTGAGAATTTCTCTCCTAACAAGAATAAAATTCAAGTAAAGCTTCTGATTATCTTGATAGTTGCCTACGAGCACAAATAAAACTTATATTGGATTTGAAAGCTTGTCCTTCAATCAGAATAAGGATCAAATATAAACGTTCAAAGCAAAAAAGAATTTGAATGAGACTTGTGATGAGCCTATTTGCCTCTTAGTGATCACGAGCTAAGTTTCATTGAAACTTAAAGAACTCAATGTGCTATAAACTAAATGCATACAAATGAATATTAATATAAATAATTGAACAAGAGCTGAAATGTCTTACGCCACCGGATTCACAACACTTCATACAAGAGAACAAAAGGTAATACTAAATTAATTTTGCATAAATTAAAGAGCCAATTATCACTCAATTCAAGTGCTTCAGAATTTGTGTAATTATTTAAAAGAAATAAATTCTTGTATGAAATACAAAGAGATCAATTCAATTTGATCTTTTCAAAATTCATACAAGTATTCTAAATAACTCACATGGTCCCCGAAACTATGCTCAATGCATGAATCTAGTGTCTGAGGATGCTACGTGGATTGATTCCCGGTTGGGTCTGTGGACTGGGTCCGGTTAACAAAATCTAATGAAATTTTTATAGCTTTCTCTGCTTGAGAAAATTTTTGAGAAGCTAATTCTATCATTTGGCAGTATAATAACTATCTCCTAACTCTCCAATGATAACTTAGTTTATCGAAAATATCAAGTAGATGGGTAATCATTATTATTAAAAATATCAAGATATTTATATTCAATATTCTCAAATTCAATATTCTCAAATATAAATATAGATCTGATCCTCTATTATTAAATTAATAGAGTCGATAGGATCTGAAATAATAATCTAAATGATCATGCAGACCTATATCCCTAATGATACCTGAGTTGATTGAAGATATCAATTGGAGGGGTAACTATTATCAAAATATTTAAGATATTATATTCAATATTCTCAAATTCAAAATCCTCAAAATATAAATCTAGGTTTGATCCTCTATTATTAAATTAATAGAGTCGACAAGAAAAATAATAAATGATTTGAACACTCATGGGCCTCGATACACTAATACTTAAACTTAGTGTCGAGGATCGCTAATCGCCGGTTAGATCGTCCGGTTAACAAAACCTAAAAAACTAAAAATTATATTATAATATTTTTAAACTAATAAAATCTCTAAGAAGGTAATTATGTCATGTAACAGTAGATCTGATCCTCTATTATTAAATTAATAAAGTCGACAGAATTTAAAATAATAAACAAAGTGATCAACACCCCGATGATGATAGTATTGATTAAATATTTCAATCAGATAGATTTTCATAATAATAATAAAAAATATATTCAAATTCTAACGTCAAATCATTATATATTCAATTTAAAATCAATTATAAAATAATCAAATATTCAAATCAAAAAATATATATAAATTAAATGAAATTAATTAGTTAAATTTAAAGTAAAATCCATTCACCCATCTATAATTGTTTATCGAGGGTGACAAATTAAGAAAACTTTTGCTCACAAAGAGCCAATGTCAAATCAAATACATAACTATTTTTATACTCAAATAATCTTAAGCCCATAATGACGTGGCTTGTGTCCTCTGTCCGCATAGTTTTGCTACAAAATTACATCACATAAATGATGGTTATGACTAAAGCCCTCTGACCGGGTGATTCGCCATGATATGACACCACTAAATTACGGTCACAACCGCAGCCCGTATGTTTCCCAACGGCTTTATTCTTTGAACTGTGAGCTATATAATGTATTTTGATTGGGGAAAAAGCCATATGTTATCTAAGGTTGACTTGTATTTATCCATTTGACAAACTCCACCTCAAGTCTATAAGTGACACCTTGGATGACATAACTCATGTGTTGCTGACAAGGATCCTTTGGTTAGGTTAGGTAGACTACCTCCTCTGACTAAGTGGACCAGGGACTGCAATAGCCTGGAATGACGGAACCATGAGATCTAGATCGAGCACGTCATCATTCCCCCAAACAAAAGTTTTAAATTAAAATAATAAATTTCATAAATCCTAAACTCCACTCACTGTTATTATATACTCGTTATTTAACGATTTATCGACTACCCTTAATCGAAAGTACTCTCTCAGTATTGAGAGGGATAATCAACTATAGGTGCTTGCGCCTATAGGAAACCTGGAACCATATTTAAAGACCTCACAAAATGAGGGTAAAATCTCTGGGTAGTGTATTATCTACTATTCCATCTGCCTTTTAAAAATTTCACCGATACTTTAAGTCAAACTCTCTTCATCGAGAGGTCCGTGGTGAATTTTTGGAGCCCATAGTAACTCAAGCGAGTCAACCTTAGAAATTACTCCAAGAACCTTGTACATCCGTGTCAATATAGTAGGGGCTAAAGAAATACCAGCAATCCTCGCTAGTATAACAAACCGCCTCAGATAAACCCCTCTTTGGCAGGCAATACAAAAATAGAAAGCCAAGTAGCTATGAATCGTCTACAAATAAATCCTTATCCATACTCGTATAGCATGAGATGCATGTCCAATGGGTGAAAAAGGCTCATCAATTTTCTCAGATAAAAATTGCCATGCGATACACCCAAGTCAAAGAGATCATGCAACAACACTCTTTCCTGAGATAGTGCACTCTCATGTACGAAGCTGTAAATCCTGATGTTCACTGAAAGTGTGGCTCATGAACGTGATAAAGAACCTGATTCCCTGAAAGTCTGTCGATAATGGCTTAAGAGAGCAAGATAGACAGGTGGCATGACTAACTCTCCTCATCTGTTCCCATTACCTGAAGATCGTCTACCAAATAACTCATCGTCAAGAGGGACACATTCCTCATAGCGGCAACCAAATATTGAGAGCCATGAAATAGCATATAGTTCCCATAGTGTAATTGTCAGCTCCTCAGAACCAATCAAACAGCTGTTGTTATTTGAATCTCAGAACTTTGCCACCCTATGGACCCATGAAGGTGGGATGCACTAAGATCAAACAAAGAAGCATATACTGCTTTATAAACCCTAGCTTTCTGCAATGTATTCTTGTGTTCCTATAAAATACGGCGAGCCCATGCCACATATCCAAGCAGAGGGCTGGAGATCCGACCTACTAAGGAGTCTCGTGGCCAGGCTAACGAACTTGATTGCAATTGGTGGTGATTCAATAGCAGTGACTACCCCTTTTGCTCAATAGTGTCAGTGGTCGGATGTAGTATATCACAAGGCCTGTAGCTGATTTGGTCCACAGTGCTGTCTAAGGGATTATATTCCTCACACTTCAGCTTAATAGTGCTCACCCATTCAGTTGGATCCTTAAAACTGAATGAGCTTAGTGCATGATCTGGGATAAGAGGAGATCGTGCAAAGAAGTTGTGATAAGCGTCACGTTCCCTTAGCATATCTCTATATTGTTCAAGCTGTATGCAATATTAGCATCTCCTTGAAGGTCGTGAGCATCAATAACAGACCAAATAGCCTCTTTGCTCGGCTCATTAGAGGGCATGCCCTTAGACCTCCTCCAATTGAACATTTTCTTGTTAAGCCAATAAGATGATGCATTCGTAAGGGTGGGAATAATGATATAACAAATGCATATGGATGAAAGCGACAATTGCATGAAACTTTGCTCTGATGTTGAAGTTCAATTCATAACTTGCGTTGGAGATTAAAAGCAAGTTATAAAGAAAATCACAAGACTAATGAAGTTTAAATGGCATCGTGCCTAACTCAAATTATAAAGTGTGGTCAACTAATTGCAACAAACATGGTCCATTATTTGCTCACCATATTTGTTGGGAGGCATTTGTTGACCCTCGTATAAGATCCACAAGTCTAATTGAGCGAGTATAATAACAACGAGAGATTATAAACTAATATCAAATGAGTCAGATCGAAAAGGATTTAGTTCTCGTCGAAGCCTATCGGATGGCATCCACTCACAAAATAGATGACACCAATGAGCTCAAAATATTTAAATTATTCTAAAGAGACGTTTAAACTGCTAAAAGTTATTACAAGTGAGAATTAATATAATATGTTGATATGCAAGTGCACTGACAGATAATTCAAGACGAATACTAATGTTTAATCCATTGAAAGTGTAACATCCATATAATAAAAAAAAGAGAATTATCATATAAATCAATTTAGAGAAATTAAGTCAAATTAAAATTAATCTAGATTAAAGTGTGTGTGTGTGTGTGTGTGTATATATATATATATATATATATATATAATTAAGAAAAAGATTATTATTAAATTGAATCACTTGAATCGTTAAAAAAAGGAGGGGGAGACAGATGATATATATATTTACTAATTTGATTTGTTCCCTTAAAAATTACTTTTCTTTCAGACTTCAAAATGAGATTAACAAAAATGGGAGTCATGTTAATTTTTAGAGTATTGATATTAAAATATATTATATCTCTTTGATTTCACATTTAAAAAAGTTGAGGGGAGTTATCTCTTTTGAATTTAAAAAAAAATAACTATATTTTTTTTAATGACATATGAGTGAATTTAATCTCAAACTCACACATATAACGTATGTGCAATGACTATATTTAAAGAGGAGAGCACGAGTCAATGGGATGTCATATTATGTGTTAGATATTAGGTGTATATATATATATATAATAAACTTAAAAAAATTATTAACATATTGTAAAAAATCTGATCTAAAAAAATAAAATATACTAATTTGACTCGCACCGCTAATTTCATTTTTTCTATATGCTGGTCAGTTTTCACATGGAGTTTGTTTTCTTTTTTTTTTTTAAATAATAAATAAATAATAATTTGTTTCCCTTATACGAAACACAGCAGAGAGAATAAAATAAAATAAAATAAAATGCTCCTTGTCATTTGCGTGAGCTTTATCTCTCTCATTTTCGCGAGAAAATATTACGTCCGGAGTCCGCACGTAGCTTTTACGCGGACTCAATCTATGGACTATCCGTCCGATTTTCCCGCTTTACCGATTAACGAGCGAGATAACGGACGGCTTTCCGTCTCGACCCGCCCCAGAACGCCGATGGCGATTAACTGACACCAGAAATACATTTCCCGCCCGACCCGCCTGCTAGCGTATTCAAAAGCGGAGAAGAACGAGAAACATTACCGACGCTCGACATTCCTCGTCACGGGGTTTTTCTCGCCCCCGTTGTCGACGCGACGCCCCGACGCCGCCGCTGGTATAGCAAATCATAAATTGAGGTATTCTAGGTGACTACATGAGGTATTTACACATGCATTCAACTTGAATGAATTTAGGGTTTACTCGCTCTTCTCAAGATACGGAAAGATCGCTTTTTTATATGTTATTTTAGATATCATTCTGCACTCTTGGAGGGTACGCACCATTTTGTCCCTTTTTCTAGTTTTTTTTTGCCACCTCCTTATGATTATGTTTAGAACATTGCATAGAAGCATTCGATGGTAGTTGGTTTCGGTGGTTTATTGCATCTCTGCACCTCTTTGAGGGTACACCATTTTTGACCTTTTTTTCATTTTTTTTGCCAACCGCTTATGATTATGTTTAGAACATTGAAGCATTTGATGCTGGTGGTGTGCAGATTCATTCTCAGACTCCTCTTCTGAGGGTACGACCATTTTGATCTTTTTTTGCGCTTTTTTTCCAACTCCTTATGATTACGTGTAGGTATCAGAAAGGAAGCATTTGATGGCGTTTGGGTGGTTTTGGTGGTATTTTGCATTTGTACCTTTGTGGTAGACCATTTTGACCCTTTTTTCCCATTTTTTTTGCCAACTACATATGATTATGTTTAGAACATTGCAAAGGAAGCATTTGATGGCGCTTGGTGGTTTCGGTGGTTTAGTGCATCTAGACTCAGTGTACCTCTTTGAGGGTACACCTCTTTTGACCTTTTACGCTTTTTCCGCCAACTCCTTATGATTATGTATAGAGCATTATAATGGAAGCATTTGATGGCGCTTGGTGGTTTTGGTGTATTTTGCATTTGTACCCTGTGTACCTTTTGAGGGTAGACCATTTTGACCATTTTTTCCCATTTTTTTGCCAACTACATATGATTATGTTTAACATTGCAAAGGAAGCATTTGATGGCGCTTGGTGGTTTCGTGGTTTAGTGGATCTCAGACTGTACCTCTTTGAGGGTAGACCTCTTTTGATCTTTTTTTACGCTTTTCCGCCAACTCCTTATGATTATGTATAGAGCATTATAATGGAAGCATTTGATGGCGCTTTGGGTGGTTTTGGGTGGTATTTTGCATTTGTACTCAGGTACTTTGAGGGCACCATTTTTTTTTTTTTCCCATTTTTTTTTGCCAACTACATATACATGATTATAGAACATTGCAAAGGGAAGCATTTGATGGTTTGGGTGGTTTGGGTGGTTTAGCATCTCCTGTGTACCTCTTTTGGAGGAACGACCTCTTTTGACCTTTTTTACAGTTTTTCAACTCCTTATGATTATGTATAGAAGCATTATAATGGAAGCATTTGATGGTTTGGGTGGTTTGTGGGTATTTTGCATTTGTAACTTGTACCTCTTTGGAGGTACCATTTTGACCATTTTTCCCATTTTTTTGCCAACTACATATGATTATGTTTAGAACATTTGCAAAGCATTTGATGAAGCATTTGATGGTTTGGGTGGTTTTAGTGCATGTACCTTTGGAGGGTACATACCTCTTTTGATCTTTTTTACAATTTTCGCCAACTCCTTATGATTATGTATAGAGCATTATAATGGAAGCATTTAATGGCGGTTGGGTGATTTTGGGTGGGTATTTTGCATTTGTGTGTACCTCTTTGGAGGGACCATTTTGACCCTTTTTTTCCATTTTTTTGCCAACTACATATGATTATGTTTAGAACAGCAAAGGAAGCATTTGATGGCGTTTGGGTGGTTTCGGGTGGTTTAGTGCATCGTATTCCTCTTTGGAGGTACTGGACCTCTTTTGACCTTTTTTACGCTTTTAACTCCAACATTATAATAGCATTTGATGGCATTTGGGTGGTTTTGGGTGGGTATTTTGCATCACACTGTGTACCTCTTTGGAGGGTGACCTCTTTTTTACTTGTCTTTGAGTTAACCATGCGGGAAAAGGATAACTTCAGTGCACCTACTGAGAAATGTGTTCGATAATATTACGATGCTTTGATGAAGCGACATTTTAAAGAAGCTTCATCTCCATCAATTCATTAAACTCCACGGCATCAAGCAAGACCTTTGCCATTACATCGATCTGTCTTGGGACATAAAAACAAGCTTTCTCTTTGGGTGGTACATTCCTTTCACGATGAAGTTGCATTGATGATAGGGATGCCAAATAGAGGGGAGAAGGTTGTATGGCGAAATCCCATTTGTGTTGACTCATGACTGAGAGCCGACTTGAGAATTGATGGCTCGTTACTGGACAGTTTGTCTTGTATATCGTTTTCTTTCAAATCTATTTTTGTATATCACAATTACGGTGACATCGAATTGATTGCTTGATGATATAGATAGATTTCTTTGAGTACAATATTTGGGACTTCTAGTCTCTCAATTTGATGTTATTGCATCAAAGATTGAGGAAGGCTACATGAGTGGATTTATCACTCTTGATGGTATGTTTTATATCTCCATTAATGTGAAATATAATGTCTTGAGTTTCTTGTTTAATATATTCATTGTAGATATGGGCGGCTGAGCACATAAGCATCATAAGCCCATCATCGAACGCAAAAGCCATTATCTTTGCGATGGGCTAAAATAGAGTTCCCAAAAATGCTTTCAGGTTTGGGAGGGCGCCAGTGACATATAATAATATCACTTAGTTCAAATAAGAATGTATCCATTTATGTTGTATGTCTTCAAAATTTTTTTATCCTTTACCACGTGCGCCTTTCATTTGAGGACTTATTGGAAGATGAGAATTGCTCCTTCATTCGAGTCCTCCACCCAACAATCTGGACATGGAGCAGATAGTAGTCCGCTTTTAAGTCCAATTAAGCCCCACTCTCCCTATATCTCTCCTCGATATTCTCCCAGTTGTTTTTTGCACGCCCTCAGCCAGACTTGCGGTGAGAGGATGTCTGCTTGAAGGACAGAGATGTCGTCTTTCCATACGACAATGGCGAGAGGTTGGATGGGATTTGGGTTCTGCTCGGATGTTCTATCCAGGCGGGGTCCTCACCCCAAATGGGAGGTTCTACCGGGTCACCACGGAGAAACTCTTGAGGCCTGAGCTTCCCAGTGGATGGTGCAGGGGACTACCTGGCCACGAGGAGGGCAGAGGAAGCTCTTGTGGAGGCTACCACAAGAGATTCCATTCTGAGTTGGATACTTCAAAAGGGGAAGCCCGTGGAATTGGCCGTAGGAGGTTCTGTGGAGGCCACTACACACATGTGTTCAAACCTGTGGCATGAGCATTGGTGTTAAAGCTCGATAAGAAAGAGGAAAATTGTTACTTCCCCTTTCACACACTTACAGAAGTCTCAAGCAAGAACAATGATGTGGTGGCCTCCACAAAGCCTAAAAGAGGTATTAAGATACTTTCCTTTAAATTTGAGATAATAGAAATAGTCTTTAACTAAGTTTTGTATAGGTTATACAGATGATGCAATAAAGGTCGATGACCCACAGTCTTTTGTGGTGGAGGAGCATCGAGGTATTAAGTTACTTTCTTTTAAATTGTAAATAATAGAAATAGTCTTTCACTAAATTTTGTATAGGTTATACAGAAATAAAGGTCGATGACCCACAGTCGTGTGGTGGAGGAGCATCGGCGAGTATTAAGTTACTTTCTTTTAAATTGGAAATAATAGAAATAGTCTTTCACTAAATTTTGTATAGGTTGTGATGATGCAATAAAGGTCGATGACCCAGTACTCTTGTTGTGGTGGAGGAGCATCAGACTGAGGTATTAATAATCTCAGCCTCTCGATCCAAAGTCATATTTAGCTCGTCATCACTAAATTGTTTTATAGGTTAGCAAAGATGAGCCAATAGAGGTCGATGACCGCCATTGTGGTGGAGAGCATCGGAGGTATGCATCATCATATCGGATCAGTATTTATTCAGTGAATGTATCTCTTCATCGCTAGCTTTTGTCATCACTAATTTCTGCATCGAGGCACTTCATGTTGTCGAGTTCTCATCCGCTATTTTAGCGAATGCTCGATCTTATGACACATCGTTCTCGGTTCAAGGACAAGTAAGTCAAGCCTCGCGTCCTTCATCGTAAAATAACCTTTCGTTTAGTTGAGATCACTTTAAAATATTTATTAATTGCGGGGTGATACGATTTTGAATATCATTATTGCGAGGCGTCGAGAGTTCGACGGATCAATATCTCTCGGCACACATTGATGCCTTCCTACTCCCAGAAATGCTCGCTTCGCGGGCTGTATGAACCATATTTGTACATTTCTTTGCATTGTGTTACCGCATGAATGTTGGTATTGATTCAGTTCTTGTTTGCTTAGATGAAAGCTGTAATGTAATTGTTCTCTTCTCTCGCAGAGTTATGCAGTGCTGAAGATGGAAAGCAAGATGTTCATCCGATATCATCGACATGTGGCGGTGAGTTAATCTTAATGCCATATAATCAAGACTGGACTCTTGGTTGGACATATTAAATCGAGAGGCTGGTATTTTTTACTCATTGCCCAAACCAACCCATAAGAGCATTCTTCCTGAGATTGTAAGAACTATTTTCAAATCTAGTTCATCTTAACTTTTTTTTCCCTGATCCAACTTATTGAAATTTTTTTCTGCCTATTTAGATCAAATTACTTATTGAAGATCGGGAGCTTTGCTTGATCCAAGGAAATGGCGACATAGTGAGTGGGATACCTCAAGAAAATAGTGTCGACTGCGGAATGTTTGTCTGCAAATACATGGAAGCAGCAATCAGCAAACCTCCAGTGGACTGGGTAGACCGACAGGATTGGCCAAAGATAATGAATATATTTAAAGTTAAACGCTACATTTTGTTTGGGACTTAAAATCCCGGAGAAAATATTATTTTGTCGATATAAGATTTTGTTTAATGCATCTAGGTGGCTTTGAAGGCTGTATTTTTTTTTTTTTGAAGTGCATACACGGGATGATATTTTACTCACTTTGTTTAACTTCTCCTCTCTCATCTCATATAGTTGAAGTGCATGGGCACGGGATGATATTTTATTCGCTTTGAAGACTCAGCTATTGAAGTGCATGCATCTGATCAGTGAAGCTCCCAAAGCTAATTCCAATAAAGATTGATTTCCCTGCCATAAAGTGTGATTCTGCATTGTATATTTTCCTTCAATATGGAGCATTTCCATGTCATGAATAGTGATTCTGCATTGTATATTTTCACATATGATACGGTGAGAAATGTATTTGATAGTGATGATTGATAATTCCCAGGTTCAGTTCCTATGAGATGGATCTATAAAAAATAACTTTTCAAAATAAATGTTTAGGTTTTTTTCGAAATGGCTCATGTTTGTTTTATGATTAATGATTATATATCTTTAGTTGATTTGCAGTGTAGTTATATCTATGATGATGTTATTAAGTAGTGTGGTTTGTTGAAGCTATATATATTATTTATATTTCTGATTGTGAGGTTAATGTTGATTAGTAATTCTATTTACTTGGATAGATTGTTGCTTAGTTGTGCTTAACATGTCGTACTTTTCTCACTTAGAACATACTTATGAGCTCAATTTATGCTTTGTCACTTTAGAGGCTTAATAACATTCTGAGTCAATTGTTTATAATAGATTATAATATATCCTCTGTAAAAAAAGATTAAAAATGGTCTGTACCCTCCGAAGAGGTACAGAGGGTACAGATGCAAATACCCACTCAAAACCAGCCAAACTGCCATCAAATGCTTCCTTTGCAATGTTCTAAACATAATCATAAGGGGTAGGCAAAATAAAATGGGAAAAAAAGGTCAAAAATGGTCTGTACCCTCCAAAGAGGTACAGAGGGTACAGATGCACTAAAACACACAGAAACCACCCAAAATGCCATCAAATGCTTCCTTTGCAGTGTTCTAAACATAATCATAAGAAGTTGGCAAAAAACATGTGAAAAATGTCAAAAATGATCACCCTCAAAGAGGTACATGGTACAGATAAAAACACCCACTCAAAATCACCCGACATCAAATGCTTCCTTTGCATATTCTAAACATAATCCTAAGGAGTTGGAAAAAAAATGGAAAAAATGTCAAAATTGATCCATTCTCCAAAGAGGTACAATGGTGATCAAAATACCCACCCAAAACAATGCCATCAAATGCTTCCATTATAATGCTCTAAACATAATCATAAGGAGTTGGAAAAAAAGCGCAAAAAAAGGGCAAAATGGTCCGTACCCTCAAAGAATGAGTACTGATGCACTAAAACACACAGAAACCACCCAAAATGCCATCAAATGCTTCCTTTGCGGTCTACATAACATAATGAGTTGGCCAAAAAAAAGGGAAAAAAGTGTCAAAAAATTCGTACCCTCAAAGAGGTGGTACAAATGCACTAAACCATCCGAAATCAAGCCATCAAATGCTTCCTTTGCAATGTTCTAAACATAATCATAAGGTGGCAAAAAAGCGGAAAAAAAGGGACAAAATGGTCGTACCCTCAAAGAGGTACAGTCTGGTACACTAAACCACCCAAATCACCCAAAGCGACATAAAATACTTCATTTGCATTGTTCTAAACATAATCATAAGGAGTTGGCCAAAAAAAAAAGGGAAAAAAAGTGTCAAAAATGGTATGTACCCTCCAAAGAGGTACACAGGGTACAAATGCACTAAACCACCCAAAACCACCGCCATCAAATGCTTCCTATTGTTCTAAACATAATCATAAGGAGTTGGCAAAAAAATGGGAAAAAAGGGTCAAAGAGGTCAGACCCTCAAAGAGGTACACTGTACAAATGCACTAAACCACCCAAATCACCCGACATCAAATGCTTCCTATGCAATGTTCTAAACATAATCATAAGGAGTTGGCAAAAAAAAATGGGATAAAAGGGTCAAAAGGTCAGTACCCTCAAAGAGGTACACATGCACTAAACCACCAGAAACCACCCAAAATATCATCAAATGCTTCCTATGCAATGTTCTAAACATAATCATAAGGAGTTGGAAAAAAAAAAAAAAAAAACAAAAAAGGTCAAAAATGGTCTCCAAAGAGGTACAGAGGGTACAAATGCACTAAACCACCCAAAACCACCCAAAATGCCATCAAATGCTTCCTTTTGCAATGTTCTAAACATAATCATAAGGTTGGCCAAAAAAGGGTCAAAATGGTATAAAAACCTCCAAAGAGGTACCGTGGTACAAATGCACTACACCACCCAAACCATCGCCATCAAATGCTTCCATTATAATGCCCACATAATCATAAGGAGTTGGCAATAAAAACTGGAAAACAAAAGTCAAAATTGATCTATTATTGGTACATATTTATTGATTACAATTTCCACAGCAGGGGATTAACTCATTCACTATGCTTAAAGAGCTACAAACACAGCGTCAAAATCTCCTATATCGAACCAACCAAAACCGATAATGTCATGTATCAAAATGTTTTCCGAGATAATATCCATCATCGCCTTAGTACCCTTCGATTGTTTCATTGTGGAGCTCGAGTTAAATTCGCATGTAGAACATCATTAGTTGATACATTCTTGCGATCGATATATGATATTATGTGCATACCTCTGAAAATACTTTGGCATAGCGAGAGAAAGGTGATGCAACTTGTGAGGAAGCACCTTTACCACGCTATCGGTCAGTAGTTTGGTTTCGCAACCAAAAAAAAGTAGAAGGGTTTGAAGATTAAAACAATATTTAAAATACCAAAAATAATACTAGTAGAAAATTACTGGCTTTCTTGGATCTCTCCCAATATCCCTTAAGCCTTGAGTTGGAAACACACGCGTTAACCTGGATCTTTTAAGATGTCTTTTCCCTTCTCGTGTGGTTAACTTCTTCTTCCTAACGCTTTGTCGGTTGGGAATTCCTTATTATGAGTCAACATCATCATATAGTTTTTCTAGGGATCCAAGCATGTAGTCCAACACTTATTATAGTTTTAAGGTCAAAGAGTGCAGTACCTCAAAGAGGTACAGTGCAGATGCACTAAACCAGAAACCAAAGCGCCATCAAATGCTTCCTTTGCTGCCTATACATAATCATGAGTTGGCAAAAAAACGGAAAAGAAGATCAAAATGGTCAGACCCTCAGAAGTAGGAGAATGATCTGATAAACCAGAAACCACCCAAGCGCCATCAAATGCTTCCTTTGCAATGTTAAACATAATCATAAGGAGTTGGCAAAAAAAAGCGGAAAAGAAGATCAAAATGGTCTACCCTCAAAGAGGTACCTGTACAGATGCAAAACACCCACCCAAAACCAGCCAAACCGCCATCAAATGCTTCCATTATAATGCTCTATACATAATCATAAGGAGTTGGCAAAAAAAAATGGGAAAAAAAGGTCAAAAAAGTGCTACCTCCAAATTACAGTCTGGTCACTAAACCAGAAATCACCCAAACTGACATAAAATGCTTCCTTTGCATTGTTCTAAACATAATCATAAGGAGTTGGCAAAAAAATTGGAAAAAAGGATCAAAAGATGTACCCTCCAAAGAGGTCTGCACAAATGCAAAATACCCACCCAAAACCAAGCCATCAAATGCTTCCATTATAATGCTTTATACATAATCATAAGGAGTTGGCAAAAAATGGGAAAAATGTCAAAATGGTCTATACCCTCCAAAGTGCAGTCTGAATGCACTAAATCACCCGAAATCACCCAACCGACATAAAATGCTTTGATATTCTAAACATAATCATAAGGAGTTGGCAAAAAAATTGGAAAAAAGGTCAAAAGAGGTATGTACCCTCCAAAGAACTGGTCTGATGCAAAATACCCACCCAAAATCACCCAAACCGCCATCAAATGCTTCCATTATAATGCTCTATACATAATCATAAGGAGTTGGCCGAAAACTCAAAAAAAGATCAAAGAGGTTTGTACCCTCCAAAGAGGTACATCTGGTCACTAAACCACCGAAACCACCAAACGTCATCAAATGCTTCCTTTGCAATTTTCTAAACATAATCATAAGGAGTTGGAAAAATTGGGAAAAAAGGGTCAAAATGGTGCACCCTCAAAGTCACGAGTCAAGATACTAAACCACCCAAAACCACCTCAAATGCTTATGCAATGTTCAACATAATCATAAGGAGTTGGCAAAAAAATGGGAAAAAATGGTCAAAAAATGGTCTCTCCAAAGAGGTACCAAATGCTAAACCATCCGTAAATCACCCAACGACATCAAATCTTGTTATAATGCTACATAATAATGTCGAGTTGGCAAAAAAATGGGAAAAAAAGATCAAAATGGTCTACCTCCAAAGAGGTGCGATGAATCACTAAACCAGAAATCAAACCGATCAATGCTTCCATGCAATGTTTTAAACATAATCATAAGGAGTTGGCAAAAAAAATTAAAAGAGGGAGGTCTGCTCTCCAAGTACCGAGTGCATCTGAAATAACACTCAAAATTAAATATTCCAAAAAAACATCCAAATTACTTAATGGAAGAAATGAACATATTCTTTCGATAACAAGAATATCACTAATTAAAAAAAAATGCGAAGCATTAGATGGATTTGTATTTAATACATCCTCAAAATGGTTGTTTTTTCCTCAACGTTCATCTTCATGGTTCTTTTGTAAAAAAATGAGATTTATCTCTTCTTTCGTTTGGAAACTAACCTACCTCTCATATATTTTTTAAATTCCCTCGCGTTTGAACGGCTAAGCAGGCTTGGCCGAGAAATGTATTCTGACGACGCCGTTAATACGCATCGTTTACGGGCTGAAAAAGCCGTCATTATCTCGCTCGGTTAATCGGTAAACGGGAAAAATCGGAATGTCGTCGTGGATTGTCCCGCGTAAAAAGCGTGCGGACTCCGGACGTAATATTTTCTCCATTTTCGCAGCTCTCCTCCAACTCTTCAGATTCAACTCCCAACTTCCATCTTTCGCACCAGATCCTATCCCAGACAACAAGCCACACTCACTCTGCTACAGGCCGAACAGGCAGGTTCTCTCTCTCTTCCCCGTCCGTCCATTTCAGGCTCTAGCTCGATACAGCGGCGTCTCCTCCCATCCTCTCCAATATCTCGCACAAAACAGCAAGCCAAGCCTGCCGTCTCTCTTTTTTTCTCTCTCCCTATTCTCGTAAGGTCCCTCCTTCACCCATCTCTGGCTTGTATGCAGCAAGAGCCGAACATTACTCCAATCCCACTGTCGAAACCCTCAAACCGATCCTCTCTATTCTCCTGATCCTTCCCATCACTCCGTGCAAATGAACCCCATAATCCCGTCTCTAATCTCTCAACTGACTGATTAATCTACCAGAACCTCTCCTTCTGTCTCTTTCGGCATCCCTTTCGCACGCAACAGAGGCAAATCTTGCTGCCAAAATCTCCAACTTAGCTAGCCAAAGCTCCCCGTTCATCTCTCCTTTTTCACCTCAGCTTTACACCCACAAGCTATTATTTTCTGCAGACCCTCCAATAACACAGCCCAATCACCTCCGTCTTCTACTCTTTTCATATTTTTTTTTTTAGATCACAAGCCAACTAACAAGATCTGAGCCTCATTTTTTTTTTATTTACCCTATCTCTCCATTTCTCATCCATCGCATTAGAGGCAAAATAGAGAAGCGAGATTTCAGATTCAGTAGGACTTAAGATTGTGCATTATTTTCTTCATGTTCTAACAGATTTTAAAGTATGGCTTAAATATAATTAAATTTTCTGCAATTTACTTTGACAACATTCAAAGTATAATAAAGCGGAAGTCATGTCTATGTAGGGTGCAAAGATATCATCTTGTTGATTGATAATTTAGAGTTAGATCCCACTCACATCTTGCTAGGTTTTCGTTGGCAAACAGTGATCACATTTTAAGATAAATGTAAATGATTGGAAGTGCAGATTTTTTTTATTATTATTTTCTACAAGTTAGGATTATTATTTGACTCATCCAGCTTATCTGCTCAAAACTCATCCGTATAATTGGAAACAGCAAAAGAAATAAAGAGAGACGAAATAACATGTATATATATGCTTTCTTCATCTGAGATATTTAAAGATCTCTATGTTCAAGTGATGAGTTTGAAAGCTTCTGTTATCTTAGTAAATGCGGGTGGAAGATCACGGCCGGTAGTGTCAGACACTCGTTATCTTTTAAGTGGCAAATGCTCTCGATACTCAGGGAGACACTGAGGAGATTGTAGATTAATAATGAACTCAAATGAACTTAAGTATAATATAAATATAGCTTAAAAAAAGACTTAAGCAAGAGTTCATAAACTAAAAAAAGTGCATAATAACAACTAAAATAAAGAGTTAAGAAACAAAAAAAAAATTATTTGCAAAATAAAATCAATTGAAAAAAGAAAGAAAGAAAGAACTTGCCAGGGAAATTAGAACTTCACTCCAAAAGGCAAGCAGAACTTTCTCATACTCAAAACCTTCAGATGACTTAACAAAATTGAATAGATTTGAATGAAAATGAACTGAATAGTCTGTCTATTTATAGATAGGAAAAGATGCTCTATGAGACCCGATTAAATAAAATAAATCATATATAGACAAATTTTGCAGCCCAAATAAAGCCGAAATTTTTGAAAGAGCATCTTGTTATGAATAAAAAATGAAATCAAGTTAAAAGTATTAAGTTAATTTCAAATATTTTTTTATATGAGATTAACACATGTCTGGCGAATGCGTTAATTTCAATTATAAATTAACCTCACATGCTTCAAAAGATATTTATTAAATTCAACTTGGATATTTTGTTATTTAAAAAATTCATATAAATATCGAGATGGATTTAATTTGATATACACGTATCATAAGATAAAATCCTAATTGAATTCAAGTGCTCCAGAATTCTTATCATATCGTTGATATCAAAATATATTAAATTATTTAAAAGTTCATATGGGCACCTGAATTGAAAGAAAAATCAGCATGGACCCTCACACTATGTTGAATGCTTAAACTTAGTGCGAGGATCGTGATTGATTCAGTTTAGTAGACTCGGTTCGGTTAACAAAACCTAAAAATCTATTATAAAAATTTCAACTTAGTAAAATATCAGAAGATTATATGGCATAGATTTGATCCTTGGAGCTAAACATAGTTGACGATCTAAAGTTCTCAAATATATTTGATTCAATCTTCCCATCGATGATGACGTGTTGAATGGAGATTTCAACCGAGGATCCTTCAATCAAAATGATCAATCAAATATTAAATTGAATTTCAAATCAAATTAACTTATTAAATTCTCAATCTCTAAAACTTAATAAAATTCAAGCCCCATTATTTGTTGAATAAGATAAATTAAGAAAACTAAAGCTTACAAAGGAGCCAAAATCAAATCAAGTACACAACTATGTTTCTTTATGATAAAGTCCTGTGGTGTTAGCCATATCCTTTTTTAATTCTTAACCGTCCGTATGCTCCGATGGTTCTATACTTTGAGTTGTGAATCATATGGTGCACTTGACAAAGCAAAAAGCCCTCTGTTAGCTAAGGTAGACTTAAACATGTCTCTTTAGACAAACATCACCCCAAGTCTACAATCTTGGATGGCCTTGAAAAAGAATCCTTATCGTTGGGTCGATTACCTCCTCTGACTAAGTAAACTAGTGACCACGATAGCCCAGGATAACAGAACCATGGGATCTAGATCGGGCGCGTCATCGTTCCCCCAACCATCCGCTAAGTTAAATATAATGAATTTCATAAATCTAAATTCCAAAATTCCACATGCTGCTACTATACACTATGCATTTAGTGATCTAACAACTAGCCTTAATCGAAAGTTCTCTCTCAAAACTGAGAGGGGTAATTAACTAAAGGTGCTTGCGCTTATAGGAAACCTAGAACCACATCTAAAGTCCTCACAAAACTTGGATAAAATTTCTGGGTAGTGTCTTATCTACTATTCTATCTGCCTTCTAAAAATTACACCGACACTTAATCAAACTCTCTTCATTGAGAGGTCGGTGGTAAATTTTCAGAGCCCACATCTTTCTTTATTGTCTTGAACATCATCTGTCATTGATCATAGCTCAGTATTATCATCTCTGTCATCATTGTCTCACCATCAACGATGCTATTATTTTAATAGACATAAAGCAATTTATTCAATATTTAATAAAATTAAATATATTTTAAGATATCTAATTTATATGTAAGGCATCTTAGCATAGTGGTTGAGAGCTTTGGCTTTCAACCAAGAGGTCTTGGGTTCAAGTCCTTGCACATGCGTTGTGTATAAGTTTGCGATTAAATTCACTCAAATGTCCAAAATATAAATAAAATAACAATAAAAGTAATTTCAAAATACCTTTTAATTATTATGTTTTATATTTTTAAGTTCATAGCGCCACATCAATAATTATTTTATTTTTGTATTTCATAGAAACAAATATTTCAATATTTTGGAAACTAAAGACTATAGGAGGGCAAAGTATGAATGATGAACAATGAATTTGAATAAATTGTTTACACTGTACATCAAATGTGTAGTGAAATTGTAATAATGTTTACACTTTAATATTCTAACACTTAGACAATATTTCACTCCTTTTTTTCATTTTATTTTTAATATTTTTCTCTTTTTAAAAAAAGAAAATTAGCTCAATTTGTAATAGTATATTAGTACTTTTTTATTATAAATGTGAGCCTTTGATTGTTCTTAGTTTTTGCAAAAAAAGTCATTTTATTTATGTGACTTATCTTTTTATCATTATTCTTTTGGAGTTGATAAAAAAATCAATTCATAACAAAATTTAATGGACTATTTTCAAAAAATATTTTTGATTTTGAGCCAAATTTGAGTTACTTGAATATTTGAAACTCGAATAAGTTTTGACTCACCTGAACTTCCTTGAAGTCAACCTAATATTATATGAAGTAAAATAGAAACTAAATGAGTGTATTCATTTAGGTAAGACATAGAGGAGGGCTTTTATCAGTAGAAAATTTATTATATGTGGTGTTCGTATGTAACTTTTATCATGTGATACTCAAACACTATATAATTGTTGTGTATTTATTATAAGTGGTATTTACTATTATATATTGATGTGTATATAGATATTATGTGTTATCGTGCAATTAATATTACATCAATACATAGTAATACACAATACTTTAAGGTAAATGCCCAACAACTTTATATTGATTGAACGTCATATGATACTATATTATTAAAGTCTGGACATAAAATTACATCTAAACACCGCACGTAATAATCTCTCTTATTGGTAACATTGAAATCATGAGTTCTAATTAAGAATAATAATAATAACAGACTTTGTATAATAAAGGGATAAAGCTCCTTACATTAACCCTTTCCCATACCGATGGGTGGGACCTTCATGGTAAACCCTATATTCACTTATATCAATCAAAGAACATTAAAAAAAATTACTTATTAAAGATCTATCATCAACTTTCTTAATTTTCAGCAAAAAGTGCTTCGAAATGAAACAAATATTCTCAAAAACAAGAAAAAAAAAAGGTGTGAATGTTTTACAGATTTGGACATACATAAATAGCTCCTTTTGTTTTTGGCATCCATTGAACCACTGATCCTTCCTTCGTCTTAGTTATAGCTAACAACAGAAACCTTTGCTTGTAGTCCTCCCTGAACATAAACAAAAATGAATTGTTTGTTCGGGTTCAGAACCTTGAGCCATGGCGGGAGAACATATGTGTTCTTCTCTTGTGCTGGTGAAAGCCCCCAAAGAGGACCTGAAAGGTTCTCTATTTCCAGCTTTAGATTGGTGATGGGCTTTCCAGTTTTGTTTACGACTGTCACTTTGTGCCTGTAGTATCCCACTCCTTCGTGCGACCATGTATTAGTGATTGAGTGGAAGAACTCTACGGGATTCACTGCAAGAAAAGTTGAGCTTTAGAACTTTAAGTAAAATTAATATAAGCCTAATATGTTCGGTGGTGATGATTGTTGTTTAAAAATACTCAAAATATTTAAAAATTATTTTTAAGATTTTCTTAAATAATGTGACTTATTTTTTTTAAAAACACAAATTAAAACATATTAAAAATAAATTAAATAAGTATATTTTTAAAATAATAATAGAAAATATAAAATACAAAATAAAATTGATCCCAAACAAACCCTTATGGCCTATTTGGCATCAAAGTTGTTTTGTTTTTTTTATTTTTATTTGTATATTATTTTTAAAATTATATTTATTTCACGTGTTTTTAAAAAAATATATTTTTAAAAATAAACCATATTATTTTTAAAAATATTATGTATTTCTAAAATACAGTATCACAATCAAACATATTTTATTTTAAAACAAAATAATATATATAAAGATAAAAAAAAATTTGTTTCAAAACGGCCCCTTAATTTTTATAAAAGTATCAAACATATAATAAACGAACACATTAGGTTAAATGGCAATGATATTAACAGAAAATAAAAGAGGTGAAGAATGATGATGATAGTCTAAAATAAGATTAATTTGATAAAAAAAAAAAATCTAAGAACTGTATGAAAATATTTAAATAATTAATTATAGACATGACAATTACTACCATTACTATTATTTAGGATGAGCTACTGCTATACATTTCCATAATGAAGCTGATTATGGACTATATGTCTCACCTGTCGGTTTGCTTGGGGTTGGGCTTTCTTTCTCCTCTGAAAGAAATCCTGTAATCATTCCCCTTCAGTTCATTAAAAACGAAGCACAGCAATCTTCTTCGACAGGATAAAACCAATATTAACACTTTGATGAGGATAATAGTTTTATCTTTTATTTGTTTATGCTGTCTTAAAAATACTGTCTGTTTCGAAGTAGATGAAACTACGGAAAGATTTAAACAGATGCCAAATAAATTTAAAGCTTGTTAATTACCTTGACCTTTTGAAAGATCATACAGTTTAGCAAATAGGCCTACAAGAGGAGCATTTCCAGCAATGGCAGGTTCAGTTTGTTCATAATTAGACCGTTGATCAACAAACTGGTCTTGATGATCAGGACCTCCCACAAGAGCTCCTAAGATAACGTTTGGATTTCCCTTCTTGCTATCATACCACTGTTCAAAGCCTTGTATGCATCCCACAACAGCAGGAAGAACAGATATCGATTGAATCGAAGCTCCTCTATGGTGCACATTGATTGGATAATGTGCTTGGAACCCAACCAGGTAGCTCATCAGTTTTGGATTCTTGCCGAGAATGTAATCAGCCTGTGTTTTATTAGCGCAGCAATGCCATCTCTTATGACCATGTTCTTTGAAATTTAAGTTTTTTTTTTGGGGTTTTGCTTAATATTGTTTTTAGTCTAAGTGATTTTTGTATAATTCTGATTGTTTTGAAGAGTTGAGACATACCTGTGATTGAGCAAACAGAAAGATCTGATTAGGAGTGAGTTGGCCATCAGGGCAGGTGAGATTGGAGTTGGTCGGCGACAAATAGTCAGCATAGACAGTCATTAAAAAGGAAGAAGATGAAACATATTGCATATTGTTCCACTCATCAAAGTATAGCAGTCCTCCTGAACATAAGTGGCACTTGCTGTTAAGTAATGGTGAAAATAAGCCGAATATTAATGAGTTGGGAACTCATTCAGCTCAATTTGTTAACTATTGATGCGCCATTGAAGTTCAATAATGAGATTTGTTGTTGTTTATGTATGTATGTGTGTGTAAAAGCATAATAAATATATCAATCTTTTGTTTATCGAATAGGATCTTGTTAATGTTCTACTCATTTCATAAACAAGTTGGCAAATCTTGTTCAGGTTCAACTGGTTTAGTGAGCGAAGCTTGAGTCATTGTAGAGCATGCATCTAGCTGTTCGTGAACAACTAGTTTTTCTTGATATCCATAGCTGGAAGAATGGAGAGAACCTGGTGTCATGGCAACGTTATAGCCACTGTTCTTCTGAAGTGAAGCACAGAGGAAGAACTCAGCCTTGGCCTGGTACTGCTTCAATGTAGCTGTGTATGATTCAGCACCTCCTTGCATTAAAACCTGAAAAGATTTTACGCTGAAGCTGAGTAATCCATTCTTCCTCAGAAACTGTAATTAAGAAGCTTAAAGAATCAAAGCTACTTCAACCTTTGCCATTAGTATTTGAAGCCCTGCATATTTGGTATCCCAGGAAAACTCCTTCACTGCCCATTCAGTTCCTCCTAAAGACCCAGAATTCTCCACCACATACTGGAGGTATTGTTGATCATCTGTGGCCTCAAAAAGCCAAGCAGCAGCCCATAGCAGCTCATCCTACATCAAATCAACAATCAAATTTCACGCCATTTATGTTGTTTCTATTGACAGATTTATCTGAGGAAAAAAAAAAAGTTGAGCCCTCTTACATCAAATCCTGAAGAAGGATAAAATTCCTGAACAACTGGGATGGAGTCATCATATTTTCCCCTAAACGTATCAGCAAATGTAAATAACTGCAACAACAACAGAATCAAACCTGTTTAGCAAACTAAATGAACGACTGAAACTGAGCTCTTATGAATTCAGAAAACCCAAAATTTAATGACGATCTCTTACTTGTTTGGCGTGAAGCAGTAGGAGCTGAGAGTAAGAGGAGTTGTAAGGCCTGAAAGCAATGGAAGCTGCAGCCAAAGCAGCCGCAGTCTCACCAGCAACATCTGAACCTGGATTTTCAGTATCAACCTTAAAAGCTGTTCTTGGAGTAGTCATGTCCTCTGCCCTCTCCCAGCAGTAATGGTCAGTATTTCCATCCCCAACCTTATTATTTTCACTCAATTCATCAGCGTAAAAGAATGAGAAAGGTCATTTCATTTATGATAAAAAATCATAAATGGTTCATTTACTCATCATTTGAAAATATAATTAAATATTATTTCTATTCATATTACATATAATGTAATTAATATAAAATAAAAAAATCAAAATCAAACGAAGACTTGAGATTACCTGAGCCCATAAGAGATTGGGCTGCCTGTGAGCTTTGATGAGGTAATCAGTGCCCCACCTGATAGCGTCAAGAGCATACTCCAGCTGATTAGCTGCTGCGATCTCTTTCTCGAACTCAATCAAGCTCCAAGATAGAATGGTCAATGCATAGGCCTGTGGTAGGCCAAATTTCACATGATCGCCTGAGTCATAATAGCCTCCAACCAAGTCCACCTGTTTTAATTCCAATACACACGATTGTGTTAAACAGTGTGGACAGTTCATATTTCTCGATCAATATATTTTTTTTTAATGAGATATGTGATTTAAATAATAATTTTACGTGTTTTAACAATTTGATGCATAGTTTAATGTTATGAATCATCATTAATATTCTTTTCTTAATATAACTCTTCAATAATCAATTTATGTTTTCATCTTGATATAAATTGCATCAGCATATGATAATTATTTTTCCATATATTACGTAATAATTTACTTGTTCATCTTTTTAATTTTATCTCATATTTATCATAATATTTTTATCACCGGCCTTATATCCGCCAATCAAAGATCAAGCAATGGCAAAGGAGAATATGTATCGATCATAAAATGAGAAGAGAGAGAACTGTATATATAGCTTACTCCTTGCAGGAAGCCATCTTTGAGTCCAGAATCACCTCGCCACTTCACTCGCTGATCTGCTGGAAGCTCGCCAGACCTTTGAGCCTCGAAGAAGAGCAGGCTCTTGCTGAGAGCATCTCCATAGTCGAACCCTGCAACTACGGAAGAGAAGGATGCCAATAACAGAAAAGAAGCTGAAGCGAGAGGGAGGAGGAGATAGGCCATATGGTTTCTGGTTAGATATAATTAAGCTGGAAGAAGGCAGACAGTATGGAGATTGGCTTGGCTGACTATTCTGGCGTTTTTATAGGGAGAATGAAGAGAGGGAGTTATTATTTCTTTCAGATCGTATGTTAGAGGTGAGGGAGGAGGAGAATAGTACTGTTATGTCTCGCACGTTCAGAATGAAACAATAGAGCCTTGCACGTTGGGTGAGGAGCAAACTTAGTTTATAGTCTGTGAAGATGAAATTGTTTACAATATTCTTATTTAAAATATCTCGTTATTTTATAATTGAGCTAGATTTTTCTAAAAATATAAAAAAATATTGAATTTTAGTGGTATTTTATATAAATTAATTAAAAATAGGCAAAAATTTAAATTAGACTTAATCCTAATCTTAATTAGCAATTTAGGAACAAAAATTTTTTTTTTTAGCAATTTTAGTGGTATCGGGCCACAATCATAAATTTCAACCAACATGAAATTTGTAAAAAATTTTGTTACGATTCATACCAAGTTCGCCGACAATCAGATGAATGACACGCTGCAAAAATACGACAAATGCTCAAATTTCAACTCTATTTCAAAGACATTCAGAAAAAAAACTGCTTATCGGACGATAATCTTAAATTTTGACCAACATAAAAGTTGTAGAAAATTTTGTTATGATTCCAACGATATCTCGCCGATTCGAAATCATATGATATGCACAAAATAATAAAAGTCAGCTTTTTAAAAAATAAATAAATAAGAGTCGCCCCTGGTCGACGACTACGCGATATGACGCTTACGTGTCCGCTCAATGACAATTAGACCTATTTTATTAAAAAAAAATAATTTCGTGTCTAAATTGCTAATTAAGATTAGGAGTAAACCTAATTTAAAAACTTTGCCTTAAAAATAATATCTTAAGTAATATTTTTTAAAAGTGTAGTTAGTAATGTTTTGATTGAATAATTATTTTAAATTTAAAATAATTTTAGTCCTTCCACCATAATAATCATTACTGTAAAAATGTGATTAATGATTTTAAAAGTATAGTTAAAAGGTATTTTTAACTGCATTCTTTAAATGTGATTGATGATAATAATCTATCATGCTATTTAAAAAAAAACAGATTGAATCTTTAAATTGCTGAATTTAAGTTGAATATAATACAATTTGAATTACTTATCATATATTGCACTCATATCAAAATAAATTTAATAATTTAAAGAATAATTCTAGTCAAATTTTATTCAGAAAATCATAATTCGAATATTTTTTTCTTAAAAAAAAAAGTCCATATTCTTGTCGTATATCTTTCAATTCAAGGAAACATATCTAGGGCTGAGAAATTAGCCTGAAGATCGCTTAAAATCTCGAACTCGTCGAGATCGACTCAAGCAAACGAAATGATTTTCGAGCGAAATGTGGCTTGAATTTATTTCGTCGAACCTGGCAGCGGATGATCGCAACGCGAGGCTCGCGCCGCCGCCGAAGTATATCGACGTCCGATTAATTGACGGGCGATTAATTCCCTAAATTCTATTTTAATACCCTCGACTGACTCGACTCAACTTACACGCCACTCCGCTTCTTCCTTCTCCTGATTCTCCCGTTCTCACTTCTCCGTGTCATGCCCTAGTTTTTGAGTGGGGCGTGCCTCATGCATATCGTCGTCCGTCGATCAGTGAGTGCTTGGTTTGCTTCGATTTCGATCAATGGTCGGTCTGTATCAATGCATGTGCATGGTTTGCTTCCTTGGTCCAAAAATATTTCATCTTTCTGTTTCATTTCCTGATTCTGTAAGTATTCTGTTGGTTATTTCAATTGTATCTGTTATTCCATTATTTGAGGTTCCCCTATTGGATTTGGGGATGTTTCTGGTGCAGTTGATTTGGGGATGTTTCGATTCTTTAAGCATTCATATTTTTTGCGGTTGGAGTACTTGCAATTTACGGGGTTTCAATTGTATTTGTCTCTGTTATTCTATTATTTTATGTTAGAATGTTGATGTTGGGACTTGGGGTTGATCCTGTTCTGGGCCTCTGGCTCGTGACTCGTGAACCGTCTGGGTTTGTAACTTGCAAGCTTGCAGTTAGAGATGAATGTTGATTGATGATGTTATTTTTTTACCTCACTAGTCATTACCTATTTACCTGTTATGTAACTTATATAATTCTGTAACTCTCTGTTTGCCCTCTTTCACTACCGTATGCCTCCTCGGGTTCAAACTTTGTAATTTTGATTATAAATAGTTCCTCTTCCTCATTGGCCATTGTTTCATTTCCTAATTGTTTCACTACTGCGGCTCAGCCTCTGTTGATTGTTGTGCCTCTTCTTCTGGTTCTGGATTTCATTTTCCAAAAATTTGCTATTAAAAATTTCTTCTCTCAACCTGGATTTCATTTTTGAGCCGAACGAGCCGGCTCGTTTGCATTTCGAGCCGGCTCGTTTGCATTTCGATGTTCGCTTTGGATTAATCGCTGGATTTCGAGCCAACTCGCTGAGCCGGATCGAGCTCGAAGCTCGATTTGATTCGACCGCCGGACTAGAAACTTCGAGCCAGACTCTCTCAGCCGAATTACTCATTTTCGAGCCAATTTCGTGCCGACTATGGCTCGGCTCAAACACACCCCTAAACATATCTTGCATCCTGAGCTAAGTTTGATTTAGAACCGGCATGGATCCCTCATGAAGTACTTTTCATATTTGAATGATTTAGAATCATTGATAGTTTAATAGTAGTTTTATTATGACAAATTTTAAAATTTTAAATTTTATTTTAATATGAGTGAAATATTTAAATAATTAATTAATTCTTTTATTTCAATTACATTAAAGAAAATACAGTAATTTTCAAATTTATAATATATTTATCATGAAGTAATATAAATTTTGATTGCTTTCAAATAAATTATATTAATCTCAATCAAATTTAATAAATTTCAAGATTATTTTAATTAAAAAAATAATCAAAATATTATGACTCAAATTTATTATTTTTTATCTCAAACACCCGTCAATACAGGCGTCAGGCCCGTGAATCGATATCAGGAAGGACGACGCGGTCTCGTTGCCCGCCATCCAAAAACTGGAAATTTTAAAACCCCTCCATGCCTCAGAAACCGTCTGGTCCGTATCAGAAAGCTTAAAATAGAAGCTTACCCATCACTATATAAAACAAAGTGGCACATCGCCATTCGAAAATACCGGTTATCCTCCTTCTCACCCCTCTCCACCATTTGTTTCCTTGTACCATTTGGGAGAGGCAAACGAAGCCCTTCGCCATGGCCAAGCTCCAACTTCTCCCCATCTTCGCCGCCTTCTGCCTTTTCGTCGGCGTCACCATCGCCGCCGATGTCCATTTCGAAGTCGAGGGCCGGGTCTATTGTGACAACTGCCGCGCTGGCTTCGTCACCAATATCACCGAGTATATTGAAGGTTTTTATCTCTCATCTCAACTTAAATACTTAATAATTAAATGCATTATATGATATGCACTATGAAAAAGAGAAAAAAAAAGTATCTTTACTAACAACCTAGCTAAATCCAGGCGCGACGGTGAGGCTAGAGTGCAAGCACTTTATGAACGACAAGGTGGAGCACAGCATTGAGGCGGTGAGCGGCGCCGACGGCTACTACACCATCAGCGTACCCAAAGACCACGAGGAGGAGATTTGTTACGTAAAGCTAATTAAGAGCTCCAGGCCGATTGCACTGAGATCGTCGAGAACAGAGAGCAGGCGCGCATTCTGCTCACCGACAACAGCGGCCAATCCAACCGCTTGCGCTACGCTAACTCGCTGGGCTTTCTCAAAGACGTCGCCCTCCCCGGCTGCCCCGAGCTGCTCAAGGCCTACGCGCTTGACGATGAAGATTGATTAGTTCTAATGATTCTTAAAATCTTCTCAGCTAGTGATATCATGGAAATTAATTTATTGATATTATGGAAATTTTCCTATATATATAATTGGTTAATGTGAAGAATAATTCGTGTGAGGTTGAGTTTGGTCTCTGTGGGTTTGAGTGTATTAAAAATGATGCATTGATAATATATTTGAAATTTCTATCTATTGTGATAGATTATTTTGTGTTTTTTGCTTTAACTTCATTCTTATGTTTAGTTTGGAGTAAAAAATATTAAAAGATTTCATAAAAATGAACTAGAGTCATTAAATTTTAATTGTTTTAAATTCCTAATATTTTAAAAGGTATTTAGGATCTCTTAAATATAATACAATATGGATTTATTATGACTACATAGAATACACTCTGTGTATTCTGTGTACTCCGTACATTTTAGGTATAATTTATTATTAAGAAATTTAGAGTTAAAACGATGTTTCATGCACATTTAACCTATAATTTCATTATTTAATTAAGATTACTTTGAGCACACTTAGAGCATAGTTAGTGTGTTCACATTACACTCATATTTTATAATAAATATTACTAAAAATAAATTTAATTTAGCAATTAAAGTAAAATACAATACAAAAAAATTTTAATATATCATTAAAAAATACTTTTACACATGTCATATTTTGATTGGATGAAGCACATAATTTTTTGTGTGGATTTCCACGTAATACAAAATAGATGTACCCATAAAATTAATGAAGATTCTTTTGACGCAAACAAAAAATAATAATAATAATAAAATCATACATGAGAAAAAAAATGAATTTCATAGCACATCTTGCGTTTCTTAATGGAAGTAACAAGTTTCAGCAGCTATTTATCTGAAATTTTATAATAACATCAATAGTATACAAATATAAAATTTTAATAATAACTTTTAAACTCTTATCATCTAAATTAATTATCAAATACATACACTTCTATGTGTTTATGAAGAAATAAGAGTCACTTTGCCCTCCTATCCCCCACCCCAACAAGAAAATATTACGTGCGGAGTCCGGGTATAGCTTTATGTTGAAATATCAACCGCAACTCAACAGGTGTATAATAATAAAATATGATTTTTTTTATTTTATAGCACTATAACGTAATGATGCCGTTAACATTAATCCGGCCCATCCCGTTAAAATAGCGGGTGAAAATATTAAGGACGACGTTCCAGATTTCAAGCCTCAGAAATTTAGGTATTTTTAATTTTGTGTAGAAATTTTTCTCAGGTCCATCTCCATCTCCCAGCGTGCGTCTGTCCTTTCCCTAGAGATTTGCTAAATCTTAGGCATTAAAAATCGAGATATTATAGGCGACTCCATGAGATATTTCTTCCTACATTCTTGAACTTTAAAGATTTAGGGTTTTCACATTTGTTCTGATCATTGAATACGAGCACATTTGAGTTCTTTAAAGGAAAGGAGACTTTGGGTGTTTTTGGAGTTATTTTGTATGTGTGCTCTCTATACTCTCATGAGGGTACATCCCATTTTTTCAAATTTTTTAACTGTGGGGCTTATCATATATTTAGTATATCCTATTGTAAGATGTTTGGAGATGTTTCGTGAAGAATTTGATGATTTTTGGAGCTATTTTCAGCATGATAATTTTTACTTTCTATACTCTATTTTTTTCGCTTTTTTTTTTATATCATATATTTAGTATATCATATTGTAAGATGTTTGAAGATGTTTCATAAAGAATCTGATAGTATTTTGGAGCTGTTTTGCATGTGTACTCTTTGTACTCTCATAAGGTTACATCACATTTTTCTAAAATTTTCAGCTATGAGGCTTATCATATGTTTAGTAGATCCTATTGTAAGATATTTGGAGATACTTCATGAAGAATTTGAATATTTTTGGAGCTATTTTGCATATTACTATATACTTTCATGAGGGTATATCCCTTTTTTTTAAAATTTTCAACTGTGGGGCTTGTCATATATTTAGTATATCTTATTATAAGATATTTGGAGATATTTCATGAAGAATTTGCTAGTTTTTAGAGCTGTTATGCATGTTTACTCTATACTCTCATGAGGTACAGCTTATGTTTTTCAAAATTTTCAACTATGTGACTTATCATATGTTTACTATATCTTATTGTAAATTGTTTAGAGATGTTTCATGAAAAATTTGCTGATTTTTAGATTTATTTTATATGTGTACTCTCTGTACTCTCATGAGAGTACACCCCATTATTTTTTCAAAATTTTCAACTGTGTGGATGGTCATATGTTTAGTAAATCCTATTACAAGATGTTTGAAGATGTTTCATGAAGAATTTGGATATTTTTGGAGCTATTTTCTATACGTACTCTCTGTACTCTCATGAGAGTACACCCATTTTTTTCAAATTTTTTAGCTGTGGGGCTTGTCATATGTTTAGATCCTATTATAAGATATTTGAAGATGTTTCATGAATAATTTATTGATTTTTAGAGTTATTTTGCATGTATACTGAAGAATTTGAATATTTTGGGTGTTATTTTGCATGTGTACTCTCTGTACTCTCATGAGAGTATACCCTATTTTTTAATTTTTTCAACTGTGGGGCTTGTCATATATTTAGTATATCCTATTATAAGATGTTTAGAGATGTTTAATAAAGAATTTGCTAATTTTTAGAGGTATTTTGCATATGAACTCTCTATACTTTCATGAGAATACACCCTATTTTTTCAAAATTTTTAACTGTGGAGCTTATCATATGTTTAGTATATCCTATTGTAAGATAATTATTGATGTTTTATGAAGAATTTGTTAATTTTTTAAGCTATTTTGTATGTGTACTTTCTGTACTATTATGATAGTACACCCCATTTTTCTAATTTTTTCAGCTAGTCTACACTTTCTTTCATTCATATGTTTAGTAGATGTCATTATAAGCTGTTTGGAGGCTTCTTTGTGGATATTTTGGGCTATTTTCAATGTGTACTATTTGTATTATCATGAGGGTACACTCTATTATTTTCAAATTTTTTCAGCTATTCTACCCTATTTGGAGATAAAATATTTAGTATATGTCATTATAAGCTCTTAGGAGGCTTCTTGGCAAATTTTTGAAATTATTTTGAATGTGTACTCTCAGTACTCTCATAAGAGTAAACCTCATTTTTCCAATTTTTTTTAGTTATTCTACCCTTTCTTTCATTCATGTGTTTAATATATGTCATTATAAGCTGTTTGGAGGCTTCTTTGTGGATTTTTGGACCTATTTTCAATGTGTACTCTCTGTATTCTCATGAGGGTACACCTCATTTTTTCAAATTTTTTCAGCTATTTTATCTTGTTTGGAGATAAAATATTCACTATATTCCATTAAAAACTATTAGGAGACTTCTTGGTGGATTTTTTGAGCTATTTTGAATGTATACTCTTTGTACTCTCATAAGAAAACACCTTTTTTAAAAAAAATTTCAGCTATTCTACCATTTATTTCATTCATAGGTTTAGTAGATGCCATTATAAGGTATTTGGAGGCTTCTTGGTGGGTATTTGGATCAGTTTTGAATATATACTCTCTGTACTCATATAAGGGTACACCTCATTTTCTCAATTTTTTTTTTATCTATTCTACCCTCTTTGGAGATCAAATATTTAGTAGATGCTATTCTAAACTGTTTGGATGCTTTTTGGTGAATTTTTGAGGCTATTATGAATGTGTACTCTATGTACTCTCATGAGAGTACACCCAATTTTTTCAATTTTATTAGTTACTCTATCCTATTTAGAGATAAAATGTTTAGTAGCTGCCATTATAAGCTGTTTGCAGGCATCTCGATAGATTTTTAGAGCTGTTTTACATGTATACTCTACTCTCATGAGGGTACACCCTATTTGTTGAAGTTTTTTCAGCTATTCAATACTCTTTTTCATCTATATATTTAGTAGATGCTATTCTAAGCTAAATGTAAACTAATAAAAGTTATCAGCTACGGAAATAACTACTTAAGGAGAGCTTTTTCTATATCTTAGATTTAAGTGATAAATTTAAACAATTGGAATAATGCTAATCAATGTTGTTCCTTGAAAAATGTTATTTTTCTTATAATTGTTGTTCAATCGATGTCATCAGTTAGATGCAATTCGAAATTAGTTTGAAATTAAATTATTAAAAAAATTTGAAATATAATGATATTTTAAAATGATCTTGTGGTTAAGGTTTAGTGGTTGGAGAAGGTAATTTTGATAAGATTAGGAGTCGAGAAGCATGTATTGCGAATTCTCTCAACTCTTCATGATTAATAATTTTTATGTACATTAAAAAATTTTAAAAATGGAATCTATATATATATATATATATATATTACTTGTCTTTTATTTACAGACGAGCCTTAGATAAACAATTTAAATTAGTGACAGTTCAACCCTTCATAAACGTTTAAATCGTAATTTTTGCAATGTTATGCACAAATATAATAGATGTATTTTGTCTGAAATGAGTTTGATTGATCGGTTAATATGCTTAAAAATCGATCCGCATTGAAAATTTAAGATGTCTAGTGTTTCATTAGTTTGAGAGCTCCATTTTACTTTTTTACTTTGATTTTTAATTTTTAATAAAATGTCAAAGAATGATTTCAAGAAACAATTAAAGTATAAAACTCAATTTTCTATATATATACATACATCTATATAAGATTAGTTTGTTTTAAAGTTTGAAATTCCTCACAATTAGTTGAATACTAAATAAATATCAATCATGAAAGAAAATAGTTTGATTATCAATATCACTGAAGACCACTTAGTTCATGAAAAATGCGACAATTTAATGCAGTCAAAAGAAAACTGTGAAAAGAAAATCAAAACCTTCCAAATAAAAGAGAACATTGAAGCTGAAACATACTGAAATAACATAACTAAGAGCAAAAGATACACTAATATATCAGAGGGTAAAACACAAAAAAGAACCTATGCTGCAAACTTTCAAGCAACTTTAACTTCTTTTTCCTTTTTCCCTTCTTTAATGAGCTTTTCCCATCTCTCCGCACTATCAATTATTTCTCCAGTCTTGATGAGGTAATGAACATTGCTTCCATCGTCTAAAACCTTGCCCCCAACTCTGCTAGCTACATTCTGCTCTTTCGAATACAACATGACATTTGAGCTATGAATATGTGCTTCAATCTGCAGATAAATCAATAAATTTTAGTCACATTTCTCAATTTATTAGAAAGACATACAGAATTACACCAATTTGAGATCAATTTTGCTATATATTTTTTTATGTTATCTTTAGAAACATATTTATAAGAAGTGATCCCAAATCACATCATTTTTACAAACATTCAAAACAATTTTAAGATATTTTGAGTGTATTTAAAAACAATCATCACCATCAAACATATTCTATTTTAACCCTAAACATAAATAAAACAAATTGAAAATAAAAGAAAGCAAACAATAAATAAAAGTGATCCCAAACAACTTCTTAAAAATATGTTAAATAAATATATTTACAAACAAAATAAAATTAAAATTAGAAATATAAAACAAAATAAATTCCAAACAAATCCTAAATAAGTATATTTTTAAAAATAATATAAAAATTAAAAATAAAATAAAATTGATCCCAAAAGTGTTCAAACATAATTCTTTGTATAAAAAATATCTAAAAAAAAGCTACAAACCTTCATAATTCCCCTGGCTCGTCATGCTCTTTGCTCTTTATGTGTTTTATCTTGAAGTTAATGTCTTTTATTATAACCTTGTTGTTATGGCAAAATATACATGTAATTTCTCCTAGTTTACCTTTGTCATCGCCTGCAATGATTTTCACAGTGTCCCTCATTTTAACGTACATCTTATGCAATATTGAAAGACTATTTGGTTTGCACTCTTTTCGCTCCCATCTCTTGAGCTGCATTAAATTATATACATTCAAAAAACACATGACAATTAAATGATATCACACATTATAATGTTTCCCTGTAATTATATCCATTATCAGCTTAGTGTATCCTTCAGTCGACTTACTAATTATTGAGCTTGAGTTAAATTTCTAAGATAGAACATCGTATCAGTTACTAATATGTAACAGTAGGAATGAAGTGTTATACCTACATACCTCTGAAAAATACTTTGATATAACAGAAAAAAGTTGTTGCAATAGATGATCCTTCATGGTCTCTACCTCTCGCAGCTTGTTCTTTCGTCTTTATAACATTAAAAACATAATGGTTTAAAGTTTAACAGTAATATTTAAAGACTATAAATTCAAAGATAGGTAGAAAATTACTCTTGGCTTTCTTGTTTCTCTCCCAATATCCTTTCAGTCTTGCATTGGAAACACCCTTTGGCTGCTGATCCTTTAGTAAGTCAGTTCCTTTATCTGTTATAGTAAACTTCTTCTTAGTTGTTTTATCAGTTGGAGGTGAATTCTCACATAATATAGAATCAATATTATCAGATAATTTTTTTTTAAGAAACCCAACATATACTCCTCAGCTTTCTTATTACCTTGTGCCCTGGTATTTATTTGATATGCATATCTACTAATATGGTTCCGAAAAATAATGACAGTTTCATTTACATCATTACCTTGCATATCTTTTAAGTTCCTATAAGGATTGTCAAAGTAGATATCCCTCTTTGCTCTGGTTGACTATCGCATGAGAAGATACTTCTCCAGAATGAGCACAATATCTTCATGACTCAAAACTCAAATGCAGTGGGCACAAAGCACCCCCATCATTTTAAATTTTTTACAACTACAAGTTATATTTACGCATATCTTGTCGAAATGGACAGTCCATATTTTGGAAGAACTTTTATTCTCTAAGTTTCTCATCAAATACTTCATGGGGTTATCATCTGACACATTTGCTGCTAATCCACCAACTCCATGCAAAAATTCTTCTTCAAATATTATATAAAGTTTTCTTGTGTAAAACATAACAACTTGTTTCAGAATTGGACTGATTTTAACAACATGAACAATTGCTGACTGGCTACACTTGAAATCTTCATCATATTCATTCCATCACCATGTGTCCATAACCTTCTCCAATCCCAAGAAACAATCGGTGATAGAACTTGTTGGTTTAAAGATTCCATGATATACATTATTCGTGGACTCACTACGTTGCGTTGATAAGATACCCATACAAAATGAGTCTTCGCAGAATACAGTGGATCACTTGCATCTAATTTTATGTAGCTCAGACAACCAAGCATAATCATGCAAATTACCTTCTTCTAATATAGTAGACCAAGCTTGCTCAAACTCTTATTGTGAATCACACTTACTCATGCATATATAAAAGAGACTTTGTACTATCTTATTACTATTAAAGAAATGTACATTCAAAGGAGCTTTCTTAAAAATATGACATTAGCACAACCTATGGCGAGTATACAGTAATGCAATTTCGATAGCTCTCGTAATTGTCTGACCTTGATCAGTGAAAAATGGTATAGGATGTCTGTCATTCATTAACCAGAGAAATATTTTGAATAGTCATGTGAATAACTCAATTATCTCTTCTAATAGAAATGTTACTCCAAATAAGATATTTTGCCAGTAATGATTCACTCCAACAAAAAGTGTACATACAAGATTATATTTATTGAGTCGATAACTTGTATAAAAATATTTGACATCCCCGAAACAATTATATTATATCCTTGACATGTCATTGCTCCCAAAAAAATTGACCAAATTGTCCGACTCATCAACTTGGACATCCCATGCAAACATTCCATCATCCACTTTCCTTTCCTTGAACAGCTATATTAATGCATTATTATCACCATTCACAATCCTTGATCTTCTTTCTTTTTGGATGTAATTGAAATCATCTCTTTTTGTGAAGCCAACATTCTCCATGCCGCCAACTTCCTCACTAAGATAGCTAAATGCATTAGTTGCTCTAATTCCAATCTTTGTCATTAACTTCAACCGCATTGCATCTCATCGACGCTTTGTATGATTTGAGAGAGGTCACTTTGCCAATGAATGATTATGACTTTCTATATATTTTTTAACCTTTCAATTTCTATCTAAATCAATAGAAAATCTAATCATGGCTGGACAACCACGCCTCATATCTGTTTTCTGAAATTTGACTAAGCAGTTTAAATTGATAGTTTTCTTCAAACCTACTTTTACACATAAAAAATCCTTTGATTTCAAATTCTTCGAGCTCAACCAATAACTAGTATGATCCTTTCTAACACTGAATCCAGTTTGATGTGCATAATCACAGTACAATTCATATTCCTCCTTTTCATTGTGAACAGTGATGCCAAGAAGTTTGCTCATAATTAGTTCATGAGACATAACAGCTTCATCATCGCACTAGTGATTAACCTCATTAACCTGCACAGACACAAATACGTTTCATGTAAAATAGCTCCAAAAATTATCAAATTCTTCATGAAATATCTACAAACATCTTACAATAGGATATATTAAACATATGACAAGCCCAATATTTAAAAATTTTGAAAAAAGAGGATGTACCCTCATGAGAGTACAGAGAGTACACATGCAAAATACCAAACTACCAAATTTCAAACATGATAACTAAAATTGAAAAAAAATATGGTGCACCTCATGAGAGAAACAGAGAAATCTACAAATGTCCAAAAATTAATAAATTCTTCATAAAATATCTCCAAACATCTGTGGGCTCCAAAGATTCGCCACCGACCTCTTCGATGAAAAGAGTAGTTTAAAATGTCGTAATTTTCGGATGGAATAGTAGATAAGACACTACTCAGAGATTTTGTCCTCATTTGGTGAGGACTTTAGATCTGGTTCCATGTTTCCTATAAGCGCAAGCCCCTATAGTTAATTACCCCTCTCAATAAGTGAGAGAGAACTTTCGATTAAGGCTAGTCGTTTAGATCGCTGAATGCATAGCGTGTAGTTGCAACATATAGAGTTTGATATATGAAATTCATCATTATAGGTTAAACCGGAAGGTTGGAGGAATGATGACGTGCCCGATCTAGATCTCATGGTTTTGTCATCCCGGGCAGTCGCGGTCCCTAGTCTACTTCGAGGAGGTAGTCGACTGACGGATCCTCATCAGGAACACATGGGTTATGTCGTCCAAGAAATCCTTGTAGACCTGGGGTGGTGTTTGTCTAAGGAGACAGGCTTAAGTCTACCTTAGCTGACAGAGGATTGTTTATCCTATCAAATATACCCTATGAATCACAACTCAAAGGGCAGAGCCATTGGGGAGCATATGGGTTACGGTCGTGATCGTAATATAATGGAGCCGGACTGGCCAAACCACCCAATTAGAGGACTCGTGAATCGCTTCATCTATGGAGCCTACAAAGCCACGAGGACACGACGCGTCACTTCGCAAGAGATTGATTGAGAGTGAACATAGTAGAACACTTGATTTGACATTGGCTCCTTTGTGAGCTAGAGTTTTCTTAGTTTATCACCCCCGATAAACTATTACGGAAGGTGGGTAGATTGAGTTTTACTTTAAGCTTTTAATGATATAATTTTATTTAGATGATTTTCAGATTGACACTCAATTTGAGTTAATTTGATTTTAAAAATTGATTAATTTGAATATGTTTAAGAGATTTAGATCCTGTCAACTCTGTTTAGCTGCTAACAAAAGATTAGATCTAATGTCACCTGACAGAATCAGTTTCTCAGATATTTCACTGATTTGAAACTCTTGTTATAGATTTTTAGGTTTTGTTAACGACCCGATCTTAAGACCGAAAGCGGGATGCAACCCATACATCAAACACTTGAATTTAAGCATTCAGCATAATATCAGGGCCCATGCGGGTGTATTTAATAATTCAGATAATTTTATGTTTAAATTAAGAGCTTTAGATCCTGTCAACTTTGTTTAACTGCTAACAGAGGATTAGATCTATTGTCACCTCACAGAATCAGTTTCTCAAATATTTCACTAATTTGAAACTCTTATTATAGGTTTTTAGGTTTTGTTAACCCAACCCGTCCCCAAGTAAGCAGAAGCAACAAGACATCCTCAAACACTTGAATTTAAGCATTCAGCATAATGTCGAGGCCCATGCGGGTGTATAGTAATTTTAGGTAATTTTATTTCTGAGTTATGAGATTGATTTCAGATTGCTACTTAATTTGATTTAAAAAATTAATTAATTTGAAGATGTTTAAGAGCTTTAGATCCTGTCAACTCAGCTTAGCTGCTAAAAGATGATTAGATTTACTATTATATGATAGAATCAACTTCTTAGATATTCCACTAACTTGGACTCATTATAATAGATTTTTAGGCTTTGTTAACCCATCCAAAACTAAATCGGAAATAACTCACGCAGATCCTTGAATTTAAGCATTAGCATAATGTCGGGTCACGGTATTTATAAACATATAATTTCATCTAATTAATGAAATCACTGACATCAAAAATCATAATTAGAATGAAATTTCTTTTATTTTTGAATTGAAGGAAAGTTACTTCATTCGTGCAGCATTTAATTTAATGTCACCTTCTGTCTGCTTATACAAAGAATTGCAGATCCGGTGACGAAGAAGGCATTTTGATTTAGATTGTAGTTTAACACACTACTGGCACTTAGTTTGCTTGTTGAGTTTTTGTACTTTTTCCAACTTGATTATACTCAATTTACATCAGTTTTGATAAGTTATGTCGATTTCAATGTTTGTTGCTTTAGCCATACTCATGCTTTTTAGCTAGCATAGTAATCGCCTCCATATTTGTATAAGAGTTATTAAACCCAATTTGGATTCATCATTAGATTTTGAGTTTATTGTAAGTTTGTTATGAGTTTGGCATTAATTCCCCCCAAATTTCAATTAAAGCTTGCTTAATTTTGAGGAATTTACAAGAAAAGATAACTCACTTTACCGCTTCAATTTAAGCCATAAGGAATTATAATTAAAGCTTGTGAGTTTAATATTAGCCTCGCCCAAGTTTTTGAGTTTAATATTAGCCTTTCCCAAATTACACTTAGATTTTAAATGAATGTTCTATTATTTCCAAAAAAATTTTTAAAGGCTCCCCTCCTTTTTTGTTTAACGCTTTTAGTTTAAAATTAGCTACCGGTTTCCCTACTTAGCATTCTTAAATTAGCTCATTTCACCCTCCCTTTTTTTTTCTAAGTCAAAAGATTTGACGTAATTTGACCTCAGGCGTCATCCCCAGTGTTGCATCGTGTTTTGCACTTAGTGCTGCCGTTGGTAGCGTGTCTTCGCACCACAATTGATTTCTCATGTGTCGTTGAGCGACGAGATCTTTAAACCTGAAAGAATACATACAATACATTATATATTCATCCCCTCTTTTTTTTTTCTAAGTCTAGAAATTAGACAAAATTTCGACAGCATTTCATCTAGGAGGAGCGACATCTAACAAGTGTTGGCTTACTCGGTACGCCCTGTTGAGCGTAGCGAGCGATGTCTTGCGACACCACAACCTGTTTTTTCATCTCGTCGCGCCCTGTTGAGCACAATGAGATCTTCAAACTTACAAAAAAACACAAGCATATATATATATATTCACATTCACAAATCCCACATGTTCTGACGTAGTTTTCGGCACGCTGCAAGGCTAGGCAAAGGAACGAGGTTATGTATGCAATTGGAAATGTAAGGCAAGGAGTGCGACGCCAGAAACCGAAAGAAGAATTCGCTAGTTGACGATGTTCTTCCCCCGATTTGCGGTGAAGCGAAGGTAGGAAAGCTAAAGCGAGGGGTGCGACGCCGAAAATCGAAGGGAGAATTCGTCTGTTGACTATGTTCTTCCCATTAAAATAAAATGAGTCTAAAGCGAGGATCGTCGTGAAAAGAAAGAATTCGTCTGTCGATATTCTTCCTTGATTTATGCGAAAACGGCAGTGAGGATGCGTCGTGAAAATCAAAGAAGAAATTCCGTTGACGATGTTCTTTCCAATTCTGTGAAACGGAGAAATTTGAATGTGTTGTGAGCTTGTGGGAATGATTGCACAGAACGGGCCAGGTTACGGGCTGGTGGGCTATAGGTAGGCAACAGGCCGATGGGCTGGGCTAAAGTAGCTCGTGGGCCGGTGGGTTGGGCCGGAGCAAGCCGGCCGGTACGCGGGTCACGCGGGCATGAAGGCAGGTCGCGAGCTGCGGCGTCACGGGAGTTGGCGGGTCGGATCGCGGGCGGCGGGTCGTGCAGTTCTGCGGTCGCGGGCCGACGGTTCAGGTCGCGCGGAACGGCGGAACAGTGCGGCGGAGCGAGCCTGGCGGGTCGAAGGCGGGTTCGGGTGCGGCGGAAGCGGGCGCGGCGGCGAAATTGTGCAGCGGGGCAAGTTGGCGCGCGGTTGCGGGAGATTCGAGGCCGAATTTGCGCGGCGTGTAGGAAATGCGTCGACGGAACAGTGCAGGCAGAAACGCGGGATTCCGTCGGAGCGGCGGGTTTGGCCGAAACAGAAAAATTCAGAGAGAGAGAGAGAGAGAGAGAGGAGAGGAGAGATTTTTTTTTCTTGGAGTGAGAGAGGAATGCAGGAGAGAGAAACGTGTGAGCAAAATGAGAAGGGAAGTTGCAGAATGGAGGGGAGTGGTTAGTTTTAATAAATTTTTTTAATTTTCTTTTCAGAAAACTGAAAATAGGGGGAACAGTTGAGCATAGGGATAATTTGAGAATTTTAAAATTAATTTTAAATTAATTTAAATTATTTTAATTTAGATTTCGCATCACATAGTCAATATATATATCGATTTAAGGTAATTTCATATTCGAAGAATGTTGTCGTTTCAATCGGATGTCATTTGGTTGATGGTAGTTAATTTTCGAAATGCGCGCTTTCGCTCGATTTTTACGCAAACTCGTCTGAATTGAGTTCGAACAGTCTTATTTGATAGATTTTGGTATTTCGAAGCCAATGGTATAATCAATTTGGCGAATGGATGTCGTTTGATTCTCGTCGGCCTCTCGATCTCGATATGCGTGCAGGCGCATTGACGACTCGAGCATTTGATCAGTTGCTCATCAAGTCGTGCAATATTTATATCCTAACCAATTTTGGCATTTTGAACACGATGGCGAAGTTCATTCATCGATCGGAGGTCATTTGGATTGACTTTGGCGATGTCTACTGTATTTCAGCCTCGATTTGTGCGCTGTCACTTGAAATCATTCGACATTTGCATAGACTCGTCTGAATTGAGCACGGACAGTCTCATTTGATAGATTTCGATATTTTGAAGCCAATGACATGATCAATTTTATGAACGGGGGTCATTTGGCTTGCATCGACATCTCCTGATTTTGATATACGTGCAAGTATGTTGACGACTTGAGCGCTTGATCAATTGCTCGTTAGATTTTGCAATATTTATATTTCGATCAATTTCAACGTTCTGAACGTGACGGCAAAGTCCGTTCATCGATCGGAGATCATTTCGACCATTTTTCATGACATAGTGCATTTTGAACCTCGATTTGTGCATTGTCGTCTCCGAAGTCCGTCAAATTTGACTTGTGGATTTGTCTTGATTTATGACACATATGTAGAGGTCAACAACATCTTACAATAGGATATACTAAACGTATGATAAACCCCACAGTTAAAAATTTTGAAAAAATAAGGTGCACTTTCATGAGAGTATAGAGGGTACACATACAAAACAGCTCTAAAAATCAACAAATTCTTCATAAAACATCTTCAAACAGCTTACAATATGATATATTAAACATATGACAAGCCACACAATTGAAAAAATTGAAAAAATAATGTGTACCCTCGTGAGAGTACACAGAGTATATATACAAAACAACTTCAAAAATCAACAAATTATTCATGAAACATCTCAAAACATCTTACAATATGATCTACTAAATATATGACAAGCCCCACAGTTGAAAATTTTTAAAAAATGGTGTGTAAGCTCATGAGAGTACAGAAAGTACACATACAAAATAGCTCCAAAAATACTCAAATTCTTCATGAAACATCTCCAAACAATTTACAATAGGATGTACTAAACATATGATAAATCCCATAGTTGAAAAAATAGAAAAAAATAGAATGTACTCTCATGAGAGTGCACATACAAAACAGCTCCAAAAACTATAAATTCTTCATGAAATATCTCCAAACATCTTACGATATAACATACTAAATATATGATAAGCCCCACAATTAAAAATTTTAAAAAAATGAGATGCACCCTCATGAGAGTACAGAGAGTACACATAAAAAATAGCTCTAAAAATACTTAAATTCTTCATAAAACATCTCCAGATATTTTACAATATAATTTACTAAACATATGACAAGCCTCACAGCAAAAAAATTTGAAAAAAATGAGATGTACCTTCATGAGAGTATAGAGAGTACATGTGCAAAATAGCTCGAAAAATACCCAAATTTTTCATGAAAGATCTCCAAACAATTTACAATAGGATGTACTAAACATATAACAAGCCTCACAGTTGAAAAAATTGAAAAAAAAATGGGATGTACCCTCATGCGAGTACGGAGAGTACACATGCAAAATAACTCCAAAAATCATGAAATTTTTCCTAAACATCCCTAAACATCTTACAATAAGATATACTAAACATATGACAAACCTTAAAGTTGAAAAAAACTAAAAAAATATGATGTACTCTCATGAGTACACATGCAAAACATCTCCAAAATCAGTAAATTCTTCATGAAACATCTCCAAACAGCTTATAATAGGATGTACTAAACATATGACAAGCTCACAATTGAAAAAATTGAAAAAAAAAATAATATGGTGTATCCTACCATCATGAGAGTACAAAAGAATACACGTGCAAAACAGCTCCAAAAATTAGCAAATTTTTCATGATATATCTCCAAACAGCTTATAATATGATGTCTTACATATATAATGATCAATCATTGAAAAATTGAAAAAAAATAAAGTGTACACTCATGACGGAGAGAATGCATAAAAACATTTCTAAAATTAATAAATTCTTCATGAAATATCTTCAAACATCTATAATAGGATATAGTAAATATATGACAAGCCTCACATTTAAAAATTTTGAAAAAATGGGATGTACTCTCATGAGAATACAAAGAGCATATATGCAAAACAGCTGCAAAAATCAACAAATTCTTCATAAAATATCTCCAAACATCTTGCAATATGATGTACTAAACATATGACAAGCCCCATAGTTGAAAATTTTAAAAAAAATGAGGTGTACCATTAAGACAGTAGAGTACATATGCAAAACGACTCAAAAAAAATTATCAAATTTTCATAAACATCTCCAAACATTTTACTGATGGGATATCTTAAAATATGACGCTTAAAATTTTTGAAAAAAATAGGGTGTCTCACTGAGAATCTGAGAGAATGCAATATAAACATCAAAAATACTCAAATTATTCATGAAACATCTTTAAGCTTCTGATAGAATGTACTAAACATATGAGCATGGTTGAAAAATTGAAAAAATAGGTGTAATATCATGAAAGTATAGAGAGTCTGAAAGTACAAGCAAAACAACTCCAAAATTAGCAAATTCTTGAAATATTTCCAAACATCTTCTGATAAGATATACTAAAATATAAGCGCCCAATTGAAAAAAATATATATCTAATGAAGTCTGATCACATACGTACGTAATCAACAAATTCTTCATGAAACATCTCTAAATATCTTATAATAGGATATACTAAACATATGACAAGACCCACAATTGAAAAAATTGAAAAAATATGATGTACCTTCATGAGAGTATAGAGAATACACATGCAAAATAGCTCTAAAAATCACCAAAGTCATCTTGCAAAAAACTTCAGATAGCGTAGAAAATATATATTACATAAAAGAATTTCAAATAATATCGCTAACTGTTTCAAAAAAAATTATATATATAAAACGGTTGAAAAAATTTACTGATGCATTTTTATTTAAGACATCATCTGCTAAATTGATGGCAATATCAAGACTACAATTTCCAAATTCGTTCTATTCGCGAAAATTGAAATGAGATTTTTTTGTTTCTCTTCTCTGAGCTCAGTTCGTCTGAAAAAAAAGCATATTATGCCATAAATCTATTTATATATTGATTTTAAATTTCTCTCGTCAAACGGCATTTCTCCTGCTATTTTAAAGGGACGGGATGGGCCAGGCCGGGTTAACGTTAACGACATCATTGCATTACAACGCTATAAAGTAAGAAAAATCATATTTTATTACTGGATATGTATTGCATTCCGGTTGACGTCCGGACGTAAAGCTACGTCCAGACTCCGCACGTAATATTTTCCCCACCCTAACAAGCATGACGTATCATCTCCTCTTCAACTTCATCAGCCTCGTTATTCCATCTAAAGTTTCATATATGCCCTCAGCTTCAACATGATATCCATCGGAGGAAAGAAACTCATGCAAAACGCCGTTCAGCTCCAGCCAACTGCATCCTGCAACCTTCTCCACCTTTTTTCCCCTCATTGCCATCCTCATCCTCGCAGCTTTCTTCCACCTCTTTGACAAAGAATACATTGTGGCCAAAAGCAAGTATCCACTGCTCTGCTCTGGTTTCATTCCAACTATGTGCTTTCCCACCTTCTCACCCAAAACAAAATCTCCATGAATCATACAGGCACGAAACAAGGCTCCCCAGATGTTAACATTCGGCTCCATGGACATGTTTTTTATGAAACACAGCGCCTCTTCCAAATGCCCAGCTCTACCTAAAAGATCCACCATGCAACCATAATGCTCTAACTTAGGCTGGATTCCATGAACTTTCAGCATCCTTTTAAAGCATCTTTTACCTTCCTGTACAAGTCCATTATGACAGCAAGCACCAAGAACACCTAAAAACGTGACCTCATTGGGCTGAACGCCTTGCTGCAGCATTTGAGAGAAGATATGAAGACAGTCTAAGCCAAGTCCATGCAACGCCAATCCATTAATCAGGGCAGTCCAAGAGTATACATCTTTGTTTGGCAATCTGTCAAATACTGAGGATGCATTGTCGATTCGTCCGCACTTTGCGTACATATCGATCAATGCGCTTCCAACAACGGAGTTCAATTCCATGCCAATTCTATCCATGTAGCTATGAACCCATCTGCCCTGTTCCAGTGCTCCCAGATGAGCACAGGCAATCAAAACGCTTGAGAGAGTAAGTTCATTCGGATTAGGACCCTCCACAAGCATGCTGCAGAAGATGGACAAAGCTTCTCTGAATCTGTTGCACTGGACATAGCCAGATATCAAAGAGGTCCAAGATATCACATTTCTGAAAGGCATTTCATCAAATGCTTTTCTTGCATCAAAGCAGCAGCCGCACTTCGCATGCATGTCTACAAGCGCAGAGCCAACAAAGACGTCTCTTTTGACTCTACCAGATTCCACATAAAAGGCTTGAATGCTTCTCCCGAGCCAAATATTACCAGCCATTGTGCTGCCATTGAGAACGCTGACGATTATTACCTCGTCAATTTCTAAACCCAAAGATCTCATCTTAATGAAGTAATCCAGACCTAGATCATGGCGGTTGTTCTTTACGTGTCCTTGAACCATGGCATTCCAAGAGATGCCGTCCTTGTGTTGCATTTGATCAAACAGCTTACGAGCTGTGTCCAAGTAGCGGCCTTTGGCATAGCACCACAGGAGGGAATTCTGCACAAAAGAATCAGCTTCCAGCCCGAGTTTGAAAATCTGGGCGTGGATCGGTGTTGGATTCCCGGAACCAGTGTTCGAGAGGGATTTAAGAAGAACGGGGAAAGTGTGCTCGTTGGGAGCCAAACCATTTCGGAGCATTTCCGTGAATTGAGCGACGGCTGCATCGTGCTGGAAGCGTGATGAGTAGCCTTGGAGCATGGCATTCCAGAGCGAGATGTCTGGGCCATCGATTCGGTGGAAGAGGAGAGAGGCGTAGCAGATGTCGCCGGGGAGAGAGAGCACGGCGGAACGGAGGATTCTGACCAGGACGTTGGTATCGCCGGAGAAGCCAGCGGTGATAAGAAGGGCGTGGCTTTGCTTCAGCAGGCGAAGGGTTGTGCCTGATCTAAGCTCCAAGACGGCGCGGGAAATTGGAGGGGGAAGCTTCGCAAGCATTGGAGTGTGGTTGCCCCATGAAGAGCAGCAGTTTATCAGATGAATAGTGAATTCATGGAGGAGAGATTGAATGAAAGAGAAGCTTAACTGTATTTCGCTTGCAGCAATTCAATCTATATCAACGGTCGAGTAAATTTAAGTGGTTATTGATTGGTTATAACACAGAATCAAACAAATTCTACTGAAGAGCATTGCTTTCCGAGTATATTCACTGCACATCAACCAAAGTAATTAGAACCACTTTTATTTTGGGGTACTTATATGTAACATAACAAATTTTTTTTTTTATAAAATATCCTTTTGTTTCTTAAAATTTCTAAAATAATCCAAAAAAACTTTTAGCGAATACAAATATTACAGCGATATATGAAGTAAAACTCTAAAAAAAATTATCTCAAACACAGCTTAAACCAAAGAGTATTGCTGTGTAAGTTTATTCCTATGTACTTCAAATCCAGTGGATATATATATATAAGAATATTTGGTGCCAAAGAGTGGCACAAGTAATAAAGAAGATTTAAAATATGATTTTAATTTTAGTTGTTACATACTAGAATATTCACATTGAGAGTTTGTGTGAAATTCTAGCACATATATAGAAACAAAAGAAGAGTTTTAAGTGACAAAAAAAAGTGAAAAATCAAAAAAGGAAAAAAAAATCATAGGACCTGATTCAATTGAAATAATTCCACTAATAAATATTGGCAAATAATAAATTTTTTTATAATTAAAAAAGATATTAATATAATATAATAGATACAAATTATAAAAGATACACTCCATTACAAGAGTCAAAGGAACCATGTTGAAGTTATCTTTAATATATATATTATATTATGTTTGATCATCCTTATTTAAGGGGATGAAACTAATGAAAAAGAATTCTAATATAATCTCGGCATTTATGTAAGGATTTGAGTTGATGTTCGTATCATATATTGATTTTATAGGTGATCAGGGGCAGACTCTGGCACAGTTGAATTGCCCCCCTCCCCCCTAAATTTTATAATTTCTCTTATATGAGGTATCAAATTAGTCATTTGTCTCCCCTAAAAATTATTTTGCCATTTATTTTTGTCCTAAAATATAAATTTGCCCCTCCTAAAAATTGAGGTTGATTTTACCCCTGTATGTGATAGCATATGTCAATAGCATTTATTTATCATATAAGTGATAGCATGTGTCAATATTATAAGTAATAGCATGCGATAAAGTCTATATACATGTAAGCATTAACATTGATGTTGTTGACCTGCATCAATCTTATAGATAAGAGTATGTCAAGTTTGTTGGTGACTATAGATATTGAAGTCAACGAGTATTAGTGTAGTTGACCAGCAATGACTAGAAGACTTTATTTGGTTTAAGATGGTTGGTGACCTTAATTGAGTGACAATTATGAGGTGAAGATGGTTAAGTGATGGTGATCGAGCAATGTATGTTAAGCAACTTAGATGTAGAGACATTAGCTGGTCAACAATAATTAGATACTAATGGTTGGACAATCATAATCTAATGATGATTATCAGGTGATTGTAGCCATGTGATAAAGATCATGTGATTAGAATTAGGGGATGAAAGTAGGGGGACCACAATCTAGCAATGGTGGTCAGGAGGGTGTAGGCAGGTGGTGGTGACCCTTCAATAGGGATGGTCAGATGAAAGCGTTGCATGATTGTCCAATAATAATGATTAGGTGACGATAATCCAACGATGGTGCTTCACTGACAGTAATGGGAAGGAGACTTTTCGAATGGCATTAATGGAGTGTCAACAGTTTAATGGTGGTAGCAGTTTGATGATGTTGGTTAGGCGGTAATCCAATAACGATAATCGAGGGATGGTATAGCAATAATGGTCAAGTAGTAGTTGTATAAGGGAGCTTTAAATCTAAATTTTCACAAAAATCTAACACATAAATTAATAATTGAATAAAATATAAGCGACTTTAAAATTTATACACGCAAAATATGAAAAAAAAAATCATGGGGCTTAAATTATTGAAATATATATATGTGTGAGGTTAGAAACATTCATTCTTCCCTATAATTGGCGGAGATGAGATTATAAAGTTCGAAGTACTTATCTTTTGTTATTATAATAAAAGTTATGGAGGGTATAACAACAGTTAGCCAATGTTGATTGGGAAATAAAGATTGATTGACAATAATTGAGAGATAGTGATTAGGAGATAATGACAAAAAATCATGATTAAATGATGATAGTTAGACAATGGCTATTCTTAGTGGTAGTAATCAAAGTTAATCATTTAGTATAGCCCTAGAATTCTTAGAATCTTTAAGCTCTCCCTAATTTTAAGTCTGAATTTTTGTTATTGAAGAATAGAGGTCTATTTATAGTTCTTAAGAGCGCATATGAATTACTTAGATTAAAGTCCCAAAACATGTTTCAAATGTCTTATGTTATTTCTTTTGATTATAGTGTATTTGTTTGATATTTAATAGACTTAATAAACTTGAAATTAAGTGTTAGATTCTTATTATTGAGATGCTTAATTTAATTATGAGCATGCAATATTTAAATATCATTGACCCTTCAATTAAAATTCCAATGAAAATTTTAAATACATGTCATTTTAAACTTTTATGTTTAGATATCCAATATGCAAAATCTTTTATTTACCAATTGTGGGCTCCAAAAATTTGTCACCGACCTCTCGACAATTTATTGAATTGATTAATTGAATATTGAAGAGAGTATGGTTTGAAGTGTTGGTGTAATTTTCAGAAGGTAAATGAGATAATAGATAAGACACTACCTAGAGATTTCACCCTCATTTTGCAAGGACTTTAGATCTGGTTCCAGGTTTCCTATAGGCACAAGCCCCTATAGTTAATTATCCCTCTCAATAAGTGAGAAAAAACTTTCGATTAATGCTAGTCAATAGATTGCTTAATATGTAGCATATAGTAGCAGCATGTGGAGTTTTAGAATTTAAGATATGAAATTCATCATTTTAGCTTAAACTGGATGGTTGGGGAAATGATGACGTGCCCGATCTAGATCCCATGGTTCTCCATCCCGGCCACAAATTCCTAGTCTACTTAGTCGAGAGGTATGACCTAACCCAATGTAAGGATCCTCAGAACACATGTGTTACGCCGCCCAAGATATCCTTAGACTTGTGTTTGTCTGGAGACATGCTTAAGTCTACCTTAGACGTGAGGGTTGTCTATAAAATATACCATATGATTCACAACTCAAAGGGTAGAGCCATTGGTGAGCATACACGCCAGATCGTATATAATGAAATATAATGACCAAAACCACCATCGAGGACTCTCAGGTCGCTTCATCTGTGGAGCCTATCGCCGCCATGCGTCAAAGGACACGCCACAAGAAGAGATTGATTGAGAGTGAACATGTAACACTTGATTGACATTAGCCTCACAGCTGAAGTTTTCTTAATTTGTCATCCCCGACAAACAAGCACGAAAGATAGATAGATTGAGTTTGGTTTAAGTTTTTAGTGATAGATTTTTATTTGAGCAGTTTCAGATTGATATTTGAAAATTAATTTGAAAAATTGATTAATTCAAATATGTTTAAGAGTTTTAGATCCTCCAACTCGCTACCGCTAATAGAGATTATATCTACTATCAATAATAATTTCGATATTTCACTGATTTGAAACTCTTTTTATAGGTTTTTAGATTTTGTTAACTTGGACTCAATCCTAAGACTAAATCAAGAAGTAACCCGCGCAGCATCCTCAGACACTTGAATTTAAGCATTTAATGTCCCCATGGTGTATTTAAGAAATTAGAAATTATGAGATTGATTTATTTAAGTATTGTTACTTAAAATTTGATTAATTAGAATATATTTAAGAGCTTTGGATCCCGCCAACTCGCTAATGCTATAGAGTTAGATCTACTGTCACCGACGTAATCGCCGATGAAACTCTTATTATAGATTTTTAGGTTTTGTTAACCCGGACTCAGTCTTAAGACTAATCCGAGAAGCAACCCAAGAAGATTCTATTACACTGAATTTAAGCATTCAAAGATAAGGTCGGTCATACCTGATAGTAATTTTAGATAATTTTGTGTTTGAATTATAAGATTGATTTTGTATTTTCATTTCTTTTTATTTTAATTTAGCCTGCATAACCTTTTCAGATATTTAAATTTACACTTGAAATCTCTATGTCCAAGCATATGCATGAATTTATTTTAGCTAATTTCATCTAATAAATAAAATCATTGATTTTAAAAATCATAATTATGATGAAATTTCTTAATTTTTTGTTGAAGGAAGCTTTTGATTTTGAATCGATTTAGTATCGCCCGCTTGTATTGCATAGATCTAGAAGGCATTTTGAAGCTATAGGTTCAAATTATAATTTAATTTGTTATTTTAAGAAGAACATTTACTCATCAAAGTAATTCTCATTTTTCCCCTCTTTTTATTCGAACTTGTTTTTCCCCTATTTTATTCAAATTTATTTTCCCCCATCTTTTATTCAAACTTGTTTTCCCTCATCTTTTATTCAAACTTATTTTCCCCTTCTTTTATTCAAATTTATTTTTCTCCTATTTTTTTTTAAAACAACCCACTCACAACTTCTTCTAATTTCTATAAATAAGGCCAAGAGGGAGCCTCCTATTCTATTACATTTATTTGAAAGGTTAGAGTTAGGATATTTGAAATGGAGCAGTTAGGAACTTTAGTGGGCTTTCAATCCTGCTTCGATAAATTTTGTAAGTGTTTTTCACCCTTTTTTTTATTTTGTTTTGCTTTTATATCTATCGTATATCATTTTACTTTCCTCCCTTTTTTTTGTTTGATGCTTTTGGTTTAAAATTAGCTGCAAGTTTCTTTACTTAGCATTCTTAAGTCAGCTCATTTCACTCTCCCATTTTTTTTAAAGTCAAAAGATTTGACGAATTTCTGACCTCCTGCCATCCCCGCGGAAGATCGAGTGTTTCTTACTTGGTATGCCCTCGAAGGTAATGAGTTCTCGCACACCATACCAATTTTTCATTTCTGTCCTCGGTGATGAGGCCTTGATGTGAAAGAAGATAAATGTAATATATATTTATTCCCCCCATTCCCCTTTTTTTTCTAAGTCTAGAATTTAAACAAAATTTCTCAAAGATTTCGTCCGGGACATCTAACGTGTTGCTTTACTCAGACGCCTCTTGAGGTAACGAGGTGTCATGACACCAGCCCTTTTTTTTTCATCTCGTTGTGCCCTCTTAAACACAACGAGGCCTTCAAACCTGCAAAAAAATATATATATATATATATATATATATTTCACATTCTCAGATCCCACATATTCTGACGCATTTTTTGGCCTACTGCAATGCTTGAAAATGGAACGGGGTTAGGTATACGATTGGGATTGTAGGCAGAGAGTGCGACGCCAAAAATCAAAAGAAGAATTCTTAACGACGTTCTCCGATCATACAAGAATAAGGGTACAGTGGAGCACGCCGGAAATCGAAGAAGCCTCTTAACAATATTCTTCCCTCGAGGAAGCAAGAAAGGGTAACGAGTGGACGAAAAATCGAAGAATTCATCTCTCGACGACGTTCTTCCATCGGTAAAATGAGACACTAAAGTGAGGTGCGACGTCGAAACCGAAAGAAAATTCACCGACAACGTTCCCGGTTTGGCGCAAAATAGTGAATTTGGATGAGTTGCGGGCTGGATTGCGCAGAACACGCGGGTTCGGGTCAGTTTGAAGGCTGGACGGGCCAAGGAATACAGGAGAAATGGCGGGTGCGGGCTGTGCAGGAAGTGCGGGCCAGATTGGGTTTTGCGGGAGAAGGAGTGAATGGCGGATTGGGTTTACGGGCTTTAGCGGACGGCGACAGGAACGGGAAGGTTTCCGACGGAAACAGGAAAGTGGAGCGGTTTTGTGAGAAGGAGCGAACGGCGGCAGCTGGACGGTGGGAGATAGCCAGTGGCAGATCGGTGTGTGTGCGACGCATTTTGCGGGGGTCGTTGGCAGCGGAGCGCGGGTCGGGAGGCAGGCCGGAGGTGCGCCGGCGGGACGGGATGTGCGGAAGCAGTGCGGGTCGGGCGGCGGGGTCGTGCGCGGGCGCGGGCCGGAGTGGTACGGGTTGCACGGGTCCGTGCAGCGAGCAGGACGGAAATCGAGAGCAAAATTCAGCGGACCGGTTTCGCGGGAACGGGCCGGATTGGAGCGGGTCGGCAGTTTGCATCGGCGGGCTGAGTGTTGCGGGCTCGTGGTTCGTGAACGCGGGCCGGCGACGATTTGCGGAATGCCGGCCGCGGGCTTTGTGGCACGGCGCGGGTGCAGTTTCGGGTCGATGCGGCAGATCGCAGCAGGCGGCAGCGCGGCCTTGGTCTGCCGGCTGGCAGAGCGCGGGTCGGAGCAGCGTGCGTGGGTCCCGCGGGTGTTGATTTTGCCGAATTACACTGGCGGGACGGCCGGAAAAATAGCGGAACAGAGTAAAACGAGAGCCGGGAGAGGAATTACATTGCTTTTTTTATTTTCTGACGGGAGAGGGCTGCAGGAGAGAGGAGAGTGCGAGAGAATAAGGAGTGTGTGAATGCGAGGAGTGGTTGCTTTTTTTTTTTTTTTTTGGCAGTTTTTCAGAAAATTGAAAATAGGGGGAACAGTTAAGTATAGGGTTAATTTGGAGATTTTTAAATGAATTTAAATTTATTAAAAGATTTTAATATGTATTTCGTAGATAAACGCATACCAACAATATATATCGACGAATGTTGTTCAACGACGACAGACCGCTTCACAATCATTTCCAAATGTCCAAATTCCATTTTCACCAAACGTCGCTGATGCTCGATTTTCGATGCATTCCGAATTGAGTATAAATAGTCTTACTTGAGTCTTGATAGAGTTCGGTGTTTCAAAGCCAATGACGCAATCAATTTTAAAATTTCAATGAATGCTTGATCCTCGCCTAGCCCCTAATTGAGCATGCGCGCAAGATTGACGAGCTGACGGCTGATCATCAAAGTGACGATATTTATATCCTCGACCAATTTCTCGCCTTCAAAACTGAGAAGAGAATCCGTCACCATCATTTGATTTTGATTGATTTGACGACGAATGATTTCATTTGCGTACACGATTATTCGACATTTGCATACTCAAAGAATAGTCTCATTTGATAGATTTCAATGTTTCAAAGCTAACGGTGTGATCAATTTCCTAAACGATGGTCGTTTGGTCATCTTCATAGCTTCTCAACTCCGATATGCATTTCGACTTATTGATAGCTTGAGTGTTTAATCGATTGATCGTTAGATTTTACAATATTTTTATTCGGATCAATTTTGACATTTCAATGCGACGTAAGTTCGTTTCATCGAGGTCGCTTTACTATTTTCGGACGCCTCAGTATTTTGAGCCTCACTCATGATTGTCAAGTCGTAATTTGAATTGTGGCTTGTCTTGACATATGACACGTATGTGGAGGTCAACACCAATCAAACATCTAAAACATTCAAATGAATCAAACATACCATCCTAGCTCTTCTATAACCCCACATCTAACTCATTCTATGTGAAGACAAAGAACTTTCTTTTTCTACTGCTAACTCTATTTAACCGTAACCTAGTTGAAGATGTGGGTCATTCCTTCTCTAAGATAGATCACAATTTTATATATTTACATATACCTAAAGTTTGATTTACTAATCTACACTTTTGCTTAAAAGTTTAAAAGCGATATAAAGATTTGGGTGTTATATATGTAAAAATTAAAGTTTAGGTGTTAAATATGTAAATACATAAAAATTGCATGATATGTATGTAAATCTCATTTTATATTTCATTATCACCATTAATTCATAATTCTCTTATCACTATACACACCCTCTTCTCTTAAAGTGAGGATTTTGAACCTTCCAATTGTCAGTAGTTGTAAGTAAACAAAGCTATTATGTAAACGTTTTAGATTAAGTTTTTATGAATATCATGCCATTAAGCTTTTATATCTTATTATCATTCTCTTTATATCTTTAGTTTTGTAGTATTTGGTTTAAAAAATGAGTTGCATTACTTTCATTTATTAGATCATTGCTTCCTTCTCAAATAAAATGAACATTGTTTTGTTTAAATTTTTTTATTTTTTCTTAGAATAAGATTATATGGATTAGAGAAGAGTTGTATCATTATTTTTGAATGAATGAGCATCATTAATTTGTTTAAATGAAATAAATCATATTGCATTTAGAGCTTACAAGTAATGCAATCTTGTTATGTCTTATTTTCTTAGGTGTTATTTATTTATATACATTATTTTACTCATATAATTTCTTCTTTGCTAATACAATCATTTCTAAAAATAGATTAGTGATGCATGTGAATATAACTCATTTTATACTTTTAGATTTATTGGATATTAGACCAAAGTAATATATATATATATATATATATATATATATATGAATGTGAGAACTAGAAAACTATGAAGCATGCAAAGGAGTAATCAATTTTTTTTATGCTTAAAGAAGAAAATGTAGTGATTTGTTTTTGGCTAAGAGGTCACAAGCTTGAATTATGCTCTCAAGTTTGTGAAATATTCTTTAAAGAGTATAAGCTTATCATTACATGTGGAAAACACTTTAAACTTCAATGACTTAAAACATTTGAGTATTATTGATGTAAATATAAAAAATTAGATGTTAAATATATAAATATATAAAAATTATGCGATGTTTATATAAATATCCTATACACTAATACCTATATACTCATATTAAATAATAATATCTAACATCTAAGTTTTAATTTTTTTTTATATTTATATATAATACCTCAATTTTTAATATCATGTTAAAAATATCATTATTATTCACTTTTTAAACTAAGATATATTTTTCAAGTATAATAAATTATTAGAAAAGTAAATATAAAATTTTGTGTAATATATATATATATATATATATATATATATATATATATATATATATATATATATATATAAAATAAAATGAACCAGTGTTCACAAACTACTCTAGCTTCGATTAGCTCATTCATGATCGTTTGATTAACTAATCAAACGAGCTTGAACACTTTTGTAAATACTCGGGTGCTAAATAAACAAATTTGAACAACTTATTATTCAGTTCATTTATGTTCATGCACATTAACGTTTAAAGCTCGTGAATAAGCTCGTTAAAGTGCTTGATTATGACTTTAACGAGCTTGTTTGTGAATAGTAGTGTTTAAATTATTATTTCTTAGGCTTAATAAGTTTTAATTGATATAGCTTATATATATTTCGCAACAAGTTGCTCATTGAAAACTCTATTAAAGCTTGATTATAACTCATTTATTTCATTAAATGAGCTGCTTGTTAACAAGCTCGATAATTTAATTTGAACAGAGCTCGTGACCAAACTCAAATCTAACTCGAGCTCGATAATGATAAATAAGTAAGTTGAATGACTGCTACATGGAGAATTTTATTCCAGAGATGAGATCTTCATCGTAGCTCAAAATTATCCAACACACAGAGATATAAACACAGTTATATGAAAACCCGTTAAGGAAAACCACGCCTTGCCCAGAGAACTTTCACCATGTGTTCAAAAGATACGCGCTCGTTAGTTTGGAGAAGAAGGTGTTTACTAAACAATATTGAGTGTAGAAAAATACAATATCTGGCCAAACTCCAACCCAAGGAAGAAGTTTCCCAAAAGCAGAACGATCTTCCTGGGAGCAACCTCGATCTTCGGAGAAAGGAGCGAACCGGTTTTTCTCCCTCCTAACATCTCCGGGCAAGCTCGATCTTCGCACTACTGGTGACTTGGCAAGATCGCCACGCCGACTTCTCGAGCTCTCTGGTCTTCAAATCGATTCGGCCCCCTCTAAGGTGAGAATGAAGCTCATTTATAGATTTTGGGAGTGCCTCAAATTGCGGAAAACTCCAACCACTCCCATCGGACGCGGCGATCCCCGATCGACGGTATTTTGATGATTTTAATGCGTGATCGATCTTGGATTCTTGGATTCCTTGACGAGCCGCCGACTATATAAATATGTCGCTTTGGTGACCATTTGGCGGATCGATCCATTTTCATGTTCGATAGCTGATTCGAGTCAGCTCTGATCGACTACGCTTGATGTTATGTTCGCTCTCATCGGTGACCGCTTGACTGTAAGTTTGCAAAATCGGATTGATCAAACATTTCAAAATGCCTTGAGATTCGCGTTTGATCGACATTAATTTTCTCGAGGATGTATCGTTGCTCTTTTTGGGTGACATTATCTCGGCCATCCAAAAAATATATGTCAAATACTGAAAATAAGAAATTCTTCAATGAAATTTGAGAGTCCATCAATCAGCGATTTTGAGAAGATCTTCATAACAAAGACAATATTATAACCGTAAGTCGACGCAGGTCGCAAATGCGATAGGAGTGCAATATTTTGAGGTTATGGATCGATCCGTGCTAACGGTTCATGGCGGCCATGGGGCGCGCAGCGCCAATACGCAGCCGCCTGCTGGCGCTGCTACGCGACGACGGTGCCGGCACGCCGTGGTCCGGGTCACGGTCACGCTGATGCGATTGGTCACGGGTTATGGCGTGGCCGCAGAGCGGGCGACGGGTATGGCCGCCAGAATGGGTCACGAGCCGGGTCGCGGTGAGCTGGCCGAGCGGTCACGGGCTGCGGCACGCGGAGCGGCCGAGTCGAGAACCGCTAACGGCCTGGCTCAGTTTGGCGTCAACGCGGCCGAGGCTGACCATGGCTGGCATGACTGGGATGGCGCGTTTACACGGGTCGGAGGACTGTGGGACACGGCCGCTGGATGGCGATTTTGACCGCGGATCGGCCCGGCTGATCTGCGCTGGCCCCTGGACCACAATCACGCGGCTCCATCGGCCGCTACCTGCTACTGGGGCGCTGGGCGCGCTGCGCCCGCGGCCCACGGCCCAACGCTTTTTGATGTTTGAGCTGCTGTGCTTTTACGCTTTTGCCCTCAGGGTCTATAAAACCCCTAGTAAGAGGGAAAGGCACACTTTTTTTCTCTTCCTCTTGGGAGTGCATACCTCTCCTTGGAGTAATTTTCATCTCGATCACGAAGTGGTAGATGGGTGAGAATCTTTGAAAGAGACACGTCACCCTTGTAACTGAGGCACACGAGGAACCTTCTAAAATGGGAGGATCAAGATTCGGGAGTCGCCGATCACGGAGACACATTGATCGTTTTAAAAAAATATTATTTCAATGATTTGGTTCTTAAGTGTCCAAGAAGTCCGATAGAGCCCAATCTCCGGTATTTCACCACTTACGATGAGTTTGGGCGCTGGATTGGCTTTCCCATCCCCGAGATGATCGCCATTTTGTCAAAGATAGGTTTGCATTTCCCGCCGAAAGGGCAATGATGATGGGACTTATAGTCTTTTTTCGCGACCTTGACATCGACACTCGCATCGATGTGCAAGTTTACTGCACATGGTCAGACCGCAGAGTCGCCACTTGACCTCCTGACGGCGATCCTCCCAAGAGTCAAGCGTAGATTCTTTTTGTGAAGAATGACTGGGTCTTCGAGAAATGGGGAAAGTCGAGAGATTTACCCATTCCCTGTGGGTGATGAAGATATCGCGACGAAATTCCGTAATATCAAGATCTTCGATTTGAGATTCGATATATCAACAGATTGGGAGGAATCTTTGTTCGAGGGGCTTTCTATTCATCCCGAAGTCTTATGCTATGCTGAGAAAGCCCAACAAAGAGGTTTCCACATCTCCCAAGCATCCTCCGCTTCTTCCCCAGGACCTCCAATAAGAGAAAAGGAAAAGAGGTGATGGTGATATCGAGCACCAAAAGAGTCTTCTTCGAGTAGTCGCCCCAAGGATCTTCATTCCCGAGGACGGTTGAATCATTCCGTCGCCGCGATGTCAAGAACCGTAACAATCCTTCTTATGCTCATCATCTTTATTTCCCATTTCCTTGTGCTTAACGTAATTTTTCTTATTTATATCGAAGCAAGAACTTGACTTCAAAATGAACATCAGGTCAATGACCGAATTCAGTTCGTGAAGGTCAAGTTTCTCCATGGTGAATATAAGAATATGTGGAGAAAGTAAAAGAGATGTCCGTTGGAGAATCAACTTGATGAGTGCAGACCGAAGTTATAAGCTAATTTCTCTTTCTTTTCAAGTTGAAGTGACTCGGATGAATTAGTGGAGGCTAGAACAGAGGTTGGTTGCCGAAAGGATCTCAAGATCTTTCTCGAGAAGGTTTCGTGTCTGAGGCAAAGAACCGAGTTACGCCGCTTTCGTGAGAAAGAGGTCGCCTTTATCTCTGTAGCGGAGCCTGATCACAGCCGCGGAGGACTTCAAGAACTCGACCTTCAAGAGTATCATACAGATCACGCTGAGGCCGAGACCACGCAGGCGATGTGAGAAGGTGATTTGGAAAGGGTTGATGAAGGCTTCATCCGAGGTTTCAAGGGGACACGCCATGACGCAAGCTGAGTGGTGTTGAGGTCCTTTCTCCTAGCCTAGCTTCCCACCCTTCTACGACGAGGATGACTCGTGATAGTTCTTCATCATCTACCGATGACCATCAAGAATGTGTGTAGTTCCTTTATGTAAAATGCTCGGTTGTATATTATTTCGATTGTACTTGTATGTTCTGAGAAATATTAACAAATCCACAAAAATTATTTGTGAATATTTCCTGAGGTGTGTCAAAGTGTACACGATGATAAAGATTCAAGAAGAGATCATCTGGAATCCCTTTAGATAATTCGATCTATTCTAAGATCATTACCGTACTGCGATGACACAAACTTTAAATATATTTATGAGGTTCTCTCGTAACCTCTCGATCTATCCTAGGGTCTGGCTTACTGATGATGTTAACCTGCTATGGAGAAAGTTGTAAAGTGCCTATGAGGATTGCCAACTTATCCAAGGTTGTTTATCGAGCTTACTCGACGATGTTAACCTCAGATAGAAGATCGATCAATTCCCCGGGATCGATCTACTCGAATGAGATACAAGCTATGATCTCTGAGTGGGTGTTTTAAAATGCAAGCATAAGCAAGAAAAAAGTCACAATAAGTATGAGAACTTTAACATAGATAGAAACATAAATCCAAACACCTTGATGCCAAGGTTGGACAATAAGTAATGATAAACGAGTATCGATAAATGTTTAATTCGATAACAATTGCAATACAAACATACACGATGATAATGTTTTCATTCACTAATAATAAAAAAGTCGATACATCTTCCGAGGTTTCATTCTAATGCGAGAGTCTTCCCATACTATCCTTAAGCTTGAACGCGATTTTAGACACCACCACATATGCCTTCCCAAACCGGTGAGAGTTTGTCTGTCCTTTTCCGCCGAAGTCGAGACTGAGGACGAGGTCCCCAACATATATTGGTCGGCTTTACCCTTCTGCTTGAAACCTCGAGCAACCTTTTGCCGAGAAGCCATTCTGAGTGTCGACATGTCGCGTCTCGGCAGAGATCCGCATGGAATCGCTTATCGCCGCCGCATCAAAGTTATGGGTTCTAGGCTCGGGACCGATGTCGACCGAATAATACCTCGCCCAAACACGACATGCTTTCTCCAAGAGGGTCCTTGATGAAGGTAAGCCCAAAGAACATTGATAGTTCTTCGCCCATTGCCCCTGCTGGTTCCCGTGGTTCTTTAGCCCTTAAGATTGTCCTATGACTTCTCCCCCATTTGCCCGGATGGGATATACCGTGGATTAACCGATATGCACCGCAAAAGATGTGAATGTCTTTCCGTGAACCCCATTATCGGTGATGATTTTACCGGAATGCCTAAACCGCATAAATATTATTTTAACCGTTCATTGAAGTAATCCAAGATTATGAATTTTCGCTGTCCAAGGCAATGGGAAAGGGTCCCATTATATCGCATCCCCCATCGAGCAAAGGGCCACTGCCTGGATTGTGGTGAGTAAAGAGATTGGAAAATCGACACACTTGTTACACTTTACAAACTCCAATGCGCCCTTCTTCATTGTAGCCAAGAAAACCTTGCCTCATGATTTTGAGGGCGAGGGCTTTTCCTCCCAAATGTTCACCACAAATTCTCGAATGAACCTCTCGCATTGATAAGCATAGCCCTCAAGGTGGTGTGACACTTTAAGTAGGCCCTAAGAAGGACCGCCAGAAGTTCACACCGACATGGTGAAGTTCGCTCACGACGTGGGAGGATAGCATCGGTGGGGTCTGGCAAGGCCGCTTTGAAGAAAGGACATGATCGGGTCAATCCATGAAGATTCTTTTGGGTCCTCGGAGTATCACCCAAGGGCTTGAATCTTGGGAAAGTGGATGTCCTCTATGTATTTTCTCTTGAAAAGATCTCCTGTTGTTGTTGTGGCTAACTTGGAGAGGGCATCTGCTCGCGTGTTCTCTAGAATATGAGTTATCGATGGGTCGATTACGGCAAGAAGTGACTTTGCCAAAAGGATGCTTGCGGCAATGCGGATGGCGGGTGTCGAAGTCTCCTTCAACTGAGGCCACAAGGCGTGAGTAGATGGCTAAGTTACGGACCCTCAATGAGCCTTAGTCACCTTCTGAGGGCCTCATTACTGGCGACATTATTGGTGGTAGGAACTTTAGTGAAGCCGTACTAAAGTTATTTTACTTGGGGAGATAAGCAAAATTCGCTCTCCCTTACAAGAAGCTCCATCAACATATAATGTCCATTGATTTGTCATGGAGTGATGAATGATCACATTGGTGGTGATGGGATGGTACATTCTCTATAAGTCGGCGTACTTGTGACTTTATATCGGGGTGGAAGAAAATGGATGTCAAACTCTCCAAGCTGACCACTTCATCAACCTTCCGGATACATCGGGCTTTTTTCGAATAGTTCTTAATGGAAGATGAGTGTAGAGCGTTGATGGTGTGGGCACGAAAATCTGGTGCAATTTTTAGCGAGAATGCTAGAGATTATGTCTTATCTGGCAGGATGGATGCGTTGATCAAGGATTTTGACATAATAAATGGGTTTGTGATGAATTCCTCAGCGTATCGACCGCGAGCTTACGGCATGAGAAAGAAACAGATAGATGTACAACTTCTCTCTTGGATAGGCTTTGATAATAGGGGAAGCTAAATAGACTTCGAAGTTGCTTTCGACATTCATCGTCCTTTGGAATCCATTTCCTCGTGCACCCCAGATTTTGAAGAATGGTAGATACTTATCTCTGGCGGGCCAAGAATGGTGATAAAGCGCAATCTTTCCAGTCAAACGTTGGACTTCCTTGATCGTTCTTGGAGGTGACATGTCCTTGAGTGCTTTTATCTTCTCGGGGTTGGCCTCTATCCGTGACCATGAAACTAGGAATTTCGAGGAAACTCAAAATGCACTTGCTTGGGTTGAGCCGCATCTTGTAGTGTCGAAGAATGTCAAAAGCATGCGCGGTCGAAATATGCTATGATATTTCCAAGCTCTTCACCGATATCATCAACATACACCTCCATATTGTGCCTATAAGATCCTTGAAGATCTTATTCATAAAGCGTTGATATGTTGCTCGGCATTTTTTTTCGAATGACATGACGATAGCGGTATAGTCCCTTCTGTTTGGAAGGATGTTGCTTCCTCATCTGTTTTGTTCATCACGATTTGATTGTAGCGAATAGGCATCCATGAAAGCTCGATGTCGATGTGCATCAACTAGTTGGTCGATGAGGAAGGGGAAGCTATCTTTTGGGCATGCGATTAAGGTCGGTGTAATGCACATTCTCCGAGCAGTTGGCCTTGACTAACACTAGCACCGTGGGGTAGTAGACTTCTCGAATGAACTTGACTTCCGAAGTTTGGTGATTTCTTGTCTATGACTGCGTCGTTGAAGCGAAGGTTCTTTTCTTACGTATCGGCTTGTAGGTTGAGTCAACTTTGAGGGAGTCGTAATGACTTAGGTCAATGCCGAATATATCGATCGCTCGGGCAAAGATATCTTGATTTTTCTGTGAAAATCTCATTACGATTTCGATCGACGGCGACGATCCCACCTTCACCTTTCGCGATGGATCAACTTAAGATAGGAAGACAAATTACATCTTAGAAGCCCTTTGAGCATCCTCATCTCGTAGATCGAAGTTCTCGATGTTGAGGTTCTTGGCGTAAATGGGCTTGCTTGATATAGCGCTTTGCTATCTGTTGATTCCCACTTCGATGCCGGTGTCGGAATTTCATCTTGAGGTGAGAACGCAGGTATTGCGCCGAATATAATGGAGAGGTCTCCCAAATATTGCATTATGCAGCGGACTCGGACTTGACTACAATAAATTGTATCAGTGGGTTGCGTCAAGAAGAGTTAGGCGATTGTCCCCTTCCTATCTGGTCGATTATCAAATCCATACGATTGGGCCGCCGGGTTGAAGCTTCTCTTTCTATACTCATCTTGAGGAAAGTGGGTAAAAAGAACATCAACCGAACTCCCATTGTCGATCAATATCCTTTTAATATTGAAGCATGGATCAGACCCCACTTGATGATGAGGGGATCTTGATGTGGGATCGAAGCCCTAGATCTAAATCATCAAAGGTGATAGAATGGACCCGAGACTTCTTGACTCACGGCTCTTGAAGGCGGATGAATATTTGGCTGATAACACGGCCCTCTGCAATTGTTTATCTCTCTCGGCCGCTTGGCGGTTCCTATGGTTGCCCCATTTCTTTGGCGGGTTGGTTTTGTATAAAGCGGCTGACATATTAGTCTTTCAATCTCCTTGTGGCACTCTTGATGTGCCATTGCGGTGAAAGTGGAGAATTTCTCTTGATTTCCAATTCGGGCTTTAAAGGTGCGGCCACTTGGCCCATCCTCTTCGATCTTGATGGGATGTTCTGTTGAGGTATATTTCCTCTCGATTGAGTCATCATGAGGTCGGCTGAGAGGAGGTTTTGGGGGGGGTTCTTCTCTCTTCTTTTTTAGATGTTTGAACATCACCTTTGGGAACCTTCTTCTTGGTGGTTTATTTAGATGAGCTGATAAGTCGGTGAGATTTGTGCCTCTATTGTGGACAGTCGACATAAGAATGGGCTGTCTCGCATTAATGATGAATAAGTATCTGGAGTCCTCAGAAAGCCTCAAAGTTACGGATCTCTCACGGTCTGTCGGAGAACCTCTGAAGTATTCTTTGAGGACTCTCCATCGTTCGGCGGATTAGGAGATGTGATGAATCCACGATGATTCTCTTGTTCGCCGAAGGCATTACAAAAATCTCTCCAAATGATCGGACGGACCCCCAAGCGAATAGAACCAATGCGCGTCCTTTGAGAGTCGGGAATACGACAAGGCAGTCATTTATGCGAATGTGCATGATCGTTCGAAAGTGATCGATATGCTCGTCGATCGGTTGTGATCATAAGGGTCCATGAGCTTGAATCTCGAGAATGGGTATTGAGATGATCTCGGCGAGGGGCAGTTTTGGAAGAAGCGGCGGGAGAATGGATCATTCAGAATGTTCTTGGGAACTCTGGTCGTCGTAGTTCATGCGTATAAGGTGGCGTGGAGTTTCATCTGGTGAGCCATTCGTGGGTGAGTAGAGCGGCGGTATCGAAGTTCGTCACGGATGTGGTGCCAAGGGTTCTCTACTTGTTGATCCGGCATTCCGTAATCATTCTCGGAAGAAAATGGATTATCTTTGAGGGTCGCGGAACACGTAGCTCTTCCAGGCGTGTTGGAGCGTTTTGCCGGTCCTCGCAGAGTCGAAGAATGTTCGAATCCTCCATCCTTTGAGCGATCTTCCAAAGAGGGGGACCCCACAACAGAGTGCATGTAGAAGTGTTGGAGACTTGGCGTCCTTGATCACAGAATGAGGCGTTGGAGCAAAGCTTACCAACCATATTGGATATAATGGAACTATTTTTCCAGAGGCAGCTTTGCGTCTTTATTTTATTAGGTAGATGCGAGATCTTCTTGTAGCAAAATTATCCAACACAGCGGGGGATATGAACAGGTTATCGTGGAAAACCCGTTAAGGGAAAAACCACGCCTTGATCGTAGAACTTTCACTATGTGTTGAAAGATCACGCGCTTAGTTTGGAGAAGAAGGTGTTCTGATGGCGAGCGATATTAGAGTGTAGAAAAATACAATATCGTCAACTCCAACCCGAGGAGAAGTTTCCCAAAAGCGGCGAGGGATCTTGCAACCTCTTGATCTTGAGGAGAAAGGAGCGGCCAGCTTTTCCTCTGAGGCGATCTCCAGGACTCGATCTTCGGAACGAGCGCGGTGGTGATGGTCGTCGTCGAGGTCGGTGGTTCTCTCTCTGAAATCGATTCCTCCTCTAAGGTGAGAATGAAGCTCTATTTATAGAGCAGCCTTGTAAATTGTGGAAAACTCCAACCACTCCCATGACGGCGTCGATCCCGATCGACGGTGTATTTTGATGATGCAGGTGCCTTAATGATGTCGAATTGGGTGATCTTGGATTCGTTGGATTGTCTTGGCCTTCGATCTATAAATATGTCGATTTGGTGACCATTTGGATCGGGATCCATTTTTTTAACGATCAGTCGATTCGAGCCGGATCGTATATGATGTTGCTTATGTTAGTCTCCGAGGCGTCGATTATTTGTAAGTTTCTTTGAAATGGTGATTAGATCGAACATTTAAATCTGCTTGATTTGTGTTTGATCAGATTAATTTTCTGAGGATATATCAAACACCATTCTAAAAAGCTAGAATGGAGCTAGAACTTGATAATATTAAACTAGCTTGAAAATATATATATATATATATATATATATATATATATATATATATATATATATATATATATATATATATATATATATATATATATATATATATATATATGCTCGGCTCGGCTGGGTTCATTTGCAGCCTTATGCATAAAAATTATGGGGATATGTTTGTAAATCTTATAAGTTTTTTTTTCTCCGATGCAAGGTTTTGCATTAAAATAAGAATAAATAAATAAAAACAAAAGAAGAAAACATATCTGCCGAGGACCCGAAGAACCCTACTCCCACACAGTTCTTCCTCCTCGGCGAGATGCTCGAGACTGGAAGTGGAGTCATTCCACCGAAGCCCTATCCACTGTCCTGTTTCTATCTGCTTCCGCCACTGCAAGGGACCGAATGATGGCGTATGAACTTCCCCGGGAAGCAGATGTCAACCCCAATGGCCCCTGCTCCTCTTTCCACCCCTCCTCCCTCTTCCTCATCCTCCCCCGCTGCTGCCGTCTCCGTCGCCGGTGTCCGGTCCCCACCGTCAGTGCTAGCGCAATCCCACCTTCCTTCTTCTCTCTCTTTTAACATCCTTCTTCCTCCCACGCAGTCGTTGCCGCCGTGCCCGCCGCCTGATCACCACCCCGAGCCGATTGTGGCGGTGGGGAGGGTGCGGCTGGTTGATATCCTGCCGTACGAAGGGGCTCCGAGCGGCACGTATCTTAGAGCTGTGGAAGCCTTGTCGCGGTCACTGACGATACACAACGCGGTAGTGATCGAGCTGGGGAACGAGGACGAAGTGGTGATGCGATGCGCGCTGGAGTCGGCGCGGATGTTCTTCAAGACTCGAGCACAATGTGGGGCGGTGGAGGAGGTGGGAATTGGGGGAAGTCGGGTCGGGGTTTCTACACTTACCGCGCTGGGAGGTATGGAGAAGTTGTTTTAACTTCATCAATTCTGCTCGTTTTACTGTGTGAACCGGATCCGTCATCCGTGAATGACATTTGATATTGAATCTTCTATTTTTCTAATCGCCTATTTTTTTCGCTTGTTGTAATTCATTTCATCTTTTGATATCAATAAAATCAGTTTTTTTTTCTTCGTTAATGTTAAAATCATTTTAATCTTACTTTTTTTTCTTATATTTCTGTCGTTTTAGTTCATAGCATTCATATGTTTTTGGGGATCTATATTTATAACATAATTCTTATGTTTTTATATATCTAAAATCTGAACTTCAATATTTATTTGCATAATACTCATATCATTTAATCACATTAAAAATATCATTAATATTAACTTTTTTAAGTGGAATACATATTTTCATTCATATATTTAATATGATTGAGACACTAAAGTATTATATAAGTAAAGATTAAAATTTAGATGTTAAATATCTAAATAAATAAGAATTGTATGTTATGCTTCTTAACATTTTGTATAACTATTGTTTTGCTTGTCGTTTGAGTGGTCTGTTTTCAGTATACAGCATTGGGGGAGAGCAAATGAATTAATTTTGTTGTGAATAGTGTTGTGCCAATTGATTGCTAGCCATGAGGGGACCAAATTGTCTTAGAACTAGATATGAGAAGTTGTGTTGATTTGTCTCATGAGCTACCATTTTACTGGTTCTGAAAGAAGATGTTATCCATGTTGTGAACCTCACGATTTGGAACAATTCCAACCATTTCTCCCGCGACACACTCGAGAAACAACTATGGTTGCTTGATAGTTGCAATTGGAATAACTTTGGCTATCTAGCTGTAGTAAATTATCTACATTTTAATTTCATACTTGTCATGCTTTAAAAAAAACTTGCGGGCAGTTGGTCATATTTCATAAAACAACTCATGATTATGTTGCAATGAGCAAAAAGATGAGATGCCAAGTTTTTTCTCTTTGAACATAGAAGATTCTATAGATTATTGGTTAAAATGTACTTTTAAACCTTCCAAATAGAATTCTAAAAGTTTTTAGATTAATGCATAGATATACTGTACTGAAGAGAGAAAGCTACGGCTTGAACAGATAAAGGGCTGGTTTATAGACTAATCTTAACACTCGAGGTTTCTAAGAAATCATCACTAGAAGTGTAATGTTTGCTGCATTACATTATTCTGAATGAAGAATACCTGCATCCTTTTCTTTGCTACATTTACAAACATTTTCTTAATAAAAGCATGTTTCCATCTTTCCAATCTCAAGTAGTTTTGTTGTTCTTAAGTAAGAAGTGGATAAATTCTTTAAATAAAACCCACCAATGAAATATCTGTGAAAGGTCATATAATTCAAAATTTTCAGCTTTTTATTTTTTTTTCTATTTTTCAATTGGAAATCCTTGGATGTTCTACTCAATCATGTGTGAAAACAACTATATGCTAAAATCATCATAGCTTTTCCTTTTTTTGATATTTCACTTAAGAAACCTTACATCTATTGATTGATCCTTCAGATGGAGTGAAACAAACCCTTGGCATGAAGGCTTCATTTGGTCAAACAACATAGTTTTATCCATGTTGTAATATTTTACTTTCACACGAGTGATTGTTGGCCGATACAATAGAAACATAAATTTAAGTGTTGCAGAAATGAGGATGCTCAGAAAATATGATTGAATATTAAAGAAGGTGAAAGATGAAAGATGTGTGTATACCATAGATTGGATACCAAAGAAGGTTAAAGATATGTGTAGAAGTTAGCCAACCAAGGAGATAGAAGAAGTAAAGATCTAGTTCAAGTGAGGTGTATTAAGGATGGAAATCATAAAGTGCTTTTCTTAGAAAATGATATTAAAAATAGGTGGATGAGGTATTTTGATAAACTTTTCAATGAAGAATTTGAAAATACGATTGATTTTAGCAATCTTAATACCCTAAACAAAAATAAAGAATTTTACTTTTATCATCTTATTAGTAAATTTGAAGTTAGAGAAGCTTTAAAGAAAATGAAATGTAGAAAAATAGTGAGACTTGATGATATTCCAATAGAAGTGTGAAAATGTTTAGGAGATCAAGGAATTTCTTGCCCTACAAATTTTTTTATTGTTCTTTTAAAGATTAAAAAGATGTCAGATGAGTGGAGAAAGAGTTTGTTGGTTCTTATATTTAAGAATAAAGGTGATGCACAAGAGTGTGCAAATTATAGAGGATTTAAGTTAATGTGTCATACATTAAAATTATGGGTGAGACTAATTGAGCATAGGTTACGATGTGATACAAAACCACATAGTGGGGAAGACCAACTTAGTAGAAATCACATACATATCCACCTAGGTTTGAGTTTTTCCACTTATTCTTGTATCACAAACCCCAATAGAATCCCCAACACTTTGTAATAATTTTTTGGGAGTTAATAATTACATATTTCTTTTCGGCAACTTTAGATATTACTGGCTCGCTGCCTAGTTATTGTAAGTTGACATAAAATAACCACTATACTTAGAACTAGGATTTTAACTGGATGGGTTTTTTTGGCAGATTCTTAAGAGCAGTATGCATAGCAATTTTAGTATATTCATTACTTGAAAATCTCCTTAGTGAAAACTTTTTCCTTTTCCACCTGAATCTAATATTCAAAGCTTTTACCTAAAGTATCAATCAAGTTGAATCAGAGCCTTGACTTAGGGTATTTCTTTGAGAAATTTTGTAAACTAACATTTGAGATATGCATCATCTAATATGTTATTTATAAACTCTTTTGTTTCTACTTATGAACATTAAACCTGAACTCTAACATGTTGACTTGTTTTCACTTCCATTTCAATCTTTTTATCCTGAGTAGTTTGTGAAGTTGATAGTATGTTGACATTTGGTCTTAATGCATGTTAGAGCCTTGGAAGATGGAGACCTAGCTCCTCCGTGCATGAGTGATGCTTTTAAGTGTTTGAGCAGGGCAGCTCGTTCATCACTTTCTTCAATAGCAAAAAATCTTCGTCTGCGAAGCGAGTAATACTATTATCACTAACTGGAGTTAATTCAATCAGTTGTATTTACTTGCTTTTATCATTTTTTTCTTAACTGATTTAACTCGTGGCAGTTTTTTCAACCATCTGCTTGATGATACACCATTGCCTGTCAATGAGGTCTCATCATCAGTATTGGTAGCAACCTATTCTCATGCCTCATTACAGAATGGGAAGGGGTCTCTTGGAGGGAAATCTTTAGTTAGTGAAGTCGAGAAGGGATTGTTAACACTTATTGCTTCTGACCATCCTGGTGTCCAGGTATGATGCCTCCATCTTCTAACTCCTTGCATCTTTTATTTTATTTTGGGAGGGGAGGGGCAGGGGGGTCAACATGGTTTAATAAAAACATACAAATTTTATGAATATTTTGGTTCTTTTAATTGCTAAAATGATTTAGTTATGTTGACAGGTCTGTGACCCAAATGGCCATTGGTACATAGCAGATAAAGGTTCAACTCCTGTGGACTTGTTGCTACTTACTGGAAAGGCACTAAGTTATGCTACTGCTGGTCTTCGCTCAGCAGCTTCTTATAGAGTTGCTTCTGACTACAGCTCTGGTGGAAGGTTTGGATTTTGGATTCTTCTAAGTTCTTCTTTATCAAAACTTGCCATTCATAATATGTTTCCAGAATGTTTATTTTGGTATTTGATGAAGGTTTCTATTCTTATTTTAGGGCATCATTGACATTTAGACTAATGCCACAAGCCAATGCAATCTTAGACTGTTCTCGAATTGCTGCAGCTGGCCATGTGATTCCACAAGGTTACCAATCCATTTCTGTAAGCCAATTTATGGATGACTTGTCCGCAGAAGAAGATATCATGTGTAACCCTCCTGACGGTCCATGCGTGAGTAATTTTGAAGTTTGTCAAGGAGTCAGGACATAACAAAAATTCTATTTCAAATTATAATGTATTTTATTTTTAGCACATGTCAGTTTGAAATGTTCTTATTTTATGAAATAAGCTTGACATTTGCATTTGTGCCAGATATGTGGAAGTTAATATGAGGATTCACATTTCAGATTAACAGCAAAATGTAGATATTTATGGCCTGTTTGGTTGTCCATTTGTGGTAAAAGTGATGCTTCCAATTTCTAGATGGGCTAGTATGGAAATCACTTCTAAAGATCGCCTAGTTGTCAAAGAAAAGTAATACTTCAAGTTGTATTGTTTGGTTATGAAGTGGAAGAGTCTAATAATCCTAATACCCCCATCAGACAGTCTTTGAGAATTGCATGCATTATTTCTGAAATTGTGCAACGACAGAAGAACCTGGAAGCAAGACTTTGAAGAATCTTCAATTGTCATGCACATTGAAGATGCATATAGTGAAAACTTAAGTGGATGTAGTGTTAGGGGTGGAAAAAACCCAATGAAAATGAAACTGAAAAACCAAACTGAGAAAACTGATTAATTTTTTGTACGATTTGGTCTAGGTTTGTAATTTTGACCAGACCAATTATATATGGTTTGGCTGATGTTTGAAGTTTTGTTAAATTGTTAAAAAAATGAACCAAATCTATTTAGCAAATAGTTAGCAATTTAGAGCACTCGCCAACACAGCTCAGCATTCCTCTATTTCATAAACACATATCCATCTTACAGTTTTATTCATCAATTTTTTGTTTATGTTTTGGTATTCACTATTCAGTCTAGTGGTAGTAAATAGAAAGTGATTACATCACATTTACTATTTAGATATCAAACAAGACCATAAGTCTTTTTTTTGTAATTTGGATTTGAATTGGAGCCAAATTGAATTTATTGATGCTGTTCAATTTGATTTTATATTTTAATACTTGATTTCTTTTTATAGTTTTAGAATTTGATTTGGCTCTAAACATACATTGGTTTGAACCAAATTGAATTGTGTCTATCCTTAGGTGTAGTCTTGGAAAGTCTCCAAGTCATTATTCTTAACTGTGCACTCTGATTCAATTTTAATGCCACAAATAGTCAAGTGGAGTAGGTGGCGATGCTTATTGTATTTTTTCTCAACAAACTGCATTGACATTAAGAAACTTGTACAACTATTCTCAAGTTGTGGTTCAAATGCTTGGATAACTGAGGCACGTGCTTCTCTTTTGGGTTAGTATTCTGCAAAGTTTGATATGAAAATTGTCAAATTGAAGAAATTTGTGGTAAACCATTTACCCCAAGAAAAAAAAATCATATGAGTTAGATTCATTTATTTTGGAAATCTAGAGTTCGAAGAAGTGGAACAATGTAAGTTGATGGGAGGAATTTTGTTGCACAAACATGAAGATGCTTGAGCATTTTGATGCAAGTCTGATTGGTATTTTTTTGTTTGAAGGATTTTATAAAATCATTATTCAAAATTAATTTAAGGTATCAACATCTAGATGAAGCTAATGAATATTTGGAAGAGATAAAATTCCTATCATCTTAGAGGCATCCCTTCTCTTGAAGCTTGGCATCAAGTATAAAAAATTTTTAAAGGCCATTATGTCATGTGATCGTTCCACATTATTGGCTGCCAATCTAACTGATAATTTTAATTTTATCAAGGGCATTTGCTAATTGACATGAATAAGTGTGTTGGTTAGTTTTATTTTTAAATATATGTACACTGCAATATGTACATATATGTTACTTTTTTTTATTGTTTCTACCATCTTTGGGTTCACTTCCAAACTTCATGTCCTTGTTCAGTTGTTTCCCATACTCTTGTGAATCCCATCGCTTCATGGTATTTTTCTTACATCTTGTTTATCATTATCTCTGTAGTGTTCTCACTGGCTCCATTTAGCTACATTTATGCACGGTGGACCTTCACATGAAGGTTTTCCGTCAAGGTCCTCTTCCTCACATCTTTTCTCCAAGTTATTGGTCCAAGTATCATTTTAATTAAAATAGTTCTTATTTTGTTAACCAATTTTATGATAAAAAATTCTCATGCATTTTATGCACGTATAACGCTAGCTGTTGGTTGACTAACATTTTAATAAGTTCTTTGAGGCAATAAAAAATCTTACTCGTGTTGCCTTTATAATTTATGTATGCTCGTTATGACTATATTTTTTGCAATATGATGCTTATTAAACATTATCATCAAATAATTTTTAAGTTAATCTAGATATTGTAAGTGTTACTTTGTTCTAGTTAATTGAACTAGGATTTTGGCATGTATCTAATGCAACTTAGAGATTGGCCCTTCAGTTTTTTTTAGTTTTTTTTTATTATTTTTTTTTATTTTTTATTTTGGTCTTTTTGGTTTGAACTTATGAAGTATTTTGTTTTATTGTGATATTGATGATTTCTCACCAGCTATTTACAGTCTGAATCTTTTGATCAACAGGAAGTTCAAAATAGTCTTGCAAGCGATCCTTCATTAAGAAGTGTTCTTTCGGATTCCTTATCGTAAGTGTTATTTTTTAATTGTTAGCTACTTTTATTAACATTTGTTTTGCATGGATACCTTGTGATGGAGTTTATCATAGTGAAATTAAAATTTTTAGTTTATTGCCTACAAAAATTCATCCCTTCCATCAAGCCTCCATGATATGATGACTAACTCTAGAATAGTTTTCTTTGATGTAGATTGTATTTTTTTAATTAGATTTATTTTGATTCTTAACAGAAAGTTTATTTAGGTCTTAGGTTGAGACTTGAGACATCCTATGGGCATATGCCTCTATAATTGATTACATATTTAACTAGCTGAAAAATACTCATGTAATTTGCTTAGGCTCAAAATTGATAGTTGTGAATTTAATTAATGAATAATTAGGAGAATGGAGGTTGATAGTCAAGTGCACACTAAGAGAGAGGGGGTATTAATTAGATGTGCAATTAGATACTTCAATTTTTTTTAAAAATCCACCAGTTCAAAACCTCACAAATTAAGTTTTAATGGAAGTTAGATAAATATATCAATTAACTACTGATGAAAGGTTCAGAAATTGAAAACTAATAAATACACAACTAAATTGTATTAAGTGTAAAAGATATGACATGCAAAGCTGTATAGCTTAACACTAAGAGTGTATTTGTTATAATATAATTCATCATGCTTAATTATATTAGAATATGCACGTAAGTAATTAATTATCTTAATCCTCACAAGTCTTACTTTGATGTAGGTTAAAAATTTTAGTCATGTAAGTTATAACAATTAAACTCCATATTAATAATTTATTCAACGTGCAAGCTAATCAAATTACTTCACTTAACATCAATAGTTATACAAGCGTACAAAACTAAATATTCAAATACAAATATGATGAAAGAAATAATGTATACTAGAGCAATAGCAAATTTATCACAAGTAAATAAAGTAATTCTATAATTGCACAACTATATGAATCAGAATTTAACCCATTTAATAATCAAGCATAAATAAGTAAAAAAATAAATAAAGTAGTAAATTAATTAAATTAAAGCAATTGAAACACCTATATTTTTACATAGTTTGATCACCCAATCAACATAAATTCACGCCTAGGTCATCTGCTGATTTAGCATTTTCATTACCTCAATCTTACCACGGCAAGGTCATCAACTCCTTCACTGCTCGAATGGATGGAGAAACACTTGAGCACTTTTTCTCCGTGGCAATGCAAAAAACGAAAACAAATATGCTGAAGGACTAGGCTGCCCTCATTTCCAATGCAATTGGAAGATTCTTAAACCAAAGTTCTCTTAACTTTAAAGGCAACTAAAAGGATCTTATCTAATAATTAAAATGTAACCACTCTTTATTTACAAGATTGAAATGTTAATGATAAAAACCACTTACATGACATCCCAGAGATTGTAAAGAGTATATTAAAAAAAAAAGAGATTGCAAAAGTATGATCACCAATATAAGATCCATGAGAACTATGGATGAACACTTGAACTTCAGTATTGAATTTATTTTCACAAAATTATTTACAATGAAAGCACTCAGCCGCTGGAACCATGAGCCTTTGGAAGTGAAGGAGAAGGGGTATTTATAATGAGATTTGCTTCTTGGATTCAAGTGAGGTGTTGCAGGTCCAGGTCAGATGGCTTTTCGGCCCTTTTTTTTCTTGAGAAGTTTCTCTTGCTGTTTTTCTTGCATATCTATCTATAGAATTTGTGTTGAATCTGGCATGATTTGGAAATATATATCTGCAACATATACAGTTTCTAGCTTTCCTTCAAAAAAATATATGCAGATTTTAGCATTCCTTTATTGGGTACATGGCATATGGACATAAGGTACCTGATTGTGTTTTATCTTATATTCCTTGAAGAAATATGATTCTTTTATTGTTACTTCCATGCCTTGAAAATCAAATATTGATGCAATTTATCTTACCATTATAGGATATTATGCTGCTGTAGCACTTATTATCCTTGGGATCTGTTTCATGTGATTCTGTGATTTTGTTCTTGCAGTGGGGCGTTCCTTGAAGATGCTGTAGTTGTTTCTTGTGGACATTCATTTGGTGGCCACATGCTGAAGAAAGTTTTGGGAATTGTACATGCATATCCTTCGATTTTTCACTTGAACTAGTTCTCTTGCAATTGATATTTTTGTTCGTAATGCTTCGAAGTTATAACTGCAATTGATATCATAAACCAGAAAGTATAATATTTTTTCTATTAAATTTGAGTAATCTGTCAATCTTAAGTGAAAATTTTGGGAGGCTTTGCAAAAGCATGAAATGTAAGGTAAATTTTATTTGAAATTTGGATTTTACAAAAGGTTTCTTATTCTATTGTGATTGAGTTTAGTTGGTAGCATGTTTCAACTAGGGGTGTAAACGAGCTGAGCTTGAGCGAGTTAAAGATTTGTTTGTGTTCGGCTCGTTTATATTTGCTTCTGTTTGAAATTGTCTTGTGTTCGAACTAGGCTCGTAAAAAGTTTGTTGGTATTCGACGCGATATTGTTCAAATTGGCTCATGTTCGGCTCGATTTGGCAACCAAAATCAATCAAAATGAGCTATAAAATATTTGAAATAGGATTCAAACATATGCCATTTTAAAACCCTCAGCTCCACTCTACAGAACCACTATGTCATATTTGCTATAATGAATATATATATATATATATATATATATATGTATATAATTTTCTTTTTTCTAGCTAAAATGAGCTGAGCACAATCAAACGGAGAGTTGCTCGTGTTCGACTTATTTTCTTAACGAAAGATTTAAACACGAGCTGTTCGTGAACAATGAGCTTTTTTGATAGCTCTATTTACAACTACAACAACAAGCCTTTATCCACTAAGTGGGGTCGGCTACATGAATCCTTCGTCTCTATTGTGTTCTATTATGTGTCAAATATAGCCCTATTTTCAACTAAAAAAAATTTAAGTCAACCTAGTAAAGCTCCCACCTGTGCACTCGACCACACCCCATACTCGGCCAAAACTCACAAATCGCAACCCATGATCCTCCATGTCATCAAAATCACATGGGGGAGAGGGAGAGAAAAAATGACATGAGTAGTTTGGGCTTAACCTTCTATAAAAAGAGGGAGAGGGTCGACCCAGCTCTACTTGATACACGCACACACGCAAGAATAGGGAGATGCCAAGACAGGGAGAGATTGAATGTGAAAGAGAGGGAGATTCATGAGCTTTTGCATGAAAGGAGGTCGAACTTTGAGTTTGATCGAGCGGCTCATGCAATGTAGCCTTCATTTGAGGGCTTTAAAAAAAATTGGGGCTATTTTGGGAATTTTTAAGTTTCCCTCTAGGTATTACAGCTTCTAATCTCATAAAATTTGAACACATTTTTTGTTTACAGGATACAAAATTCGAAGGTCCATGTACGTCGATCTTAGGTTCAACCAAAAATCATGCAGACCTTTATCGTCGATCTTGGGTCCAGCAAGAGGCAAAATCCTCCCTCTATCGATCTTAGGTTCGGAGCAAAGGAGAAGAGTGTCGATTTTAATTTCGCAAATGGAGTACTACTAAGTAGTCTAACCACTGAAATTTTGTAAAATTACATTTAATTTTAACTCATTTAAAAAATCAAATAAAATACAAGATTCGAATTCCCCTACATGGCAATCTTTGGTCCATGCAGAAAATTGTGAAGATCTCTATTATCGATCTTGGGTTCAGCAAGAGACGAAATCCTTCATCGATCTTAGGTCTGGAGCATGGAAGAAGTGTGTGCAATTGTACTAAATTTTTTGAACTCAACACTGGTAAACAATTATACTATCAAAATTTTATTAAATTTTGATAATCCTTTTTATAAAAAATCACATAGAAATGATGATGATAAATGAGAAAGAACTCAATAATGTGACAAAATTACTCACATGAAAAAAAATTAATATTAAAATTAAATTAATCAAATATTGAATTATTGAATGCAGCCGGTCTACAATTCCAACTCTCTCACATAAAAAAAATATAGTTTGATTTAGTTGATGAAAATTACATATTCATGATCCAAACTTAGATTGTTAACACCTTTGGTGAGCATAAATGTGTCAACAAAATTCAAAATTATCTCGCTTACACAGGGAAGCTCGTAAAAATCTAAAATTCATAGAAGTCTAACTTTAGAGATAAAAATGCTCACATAAACACAAAAACATACAATTACAATCATTCGGTTGATCAATCACAACATATCAAGGACCAAATGTAACCCAATAATTCTTTATAAAATTCAAGACAATTCTGTCAAATTTAAAACTTGTCTCACTTAGATAGTGATTAAAATTCAAACACTAGCATTCTAATAGATGTACGTTTAGTCAACATTCGTAAGGTGGATTTCATATATAACAATGACATTCTAATGGATATACCCAATCAACACCCGCAAGGCGAACTCCATATTTAACAAATGGCATTACAATCGTTGCAAGCTCAGTTTATGTTCGTAAAATGAACTCCACATGTAATAGGGTCATTCTAATGGATATAAGTTTAGTTTATGGTCGTAAAATGAATTTCACAAATAAATAGGGTATTTCAATGGATGTAAGCTCAATGTATATTTGCAAGACAAACTTCATTCACATTTAAGGCCTTCCAATGAATATAAGCCCAATTTATTTTCGCAAAGTGAACATATTTCAATCTAGGGTTTTCCAGAAGTTATAGTCCCATCAATAGGGTATATTAATAATGATAAACCGTACCTATATCATAAAATTCTCAAATCATTTTGTCTAAAAGACAAGTCATAAAACCAAATGATCGACAAACTCATAAACTAAGTTTAGCCTAAACTATCTAGTAAACATCTGCAATGACCCTAGTCTACTCTGAATTCTTGGGATGAATCAACCCATGGCTGCTAATCAAATTCTCTGGACATTATGATTAATAACCTTATTATGTTAGTATACTTGAATAATGATGGTCATGGGATGATGAAATCATAGGATTTTGATCAGGACTACTTTCACTTATTCTAGGAGAAGTAAAGATCTAGTTCAAGTGAGGTGTATTAAAAATAAAAATCATAAAGTGTTTTTCTTAGAAAATGATATTGAAAATAGGATGAGGTATTTTGATAAACTTTTCAATGAAGAATCTGAAAATACGATTAATTTTAGCAACTTTAATACCCTAAACAATAATTGAGAATTTTTTTTTTATCGTCATATTAGTAAATCTGAAGTTACAGAAGTTTTAAAGAAAATGAAATATGGAAAAACAGTAGGACCTGATGATATTTCAATAAAAGTGTGGAAATGTTAAGAGTCAAGGGCTTTTTAATATTATTTTAAAGGATTAAAAGTTGCCAGATGAGTGTAGAAAGAGTTTGTTGGTTCTTATATTTAAGAATAAAGGTGATGCACAATAGTGTGCAAATTATAGAAGAATTAAGATGTGTCATATATTAAAATTATGGGAGAGAGTAGAGCATAGTTATGATGTCACAAAAGTTTCTCACAATCGGGTTTAGTTTCATGCCGGTAGATCTACTATGGATACTATACATTTGTTAAGAGGTTTGATGGAGAAGTATGAGAAAGTAAGGAGAATCTATATATGATATTTATTGATTTAGAAAGCTTATAATAAAGTTTCAAGAGATGTTCTTTGGAGAGTTCTAGAAAAGAAAGGAGTTAATATTGATTATATTCAAGTCATTAAAGATATGTATACTAGCATTGTGTCCAAACATAAGGAGGATTGACAAAATATTTTCCTTTTTTTGGAATACATCAAGGATCGACTTTAAGCCCTTATCTTTTTTTGCTTTAGTTATGAATGTTTTACTAGGCATTTATAAGAAGATGTACCTTGGTGTATGTTTTTTGTCTGACATTCTTTTGTTGATAAGACTATAGAGTCCAAGAGAAACTTGAATTATGGAGGTCAACCTTAGAGTCTAAAAGTTTTCGCTTTAGTAGATCTAAGCGAATATATGGAGTGTAATTTTAGTTGTAGAAGTTCTGTGGTAGTGACATTAGGCAAACCTCATTAAAAGAGTGAGATCTGAGATATTTAGGCTCTATTGTTTAAAATGATGGTGAAATAGATGGAGATGTTATTAGTAGAATTCAAGTTGGATGGTTGAAGTGGAGGAATGCATCCGGCTGGTGTGATAGAAAAGTAGCTTAAACTTAATGAAAATTTTATAAGATGATGGTAGACTGCAATGATTTATGCAGCGTATTGGCCAATAAAAGAAGCATAAGACTAAGTTAAGTGCGAGATGAGGATGCTCAGTGGATGAGTGGCTTTATTCTTAGAGATAAAATGTGAAATGAGTATGTTGGGAAAAAGTTGGAGTAGCTCAGTGGCAGATAAGATTAGAGAGTTAGATGGTTTGCTACATAAAGTCAGTATGACCCATAGGAGAGTAGATGCATTAGATTGCCTTATGTTAAGAAAGGTATAGACCCAAAAAAGACTTGGTTAAGATGTATAAAAAATGACCTTAGTTTACTTGAATTAAATGAGAATTTCACACATAATAGGACACAATGGAGACGAAGGATTCATGCAGCCAACCCCACTTAGTGGGATAAAGGCTTATTGTTGTTGTTGTTCTTGTTGTACTTTCACCTATCCCAACAATTATTCTTGTACATCAAACCTTAATCGAGAGTGCTCTCTCTATCACGGTAAGAGGAGTAATGAACTATGGATGTTTGCGTCCATAGGAAGTAAAATACAGATCTATAAAAATCCTAATATAATGTTAAGAGAAATTTGGTTGAATAAAAATCAATATGCCTTATAAATAATGAACTCAAAACATATTAGATAATGGAGATTTGAGTATTTCTTTTCTTGAGCGATCATAGCAATACTTGAATTTTTATTTTTCATCAAATAGATTATAAATAAATTATAAGAAGGAACAAATATGCTTTTAGGTTATGCACCAGAAAGAGTCTATTTGGGATAGTTGCAGCTGTATGAAAAAGTAATGGTGGATCTACTACAGAAGAAGCTGCGATGGGTATACAATTTTTTATTTTACAAAAGTCAAATCATAGCTTTTTGGCCGCCATCACAGATAGACAGGTCAAGTTGGAAAATGCAACTTTCTCATTACAGATTCCTCATAATGCAGCCAAAATATAGTTTGAGCGTAGTTCCCAAATTGTAGTGGTGCATTTTGGCATCGCATCGCTCACCCAAATGCAGCCTAAAAGTACAAGATTCTTGCATGCCAGCACTACTAGATTTGTATTTTGGCATGATGAGACGTTCAAGCAGTTTGGAAGGAGTCTCTTTATCTGTTTGTTGATTTACGATAGTTATCTTATTGAAGGCATATATTTTTTGTTTTCTAGTGGTTCAGTTAGCTATTGAGCTAAGATTCTACCGATATAATTGTTTCAATCACATAATATTTATTTCCCAATTTTTTCATGTTATTATGATGGGTCGAAAAGATAAACAGATAAATTTTGTTTGGTTAATCTTGGCATATCTGTCACTCTGTCCTTAATATACATTTCTTCTATTTTATCATTTTCAGGCGAGATGCACTATTTGCAACGCAGAAATTGATTCTGAGTCCTTGATCCCTAATCTTGGTACCTACTTATTTTTATTTTTATTTTTGGGTGGCTTCCCCCTCTTTCCTAGTCTATAAATATTTGGTTGAACTAATATACTCTTGACAGCTCTCAGAGCAGCAGCAGCAGCAGTGAGAAGTGAAGATGAAAGAAGATTATTTCATAATACTGCTATCAGAAAACGTAGGAAGGAAGGTGGTGGTGAACAAATGGAGGCCCCAAAAAAACCTGCAAAGGTTTCTGCATCTTAACCAATCTAGTTTTGATAATAATATTGATTAATAGTTTAATCTCTTTTCTTTTTGTCCCTCAATCAGGAAAATGGTGATATGAATGTTGATGGTCATACTGCCAGGCATTTGAAAGGCGTTCAGTTTCCATTTGCTGTTAACGAGAAAGTTCTTATTAAGGCAAGTAAAAGAAAAAGACTTAATTATGAACTTCAAAATTATTGTATAATTTTGAGAGCGGAAATAAGGGAAAGATTACTGACAATAATTAGATATGCAGGGCAACAGGAGAACACCTGACAAGTTTGTTGGAAGGGAAGCCATTATTACTTCACTGTGCTTAAATGGATGGTAAGATTTTATAGGTCCACACTTTTATTTTTTAATTTTGTTCGCTGAAATTTGCAATATTGGTGTGTGGAACATCAGAATTGTATTCAGGTGGTAACAAACATAAGCATGCCAAAAATAGAAGAAGAAAAAAGATGGCCAGGATATTGAAATTAAATTTTGATCAATATGGTGAAAGCCATTATTTTTGCTTTAATATCAGTACAATTTATTGCGATTCAATTAAATTTTGCATCGCACTCATCTCAAAATAAATCTAATAGTCTTGAGATCCCATGTTGATCAAAATTTGGTCAGAATATTCTTATGAGAGTTATTGAAATTATTGCATTGTCATATCAATATTATCACATGCATCGAATATTTATAGTTGAAATCTATAATAATAATTAGGGGGATTTACATACATATTTAACACCCAAATTTTAATTTTTACTTAAATAGCACTTAAATCTTTATTATTACATCAAAAATACCACCCTGGTTACTTTTTCCAAGTGAACGACCTTTTCTTCATAGAAAGTTTGTAAATATTCAAGGTGAAAATATGTAACGATAATAAGTATGTATGTAAATTTTCCTAATTATTATCATAATATATCTTCATTAGCAAGATTATTTTTATTACTCTCTTCTCTTGCCTGTGTTTAGGCACTCTTATAATTCTAATTTTCTAACAATCCAGAGCATTTCTCTCTCTCTCTCTCTCTCTCTCTCTCTCTCTCTCTATATATATATATATATATATATATATATATTGGATAACAATCTATAAGACTAGTTGATAAAATGTTCTTGCTATGGTAAAAATTAATGCTTGTCTCAATCTAAAATTCATTGCAGGTATCTCCTCAAGATTCTCGACAGTGGAGAGAGCGTCAGACTTCAATACCGATCTCTTCAGAAACTACGAGACCCTCAAGTCGATGATGGCGCACAGCCATTAGCGCTGCTTCAGAGTTAACAGTTGATACAAATTAATCCGTGTCTTCTTGTTCGGTCTCAAGTCTATTTCTGTAACCTTGCTTGTAAATTTTGTGATCTTTCTCCTGTAAATGCAAATGTTTTTTTAAAGTCTTTTTACCCTTGAGAAAAAGAGAGAAAACTCAAGGAAGGAAGAGAGAAAATATGAGGCCATTCAGAAAGGAAACTCGCACAGTCGGTTGTTAGAATACTCGAAGAGCTGTACAGATCGAATGAATTTCTGTAGGAGATGAAGTAAAGCCTTTCTTGTTGATACGACCCTCGCCATAATATATCTAATTTCATGCTATACAGAAGATGCGATGATGCCTGATTTATGCTCTGTAGTACTGTTTTTTGCAATTTTTTTATCTGTCTTGTTTATGCTTTATTATTATTATTATTATTATTATTATTATTATTATTATTGTCCACTTATGTAGAGTTTTATTATGATGTAAGTATAATTTCAACAGGATTTTAGCAATAATTTTGAAGGCCCTTACTCACAGGACTAATAGGCACTCACAATATGCTTTGATTATGCTTGAATGTTTTCTTATGTTAATATCATATTTATTAGATTGATGATTTCATACATATTTTGAATTCTTAAATATTAACACACACAACGCTTAAATTGTTAGATTTATTTGTATAATTATTTATTTTTTTACATTCTTGCCATTAATATTAACTTATATTTATTGAAATTTTCCTTTTTATATGTAAAATTAATTTTATAACTAGAATGTTATAAAAGTAAAAATATTGGTATGATATTTTGATGTTTTGATGTGGTATTGATGATTAGAGTATTATATATATAAAATTGAAGTTTAGATGTTAAATATATAAATGTATAAGATTTGTGTGGTATTTTTGTAAATCTTCTTTTAACAAATTTTTTAATTGGTGATGCTTTTAAATAAATAAAAAGAAATGATTATATTTAATATTGATCATTAAGTAATTAAAAAAAAACTTTGTAGGCTATTAATTAAATTATATTTTGGGATTGTACGGCTGCAAATAGGATTTAATCAAAGTAAAATTTAATAAATTATTTAAATTTAGGCTTAATGATTTAAATCTTGAAAATGTTTTCATACATTAAATCAAGTTGAATTCTTATAAATTATTTGAAATTTTTTTAAAGATTTGATATATGATTATGATATTTGGTTATATTATACTAATTAAATATCTCAATTAATAAGTAATTAGCTAATGATTAAACCGATTGAATATTAAATTCACTTTAAATAAATTAAATTAAAAAAATAAGATGACTAGTTTAAACTAAAATTATTTTAATTAATTAATATTAAATATTAAAGTTGATATACTTTCTTACTTAACATATTCATATGATTGAATGATGATAAATTTAATTAATAAAAATTATCAATATTAATTAATTTTAATTAACCTAAGTTGATAGTTAATCAGTCATTAATTAATAATTCACGAAGCTAATTCAACATAATAACTTCTACTTAATCAAATAGAATTAATAATAATATCAATTTAGTTAACATTTTTACATTTATTAATATTGGTTATTAAATAAATTTACTATTATAAATTAAGGGGGATTTACATACATATCACGCCAAACATAAGTATTTACGTATTTAACACTTTGAAACTTTAATTTACACGTAAAACACCTAAAAATTCCCTATCATCGCAAATTTACCACTCCGTTCCTTCTCCGTCTAAATTGTGCGCTGGAACAAACCTTCCTCAAGGCGCGGCAAAGCATCATCGTCGCGGCAACTCATTCGCAAAATCAAACAGAGCTCACTCGTTCTCCGGCTGTTGCTCTTCCTTGTGGTACTTTTTGCTAACGCCACTCTTCATATCGTGCAAGAACCTGACTCCTGGTACTCATCCACCCCACAAATTCATCTCCTCTCCTAAGACTCCTCTCCCGCCACCTCCCTTGACGGAATTTTTTGGTTTTCTATCCAGTAAGTCCAAAAATTTGCATACCAAATATTGTTCTGTTCTACCTCTAAAAAGTCTGAATACTCAACAACTCTGCCGAACTCCCTTTTCCAATCGTTGAACGTTGGTAAAGATTGACATTTGTTTGTCGTAAGCCACATGAGTTTATACAAACAAAATACTTTATTATAAAATTAGGTTTTCATTATTAGTTTATATCTGAATGACCCTTTTTTGTTTAATGGTTTTATTTATTGATTTTTAGCTCATAACATGTTTCCTACCATTTTTCTCGTATGCAGATTTTTGCTAAACTGTTGTTGAAAATGAATGTGATGGTGGATGTAAGTGTTGACCTTCATATGTAAGTAGTCGTCAAATCCGTGAATTCAACGAATTTCAACGAAGAAATCGTGAAATAAATACACTTGACAGCATCGAAAATTAGTCAAAAAGGCCTCCGATCGACGAACGGACTCCGCCATCGCATTCAGAACGTCAAAATTGATCAAAATGCGCATCTTACATAATTCGACGGTTGGCCGTCGAACGAGGTCACCGGCGTGTTAATCGATATCTGGGAAGCAACGATGCCCAAATGACTTTCGTTCGAAATTGATCACGCGTTAAGATCAAACGCCAAAATCTATCAAAAGGACTATTCACACTCAATGACAGTACGCGAATATCGAGGCAATCAGATATAACATTACACAAATCGGAGCTGTAATACACTTGACGACACCAAAAATCAGTCGAAACAACCTCCAATCGACGAACGGACTCCGCCATCGCGTTCAAAATGTTGAAATTGATCAGAATATGCATCTTGCATAATCCGACGGTTGACCGATTAAGAAGGAGGGTCATCGTTGCGCTGACATGTATATCGAGGTCGGGAAGCTGCAACGATGCTTAAATGACCTTTGTTTACAAAATTGATCGCGCTTTAGCCGAAAAGGTCGAAATCATCAAAGGATCACCGGCTGATTTGCCAGTTTCGCAATATCGAGCAATCGGAAGCGACAACGTGCAAATTTGAACTGAAATTGACCCCGATTCGACGCCAATTTCATCAAACGGCCTCCAATGGTAAACGCACACGCAAGGTAATATCGAGTAACTTAAAATTAACATATATAATTCATATGTAATTATCGATGTGAAAATCTGGATTATGACTAATAAAATAATTAAATAATAATTTCTATAAATATCCCTTCTTATTACCTTAATCTAATTTTTCATATTCTCCCTCTCGTACGACCTAAGCAGTCGTCCCTCTCCCTCTCTCTCCCTCGATCGGTCTCTCTCTCTCTCTCCTCTCTTTCTCCCTCTCGCCATCTTTGTTACAATGTCGAGTAAGCCCTTCGCAAATAATCCCACCAGATCAGAGAAAATCATGAGGGTCACTATATAAGGCAATATTCATCTGCGCGGCCACGCCAGAGGCGTGCTGAGCCCCTGCATGCGCCGACTCATGAAGCTCCAGCGCTAACGCATGAGCCCCCTGCTGCCAGATGCTGCTTTCACCCGGGGTTTGTCATCATGGCACCAGACATACATTTCTGACATGAAATATACTTGCTTGTGAGTGTATAAGTACCCGAATATATATTTTTTGGCGTGATGGGGAAATATGTGTTTGCTTTGTAGGTATCTTAGAGTTCATACATGTCTTTCTTGACATGGTGTGATGACGCATTCAGACCGTGGTTTATACCACTCATACACGTCTTTCTTGGCGTGGTGGGCGGGCCCAACATACCTGAAGTAACCTCCTATATGGGGATGATGTCGGGATGCTGTCGAAATGCTATCAAACTTCACACTAATCAGGGGACCTACACAGCTTGACATAAAGCCATGCCAAAATATAAAATTATTATTTAAACTAAGATTGCACGTGTATAAGTACCAGTACACGCTTTTTTTGGCATGACAAGAAAATTTATTTTAGTAGGTACCTCAGAGTCTCATACATATCTTTCTTGGCATGGTGGGACGGAGCATTCAGGCCGTGGTTTATACCACTCACGCGTCTTTCTTGATGGTGGGTCCAACATACCAAGTAGCTACACGGGATCTTTCAAATCCGCCAAACTTTTACACTGATATGAAACATAAATAGCTTAATAAAAATTTAACTATAACGCTAAAATTAATATTTTAACTTAACATTGCAAGTATATAAATACATGTACACGCCTTTCTTGACGTAGCAAGAAAATCTATGTTACATGTAGGTACTTCAGAGACCCATACATGCATTTCTTGGCATGGTGGATGACGCATTCGACCATGGTATTTACACTACCCATATATACCTTTCTTGGCATGGTGGGCAGGCCCAATCCTCGTTGTAGCCCCTTATGTGGGACGATGCCGGGAGGTTGTCTAAATGTTGTCAAAATTTTATCTAAAATTATAAATTTGTAATGAAACCCAATCAAAATAAACAACATTATTCAAATCTCTGAAGTTAAATCAATTTTAAATTAAATAACTGATGGCCCTCTATGTGAATGCTTAAACTTAAGGGATCTTGTGGGTTGATTCTGGGGTCTTGGGACCCATATGGGTTAACAAAACCTAAAAATCTAATAATAATATTATAAGAATCTCAACTCATTAAAAATATCTGAGAAACTAATTCTGTCATTTGACAGTAGATCTGATTCTCTATTATTAAATTAATAGAGTCGATAGGATCTGAAATGACAAAATAATGCATCTAGCCCGATGATGGCTGTGTTGAATGAAAATTTCAACTGGATGAGACACTTCTATTAAAGTGTAATCACAATCTCAGATCAAATTAACTCAAATCAATTATCAATTCAAATACAAAATCTAACATATCATTAAGTATTAAATGATTAAATAAAATTCAATTTTAAAGAACTTAAAGCTAAAACTCAATCCGCCTTCCATAATTATTTGCTGAAGGCGACAAATTAAGGGAAACTCTAGCTCACAAAGGAGCCAATATCGAATCAAGTGGTATACTATATTCACTCTCAATCAATCTCATGCCACTAAGGACGTAACCCGCGCCCTTTAACTTCGTGACTTGGTCAGTTGACTCTACATATGATGCAATTACGACCAGAGTCCTCTGACCAGGTGGTTGTCACTAAATGACACCAATATATTATGGTCACGACTGTAGCTCGTATGCTCCCCAATGACTCTGTCTTTGAGTTGTGAACTATATTGTACACTTGATATGACAAAAAACCTTGTTTACTTGACTTAAGTCTCTCCTGACAAACACCACCCAGTCCCAAAAATTTTCTGGACGACGCAACCCATGGCTGCTGACAAGGATCCTTCTGTCAGGTTAGGTCAACTACCTCCTCTGACTAAGTAGACTAAGGGCCATGACAGCCCGAGATGATGAAACCATGGGATCTTGACTGGGCGCGTCATCATTCTCCGAACCATCCGCTTCAAGTAAATAATGATGAATTTCATATATTTAAATTACAAAACTCCACATCTTCTTTGCGCTACGCACTTAGTGGTCTAACGACTAGCCTTAATCGAAAGTTCTCTCTCAACATTGAAAGAGTTAATTAACTATGAGTGCTTGCGCCTATAGGAAACCTGTAACTAGATCTAAAGTCCTCACAAAATGAGGGCAAAAATCTCTAGGTAGTGTCGTATTTACTAGTCCATCTACCTTCTGAAAATTTCACTAACATTTAAATCACTCTCTTCATCGAGAGGTCGATGACTAATTTTCGGAGCCCGCAGATTTCTGGCGACTCCATTGGGGACAAGCTTTTTCTTCCATCTTTAGTTAGTCAAATCAAAGCTATAATAGCAGCGGAGTATAATAAAATCAAATTTAAGATATTTTATTAAATAAAATTGGTTGAAATTTAAAATTATTTTTATAATGAACATAATTTCAAAATTTTCAAGATTTTATTTATATATAACTTGCTTTAATATTCTATCATGTTTGTTCTGTTATATCTCTACATCATGAAAATATGGGATGATATATCAATTACTAATTATTAATCTCATCTTTTATTTTATAGATGGATCTTGTAACACACCGTTCGCGTCGTAGCCATGAGCCAACATCCGCCTGGCTAATGTTGTCATCAACACCAGAGATGTTGGAGCTACTATACAATTTGATAGCTTAGATTTCCCATTAATCACTACTTGAACTACTACTAAGCCACGAGACAATCATGCTCAATTTGCATATCAACCCGCAATAGGCCAAGTCTACCAAAGCTTTTATCGCTACTGTTGTTGAGGTTCCTTGAAAGAAAGCCTCTGTATTCAGAGGGTTGGGACATATTGAAGCTCCAGCCATGAAAAGAATTATAACTGGGTAGACAATTTCAGTGGTTCATCTGAACGTTACTTCCTTGCCGACCTTGCCCTTTGCGCCGGTACCAAGCTCCAACCCCACAAAGGATGCACCCTGAGAATCTATTCTCAAAAGTGCACAGGGTGCTAAAAGTTATAAAAGAACAAGGCATTTTGAAGAAGAGATATCAAAGACCAATTTTAAATATGCTAATAATGCTCCACTACAAAAGCTACCACCAGTGGTAGTAAGAACTTAGGAGCGCTACAAACAAGCCGTGCACGGTGAACATCAGGACGTGACACCTGAAGCACACGTTCGAGAATCCGCTGCCGAAAAGTCTCGGTGGAAGGGAAAACAAGTATGGAGGTCAAAGCCTAAAAAAGAAGCTACATAAAGGTAAAAAATCATGACATCTGTTTTGCATATTCGAAGATCCACTGATGATAGGGCCCAACAGGAATGTGTTTCTAAAAAGAATATTACAGTCAATGAGCCTCGTGGTGGTCGACACCCTAGAGAATTCTCCCCGGAATCCGATCACAAACCTAAACGATCTTCCCTTGATTTTGATCGTAGCCCTCCGATCGAGGAGACATTCGTCCCACACTCTGAGCTTGAAATCAGATAGAGACGTTGATCGAGATAAGGCTACAAGAAGAAGAGGAAGATGAATAAGATATCATGGGGGTGGATGTGGTGTATATGGTACAACACATTGGAGAACCATCTGGTGTACGACAGTACCAATCCAAGCGTCATGGAGCCGCACCCCTATTCACATCAAGAACCAGCTCAAGGGCAAATGGAAGCGAAACCTTTTATTTCCTCCTCAAGTGACGAGCAGGAAGAGGAATAAGAAGAAGAAGATAACACGTTATTCGCTGACACTACTACACTCACTCAGGTGCAAAGGAAAATGCGATGGCAGATAAAAGTGAAGGATAAAGAGATCTCTCATATGAATTCAAAGATGAATTAGATGATGATGTAGCTGAATCTCATGATGCAAATGATAGAGGAATGCTGTCGTAGCGCTGACACCAATTCCTCCAGCCAATCATCAAATAACCAACATTGTGCCCATCAATCCACCAGTTGAGCAAGCGTCGCAGACCTTCAGAGCACAAAGCGCTCATGATGGTAGAAACGAAGTCAATCAATTGACTGCTCCACCCATTCTCCAGCAAAAATTGAGCACATCTGAGCTAGTGATAGTTGTACATCTCGAAACCATCATAAGTGAAAAAAATTAAAGTTGTCATAGCCGTATAACATGTGGAGAAACTAGTAAATAGAGGCCGCCCATATCCTAGGTGTCGTATCCTAATAATTACTCAGTGCTGAATTTCCATTCATTTGATGGCAGAGGTAACCCCAGCTAGCACTTAGCATAATTCAAAGCATTTTATGATAATACTTGAGGCAATGACGCACTGTTATTCCTCCAGTTCGTTAGCTGCTTAACTTCAACTATTTTCGAGTGATACGAGTTGCTAAATGACTTAGTTAAGACATTCGTCGAGCTGGAAGCAATGTTCATTAAAAGATTTGCCAATGCAATCAGAAAGACTATTATAGCTGACCTCGCCTTGGCGAAAAGGAAGAATGATGAGTCAGTCACTAAATACATAACTCATTGGTGAAACATGAGTGTGAAGTGCGAGCAATAGTTGGAAGAAGAACATGCAATCCAGCTGATAATGGGCAACATTGATGATAAAATGACATCATATTTATGCATGACTTCCATCACCACCTTCCAAGAACTATTAGATCGAGTGACGAAATTCGAAAAGTTGAATCTTTCCAAGCCTGAAAGCCATTTAGACAAAATAAAGAAAGGGAAGTTCCCAGAATCAAGGAGTAGTGAATCTCACACTATTTCATATGATTCAAATGGAGAAAAGAGAGCAACCTATAATGTAGATGAGAAACAAATATCTATTTTTTTTAAAAAAGAAAGTTAAAGAATGTATCCATCTCTTAAAGAGAAAATGAATAAATAGTACTCTTTCAAAAGAGAAAGTGTAGCTAAACTATTCCGACAAGCACTCAAGTCAGGGTTGGAGTTGTAGAATGTAAAAGACCTAAAGAGTCAGGGCGAACTAGTAGCCTAAATTACTCTCCATATCATTGGGTAGTTAGCCACCCTATAGAAGAATGTTATATATTCAAAGACTAGCCAGAAAGAATATACATGAGAGGTGAATTCACGCTATCTAACAGTTTTTTTATTCACCCAAAGAAAGAATCTACTAAGGTGGTTACATCCTCTTTCGTGTCATCGCAGAAAAACTAAGCAAAAAAAAAGATAGTCGAGGATTATAAATGGGAGATTGCGGTCTCAAAGAAAACTATGAAGATGCTGAAGCGGTTAGAAGGCATTCCTGGTGTCAAGTGGAAATCACCATTTAAACCGGTACGGGAACAAAATGTAGAGTCCACATCAAAAGGTCATGCTCTTCAGAAGCAGTCCAAGGTGGTTGGTGTTCCCGAACTTGAGAAACAGGCCATTAGGATTTTGCCAAAAATACCCAAAAGGCAAGCCAAACAAAAGAAAATGAAAAAGAAATCAACCACCCAAAAGATTATTAATAATCTTGAAGAATATCAACAACTAGCAAGACAACCAATTATGCTCGCTGATTTCATGTCAGGACTCTAAATCATTAAAAAAAATGATGAAGGAGATGATACTCTCTTCAAAATGAGGGCGGAATATAGGAAACCTGGAACTAGATCTAAAATCCTCATAAAATGAGAGTGAAATATCTCAGTAGTGTCTTATCTGCTATATCATATGCCTTCTGAAAATCACACTGACACATTCAACCATACTCTCTTCAATGTTAGAAATCGGTGGTGAATTTTGAGCTCAGATTTACTCCTCCGGGGATAGGTTTCTTTCCATCTTTGTCAATCAAGCTATAATAACTGGATATAATGAAATTAAAGTTTAAAGTTACATGGAGAACTGTTACTTTAGTTCTCTAGAATGACACAACTCTGCCAATCAAACCTTTCGCACTAGGAAGACATGATGCTGAAGCTTCCTCTTCTGGAGGAAAACTGAGTAGAAGGCAAAGAAGGAGAAGAAATGCTGAATTACGAGTTCAATAATTACTGCCTGAATCACTAGCCATGTGACCAGACTTGATACCAGAAGCGAGTGTTCCCACTCATAACAAGTTTAAAAGTCTCAAGTTGGTGAAAAGGAATAACTCTACTGGTGATATCAACTAATCATTCTCAGAGCAATGACACCCAAGTATAATCTCACAAAGGAGGCATCCTGAGACTCTATCCTCTAGAGTGTATAGAGTGCTGAAAGTTGTTAAAGAGAAGGGTCTTATGAAGAAAAAGTATCAATACCCAATTATCAACAAAAATGAGAAGGCTTCAATAAAAGGTTACTCTTAGTGGGTAATGCTCAAGACCGTTCTAAGCAATTCTTGTACGGTGAACATCAGGATGTGACACTTGGACTACATGTCCAAGAATCTACCGTTGAAAGGTCCCAATAAAAAGGTAAGAAAATTCGGAGGTTGGAGCCTCGAAGTGAAATTGCCTTAAAGAAAGGCAACGATGTGACATCCGGACTGCACTATCACAAAATCCACTTCTTATGCTTGCATTTAAAGCTGAAGCAGTCTTATCACTTGAAGTTGAATTACTTTCACTCAGAGTAGTCATTCAACACAATCTCACTCAAGATGAGAATGCCCGTCTATGGATGGAAGAGCTTGACGTGCTTAACGAAATTACGCTCTAAGCTCAGCAAACTTTAGAAGTCTACCGAGCGGGGATGTCCAAAGCATTCGATCATACGGTGCATCCTCGAATCTTTCAAGAAGGGGAATCAATCTTGGTGTTGAGAATACCAATCATTCCTCACTATCATTATATGTGTAAGCTTTTCTTGAAAATTCTCTTATAACGTAAGAATGTATTTTCGAAATAAAGCAAACATCTCCTTGTCATATATGGAGCATTTTTTTTAGTATATCTATGTAGGTTGACATCGTGCTTCATGCCGAGATCCCTAAATAAATATACCTACTCAAGATGAAAAAAAAACTTTTCGTGAAAATTCTCCTGTTACATAGGGGGCATTTTTAGATCTCTATATATAGATGAAATCAAGATGATGTATTAAGCTCTCTTAAGAGAAATATATCAACTCAAATATTTATGTATTTGTTTAATTTCATCTTAAATTTTTTTCAAATATGTTATAGAATATCCCATGCAATATAGGGGGCATTTCTTTATTTTCATATGAGTTGACATCGTGTCATAAGACGAGATCACTGAATCTATTCTAATTAGGGTAGATATCGTACCTTGAGCCGAGATCCCCATTTGATTACTCTATTATCCTAATATTAAAGGCATTGTTGATTATTATGAATAGTAAAGATGTATCTTTAAACAAGTTGCACGTAAGATGATTCTGTAGTTGAAAGATTCATCTTTTATGCTTGAAATAGTCCAAAAAGTCAAATGAGAGGATTCTAAATTTGTGAACTTTAATATTGTTAAGTTGGGGAAGCACAAGTCTGTTCATAGCTCAAGTCCAAGACTCAAGTGGGTCCTGACCGTCAAACTCAATAAGCCCAAATATAACCGAGCTGCTGGCTGCTCTTCGCACTCAACAAGCCGTAAAAAAAGATCGTAGTGGTAGAACTCCCGCTTGCTAGTCAGATGACAATAACTATTATGCCTCAAGCTGACTCGACTTAATATGTCCAAGTCATTCAAAATCAAAAATTCTCTTAACTAATTAACAAACTATGAACGATGTTATAGAAGATGATTTATCTTTAAAACAACATATGTGTAAAATATCTTGAAGACATACAAAGATGAAGATACAATGTCTCGAGTGCAATACAAAACAAAGAAGAGAGAAATACTGATTTTTCACTAAGATAATACATGATTGATAAAAATCGAGATAAAAAGAAAAGGTACATCAATGAAACCTAGACTCAAGCTCTTGAAGCTGTGTTGAATAAAATGCTAAAGACTGATGCTCACTCTCAGCCAACTGTAAAGCCTCCTTAGCTCTAGCCAAAGCAGCCTCAACATCCACCATAGCTCTGTGGTGTACCTGGTAATGGTGCTGCTCCTGTGATATAGCTTGACCTCTCCCATCCTGCTCAGCCTGCAAGTCCGACTGGCAGGATATCACACTTGTGAGATCCCTTCACAACTCCCTGATCTTGGTAGTCTGTTTGTCTAACTCAGAAGTGGCATCTATCGACCTCTGATGGTCGTGTCATAGAGCCTCAACACTCTTCTCAAACTCATCATGCTAGGTCACCGCCTCCTACGAGCGACGCCTCAAGCTTCTAGTGAAGTGCCGGAGCGGATGATACTGAGTGATCTCATATGGTGGATCAAAAATTATGCGTCTCTATAAATAGCCTCCAAGTACATGAGAATCTTCTCCTCCAAATCAGTGCGAGCTAGAAGATCCAAAATAATATCCGCATTTGATGTAAAATAGTCTAATGACTATGGTGAGCCCGGAGTAAGCCTAGAAATCACATCCCTAAAAAATATTAAGCCGTAATCTTGCATGACTTTGTCGCGTGGATCTGGTGAAGACGGATATCGGTGGTATATTTCAGACTCGTAACCCACCTCAAGCACTACAAAAAATAAATAGGAATAATCAACATAAAGTAGAGCAGTAAATGTAAGGAAGTGCAACTAAAGAATAAAGAGAGGAAGAAATTACATAAACATGACGAATCTGATTGAATTGGTGTGTCATAAGTGGCATAGTCATCGGTGACCTTCACTATCTGATAAGCTCCAAAGCTATATGCTGGCTTAGTAGAAGCCCCACTAGGTACGAGGTCTCTTACCTCAGAAGTCTCCCCGTGACAATGGACAAAGTAAGGCTCAGTATCTCAGTAGGAAAGAGTGGCTCCACAGAAGGAGTAACAAAATTTAATGCAGTAGTATCAAGGGTAGGCACACTCGATGACCCAACTCCAAAGTCCTCAACAACATATGCAGTACTAGCTGACACTTGTGGTACCTCGTCAAGAGTTAGAAGTCACCATGGAAGTAGACTCACGAAATAATCAACTGAAGCTCAAACATGCTCTATAGTCGACAGACCACGTCTTGACACAAGAAATCTCAAGCAGCTGTGAGAATCTCTAGCTTGTACTCTGCTATAAGGAGTGGTGTCCTCAGCCCTGACCTGCTCGTCAACTGGTGCATCTGTCATGAATCAAATTAAAATATCATATACACTGAATATATTTTAATGATACAATAAAGAAGATGATTGAAAAGAGAGAAATATAGTAATTATATCTCTCGCTATCTCTTGCCAATGGTGATGACGATGGGTCCTCGACCTCGAGGAACTCCCAAACACCTCACTCTGCGCTCATATCTCTTCGCCATGCTCCAAGAAAGGACCAAAAGACATCCGTTCCCAAGTGAGATGAATATAGCTGACCCCCGTGTGACTCTATGAAGGATCCATCCGAAAATGAGAGCTAGTATTAAGCCTTAGTAAATGTAGCCAAACTATAGAAGTAACATAATAACGTGTCTCAAGAGGCACCGCCCTAGTCTTCCTGACATCTATTATCCTTGGGATGAATGGTTGGCCATCATGAGCAATACACTGAGAAAATTCGAACTGTCGTGCAATACGATTGGGCTAGTAGCCTTCAATAATAACCGACTGACCAAACCTATAACATAACCAGCCCGGACATATGTTGAAAAGGTACTCGGTCACTCTCAATGTTCATCGACTATAGAGTAGTGAAGCTCTACCACTCTCGTCGAAGCCATTAGTAAGATCAGCCTCTATCAAGTCAGGTCGTAAACCAACTGTATCTAGCTAGTGAACTAATAAGAATCGATCCCTGACCAAGTGAGGTGCAAAGAAGAACAGACGTATCCGATCCCTCTCAAAGTTAGATTATGCTCGGTACAGTTGCAGAACTATGGGATATCCTCACTCTGAAAAGTATGTTGGGCACTCGAAATAGGGAAAATCACCATGTATGTGAAGGTGAATCCAATCATATAAGTAATGCCAAGGCAATGTAACGGCATGTCTATTCAATGAATCTGCCTCAGAAATAGCCCTATGAACTCTGTAAACTCTAGCTAGCACTATTGAGGCTAATGAGATCCGCTCACCTCATAAAATCCTCGCTAATGGAACACCTGACATGATCTTTTGTAATCGGGAGTATAAAGATGCAAAGCCAAGTAGCAATAAATCCTGCTAAAAATAACTCTTCGATCAAATCCTATATAGTGGGAGAAGTGTACCCAACTGGTAAAGAAGGCTCTGCAGTGTCCTCAGACAAACTACTAGCGTCTGACACTCCCAATCCAAAATGATCATGTAGTAATACAGACTCCTCAGACAGAGTGCGCTCCTGTAAGAAACTCTTAATCCATGTACTCATTGGAAGTGTAGCACGTGAACGCCTAGAATACCTAGAAGCTCTGAAGGTGTAGTTATAATGTCTCAGAAGATCAATATAAACAGGTAGCACGACTAATCTACCTCGTCGACCGCTGTCATCTGAAGGCTGCCTATAGAATAACTCCTCATCAGGAGGAGCACACTCCTCATAGCGGTAGCAAAATACTGGAAGGCCTGATACAATCTATAAGTCCCAAAGTGTAGCTATCAACTCCTTTGGACCTAACGTGTGTTCCGGCTAGTATCCCAAAACTCTACAACTCTGTAAGCCCAAACAGGGGGAATGCCACTAAAATTAAATATGGATGCATACACTGCCTCATAAATACCAACTGTCTGTCTAATGTCTCTGTGAGCCTACAAGATGTACCTAATTCATGTGACGTATCCATGTGGAATACTAGGGATCCTGCCAACGGATGAATCTCGAAGCAAGTCTGATGAGCTCGACCGTAACTAACGATGGCTCAGAAGTCTAGACTGTCTCGTCTGCTCAATGTTGTCAGAATTAGGCTATAAAATATCATAATATGAATAAGGCTATCGTATATCCAGAGGATTGTAGTCCCCTCATTTCAGCTTAATAGTAGCCACCTAATCTGCGGTATCCTCATAAGCAAAAGAGTCAAATATAGTCGGGAAGCATGGAAGATCGTGCAAAGAAACTTTGGTAAAGATCACGTCCTCTCAACATATCAGTGTGCTGCTCAATCCTATCCCTGATATTAACATCTCCACGAGGATCATATCTGTCAATCTCCAGCCAAATAGCCTCCTCGCTAGGCTCACTAGAAGACAAGTCATCAGATCTCATCCAACTAAATATTCTCCTATCAAATGATCAGAGAAAATGTATATAAAGACGCAGGTAACAACATAATAAAACATAAACATAATGAAGATAACAAGCTACACTAAGAAGCAGTAAAAAAAAAGAGGGAGGAAGAGGTAAAAAAAAAAAAGAAAAAAAGAAAGAGAGAAGAAGAATCACCTTTAATATATATGACTCGTTCAATGAGGTCAATTAATTTTCAACAAATATGACTTGTTTCATGCGTGAATTACATTTATTGGGGACACTTGTTGACCTCCACATATGCTACATAAATCGAATCGAGCCTATAAGATGGATTTGATCGACTTTAGATGCTTAAGAACACAAATCGGAGCTAAAATACACAAGTCATCGCCAAAATCAGCCCAAATGACCTTCGATCGACGAATGGACTTCACCATCGCGTTCAGATCATCGAAATTGGTCAGAATATAAATATTGCACAATCTAACGATAAATCAAGCAAACGATCGAGCTGTCAATGTGCCAACGCGCATATCTGAGTTTGGAGGCTGTGACGATGCTCAAACGACCTCCGTTTATAAAATTGATTGCTCCAGTAGCTTCGAAACATCGAAACCTATTAAATGAGATTATCCGCGATCGATTCGGACAAATCTACATAAACATCGAGTGGTCTGATAATTATTTGAATCGCTCGATTGACGACTTTAACTAAATGGCTCGATCAAAACGACCGCTCCGCGTCAAATATCGAATAATTTTGAATTAATATATATATATATATATATATATATATATATATATATATATAATAATAATAATAATAATAATAATGTCGGTGTAAAGCTCCTATGAAAATTGATTAAGGCTCTATTTGGGAGAAATTTTTTTTGTGTTTTACTTTTGAGATCAATTTTAATTTTGATACCCGTTTGAATAGCTTTTAAACCGAGTTTTGGCCATCTCACCAAGTTCCATTTTAGCCCCTTTCAAAAAAAACAAATAAATTTTCAATCCAAAATAAACCAGCCTAACCCAACCCTACTCGCGCGATCTCCTTCTCTCTTCCCATTCGCGCTCGGGTTTAGGGGATCATATAATAATGTCGGTGTAAAGCTCCTATTAAAATTGATTAAATTTCCCTCGTCCGACCCGAACCCTACTCGCGCGATCTCCCTCTCTCTTCCCATTAGCGCTCGGCTCCTCCCGATCGAACGACAACAACCGCTCGGCCGATCCTTCTCCCTCAACCGCAAGAGAAACCGTTCCCGCTCTTGGCCAATCCTCCCTAAAACCTCAAGCAAAACTGTAAGTCCCATTTGGTTTTTTTTTTTTTCCCTCTCGATCTCCCATCCGACTCACGATCCTAAAAGGCTCGCGGCTCTGGTTCGTTTCCTTCAAACTACAAGCGAGCGATCTCCTTCCGTCACCAATCCTCCCTAAAACCGCAAACTTCAAGGCGGAAGCTCTCATCTAATCCGATCGCCTCAACCGTAAGCCATAATCCACTCCCTTCCCTTTCTTCCTCGTCAAATCGACCGAGCTTCACCCCAATGTCTTCACTCTCGGATTCCTCCCAAATCGCAGCTTCCTGCCCGCTGATCGCACACAAAATCCAGAAGATTTTGGCAAACCTGAAATCTGAATTCCCTTTATACCTGTAGTGGGCTGAACCTCCTAGCTGAGCAACAATTCGATCAGCCTATCTCTTCTCCCTATTTGGCTATCCAATTCTTCTCTTACACTCTTGCTTCTCCTTCGTTTATAGAAAAAGCCGTATAACATTTCAGCCTTCATTCCATTAACTGAACCACTCTTGGCTTTCATTTTCTTTCTATCATATTTCTTTGGGATAAAAGAGAGATTAAACCTGAACATTATTGCTCTTAGATTGCAAATCAACCGTATTGGCATGCAATTTCATTATCGTCGTTAATTATGGATATGTGGAAATGTATGAATATGTGTATATGGTATATGTATTTCTTTCAATTTTAGGCCTCCACGCCATCAAACGACGGATGAAAAGGTCGAGGTGTTTAAAACACCGCCTTCACGCCATCGATAGTGCCTAAAAAATCGGATGTCACACCCCGGCAAATATCAAATTTAGAACTTTTTTTTGGACTTGTAATAAGAAATGGTGATGTAAAAGACTAAAAATACATTAATCTAAATGGGACATGAATGCAATGATATGAATAGATCACCAAAATCAACAATCATGCGATAAAAAAAAATGTAATAATGGATGACTTACAATATTTGCAAAAGAACTTGAGAATCTAGCTTGGAATGCAATCAATTTTTTCTCCCCTCTCAAACTCCAAAACACTCCAACCTCTCAAGCAAATGACATGAAATGGAAGACCTTCCCTTAGCCTTATTTATATAAATGAAAAGAGAATGTGGAGTTCACTCATAACTTAAAATAATAATAGAGGGTGACATGCTCAATAAACATTATTATCTTATAAAAATGTATTAAGTGAAGGTGAATTTAGTCACTTAATTTATTGCTAAATGAATGCTTGAGCCTATTGTTTTATGAAACAAATGAGGATATTCAAGTTAAATGCAAGTGAAATTTGACGAGGCAAATGCCAAACTCATAAGAGACTTATAATAAATTTGATGTCTAATTTTCAAATAAATATGGAACTTGATGTAGAGTTTATGATGAATTCATATTGGGTTTAATAGCTTTTATATGAATATGGATGTGACTACGATGCTAGCCAATACATATGAATGACTAAAACAGTATACACTGGGGTTATTACAACTTATTCCAAGTGAATTAAAAATGATTTCAATTGAACACAATTGAATATGGAGAATTTATATGAAGCTTAATAGCTTACTTCTGAGCAAGATTAGGTTTTGACATCTCACAAATTAACACGAATAAGATTTTTCTTGACTATTTAAAGTGTCAAATTCATGAATAAATAACAAGCATGAAATATAATCAATTGAACACCGAGATAACTACATTCGATATTAAATGAAATACATACCTCAATTTAATGTAGAATAACAAATGATTGGTGATGAACCTAAAAGTCAATTCTAAATTGAGAATAAGAGTTCGTAAGAAGTTCGATAGCCTACTTGCAAACACAAATTCAATTAAACGGCTCACCAATGACTATGAATGATATGTCTTCAAAGAATACAATTATTTTGTATTTGAATGCAAGATTAAAGCACATATGATTTATTGAGTGCTATTTTCAAGCTAAAGTGAAAATCAAATAAAATTCATAAGAGGTTTTCACTATAACTAAATGACATATTAGCAAGTATAGACAAGACTTCTTAATAAATAATTGGCTTGTATTCAAAAGAAGCTCGAATTCAAATAAGCTTGCTTAATAATAAACTATCTGTGTAAGAACAAAAAGTTGAATATGACGAGTCGATAAATATTTAAAAGCTTGTTAAACCACTACAGGCTAAATAATCATTAATATTTGAAAAATGCAATGAACATGTTGAATATAAAAAAAGTTGCGACATTTTGAATCGAAAGTATGAAGTCAAAATAATACCGGATTCAAGAACGATCGCATGTCGTAATGATGAAGTTAATTAAGACTTCAATTAAACCTTTGCACATATTATGAAATATGATTAAAACTCAAATTCAATGCCTTAAAATTATGTAATCATTCTTAAATATACCAGTCCTACATTTCTCCTAATGCTTAAACTTAATCGGGACGTCGGACGCTTTTCGGCCTGGGACCTGCCTGCAAGTTAACAAAATTTAAAAAATTCAAATAATATAAAAAATTCAACTTAAATAAATATGAGAAGTTAATTCTCATATTATAAGTAGATTTGATCCTCTATTATTAAATTAATAGAGTGAGGATCAAATAATACACCGATGATACGTGTTGAATGATGATTTCAACTAAAGAGAATACTTCTATTAAAATATGATTCTAATTTCAAATTAAATTAACTCAAATTAAATATCAATCTAAATACAAAATCTAACATATCACTAAGCTATTAATGCTTAAATGAAATTCAATATCTAAAAACTTAAAGCTAAAATCCAACCCACCTTTCGCAATTGTTTGTTAAAAATAACAAATTAAGAAAACTCTAGCTCACAAAGGAGCTAATGCCAAATTAAATATTCTATTATGTTCACTCTCAATCAATCTCACGCTAAGAATACACAAGACGTGTCCTCCGACCGCGCTAATGCGCCCACATATGATGCAGAATGACTACGCCCTTCCTGATCATGTTAACGCCAATTAAAATTATTATATTACAATGATCAGTCAGATACTCCCCAATATCTCTCGCTTTGAGTTAATCATGTATACTTAATAAAAAAAAATCATCCCGCCTAAGACACTTAAAATTTTCTCCTTAGACAAATACTACCTCAGATCTACAATGATTACTTGGACGACGCAACCCATGACTGCTGATAGGGATCCTTCGCCGTGGTCGACTACCTCCTCTCGACTAAGTAGGACCACGACATGGGATGACTAACTATGAGATCTAAATCGGGCGCGTCATCGTTCCCTCAACCATTCGCTTTTAGTTAAAATGATGAATTTCATAATCTTAAATTTTAAGCATCACATGCTGCTATTATACGCCATGATATTCAAAGAATTTAACGACCAAATTTTAATCGAAAGTTCTCTATATTGAGATGAATATTTAACTATAGATCTGCTTATAGAAACCTAGAATCGATCTAAAGCCCCTCACAAAATGAGTAAATCTCTAGTAGTGTTTTATCTATTATCTCATCTGCCTTCCTAAAATTATTCAATCACGCTTCTTCAATGTGAGAGGTTGGTGGTGAATTTTTGGATCCCACAAACACAACCTGATACATTTTAACAATACAAGCTAATTAGAAAATTATTTTAACAAAATATACATATCTTTGGAAACTAAATGGTTATAGAACAACAATTAAGTTTTAACAAATTGCAAAACTTATTGAAAAAATTGTATAACATTTGTTTCAACACATAACTTGGATCATAAAGAGGTAAAGCAATAAGACAAAGCACTAGAACAAAGTAGATCAAAAAAAAAAAACCTGAGCAAACAAATAGGTTGTTGAAGCAAAAATGATAGAGATGGCGGTAGCAAAACGACTACGATTAAAAAATCTATATCAGTACATTAGTGAACAAGATCATAACAAATGGATTTATAAATAACTCTTTATGCTATAAGAAATAACAAGACAATCACGAGAAACCCTACATTTCAAACTGTAACCTGATTGAGCTTCTACCCAATATGCAGATAAAAATAAATACGGGTTACCCAAAGTGAGAAAAGTGGCGGGGCAGTGAGAAGTGGTGCGGGAGGAGTCTTTGGAGAGGAGATAGTATCTGAGGCCAGGGGACGAGTTCTTGCACTATATTGGGAACGACGTTCACACTACCGCTGTAGGGAGGAGCTACGGCCCAACGCACAAGTTCACGAGTGAGCACTGGTTCGATTTTTTATGCTGATTTGATAGCGATTTCAACGACGCTTTAAATATTTCAGTTTGGTTAAAGAAAGAAAAATTCACAGATTTCAAATACACCGAGATATAGATTGAATTCGCCGATTTGGAATTCCAAATACATAACGAATGTGTGATGGCCGGGTCCGCCATTGCCGCCGCCGTCTGGCTTTGCCGCTCATTGCGCCGCTTCCGGCCGCTTCGCTGGCTCATTGCCGCCACTGCCGCTTGCTGCCGTCATTGCTGGCCGCCGTGCCGCTGGCCAATCGATCACGCCACATGGGTTGCCGGCCACAGATTCCATAGGTCGCCGGCAGACACCCGGCCACACGTCAACTTTCATTTATTTTACATTACATTTCATTAACTAAACAAAACGAAAGTGACTAGAGTTTCAACCAAACAACTATAAAGATTCTTTACTAATTTTTTAATCGATTCCTTTACACTACATTCCAACGAGAACCAAACAAATTTTAAATGGTCGATTCTTTAATCAAAAAATGTGTATAAGTCTATGATTAAATTCACTCAAATATCTAAAAAATTTTTTTTTCAAGTGAGCTGTCGCAACGAGGGTGAGTAATGTCGATGAGGATGGGTTCTCTCACAGGAGTCCACGTGTGGCAACGGAGTTCCCGTTGCACAATTTAGGGCTTGTTTGGCTTAGAGCTTTTAATTTTTAAAAAGTTTGTTTCAAAAAAAAATTGTTTTAAAATGGAATATATAAATACCATTCTAAAAAGAGAGTAAACTAATATTTTTTAAAAAGTACAGAAAAATCAAATAAATTTTAAAATTTATTAACAATATTTTATAAAATTTGACATAGTAAAAATGCGGAATCAAATGATGCTTTAGACGAAAGGGAAGGAGTGCTAAATTTGTGGTGGTAGGAAATTTTTAGGTGTTATATGCGTAAATTAAAGTTTGAGGGTGTTAAATACGTAGATACACGGTATGTGTGTAAACCCTTATAATTAATTATTTAATGTTATTAATGCAAAGTAATATTACTAATTTTAAAATGATTAAAATTTATAAAATAAAATAAAAAAATGTAATAAATTGCCGATTTCTCGAATCACTTTATCATGAAACGAGGAAATCGTGACACGAGCTCGCCGAAGAAGCATCTACGGGACCAGCGCGGCGTGTGAGGAAGAGGAGATCGTCAGATGTGCAGATTTAAGTTAAATCCGCCGAATGTTCGGATTTACTAAATCCGAGATTTAAAATGGGAGAGAAAGTTGTAATTTTCTGTGTTTGGATGGATTGGATTTTAAGTTAACTCCTCAAACCCTGCTGCCAAACATCTCCAAGTTTAGGCTGTGTAAATTGACGAATATTCAGTGATATGTACGTGAATCCTTAATCTCTATTGCTTCTTCCAGATTGCTCCAACGCCTGAACTCTGAGATCTGCGGCGGCAGTGCCACCTACTACGACGTCTGACGGAGCAGGGGAAAGCTGGGGGATCCCTTTCCTGGCCGTATCTTTGTTTGTTACAATTTCCGTCCTCAGTTGTACCTTACGGCGGAGAAGTCGCTGGAAGGAGAAGCTGTGGGGAGGGACTCATCGATTGGAGGAGCAGTGTTAGGAAGATAAGTTGGAGATAAAGTGGATGGATGTCTTGCCTGGCCTAGTCTAACAAGTGTGAGTAGCTCTATTTTCTTGATGTATTGTGAATCTCATGCCTTTTGAGTTGGTATGAAAATCATTCCAGAACTCCAACTTATATAAAACTCTTTAACGACTCAAATATACCACAGCATTACTTCCCCTAACCCCGCTATAATCCTGCTTGATCGAGTGCCGTTAAGGACTCAAGCATGTAAAGCTTTGTCCTCCCCCATGAACACTCTCGCCCCTTGCCGCGTGACTTCGGACCGTCCAGATCTAATGCTGTTGAGGTCTCAGACGCGCACAGCTTTCTTCTCCTGTGCATACACTCTTCCCTTATTATATGACTATAAACCCTCCCTGACTTTGTTGTCCCTCTTGTTGAACATTCTTATTCATCGCCCTTGCCTAAAGTTAGTCTTTACTATAGTACAGAGGAAGGCCTGACCAATGTAGGTTGACGTTGCATTGGACCAAAAGATCAAAATCTGAGCGCATAATGTGACAGCCCTCTCTAACTAGCACATTTTTGGGCTTTATGTCTCTGTATATGATTGCTTGCATGTGCAAGTACTCAAGTGATTTCTGAAACATAAAAACTGAAACATGTGTCAAGGACATGTTAATTTCTGAAGCATAACAAAAAGAGATATCTTAATGTTGTTATATATACCATCACAAGAACTAGTAGATAGGGAGTGATTGATGGAATCACAATGTATAAAGTGTATAAATTGAACAATGCATGCATACAGCAATATTACATTAATGGCACTAATAATTCAGGATCGAAAAACTATTATTTCTTTCCTGTCAAAATAAGAGATTAGAACAATATTTATTTTGCTCAATCCATGGTTACTATACTCTTATGTATTCATAGCTCTAATTGAACTGTGTTGTTCCTTTGCATTTTTTATTTTGATGAAATTTTCATATTTGAATTAGTGGATTGCCAATGTAGCCTTTGGTTAATCCATTCTTAGGAATTTAAATTATGGTGGATTTCAAGAGGCGGCTTTTTCTAATTTTTAAATTTGTTAGTTATTGGAGTGAAGTTCAAAATAAAGATAGAAAGAAATATGAAGAGGGGCACAGAAAAGTATAAATCTAGAAAAAGATGTGCTTAGCCTTTTGGTTGATAGATGAGATTGAAAGGATTTTCTGTTAGCTATGAGACATGATTTTGAATCATATTACAATATTTGTTGTGCATCTCCCTGATAGTATATCCCTATTACAAGTAGTATTGAGGTAATTGAAATGGCCAAACAGTATTGTGAATGTGGCCAAGCTACGATAGTTATTACAATAGAAGATATCATAAATCTACATGATCCTTTCAGAAATTGAAAGAAAAGGTTAGATGCTACAGAAGTGTTTTTGCCAAATATTGATGCAAAAAAGGACTTTCACAAAAGTTAGGTTTTAATCCTTGAGGTTGAAGGAGGAAAACCTATTGAATGAGAAAATAGCATCTTGTAGGCAAGGGATGATAAAGCTTGACAAATGTGACAACTACAACCTGTACACTAAAGTCTACAAAATTTATGGCAATGAGGACGACGGGGTGTTATAGGTGATGGCGGTAGTGAGAGTGCAGAGCCTCGAAGCAGGTTTGCAGGAGGGCAGGGTTCGTAGGCATTAGGATGTGTATAGATAGAGATCTTAATGGAGGATTCTAGCATGCAAATAGTTGTGTGATGACTTGTTCTAATTTTATAAAGATTGAGATCTTAGATATGCAAATATGAAGTTTTAGGTGTTAGATTCATAAATATAAAGGCATTATTGGGTTGTATTATTCTTTTGACCTTTTGCAAAACTCACCTCTCAACACGATCTACTGATCTTCCCTTATTACAGAGTTCTCTCATTGACATTGGGATTCTCGATTGACTCTATTGCATCATTTCTATCTTTCCTTGCATGATCTCCCAACACAAGGACCACCTGCTCTCCTAAACTTCCTCCTGACATTGCACACGTTCTCCATCCCATCTGAACTCCTCCCTCAAATAAATTTGCATACGAACTCCTATTGCTCACAAAAATAGAACTCATGATTGGCGATCCCTGTAGGTCTTGATTTACTTGAATTCCCCATCTCCAACTCTCACCCCATCATCAGCCACTTCCACTTCTTAATGTTATACAAATTCTCTTATTTGTGCTTGGATAGTTGCGAAACACATACAATTTAAAAATGATGATGTCTATTCGAAACAACTTCTTTATATGCTTTTTTATGTAATTTGGACGAGCTTTCTAAGTATTATTGTAATCCATTTAGGCATTATTTTTAGTTTTCACTATTTATAGCTGAAGTTTGAAATAAAAAAAAGGAGACTTTACTAGGAGCAAATTGAGACTCTTTTTTTTGTAAGAAACATGTAGATTGAAGCCGAGAAATGTAGCAATAGTCTTTTGATAACCATTATTAGTGGCTTGCTATTTTCAGCTTATTTATAACAAAGAAATCATATAATGACAGATTTAATAACCTAGAGTTTAGCATGCCTAAATAAATCACAAAGATTGTGCCAAGTATTCCCTTCATTGCTCATTGAAAAAAAAATTTATTTTCACTCATCTTATACATGAGAAATAAAATAATGCATTTTAGAGTATTTTAAAGGAGTTTAGTGTTAATTCCTACTACATTTTAAAACTTTCCCCCTTGCTTTTATTTCTCTTTTTTGGTTGTTTAGTTATTTGATTATTATATATTTGGATATTTCTCATTTGTTTTTAGTGGATCGAAAGTATGAGCTATAGAATATGTGATTTATCTATGCACACCCTCTTCATTAATGGAACTATTTTTTCAATTTGTGGCATACTTGATCATGAAGAAGTTGGAAGTGCTACAAACTCTAAAACTTTACTAGTCAATATAAAAAAGAAATAGATTATCGCCCTCAGTTCAAATGTTTATTGGTTATTTTGATAAATGCATTCAAATTTTTTCTCTAAATATCTTAGGATATTTATGATTCTTATTATTTAACATGACTTTGATGGATCACAAAGTTATTTTGACCCATTGGTTGATCAGTTATTTTAACAGGAACAGGTTCAGGTTCTGAAACTCGAAAATTGTTATGGAAGGGGCTCACATTCACTTGAAAGGGTGGCAAAGAGCAGCAGTTGCTGTTGGCTCAGCTCTAGGTGCTCTAATGGATCCCAGAAGAGCAGATCTGATTGCTGCACTAGGTGAAACTACTGGTATGCCCGCTTTCCAGAGGGTGCTTGCCCGAATGAAGATTAGTCCTGAAGGCAGGGTAAGTTTATGACTTTTTAATAGCTTTTCCAAGAAAGAACCCAGTGCTTTGTAATCATCATTTAGCAACCTTTATTTCTTGCAAGTTTTTTTTGTTATGTTCTGTGAGATTTTCTTAGGGCTTACTGCCGAGTACAGTGTACCTTCTTATGTGGTTTTGGTTATTTTGTTACGCTTCTCCATTTAATAATCTAATTTCGAATCTTCAACTTCTCACTTTTTTTTTTAGTTTTGAAGTCTCTGAACCCTGAGCTTTTTTTTTTCCTGCTCTTTTCTTGCATGATTCTGGACAACTGAAGATAGCTTTTGTTTTGTTTTGTTTTGTTTTGTTTTTTTTTATTTGCTTTGACTTGCTTTATGGAGATCAGATTTATGCACATAAACGTAGAATTAGGGAACCATAATACTTTGCCAAGGGCTGAATAATAGATCTTGTTCTGAATGTTTTTCTTAAACCAATTCAACATGCTTGCTCGTAAATGAATTTCATATGTACTGTTTTGCAGTATTTAATTTTAACATGTTTTGGTGGTCATTTTTTTTTTAGTTATTTTATGTATGAAACATTGAAAATGAAATCCTTACATTTTACAGATTTCGTCGTTTAAAAGTCTTTTTTTACATGCAACTTCATGGTAAAAGCTAGCAATATTATTTTTTTGAAAAACATGTTTCTATTTACAAGTTAGAAAATGGACCAAAGCACAGTTCCCAAAATAAACCATTTCCCCTTTTATCTCTCGTACACAGATTGTATATTCTTGTTTTAGACATCATAAAATATTGGATGTAACTAAGCGGACTTCTCTGGACGGAATTTAAGAAACTGTTTAGGGATAGAAGATACTCTTGAGGAGGAGCAAAATCGGTGCATTATTGGAATAAGCTTTTGGAATAAAATATCAGAGGTTTTAGGAGAAATTTCAAACAAAGTAGAAGCTCGTACTGCTCTAAGTATGCAATATCGCTGCTAGCAAACAACGTTCCTGAGCAAGATGTCTTCCTTTTGTGAACTGAATCTAGAAAAAAGTCCTATATCTCATATAAATGCATTTAGGAACGTGATTTTTCTATATTTGTATGAAGTAAAGGTTTTATTGAAGGCATAGAAGAGCATAGGTTGGCATTTAAAGCTATACCTCGGATTATATTGATGACTTGTTGAGATCATCTAAATTTGTATTATTAGAGAAATGGACTTAAGTTATGTAATAATGATAGAAGCTATATTGTTTTAGATAATGCATTTGAAGCTTTAAAGGCACCAAAAGCATAATTAAAGGCATCAAAAGATACATGAAAACAAAAAAAATGGGACTAAATAAAAGGATTTGAATGACTAATTATTGCCGAAGCTAACTCATTTTGACATGAAACAATTCTATTTCTCCTTTCATATGGTGGTCTCAATGTTGTTTATAGTCTCTACCATGTTCAGGAAATTCTTATGGATCGCCCACGGGTAATATCTTCAAGAGTCTCTCACGCATGGGATTTACCTGAAAACACATTTGGAGCAGCATATGCTAGGTTTATGGGATCAAGAAATTTCTCTCCTGACGATCGACCGCCGGTTCGGTTTATGAACACGGATGAGTTAGCATACATCGCGACACGTGCTCGTGAAGTCCACGATTTTTGGCACGTGCTGTTCGGCCTCCCGACGAACCTGATCGGCGAGTCGGCTCTCAAGGTGGTGGAATTTGAGCAGATGCTTCTTCCCATGTGCATGCTATCTGTAATTGGGGGCACAGCAAGGTTCAGCGAGAAGCAGAGATCTCTCTTCTTTAGGCATTACTTCCCCTGGGCAAGCCGAGCTGGAATAAGGTGCACAGATTTGATTTGTGTGTATTATGAGAAGTATTTTAACGACAGTCTGGAGGATTTGAGGAGGAGATGGGGAATAGAGCCTTGCCCGGATCCAAGAGCTATAAGCTGAGAAGGCTTTATTTAATGCATGTGTTATAAGGCTATAGGAGCATATGGTTGGATCTGATGTTTTATCTGAAGCTTTGATGCTGTGCATTAGTGAAAGTACAGTTAAATTGTCTAAATATTATTGATCTTGACAGTTCAAGATTCAATTTTTTTGTTTACATTATATTTATTACTTGTTATTCATCATATTTTTCTATAGTTTCGGTTCTTTAGCCTATTCTTTTGCATTTAAATCAATGTTATGAAAATCAGTTCGGACAAAGAATTAGGAGTAACTCAAGATTCAAAGGTTTAATGATTAGAATTTGAAGCTTAATCACTAAAATTTGCTCAAAAAAGTATGATTTGAACCTTTTTGTTGTTAAATGTAGAAAAGTTAGATGTATCAAACAAAAAAATAAATAAGTGTTATTGCAAGAAATTCATAAACGTAAAATTATGGTTTTGATATGTACATATATAATATGTGTTTCTTTAATTTAAATTATTATATTGAACGAGTAAAGATCAATTCATAAATGTAAGATACTTGGTTAGATACTCCTAAATTTATAATTAAAATTATTATGAAAAAATATTAAAATTCATTTTTTTTAACATTAAAAACATCCTATCATCATCATCTTCATTTGGCTTAACCCAACTATGTAGAATCTTGCTTCTTGAATCATTAAACTCCACTCTTTTTTGTTGAGTGTTCCATGTTTTAAATATATTGTGTGAAAATTTATTTTGATACTTTATATCCATGTTTGTGCATGTCTAAATCTAATAATAATAATAATAATAATAATAATAATAATAATAATAATAATATTTAAAACATGCAGAATTGTTGGAGAAGAATGATGGAGAAGCATGCAATCATTGACCAGTGGCAACAAAAGAAAATAAGCTGTGAACACTCAACTTTTCTCCACAGAGTAATTATCCAAGCCTAATGACAAATAACATAGACTATCTGGTGATATGCCTTGCTTCAACATTAACATAAACATCTTATGGGCTTTATCTTTATCACCCATCTTGCGGTAGCCATTAATGAGAATAGTATAGGTCACAACATCAGGGACAAGACCATATTGTATCATTCTATCCATTTTCAAGATAGCAGAATCCATCAGAAATAGATTACAGTATCCATCAATCAGGCTATTGTATAAGTAAACATCTGCTGATAAGCCATTATCCTGCATTGCTCTAAAAACTTCCTCTGCCTTCATCATATTCTTATACTTGCAATAACCTGATATTAGAGATGTATATACAATCCTATCAGGAACCAATCCATTCTTAACCATTTCTTCAAAAAAAACCATGCTTTAGAAAAGCTACCTTCATGACAGAGCCCACTTATAAGGCTGGTATAAGTGAACATATTTGGAGTGACACCTTCCTTTATCACTTTACCAAAGAGCTTCAATGCTTGTTCCAAGCTTGATTTATTGACAAGGCCATGAATAAGTGTGCTATACAAAACAACATCAGGAACAAAGCCTCTCTTTATCACAGCTCCCAAAAACCCCCAGGCCATATCATCCATCTGTGCTTTGCACAAGGCATTGATAATAACAGTAAAAGTATGCAAGTTTGGAATGACTCCAAGCTCATCCATGTAATTCAAAAACATCAATGCTTCAATTCTGAATCCTTGTTTGAAAAGTTCATCAATGATTAAAGTGCAAGTAACAACGTTGGGCATCAAACCAGAACTACGCATGCTTTTGAAAAGTGCTAGAGCTTCTTCCATCCATCCTACTCTACAGTAACTATGAAGAAGAATGGAATAATAATGAACATCAGGAGCATGATTTCTTTTGATCATGTCCCCCCATAGCATCAGAGCACCAGTTATGTCCCCATTTTGGGAACAGCCATCAGTAAGGATACTATAAGCAATCAGATCAAATGCATGTCCATTTTCCCTTAGCTGATTAAATATTAAGCATGCATCTTTAACTTTCCCAACTGAACATAAACCATATAAAAGGGAACTATAGCTAACAATGGTGGGCATAATTCCACTGTTTATCATTTCGATAAATAAGTCATTGGCTTCTGCAATGCAACCCTCCTTGCATGATGCATCTATCAAAATGCTATAGCTATGCACATCAGGTTGAATTCCACATTCCTTCATTTCTTTGAATACCATGAGAGATTTCTGCAAATTGCCATTAGAAGAGAAGCCATAAATAATGGCATTATAACTGTAAGTATTCAATGGAAGTCTTCTACTCTTCAAGTCCTGGAGAAAGTCCCAAGCGGACTCGACATCTCCAGCGCTACAAAGCCCTCGAATATATGTAGCATAGGTAACTTCATTTGGTCTCACACCATATCTTTCCATTTCTGATAAAATACCGCTAGCTTCCTGCACCTCCAATATGTCCTTTTTCATGCACAGATCTATGATAATAGTGTAAGTATAAACATTAGGTGTTGGGCCTGATTTCTTCATGTCATAGAACAAACTCTTAGCATATTCAACCTCATTCTTATCAACAAAACGTTTAATCAAAAAATTGCATAACTGAACATCAATTTCCAATCCAATCTTCTTAACTTCCAAATATGCCATTAGTGCATCCTCAAACATGAAATTCTCAGCAAAAATCTGGATGACAGATCGATAAACTTCTAACAAGTTCACAGCACCGTTCGCAAAACTGACTAATAGAGACAGCAAATCAAACAAATCTAAGTATAGGTAATCGTATTTCGAATCATTATGGTATTCCACAATGCTTCTAAACAAGAAGCGAGCCTTGCCATGCATTCCTGATAAGAAAAATATTCCGATGAGAATCGAAAAGGCTTCTATTGAATGAGATAAACCATACTGACTCACGGTCTGAGCAAAGTTTCTTTCCTTCACCAATCTCCAGTCTAAGGTGTGCACAACAATGGTCACATAGGGAAGAAAACTTGGCTGCCTGCTGAAATTAAAACTCTGATCTGTTACCTCAATTCCATTGGTGGAACTCAATTGACTGGTTGAATTTGAAAAGGGGAGATGGCGGTCGCAACATGACAGGGAGGTCGCAGAAGAATAATGGATAGAAGATCGTTTTTTTATCAAAACTGTGGCATTCAATAAACCTAAACCCACTCTTCTCATCAAGAAAGACCTTTTTTGAAATTAAAGAAATGATTCCAGCTAATAGTAGAATGAATCGAACACCCATCAGGTAAAATCCAAGTGACAACAAGATGAAATGAAAAATTGAAAAAAAAAAATAACGAAGAAATAAAATCCAAAGGTGGCTAAAAATAAAAAAAAAAAAAAAAAAAGAAAGAAAATACATGTGAAACAGTGACTGTCTCGCAAGCACCGTACGCTGACCCTTGAATCCAGCTAAGAGATCAAGAGAAAGGAGAAGGGGGTTAGGGTTAGGAGGTGAACGAGACTGAATAATGGGCGCCGCAAGCGGCCACTGAAAAGGACTGTATATCAGGTTGGCGGACGAAGGTAAGCGTCGGCGGAAGCTGAGAGGCTAAGGAGGCGGGGTTTTTTGGTAACAAATGGTTTGATAGTAGCAGCGGGGGGGGGAATTATGAAGATTAAAGTCTAGGGATTTTCACAAATCTAAAAGTTCAATTTTTTTTTTCTTTTTCTTTTTTCACCATTTACGTAACATAGTACATTTGATTGATTGGTTTATTTATTTTTTATGTTGAATGCCCATATTTTTTTTTTTTTTTTTTTGGAGAAAGTGAGAGCCTTAGCTCAATTGTATTCCAAAAAAGTGATAATTACAATGTTACATATTGACCTCATAATGAGAAATCAACCCGCAACACCAAAACAACATAAAAAACCTGTAAAGAACAATAAAGCAGAAAGGAAAGCTATGAAGGAACAGCCCTATAGCTTAACCCAAAAATAAAGCCTAAGCTCAAACGAAATAAAAGATCACAACAGAGCCTTCAAATATTCTGAAACAGCACCAAACTGAAGATGAAAATGTTTAGAATGATTTGTGAAAATCTCTGGACTCAGACTTTGAATAATCCAAAATCAGATCGACCTCAAATAGAACGTGCAATGCGGCTGCACCCTCACAGCCCTCCATTTGGCGAAAGAAGCAACTACCAAGGTTGCTGTGTTGCGCAACCAAGCAAAGCCAAGATCACCCCAGCAAGTGGGAAGGATTAGTGTCATCATCGTCCAGTAACCCAGCATACCCGGCACAGCAGCTCCACGGCACATCCTTCCCCATAGCCATAACCATAACCTCCATAGCCCAACAAAGAAAAGAAATGTAAATAGATAGAGAGATACCCAATCAAGAACCTCCAATACCAAGAATGCAGTGAAACAAAAAGAAATCCTTTACAAAGAACTGATTAGCTCAAAACCAAGAAGCGTAAATGATCGCCCAAAGACCCCTAATAACCCAGCACCTTACAACATCCAGCATTGACATTAAAACCAGCCAAACCAGCAAGACAGCCCACTCAATCAGTTTAAGCAACTCAACAGTAAAAGCCATAACCTGACTCTCCAACCTCCAACATCAGAGAAACAGAAAAAGAAAGGATTCCAAAACCGCATCCTGCAACAGCTCAAAACCCAGCCAATGCAGCAAATGGAGACCGACCAGCAGACACCACATACCCAACTCATAACAACAACCAGCGTAATTAACAAAAACCAGTCAGACCACATATTCAGCCCACCAAATCAAGTTAGACACTAAAAAAAAAAAACTTACAAAATAGTTCTGATACGCCAAAACCGAATTAAGTCCAAAACAAGGGTGGCCAAGAGTCTTTTCCACCTAACAATCTTAAAGGCAATCCGATCCCTAATAAGATCAAGTAAAGCAATAAGAGAAGAAGCAGAGGAGGTAAAACACCTATTGTTCCTTTCGCGCCAAATGCAATAGACTAAAACAGAAACTGAAAGGTAGTGCAGTTTAGTAGTCATTTTATGCATATTAGGGGCTAAATTATTCAACTTCGCAAAGTGGATTGAAGTAAGTAAAAGTTTCCATTCTAAGAATCCTTCTTATCAAATGCATAGAAAATGGACACTCAAGAAAAGGTGAGCATGTGTTTCGTGTTCAGAGTGACAAAAGCAAAGAATAGATTGAGTTCCAATCCCTTTTAACCAAGAATCGAGGTCTTTAACCCACCCAAATATGCCAACCAGCAATAGATAGAGTAGTTAATAGCATAACCAGAAAACCAAATGCATTTATACCAATTAACAGAAGGCAAGTTATCAAACAAGCCTTCTTTAAAATCGAATTTGTAGGAGACCTGACTCCCATGCAATCCAGTCCTCCCACGAAATTTGAATAGAAGCAATAGTATCAAATAGCATTGGAAATTCAACCCCAAGTTGTGTTGGCAAGTTCCAATTACCATCCTGTATAAATGTGCAAATCATATCATCCTTATAAGTAGCCCAAAATTTCTCATTGGAGTGGATGCTTCAATCATAGTTTGTCTATCACACCAAGGATCCAATAGGAGACTAAAAGATTTCCCATCCCCAATGTGATAGGAAATTTTATCACGGGAATCGCTTGCATATAGTTTCATTTCCTTCCACATAGGGGATATATTACGGATGGATGGACACCAAATAGATCCATATTTCTGCGGCCCCCAAATAGCAAAAAGGGTCTTGTACTTGAGTGTCTTCCACATAAGTTTAATCTTACTTAAAGCATTAAGAGAAACAAAAAAAGAACACCAATGCCCCTTTTCCTTAGTAGAAGCTTTATCCCAAGAGATAGTGGTAAATTTTTTATGAGCCCCATTGTGATAGAAAACGAGAAGATAAAGAATAAATGCTCTTTAAGACTCCTTGGGAATCACCATTGATCTAAACCAATAGGAAATCAAGTTATTAACCAAGATCTAAGTAGTTGTAATCTTCCTCCAAGAGACAAGAATTTACATTTCCAGCCTGCTAACCAACAATGAAGTTTGTCAAAGAGACTAGAAAAATTTATAATTTTAGGAGAGCCCAAAGTGAGAGGAAGCCCTAGGTATTTAATTGGAAAGACACCCTGTGTTATATTAATAATGGAACATAATCTTTCCACCTCTTTAGTTCCTTTTGAGAAACAAATACTAGACTTATCATGGTTAACCTCAAGGCCAGTGTAACTCTGTAAGCTCTCAAGACAGAATTTCAATGAATCAACAGTAGGGCAATCAGCCTTACCAGTCACAAGAAGATCGTCTGCAAAGAGTAAGTGAGAGATCTTACAAGTCCCAGCCAAAAGGGGCCTGTATCTGAATAAATTTACCTCTCTATCAATTAGGCATGAAAAAGTGTCAATAGCTAGAGTAAAAAGATAGGGTGATAGAGGGCACCCTTGCCGAAGACCGTTGTTAGATGAAAAATAACCTTTAACTTCACCATTAAGAGTAATGGAGAATGGAACCTCGTTATGCATGCCTTCACCCAATAAACTGGGAGGAAACCCCAGAATTTAGTCTGTGTAAAAGAGCTATCCTGTTAATAGAATCAAAAGCCTTCCTGAGATCAAGTTTAGCAAGAAAGCCACCCTGAGACTATTTTTGAGACAATTCATGACAAATTTCATAGGCCATAGTAATATTATCAGAAATGTCCCTCCCTTTGATGAATGCAGATTGAGCTTGATGAATTAATAAGGGGAGAACCTTCTTAAGTCTAAAGGCAAGAGTTTTGCAATAACTTTATAAAAGTATTGCAAAGAGAAATAGGCCTATAATCGATAATGAATTGGAGTGCTTAACTTTGGGGATCAATGTAATCAAGGTGTGTTTCAACCGATTAGAAGCTTTTGAAATTTGAAAAGTGATGAGCCTTTAAAAAAGTTTTACCGTTACCTCCCAAGTAGCGTGAGAAGAACTTAGAATTAAACCCATCCGCTCCGGAGAGATTTGTTCTCACCGATACTATTAAGAGCATTGAGAATTTCGATCGAAATATCGATCCGTGCTATGAGCCATATCCGAGAGAGAATTCCCAATAGGGAAATCCCGCAATATGAAAGAATCGAGGTTGTCTTATTGAAGAGAGATGAATAATACCACGATTTCTTGAATTAAATCCTGATCATTCAACACCCCATTTTCAGTAGAGAGCTCTCTAATGCAGTTGAAACTATGCCTTTCCTTAATAGAGAAATAAAGAAACTTAAGATCATCATCAGAGGATGTTAGCCAATGAGCCTTAGCTCTCTGCTTCACCCAAGTAGTTTCCATTTGAAGAAGAGAATGATAAGAGTCTTTAATTGCTTTAGCTTCAACCCTAAGCTGCAAATTATTAGGATCCCTTTCAATTTTACCAAGGATATCAAATTGATTCCTTTTAGCTTCATCTAACTTTATTTGCAACTGAGAATAACATTTCATTGAATCCTTTAGAGCACGTTTGACATTGGAAAGCTTGTTAGCCAGAACAAAGATTGGATCACCAACCTCAAAGATCTTCCAAGCCTCTCTAGTAACATCCAAAAAGTCGGGTGAAAGCACCCAATGATTTTTAAACATAAAACGGGTAATCCGAGTACTCATATGTGTTAAGTAGAGAACAAGAGGAGAGTGATCCGATGAAAGAGGGGGAGTAACTTTATAAAAAGAGGAGGGAAATTTTTCCAACCAGCAAACATTGCAAAGAGCCCTATCAATTTTCGAAAAAATAGGGTTATTAATTTGTTGATTGGACCAAGTATAGAATAAACCTGCTTCGGAAGATCAATCAATTCACGCCTTGAATACAACAATTGAATGCTTGTGTGTTAGCAAAAGATAAAGGGATTCCTCCTGATTTTTCCTTACTTGCTAAACAGCAATTAAAGTCGCCCATGATCAACCAAGGATCTGTCATATTAATAGCAATACTCCTGAGGGAATCCCAAAGAGAATTCCGAGAGAGAGGATCATTATCAGCATAAACACAAGTCAAAGAAAAGAGGGAGACCAAAGACATATAACATCACCATGAATGAATTGATTAGAGACAACCACAAAATCAATACGCTAACACCATTTAATCCATATACGCCACCACAGAGTCAAAATTAGAACAGCAATTTTCATATGGAAACATGGAAAACTTACGCAACAGGAAAGGATTTAGAGATGTAGCAGATTGATTTTGTTTTCCAAGAGACAAACCAAATCCAAACTAAAATCTTTCATAAGTCTTTTGCAATCCAAAATTCGCCCTCAGCTAGGCCCTAACATTCCAACTTCCTATAATCGGAAAAGTCATTGAGAAGAAGAGGAAGAGGAGGGTTTTACCCTTTTGTTCTTACTTTTCGATTAGAGATAGCCAAAGAAGAACTTACTTTCGGGTCCTCACCAAAATGGTTATTAGTAGCCAAGTGATGTGAATCATTACCCATAGGTAGCCCAAGCCGGAGGTCTGTCTGTTTGGGTGAAGAAGCAGAGGATCTAGTCACCACACCCGGCTTGGGAGGAACAGCTGAAGAGCACAGCCCAGTCGACTCAAGAACCTCCTCAGAGTGAGAGGAGGCAACCTCATGACCTGAAACAGGAGGAGAAGAAGGAGAGGGAATGAGGTTTAAATCAGAAGGAAGCTTACCCAGTGAAGTCTCAGTAACAGCCCCCTCTACCCGATTCCCTAAATCCTCCTCTATGATCTCTCCTTGTTCGGCCAAAACAGAGAAGTTGTTTGTAATATCCAAAGAAACGTCCGGTTGACGATTCCGACTCCTTCCCCTAGTTGAAGCACTTATAATTGTTGGCTTGTGAGTTTGGGCTTTATTCTTAGGACAAGAGGTTTCCGTATGTGAAAACGTATTACACTTAGTACACGCGACCGGTTTCCAATCGTAAACCACCGGTTGGTCGATCTTCTTGCCGTTCAAATTGATTGGGATAGAATCAGGTAATACCGAAGTGGTATTGATCCGCAGTGAGCGCAAAGGTAATGCGTTTTGGAAGTTTAGATTATCAACGGCTAAGAACCCTATCATACTCCCCATCTTAGAGAAACCGTGCTGCTTCCAACAAAGAAAGAGGATAATTAGGCAATTTGATCCACAAGGGAATATCTACGATCTTTGGATGGACGGAAATCCCAAGTCCATTTTGAAATATAAATGGCCACCATCAAGAAGCAAGGTCCCTCATGCCAAACCAGTAATCTTCCACACATGAGAATTTGAAGAGAAATAGTCACCTTCAAGGGAGAGCAACTCAAAGGTCCCTTTGAACCTCCACTTCTTCCTAACCGCCAAAAGAGACCCGTAATATGCTTTTCCTATGGCATGACCGACCAGGGATAAATTCCACTCCCTTTGACCTTCGAGCAAATCTTCCTCAGAAAAAGAAACCTCTGAAGAAACCGGGGGAATGAAAGATAAAGGAAATTCCCTACTCTTCTCATTCTGAGCCAACAGCAAATCCTTCCAATTGCAAGGACCCATAGGAGCCACCAACGGAGCAGTTGCTGCCGTAGAAGTGGAAGAAAGGGGAGGGAACATATTACTTGAGGTAGCCATTAGAAATATATCCCGAATACGGAAAAGAAACTGACCCCCGGCAAGAAGCCGGAGGTCAGAGGGCAATTTTAGTGGGAGGGAAAAACAAGGGGGAGGATTGGATGTTAAGGAGAGGTAGGGAGGAAAAGGAAGAAGATGCCGCAAGGAGCAGAAGAAAAACCCTAACCTTATCAACTTTTTTTCAATACTTCTAGGATTGAGGAAAGTCTTAATCTAACGGATTTAGAGAATAAAGATCATCCATGCTGGTTTATATTAGAAACAACACTTAATATAGCAATGATTTCTTGATTATTTTTGTTAAAGAATTAATATTAATTGGATTACATTTATTGATCAATCTTTATGCAATTAGCAGTTATTTAGTTAAAAAGCTCACATTCGACTCAATTTATGACCTCTATATCATGAAAATTAAATAGCAAACCATTGAACTAGAGCTCTTTAATGATTGGGTTTGAAAATGGCCAATTAAAAAACACACAAAATACTTAATCATAAGACCAACAAAACAATTAAATAAAAAAGTGTGACGCTAAAAATTAAAACGAAATCAATTAACAATTAAGTCTCACTTATTTCTCATTGGAGGTTTTGGACATTTCTTCCCCGCTTGCGAGAAAAAGAATTGTATAACAAGTTTTAAAACCTGTGAATTAAAACACACAAATCACTTAATTGATGAAGAGGTGAATAACTCATCACTTATATTCCTATAGTGGAATGAAGACAATGTTGTATTATTCTTTCTTAATTGTCTTGAATGCTTCTGATGAGGGATGAGTTAGACATTGATTTTCCATATATATATATATATATGGAATTAATGATTTTTAGGTAAATAATAATCAGCAATTTTCCTAAGAGATTAGCAAATTATCACTCTACATAATTGCTATTCATTAAGTATTCATTAAAACATAACTAAACTGTTACCACCTATCACTGTTACCGAATGAATCAAAATAATCCCAGAGCATCTCCACAGCTTTCGCTACTCTACAATAACATGCATTCTATGGATATGCCATATTTAAGGTTCAAAATGGCAACACTGCCATTTCAGCTTTGTCTAATACTAAAGTTTGCTCAGGCCAGACATGTTATGAGGCTGGACACACTCTCAACTCACAACAAAGTACATGATATCTGCCATAAGAAGAACATGAAGCTTTCTCAGGGTATTAGCAACCACCAAATGAAAGGTTTTCAACCCAAAAAAAAAAAAATTATTCTCCTTTTGATTCGAATCATTTCGCACCCACAGAGATGGAGCATTATCAGCATTTAAATTTTCATGCTCCAGTTTCTGATTGAATCATTTCACACCCACAGAGGCCATCAGATCTTCATATTCGGCATCGGTTTCTGGTTTTTTAATATTGGCAGGATTATTAGCTCCTTGATGTGGAGGTGGTGCTGAAGATGTTGGTGAAAATGGATCATATATCTGACTGCCTCCAGGGGCTGTGTGTACATTTCCAGCCGTAAAGCTAACTGGTTTATCTCCCAACTGTTGGTTTGGTGCCGTAAAACTTCCTCCAGGTCTGTTAGCATGAGGCAATTGATTCTGATGCGCTTGCTGGAAATTTGCAGGATAAGTAGGCATGGGACTGGGAGGAGGATTTGGAGCTTGGGCTGCACGAGGAAAGCGTGGTGAGCCAACTGGAATAACTGGAGCCATTGGCTGTACAGGGGTTAGACTTGGGTATCCTCGAAGTATGGGAGATGGTGGTCTAATGTTGCTTGCGTTGGATGGAAAAGAAGCGATCGGAGCAGTTGGAATTTTCGAAGTCTCGGATGCTGGAAGTGGTTGGTGTTGTATCGGCTGAAGCTTAGGAGAATTTTGAATGAGGGGTGCAGGCATGGGACTTTGGAAAGCTGGTCGGAAGGAAGGTGCTTTTGGCGCAGCGAAAGGAACCTGCGGTGAGTTCTGGACTACAGAAGTGTGAGGTGCCGGAGTGTTAGCTGAAGATGGCGGCTGAGTTCTGAGAGGCTGGAAAGTAAAATCACCGGTAATGGGCCGTGGTGGTTTGGGAGTTGTGGCAGGGGAAGCACCGACAGGACTGTTTGTGGAAGGAGGGAAAGTAGGAATGGTGGTTGAATTGGGCACGGATATTGCTGGTGGTGGCTGAGGTGGTTGCAATCGTGGTTGCACAGGTGTAAGAGCTTGTGCATGAGACAGCGTTGGAGGGGGTATAGGAGCCCGGACTATTAAAGGAGGTGGAGTCATCACCGGGGAAGGAGGTCTCTGTGGGAAAGAAGTCAGACGTGGTGATGCCACTGGTGCCGGTGAAACCAAGGATCCAATCGCAGGTGATGGAGGAGGCATTGAAGAACCTGAGAATGGTGAAGCCAATCCTGGAGTTGGAACCAGTACGGTCTGGGAAGGCGCCAATGAAAAAATAGGCGGAGTTGTAGAAGGGCGGGTGGAAAAGAGAGAGGTTGAATGAGGGGCAAAATTTGCAACAGGAGGCCTTGCAACTATATCAGAAACGTTGAATTGTGAAGGCCGAGAGCTAGTGGGAACTGAAGGAACAGCCAGAGGCTTCATTGTTGTATTTGAAGGGGTGGCCATCTGATTCATGTTTGGCCTGGCAGAAGGAGAAGCATTTGGAGCAGGAGAATGGCCAGAAGAGGTTGCTGGCGTTAATAATGGCCTAATCTGTGGATTCAATGGTCCATAGGTTAAAGTTGACAGTGGGGTAGAGGTCAATGCCTGAGAAATGGGGCCTGAAGAAAATTGGTTTGCAGGCAGTTGAATGGGTAATGGGGGTCTTAACATAGTCGGTGTTGATGATCTTGGAACTGAGAGGACATTAAAAGGCTGAGTAAAATACTGAGGCATGCCTGGAGGGGGCCGTAAAAGTGGAAGCATAAAAGCAGATGGGTGAGGTGGAACATTTGGCATGGTTGCTGGGAACCAGGGAGCAGGGTATGGCCGAAATGGCGGTTGGCCAGGTTGAACTGGCAGTGATGAAGGTTGAGGCACAACCTGAATAACAGCAGATGGGTGAGGTGGAACATTTGGCATGGTTGCTGGGAACCAGGGAGCAGGGTATGGCCGAAATGGCGGTTGGCCAGGTTGAACTGGCAGTGATGAAGGTTGAGGCACAACCTGAATAACATTAGTTACAGGCGGCATCAAAAAACCAGATGAGTCCAGATTGTTGGTTTGGACATCCTCATTATTCCCCGCTGATGAATTTGCAACTTTCGGAGTGATTCCAGCATTTCCCTGATCAATATTTTAAAACAAACAATACAAGATATTTTAGAAGCTCGAGAAGGGAACAGCTAGCCTTTTACAAGGATGTTTAACACCCCAAACTTACAGATATTGGAGTGAGTAGAAGCTCAATTAGTGCCACTGCTGTATCAAGTTTCTCATATGTGTCTGCTGAAACAAGGACATAAAGGTCATCGTACGCATCCTGAGTTTCAATAATGTCTGACTTGGTGATTTCACGCTGAAAATAAAAAAGTTTCAAGTACTGCTAAAAGAAATCATAGAATCTATGGGAAAAAACCTATAATGCTAAGTGAATACAAAATAAAATTAATGATAAGAGGTTGTGAGAAAGTTTTGGGGAACCTATGTGATTCTTTAAAAGATAATGAAAAAGTATCTGAAGTAAATATTAGAGTTCTATGCCAGATTAAAGAATTGGCTTTTGTAATTTTAATTCATTTCTTTTCCCTAAAATCTTGGAATACAAATCTATGAAATAATGCAAGATAGGTGTAGAAGAAGATGGTGTGCTACGAACTCATTTTATTGGAACCTCATTTCTCAAAAAACATGCATGTGTAAAAACTATATGGAAACTGATATAAGCTATACAGTCTCCTAATGATTAGATTAAGAAATTCATTTATGAGAATACTTAGTAAAGAAACAAAGACAAGCTATCGGTCAAGCCAATCCTCGAAATGTTTGGATCCCTTCTCTGTTACAACATCCACGCTGCCATCCCCACTCCTGGCCTCCCATCTCAAAAAGCATAAAATAGCAGTAGGACTGCACCCATATATTTTAAAATTCCCAATAAAATCCACTCTTGGCTTGCAAAGTTTGTTGAGAAAAAAAAAAATACTGCCATGGCCCATGATGTTGGACGTCATAAGGTCTATAGTTTTCCTAATGAAAATCCAATTATGCATAAAAACCCACAAAAAAAATTTAAATTTTGTAGTCCAACTCTTGGTTAAGTAATAACATATCTTATCGGGCTAAATCCCCCAACAATTAGTCTCAAGGTATCACGTTTCTCTATTTTAGTTCTTGATTATACAAAATTGATCTAAGGTGATTAATGAGATCAATTTTGTAGCAGTATTTCTACGTAAGGGACCTTGTGGATCAATTTTGCATAGTAAAGGATTAAACTGGAAAAATGTGATACTCTGCAACTAAATTGCCCACATGCAAATAGTTATAGGACCATCTTGGGATTTATTTCTTACCTTCTAAGATAATAAAAAACACATAAAACTTGTTCCAGATGATGGTACAAAGATCATGACAAATTAAAATTATTCGATAAATACGAACAGCAACAAGTAGTATTTATTCATATTGCTAGGAAAAAAATCAGAGCGTATTGGTGAAATCTCAATCATACATGCAAAATCAATTGCACAGTATGAAGATGATTAAAAACAAGGATAGAAGTCTCTGAAGAAGACCCGACCTCATGCTAGTATCAGAACAACGCTTCTATTGAAAGTTGTCATCAACACTTGAACCACACTAAAAAAATTTGCATTCAACACCACACAATAGTTCGAGATTAAGATTGAACTTTATTAAGCAATAGAATCATAATTTACAAGCCTCAGGGAGTCTTATTTGTGAGTCTTATTTGAAATCATAAAAGATACAAAATTGTTAGTTTCTCATGAGATCCCAAAACAAGAATAAAAATTCCAAGTACCAATTCAAGTAATCTCGGATTCCAACTAAAACAATATATTTAGATTTCAACAAACACAAAAACAATGTTTGGTCCGATTGCAATAGCGCTAGGCTATTAACATTGCCAGTATAGTTGAACTTCAGCTGTAGAACAGAAATTGAGAATAGAAGAAAAATTGGTTGAATCCTAATAATAGGGTAAATCAAGCATAAAAAAAAACAATTAAATCATAGTCATGGTGCAAAATTGAGAACATAAGAAATAGGCTGCCAAATCCTGCAAAAGCAAAATTGTGAAGCGCATGATAGAAATACCAACAACCTTCAAAATCAACAACTTGATAGAAACAAGGGAGAATGTGAAAATAGAGTATCAAACACAAAATGTAGGCACCGAAGAGAGCAATATTCTAGGCTAGTTGACTCAACCTTTACCAGGAAGAGGTCCACGTCAATGCCTCAAGGACCAACTACATAAAAGGTGCACCACCTATTTTGAAGCCCCTTGTTCTTGCTAAAAGCATCAGTAGGAATGCTAGTCACATGGGAAAAGGAGAGAATTTGCACAAAACATGCACAATTCTAAAATAATATATATATATATATATATATATATATATATATATATATATATATATATATATATAGTGTGTGTGTGAAGATGAATGCAATATATAATATATATAAATATATCATATTATTATTACTAAGAATTAAAAAGTGAGGGTTGAGCAAAACCAGATAAAATTAGAAAAATCTTATAATATTTTTTTATCAAAAAAATAGAAATTGAAAACAAAAAGATAATTATAATTTGGAATAACAATGATGTTGATAAAGATGATGATGATAAAAAACAAATAATAAATAGCAAATAATATAGGCTATGTTCATATATAACAAAAAAATATTAAAACTTAAAAACTCCATAACCTCAACTAAAAATTCAACCCAAAACTTAAATTTAAGCACAAAATTAACAATAAATAAATAAAAGGGCTATTTTCAACAGTCACATTCTTGGTTTCCAAGTTCCCTGAACTTAACATCACCTGCCTTCCCAATCATTGGCCTCAAACTCCATTTAGGAGATAATTCACTCCTGTGAATTAAATTATGGGAGAGGGAATAACTCAACACCTCCCACCAAAGCATAACATTGCACTTTTGAGACCACCTGCCTTTTATTATTGATTCAATAAAGCACATGATGTTGCGCCGAGTTGTTGTGATGCTCTTCTCCAAAGCCTAGTCTTCTTTTAACTGATCCTCTCAACTTCAAGGGGTTTGATCTCATCATACAACATAGAATGCTTAAAGGCTTTTAAGTTTTCCATATTAAAAAATGAATAGATCTCCATGTCAGTATGTAGAGCCAAATGATATGTTGTCCCAAATCTCTTCAAAATATTGAAGAGCTCATCCAAAATTGGTTTGGTTGTTCACCTTTCTCCCCACAATCGACACAAGATCTCTTTCAATCTTCTTCTCTATTTAGTGTCAATCATGTTGACAATTATATCATTACTGTGATTTGACAAGTTGTCACTATCTCATAGTGCATTTTCTTGATTCATTGAAGAAATCTTTGAGCTCTTCTGAGATATTCATCTTGCTTTGGGGCTAGTCATTTAATCTATCAAAAACTCCCAAAGTTGAATGGACTTTCAAATAGGTATCGTAGGCATACATCAAATGGACATTACTTGTCAAACTGTCACCCTATTGAATGTGAGTTGCATATGCATAGACTATCATCCCTAATCTTTAATTGTCATGCATTAAATCCCTAAAACAAAGACAAAGCAATTCTATTTACCACCTCAGTTTGGCCGTCAATTTATGGATAGAAAGATGTGCTACTCTTTAGTGTAGCATCCATCCTGGCACAATACTTTCAAAGATGTTAGGTGAAAGTCTTTATTCTAGATGACTTCAATAAACCAAGATGCAAACACTCAAAAAAGAGATGTGTTACTTCTTCACCCATTTTGTTCTGCTTACAAATCATAGACATTATCATCTTTGATAACTTGTCTATCAAAATAAAAATATAATTAGGAACACCATGGGCTCTTAATAATCCTCTTAGAAGTCCATAAAAATACTCTCATATGGTCAAGTCAGCATAAACGGAGCATACAGACCTTCTTGATGAAACATTTTGAAGTTCAACAGTGTAATGGAGTGCACAACCCTTCTTGATAAAATATTTTGAAGTTCAATAGCGTACTTGTGCCATCAAGAACTTTGCGATATCAAGATGCATTCTTGATTGGTGTAAGTACCTTTACAAATTCTAAAGCTTATTCATCACTCCAAAATGTCTAACCACCATGAAAGTGAGCTTCTTTTATCCACTTCACCAGGTCATTATTTTTGTGAACATAGAGAAGATTCCACTTACGAAGAAATCATTCTTTGATAGCAAAATTTATAATAACCACTTCTACAGTATTTTGATCTACCTATATGACCTGATTTAGATTTGATTAAACTTGTCCATTTAATTTATATTTACTAATTTTTGTGGATTTTCAGTTTGGTTTTATGCCTAATTTATTCGCCATTTTTATGGTTTTACTTGAAGAAAATTCATGTACAATCTATTATATTATGATACAAAAAAATCAGTCTTGGTGTATTCAATTATTGTTTTTTAGATTAGTTTTATATCTAATTTATAAATCATCTTCACCATATTATAAAGCATTTAACACTCTATTTTACATGTATCTTTAACCAATTTTATGAGCATTATATAGTGGTAAATAAGAGGTTGCTTGTTCAATTTGAACTCTAAAAAATTAACGACTAGCACTATTTGGTGTCTTTTGCAAATCATTTACACCAAAGTGTTCTAAACATGATATACTATTTTATGACTATTTTTACAATTTTCAAAATTCTAGACTTCAAAATATAGAAGAGTTAATATAAAATTTATGTTTAAAACCAAAAACTTGTGCAAGTCAGTTTAGCCTAATAGTTGAGAGCTTAGGCTTTTAACCAAAAGGTCTCGAGTTCAAACATTTGTACATGTGTTGTGTGTGGGTGTTTGTGATTTAAATTAGCTTAAATGTCCAAAAAAAATAAAAAAAATTTTGCATAATTATGCATATCCTTTCTTATTTTTTTTATAATATTTATATATGTTGTAAAACCCTTTCTAGACATTCATTTTAATTACATTTAATCTCCCATGGCCATGAGCGTGAGAGAGAAAGTGAGGAGAGAGGGGGAGAGAGAAGATAGAAAGTGAAGACTTGGGGTTCTTGTAGTCAATTTTGTCTATCGAGCAAATTGAAAATTTTATTTAGCTTAAGATAAACTACCCTTGTCCAAGTTCAAAATTCAATTTTGCTACTCTCATATGATTCTTAGTATTTTATTTAGTTGAATTTTATACAAACTTAGATACACAAATATTTGTTGTACTTCAATGCATAACTTTTGACATGCTGTGGAGTTAATTCCTCAAGTCATATTAACAAATATATGTTAATTTATTACTAGATATTTTTTGTTATTTGACATTTTATACATTTTAGTGAGCATATAGGTCCTGATAAAAATTACTACAAAATAATAAAAACTTTTAAATAACATAGTGGCATCCTATATAAATGATTTTATGATTTATAATTGTTGAATTATATATACTGATTTACCATGTAAGCCTTATAATTTTATTGTGAATACAAATTTTTTATAAAATTTAATATAATATTAAAGATTATTCAAGCATATTGAAACTTCTAATATTTTCATGTTTATATATCTAAAATGTATGAGCAAAAATGAAAAAAAGATAAATTATAAATATGGTTGGTTATGCTCCATGTTCATTTAAGTAAAGATATAAAGGCATGTGCACCTACGTGATTACCCAAATGTGATCGTGATATACCTAAACAAATGTGATCGACTGAAAATATAAATGAAAGGAAAGATATAAAGGGCAAAGAAAAGAAATAAATAAGTAGAGATAGGAGTGAAAGTGGAGGTATAAGAGGTGGATGAAAAAAAATATATAATGTTACGAAATAATAATTAGAACAATATTTCTTGTTATTATATTTCTAATATCATCATAAAAGAAGTGGTTATACAGTTGCTTCTAACTATTATTGATACTAACTTTTGCATTAATAGTATACTTAACAAGCATGACTCATTATATGTTGAGATATTATATTAGTTTATTTGAAGCATATTTGATTATTTATATGAAGTTATATTTATTGCTTTTTTACTTTAGTGTATTGAATACTTTTGCAAGTTTCAAGTTAACTTACTAAGCTATTGTTGTTGACACCTTACTTTACCTGCATTTGTTGTTTCCCTGGAAGGGCAAGGCTCAAGTCGATTAGATGTTACTAGTTCCGATTGAGACTCTAATCTTAGGCGTGCCTATTATTGCAGATTTGTCCTTTTGACAATTATGGTACTGCATATATTTTGTTAAGAGATATTGTATCATGATTGTTGTATATTTCCCCTTTTAATATATAATTCAATGGTGTGAATGAAAATATAATGATATTTTCACTTACTATTTATTTGATGATATAGAAATAGCAATGGTTGTAAAATTTTGATAGAAAATAATTTCTTTCAAATAAATCATAGATAATTAATTGATTGTTACGGCCTAAACAAAGTCCAATCCATTTAAGTATGAGATTTTGCATTGGGTGGAATCATGAAATCCTTCCTCCATGTCTTCCAAAATTTCTCAAATGTTTAATCAAGTCTTTGTTGAGTATGTAATGCCATTGGTGCTTCGGTACTTGGTAAAATGTGAGTAATCACTTATCATGCATCAAACAGTTATTATGAGCACCCAATAACAGCTACGAGTACTGCACTATAAGTCTCCCTTCTTGCAATAAAATTGCATCTAAAGCATCTGCCTCAATTTTGAACAATTTTACCAATTTGATAAGGCTAAAAAAGCACCTCATTAATCCTCCTTTCAAATTAATATATATACTCATGTTTCAACTCCCAAAAAATTTGTGATTAGCCTTTATCGGGAAATGGAAAGTGGTCACAAGTACCAATAAGTTGCAGATAAACTCTCATATATTAGCATACTCATATGAAGCTCCATGTGTCGGCCACATTCCATAGTTGAGACCAATCCATTATCGCTTTTATTTTTTTAGGGTTAATTTTGATCTCCCCATCACGAACTTTGAATCCCAAGCATAATAATACCTATTTGAAGTTGCATTTCTATGTTCAAGAAGGGGTGCTTCTTCTTTAGTAGATCGAACATGATGATGCTCAATATGTTTTTCGCATGCACAACTATAAATGAGAATGTCATCAAGATACATGATTACAGAACCCTCCATGTGTTGTCTCAAATTATCATTCATGAGGAATAAATGTTGTTGATACATTACAGAGACCAAATGATATCACCATTCACTCAAGCCATCGTACTTTTATTTTGAACAAGGGTTTCAATGTATCTAATTTTGGCAATAGGATTTGGTGGCATCTCAATTGCAAATCTAGCTCCATGAAAACTTTTGCATGCTTCAACTAGTCCAATAAGTAGTCCACTATGGAAAGTAGATATTGATTTTTAACCATGATTTTCTTAAATATTTGATAGTCTAAGCACATTCTATATCCATTGTCTTTCTTTGACACTATCACAATCAACAATACACCTGATGAGTTGCTTGGCTTCCTGAATCCTCAAACTAGTATGTCAATCACTTCCTTATTTTCTTCAATCTCCAACATCGAGTTTAAGCACATCCCAATGAACAAAGTTTAGATTAAGAGAAGATTGATCTCATGTTCCACAGCTCTTCATAGAGACCACTCTCTTTGCTCTCGAAAAAGCTCTTTGTATTTATCTACCAACTCCAAGAACCCTAACTCAATGTTTTCTTGGTGCCAAAGTCAGTACTTGTCTTTCAACTTTTACTGGATTCTACTTGGAAAAGAAAATCAAACCTAATATTGTTGATCAATTCATGCTTAGTGGGTTTGAGTTGAGTGAAAGAAACCGTATTTTGACAGAATATCCACAAGATTGAAGTTTCAAATGGATCTACTTAGGAGTGTCAATAATTGACCCGATTTGACACGATTAATTTTTGGGTCGGGTTTAATTCAAAAAATCTGACCCATTTAATTTTTTCGATCGGGTTCAAGTTGACCTCTAAGTTCGATTTTGACCAACTAATTTGAATTAACCCCAATTTTAACCCAACAACCTGAGATTGACCTAAAAATGACCCATGAATTCGAATTTGACTCAATTTTGACATGAATTTGACTCAAAATATGTCTAGATAAATCAATCCGGTTCGAGCTGAGTTTAGGTTAGGGTTTTCAGCCTGTATAATATTTGGGTAGGATTTGCTTCCTAAACTTGTCCCTCATGACAATCATTTATTTTTAGAGTGCAACATGATTTAGCCAAATCACTATTATCTGTTGTTAGAGTGCAATATGGTTAGCCTAGTCACTGGAGATTTCTCTATATAATATCATCATCTCAACTTTCCCTTATCTTCTTCTTGATGCATCCAAGGTAAAGAATGATTTTAATATCTTCTTATAGCAACTAGTTATCAATATTGTGCGCCAGAATGATTGAGTCTAACTCTTTGATACCAAAGAACAAGATATACTTCTACAAGCAAGATACTATAAAGAAATCTATTCAACACATCAAGTAAATGGACACATAGTAAGGTTATTAATCTATATTCTTAATTTAGGAGCAAGAAACACATTATCCATTAACGAGGTTAGGAGGAAGATAATGGTTTTTTGAATCCCTTCTCTCTAACTCTTTAACTTTACAAGTCTATCTCAAAACATGAACTTCTCTCTTTAGTTTTGAACTCTTAGATCTCTCAATCTAAACTCTTTATCTTCTCAATTTGATCCCCACAAATATCACTATGACACCTCATTATAAATAAGTTATAATTGATGCATCAAAACATTAATTGCAAAGAATGATGCTGATTTACATTGAATTGGCTACGAGAAATCACATAAATATAAAATATGAGGCAACGTGAATTTCAACACCATTTCATGGATAGTTATTGCCAGTTGATACTATAAATTTTAGACAATAATCTTCTTAATTATAGAGCTATTAAACTCTTGTGTCTTCACCAATCTTCACAAGGCTCCTTTCAACAACATTTTAACCTCTTAAGATACCCATTCTCAGTTTCCAAGTCCTCTCAACACCTCCGTGCACCTTCTTAAATCACATATCTCCAAATCATCACTCCCACCTTTCTTGGCATCAATAACATTAGTAGATGTATTTCATGGCATGATGGCATGACCCGCTAGTCTTCCTATGAGCCATGTTGCAACGGTGATGTGAAAGCACTACTGAAACTCCTGGTAAAATAGAACGTATCAAACTAAAAATGAACTAATATTCAGACTCATGACAAGCAACCATGTGAACTATAATATTTTAACATAAAAAGATTCAAAAGAAAATATAATTAGATAAAGTGTAATAACAAAACACTTCGAAGAAAAGGCTAAGTATGCACACTTTCACAAGCTTTTCACTAAAAATAAGAAACAAGACTTGGACCCCAAATTGAGGTAAAGTGAGGTTGAGTAGAGTTCCTCTTCTCCTTTGAAATTAAAAAGAATAATCGTTAAATATTCACAATATATTCTAAATTACCAAATTGCCTTCAACATTAAAATAATTATAATATATTTTCTCGAGCATCTAAAATCATGCAAACTTAACCAAACCCTCCTTACGTAAGTACAAAAGATGCAAGCCACTAAAATCAACAAAATGGCATATTTCAAATCATTTCCTTTCCTTTCACTTGGATATTAAAAGGTACATAATGCTTTTGTATGATGAATAGATGCATTGATTGTCATAAATCTTCTTTTGGCTATCCCTTCTATTTCTGATTTTACGTAGTAGTTGGCATTTGAAAATCACGGTAACTAGCACCTAAAACGACTAGCATGAATCTTCCTGTAAAATACTCATTTATATCTCCATTCTTACAAATAATAGTAAAATATACTTAAACTAGCATACCTAAGTATCATCTTATATTCTAATAATATTGCATGACATAGTAATAACTAAATCAATATCAACATATGCACTCTATTTATGATGAGAATAGACTCTCAAACTTGCATCATTCTATCCAACTTGGAAAATTCAATTCAATAAATTAACTATTTTCTATTAGTCAAGAAAAATTGAGCATAACTACTATGCCAATAATATTCCTCCTATAAAGTAAACATAAATCATCATTAGTAATTGACGCAATATTATATTTAGAATAACCTTCAAAACAAAATCCATGGTACAGTATAGTATAGTAAAGTGTTGAATGTTTATTTGTAAACAAGTGCTAAAAAAAGAGAATAATCTAAAGCATTAGTAAGCTCATAAAATAATGTCAAATCAAATACATTAAACTTATCCTAATGCATTGTATGATTCTACATGGTCTCACCTTTCTTCTAGTTAATTTCTTAAACCTTTCATAATTCAAATATTCAATTGCCTTATTATTTGACTTAAATTATATATATATATATATATATATATATATATATATATATATATATATATATATATATATATATATATTTGTGTGTGTGTGTATATGTATATGTATATATCCTATTAACATCAATAGTATACTTATAATTCTTATAACTAATCATCAATTTTTGGCAAATATCTTCATGTGAATCATGCAACTGACTAATATGATATGAAACTAGCAATAAAAATACTTGAATATCAATAAATGTCCTAAAGAAGGATAATAATAAATACCCATAATTAATTTAGATAAGATGACAAAAAAAAATTTTTGAAAGCAATCATCCTTTACATATGATATGTTAATATGGACGAACAATCGTCTTATAGAAAACTAGCCCAAATATTTTAAAGGCAAATGAATTATGTAATTTTAGGTCTAACCAAAATAACAAAGTTTTAAACTTCAAATATTCTTTAGCGTGGTCATCATCAATGAACCTTTAAAATGTTATGCAATTTCACTCTCTTCATACCCAGAAGGTTCTTATTATGCATTTGTGAATAAAAAATAAAAAATAAGAAATAAAGTTAATCACAATTTATTTTCTATATAATTTCTTTAGATATTTCATTAGAAGTCAAATTATTGATTTTCTAACTAATTCATCAATTTCGATAGATACAATTGGTTCAAGTTTATAGCGAAAAATAGATTCAATTTATATTTTGAAAGCTCAAGATCATATTCAAGAGTTTAAATTAAAAGCTTATGTTTACGATCAATATTAGATTAAAATTCTACCAGAAAATTAAGTTCAGATATGACCATTGCTTCAATTTAAAGTTTATATTCAAACTTTAATTGAGATTTAGATTCAAAATTTATGTTAGAATCAAAGTTATATTCAAGTTTGAACTTCCTCTTGTTCAATTTCAGATTCAAGCTCATGAATACAGTTTAATTGTGAGCTCCGAAAATTCGCCACCAACTTCTCGACAAATTGATGAAGAGAGTGTGATTTAAGTGTTGATGTAATTTTCATAAGGCAGATGGAATAATAGATAAGATATTATCCAGAGATTTCGTCCTCATTTGGTGAGGACTTTAGATCTGATTTCAGGTTTCCTATAGGTGCAAGCCTCTATAGTTAATTACCCCTCCCAATAAATGAGAAAGAACTTTCGATTAAGAGTTAGGCCATTTAATCGTATAAGAAAAAGACGTGTTTTAGAGTTTAAGATTTAAATTCATCATTTCAAATAAATCGGTTGGGGAATAATAACGCGATCTAAATCTCATGGTCACATCTCCGTCGGGCCCCTACCACTTATGAGGAGATAGACTAACTGATCAAGGATCCTTATCAACAACATGAGTTACGCCATCCAAGAACTGTAGACGCAGTTTGTGTCGAGACATTTAACTGTCTTACACAGGGTTATTTGTCCTATCAAGATACCCTATGATTCACAACGCAAAGTCATCGGAGAGCATAAAATTGCATGATCAATATAATGAAGTCTTCCGGCCAAACCCCGATCAAAGACTCTCGTAATTACCATCTGTTACCTCTCACGCAATGAGGACACAGCCACCTCCTCTAAGAGATTGATCATGTAACATAAGAACACTGATTTGACATCGACTCATTTATGAAGAGTTTTCTTAATTGTCACATCAGATAACAATCAAGGTGAATAGATTGAGTTTTGCTTTAAGCTTTTAATGATAGAATTTCATTTAAGCATTTTTAAATTGATATTTAATTTAAGTTATTTTGATTTGAAATTAAAATCGCATTTTGATAGAAGTATCCCCTCCGTTTGAAATCACCATGCAACACAGCCATCATCGGGGTAGTTAATCGATTGAATTGAATATATTTGAGAACTTTAGATTCTCAAACTGCTTAACTCGATAGATCATCATCACAATTACTAGGATATTTTACTAAGTTGAAATTTTAATATATTTTAAATTTTATTAACCCACCCACCAAGACTAAACTAGGAAGAAACTCGCACATCCATTAATCTAAACATTCAAAGATAGTGCACTGCGGGCGTGTATTTAAAATACATTAATTAACGCTGCTCGCTTTCATACGATGTGTCATAATCCGCCAAGATAATGTATTATTGAATTTTCCAATTGTGTATTATTATTCGGCTTATAGTCTTTTATGAGCTTTAGTTATACTCACAACAGGCCGCTTCGCCAGTAAAATCTCTTTTAAAATTCATTTGATTTTTACTTTAACTTGAAAATATCACTTAAATAATCTCTTGTGTTTCAAACCTGACTTTAAGCACAAGATCCCAATGATCCTTTTAAAGCCCACATTCATGAGTAATCATGAGTTGTCTAATTGAATTTGTGCTTATAAGAAAGCTACCAAATTTTTTGCACACTTTATTCTCAATTTGAAATTGGATATTTAGACTTACCACCAATCATTTGTCATTTAATATTCAATTGGGATCTTTACTTTGTTTGATATTACATATAACTTGTTCACATAAAAAGAACTTCAAATCCAATATGAATTTATCCTCAACTTCAGATCAAGTTTCATATCTATCTACTTTAAAATATTTTGTAAGTGTTGTTCCTCTTCTTTTCTTTGACTTGACATTTACTTTTGTATTTATTATATTTTTTTATTTAATTTGAGTTTAAATGATTTCCCTTCTTTTAAATTCATTGTTTTCATTTGCTTTGACTTTCCCGTAGAGATTTTGCAAGCTCAATTGCATTTCAGGTAAAATTTAATATTTTCATTTATCATTTATACTTTAATTTCCCTTTGAGTTTTGATTCAAGCTTGTTTATGTAAGTCAAGGTGTTTTAAATGATTTTCATTTAAATTTGTTAAAGTCTCGAAAATTTAACGAAATTTCAACAGCCTCCCGACATCATCCATGCATGTCGTTGACAGAAATTGCTTTCAAGACGCCTAATGAGTAACGAGTGTCGATCATTTTCATCTCATCACACCCTAAAGAGCGTGACGAGACATTTAAACCTGAAAGAAGACAAATGCAATGCAATATATATATATTCATTTCTTTTTTTTAAGTCCAGAATTTAGTCAAAATTTCGGTAACATTTCAACTAGGGGAAGCAACATATAACATATGTTAGCTTACTTGGTACGCCCTAATGAGCGTAGCGAACGGTGTCTTGCGACATCACAACCAATTTTTCATCTCGCCGCGCCCTAATGAGCACGACGAGGCCTTCGAACCTGCAAAAAAACACATGCAGATATACATCCACATCACACATGTTCTGACTTATTTCTTCTGGCAATAAATGATCGGAGGACGGAGGAGATGGAAAACCAAGAGAGAACCCGCAATGACGATGTTCCTCTTGATCACAAGAAGAGAAAGGTCGGAAAGAGACGAAAATGACGGAAGCCTGGAGAAGAACCCGTCTGATGATTGTGTTCTTTGGATACGGTAAAAGGAATTGGAAAGGTAATGGAAAGGGCGATGCCGGGAACCGAGAAAAGAACCCGCCTAATGACGGTATTCTTCTCCAATTGCGGCACAATGAAATTGAAAATTCGGATTGGGAGAAAATGAGGGGATTTTCGATTTTGGAAGAGTGGGGAAAGAGAGAGATCTGAACTGGAAGAAGAACCCAATGATCTCCTCTCCTACGGCAAAAAAGAAGAATTTCGATTTTGGTGGAAATGAGGGGAAAAAAGGAATTTCGAATTAACTTTGTGAGAAAAAGAGATAAGATATTTTCGGATTGGAGAAATGAGGGGAAAATGAAATTTCAGTTTTGTGGAAATGAGGGAAGAAATGGAATGGAGAAGGAAGAAGAAGAAAGGGAAGAAAGAAAAAGGAGAAGGAAGAAGAAATACTTGCCTTTTTCCATTTTGGATGAGGGAGTGGAAGAAAAAATCGGGATTGCTAAGGGGGCTCTCGGTTTGGAGGAGGGAGATGTGTGTTTCGCGTCTTTGCCTTGCGGTTGAGAAGAACAAGAAGGGAAAGAGGGGGAACGGTTGGAGGAGCATGGAGCACGCGTGAAGAGGGAGTGCGGGTTCGAACAAAAGAGAGAGAGGCCGCTTGGTTGAGCTCGTGCGATTCCGTGCATTCGGGTTTGGAGATCCGAATGGAAAGGGAGGGGCTCTTGTGCATGAAGAGAAGTCGAACCGAGCCGTGCGTGAAGGAGGGGTCGAACCGATCGAACGAGAGATTAAGGCCGATTTAGTGGATTTAGGGCATTAGGATTAGATTAGGGAATTTAAATAGATTTTTTATTGCTTAATCGACTTTAATGTCAACTTTACGCCAACACGATTAGCTAACTAATATATATATATATATATATATATATATATATATATATATATATATATATATATATATATATATATCAATGTAAGATTATTCTGATGTTCCGAACGCAACGGCGTAGTCCATTTCGCAATCTAAGGTCGTTTGGTTCAAGTCGGAGTAAAATTGGGTCAATTTCAGCTCAAAATGCACGTTATCATTTCCAACCGCCGATGGCGTATACGTCGAATTGAGCGCAGAATCTATTTGATAGATTTCGACGTTTCGAAACTAAAGTCGCAATCAATTTCATGAACGGAGGTCGTTTGGTTTGCGTCGGCGCCTCCTAACCTCGATATGCATGCAAACGCGTTGACGACTCAATCGCTTGATCAATTAATCATCGTTACGTATTTATGTTATGTTTCAACGCTCAACGCATTCCGTCATTAATCGGAGCATTTTGAAGCGCAAGATATTCGCCTCAATTCGCTGTTGTCACTTCCGATCATTCGACATTTGCACAAACTCGTCCGAATTGCGCGTGGACAATCTCATTTGATAGTTTTCGATGTTTCGAAGCTAACGACACGATCAATTTCATGAACGGAGGTCGTTCAGACAACGTCGCAGCTTCCCGACTCCGATATGCACGTCGACGCATTGATAGCTCAATCGTTTGATCAGTTAATCGTTAGCAATATATACCGATCATTTGACGTTTCAACGCCACGGGCTAAGTCCGCTCGTCGTGGCGTCGTTTCAACCATTTTCGATGCCCCAGATTTGCACGACGTCACTTTCGTAATTCCGCCAAATTGACTCAGGCTTAACTCTGCATTTACATAAGGTATAGTCAACATTAATATAGGTTGTTAACTACAAATAATATCCAACATCTAATTTCAAATTCAAGCTTCAATTTAAAGTTTAAATTCAATCTTTAGTTGAGATTTAGATTCAGATTTGATCTCAGGCTCAAAGTTAATTTCAAGTTTAAATTTCAACTCTTGTTCAATTTCAGATTCAAGCGGAAGAATACATTCTAATATAAGTACAATTTCTAAAAATAAAATTAAATATAGATTCATGTTGTTACCTACAAATCATATCCAACATCTAATAAATCATAAGAATATCAAATAACTAAAACTTATTCAATAAGATTAGATTTGACTGCTTGATTCTTGTTTTGGTGCATATTTGATAGGTTTTGATTTTTCTTCAAGGAAATTAAACATAGATGTAGAAGTCTTAGCATATATTCCTCATAGGTAAAGATTTATATAAATCCACTTGCAGGCTTTTCAAAGAATAGCAGCTTAATAAATCCTTAATCCCTCACCTAAGATCTTTACTGAAAGATAATAATGATAATAAAGTAGTCTAAAGGAAAATATATTTAGCTATAAAACCTATAAATCTTTCATAATATTCAATAATAACAATCATCTTGTTTAAAGTTATTAAATTCTTCGTGCAATTGACTTGTATTCACTAAATGATAAATATTACTCCTTATATTTATGTTTCATAAAAAGCCCATACAAATATAAAAGCAACACTCCGCCAATAATTTTATTTCGGCGTTTTCAACTCTTCAGAAGATAGCCAAAATTTTAACATACGAATAAAAAGAAAACGCAGTAATAAAATTCCAACTACAAAGCAAAAATCAAGAATATAAGGAAACAGAGAAGTTGGATCCCAACTATAGTGTAAATTGAGAATAAAAATATAAATAAACAGAGCAACTGCATCCCAGCTACAGTGAAAAAACTGATAATAGAAGAAAACGGAGAACTGTATCACCTCAAAGGAAGACAGAGAAGCAAGCATAAAATATAGCAACAACATTCCAAATCAGCGATTGAACAAAAAATAAGGCAAGGAGCACATAAAAACATAACAGCAACCTTCCAAATTAACGACTAGATGGAAACAGGGGAACTTGACATGTTAAAATAAGGAATCACAAATATTTTAAAACGAAAATCCAATCATAGTTAAGTTAAACCAGCTTCCCAATAAGTATAGACTATCATATATTTGTATCACCCCAGTTGTCATAATCTTTGAAATTTTTTCATTGTCATGCCTTGTCCTTCATCCACCCAAATAGCACTACTTGATTTCACATAGTTATCCATAATATATCAAATGACAAAAAGGATGCATTATATCACATACCAACTTTATCAAAATAATAATAAGAAAAAACAACTTTCAGCAATGCAAAAACTTTTTTTTTCCATAATTCAGTAAATGATGGGTGAAAGGCTGAACTTATGTATAAATTTCTTGCTATAGAAATGGAAATGATTGTAATGCTAAAAGGAAAAATTTTGAAAATAATTTACCGTCTCCCCTAAACCAGATTTAGTTCCATAAACTCGTACTTTAGCTCCAGTTTCCTGGTACATGAATATGAAAATATCAGAGAATAAAATGTATATATTATTCAAGTCAAACGATAAACTAGCATGCTGCAGCCCTTAACAAATTTTATATAGGCCATGAAATTATCCTTAAAATGATGATTGATGACATTAGCGCTACATTTTTGCCACAAATTATATCTTATGTTACTATTTCTGTAAACCTACCCACTTTCCACAGCTCATTAAAAAACATGGTTTCATACTGAGGCCACCCAATTAAAAGGTTGTCTCCGCCAGCTCCGCCACCAATGATGATCACTCATTTGCTTTTTTCACTGTTGGATTAGACTAAACGGAAAGAGAGAACTTTTTATTCTCCACGGTTGTTGGGGGAGGGGTTTATGGCAAAGCGTAGAGAAGAGAATATCTAATAGAATGGGCAGAAGTGGAAAGGGTTGGTTATTGGCAAGTGAGGAAGGAGAGCTTGTGAGAATAGACATATAAGGATGTGCAAAAGGACTTGTATGAACATTTCTTGGTAAAAACAATGTAAACCTTTAAGCAAAAACTTTCAAAACAGTGAGGGACATATTAGTGAATATTTAAAACATGGGATACATTTGACCGCCTTATTTGCAATTTGTCTCTAATTGTATGAAAAATAAAAACAAATCCAAGTGAAAAAGCTAGCAATGGTGAACCAGATTTACTTCTTCAAGTCGTTTTTGTGTGTTACTTTCAGGCCCCAATAGCAAGCCAACAAAGTTATAGCCTGGATATGCTTTAATCTGCAAATATTTAAAAAACTACAGTTAGTGAGACAGTACATTTAAGCATATGCATCAAAAGGGCTGCATGGTAGTAGCACTTGAGCAGAAATTATCTCCATTACAGACATTCCTATGTTCATTGCTTCTAAGAACAAAGAAATAGCATATTCAACACCAACATAGTTGCACTCTATGTTCCAAGACATTGTTTGAATAACATCAAGTAGCATAGTCATTTAATCAAATGTCAATTGAAAAGTTTTGGATAAATTGTATGTGGGCCCTTGAGATATAAGGAACACTTCATGGACCTAATAAAAAAAATTACAATTATGTCCCTAAAATTATCATCCATCTTCATTTAGGTCCTTAACAATATCATTAATTTTAAACAAAATAGTTAAGAAAATTTTATAATAATTAAAGAAACTCCCAAAATAGCTAACCTATAGTTAATCAATTCTCTTCCTTGATGCTACCCCATTTCTCATCATCCTCATTTCTATGGTAGCCACGAGGTACAAAACTCTTTCTCCACAACCAGCTCTTTCTCTTTCGATCATGCCATTGACAATCTTCATTGACCTATCGATTGTCACCCTTGCCTTACTAGTCCAAAACAACAAGATGGATTGATGATCTCACCATCAATGAGAGAGAATCGTAGATAGTACTCCGCAATATGCAAGAGCACAGATAAGCTCACCAACATCATAGCTCTCCATACAGGCCTACTACACCATGCACATCCATCAATTTGTGTTTTTATTAATTCATGGTCTACGTCTAGGTTTCTTAAAGGAGATCTTTTTCATTATTTCAAAGCTTTTAAAGGATTCGAATATGATTACTTGTCCTTACTAAGCAGTCTAAATGATCTTTGCTTATTATGATTACAATTATCACTTTTAGGCTTTTTGAAGGAAAACAATTTTGATTCTACTATGATTGCTTGCTCTTGCTAGAGTCATGGTTATTAGTTATCACAACAACATCTACCACTAAGCAATCTAAATAAACTTTGCTTATTATGATTATAACTTTCACTTTTGGGCTTCTTGAATGGAAATGATTTGATCTGTAGTAAAAATTTTTTATGTTCTAATGATAAATGGTTGAATTTAAGCACAAAATCCTTCCCCCCCTACTTCTACCAATTTCTAGTCATTTTCATGGATCTTTATATGACTTTTAAAAGGTATTTTATGAATATCTTGCTATATTTTGAAGGTTTTAAATACTTGGATTGCTTACAATGTGCATTGGTAGATTTCCACTATGATCATTTGGCCTTCTTAGTTGAATTCCTAGAACTCACTATTCTTGTCTACATCAAGTTTTTAACAAATTAAAATAATATAGATGGAGTAAAGTGTACACAAGTCAAACAAGAGCGTTATAGTATTTGATTTAGCTCGATTCATTAACTATTGAACCAAACATGAAATAACTCAAACATGCTAGCAAGCTAAAAATTCTTGTTTGTTATTAACACTAAGTCACTAACAATCAATATCAATTTTTCTTAATTTATACTCTAGCTGAAATAAATAAGGGTTGTGATTATCTTTAATAGTAAAATACATGAATAAAATGTATTCCTATAAAAATATAAATATAAGTAATAATATAAGTAATAATGTAAGTAATATTTATGTATGTGTGTGTGTCTATCAAATTGAGTCAAACAAAACCACCACCGACCTTGTTAGTGTTCAATTCAAGCTTGTATCATTTACTAAGCATGAGTCAAATGCAAGCAACCATAGAGCTAAACATGAGTTTTCAAAAAATATCGATCTTTGTTTACAACCCAAGATATAAGCAAACTCATTGACTTAATCAATAATCTAAACTTTTTAAAGGTGAAATAGATGAAGAATAACATATTAGATACTATTGACATCAAAAAAATATATAATCGATATATGAGTTCATGTGTCAAACCAAAAGAAATCTAAGTAATATCTAAAAGACAATAGAAACCAAACTACGATAATTTAAAAGCATAGACCGCAATGAAGGTACTTTATATCTCGAGGATTTGTTTGTCATTTGTCCAAGATTTTAGTACATTCAAAACCATCCCAAAGGATTTAGATGATGCAATAATCATGAAAATTTAATAACTTTTCTTAATATGCTACAACTTCATGTAAATTACTATACAGGCATTAGAAAGAGACAAAGTCAAACTGCTATTAATTTATAAAAATAGTCATTTATCGTCGCAACACTACCATTGTCGGTCCCAAGTCCGGATGTGAAAAGTGGAGGGTTGCGTTAGGTAGTCGACAGCCAGCGTAAAACTTGTTGAAATAATCATGACATGAATCCTTTAAATCATTGTGTTAATGTATGCCTCTGAAGCGACGCGCGTTGTATGGTTTACGAAAAAATGTGCTCACTACATCTGGCCGCCTGAAAAGCAATGAGGTTCCCACATTATGACCTGGATGCGCAAAGAAGTTAGTCCATAAAACTAGAATTAAGTTAGGATATTGGAATAGATACTCTGTAAATTAATGGAATTAATAGATATTATGGTCATGAAAGATAAATATTTTATGTACCAAGAACTAAATGGGTTGGGGAGAAGAAGAAATTGATAGTTTAAGTTTTAAACTTTGATTCGATAAGTCGAACTAAACGCCAGAAATGGTGACATTATAAAAAGTGGATAATGTTATAAATATTAATAGAAGTGGAAATAGAATTAAAGCTTTAAAGATTATCATTGATACCAAGATTATCAAAGTTACATGCCTCAAGTAGGCCGGAGAAGTGTAGAAAAAATTTTGGAATAAATTAGAGGATTAATACAAAAGATACCCTCAAGAAAAAGTATTTATGGGGAGATTTAAATGACACGTCAAGAAAGATAGAAGATTTTAAAATTATTGGTATTACATGTTGAGTCCTAATGAAGAAGGTAAGACTATATTAAATTTTGCTTTAAATTTTTACGATTTCAGAATTAACATTTTATTTAAGAAAGACGAACATATTATTACTTATAAAATGGATCAAGAAAATGATTGATTATTTTCGATAAGAAAAATAGATCGCTAGATCAGAAAGATCAGAAAATTCCAGTGAAAATCAAGACCAACATCGATCATTAGATTTTAAAATGAAAGAAGAGAAAAAATAAACTAAATTATCAGAATTAGGAACACTTAAAGAACACAAATAAAAATATTTTTTGCTACAAGAGATTTGGGAATGGATGTTCATAGTTTAATATTACGGAAAAAACAAGTGAAATTAAAGTCAAAATGTCGGAGAAGGAAAACTTCTTTAATAAGAATAATGGTTGAGTCGAGCTGAAAAGATAAAAAATAAGAAATATCATATAAAACTTGGTTTAGATGTAAAACTAGGAGAAAATATATAAAGACCTAGATATTCTAAGAAGTTAAAGATATGACGAAAAAATTTAACTTTAGTGATTTATACATAGATTAGAGGCAAAAAGAAAGATGTATAAGTTAGTCAACCAAAGAGATATAGAAGAAAGATATAGTGAGGTGTATTAAGGATGAAAATAATAAAATATTTTTTTAAAACGATATCGAAAATAGTGGATGGTAGATTTTGATGAACTTTTCAACGAAGGATCCGAAAATAATTGATTTGAAGAACCTAATACCTTAAACAAAAATAGAGAATTTCATTTCTATCGTCAGATAGTAACTGGGTTACTGATGCTTTAAAGAAAATGAAATGTGAAAAGTAGTAGTAGACCTGATAATGTTCCAATAAGTGTGGAAATGTTTAAGAGATCGAATTTCTTGGCTTACAAATCTTTTAATGTCATTTTAAAGACTAAAAGATGATAGATGAGAAAGAGTTTGTTGGTTCCTATATTTAAGAATAAAGATGATGCACAAAAGTGTGCAAATTATAAAGGAATTAAGTTAATGTGTCATACATTAAAATTATTGGAGAGTAATTGAGCATAGTTACGATACCTGTTTCTCACAATCGAGTTTGGTTTCATGCCGTAGATCTACTATGGATGTTACATACAGGGTTTGATGGAGAAGCATAGAAAGTAAGGAGGATCTATATATGATATTTATTGATTTAGAAAGCTTATGATAAAATTTCAAAAGATGTTCTTTGAAGAGTTAGAAACGAAATGAGTTAATATTAGTTATATTCAAGTCATTAAGAATATGTATACTGAGTGTTACTTGTCCAAACACAGGAGGATTGGCAAAAATATTTTCCTATTTCGTTGGTTACATCAAGGATCGACTTCAAGCCCTTATCTTTTACTTTAATTATGGATGTTCTACTTTCAGCATGATTCTGATGCTTTGACATTCTTTTCTTGTTGATAAGACTAGAGAATGAGTCCAAGAAATTTGAATTATGGAGGTCAACTCAGAGTCTAAAGGTTTTCGCTTTAAGTAGATCTAAAGCGAATATATGAGTGTAATTTTAGTTGTAGAAGTGGTAGTGTTGTGACATTAGTGAACCAGTCATTAATAAGAGTGAGCGTTTTAGATATTTATTCTATTGTTCAAAATGATGGTGAAATAGACGGAGATGTTATTAGTAGAATTCAAGTTGGATGGTTGAAGTGGAGGAATGCATCTGGCCTATTATGTAATAGAAAAGTTTCACTTAAACTTAAGGAAAATTTTATAAGATAAGACCTACAATGACTTATAAAGAATGTTGGCCAATAAAAGAGAAGCATAAGACTAAGTTAAGTGCTACAGAGATGAGGATGCTCAGGTGGATGAGTGGTTTTACTCTTAGAGATAAAATACGAAAAGAGTATGTTCGAGGAAAAGTTGGAGTAGCCCCGGTGGCAAATAAGATTAGAGAGAGTCACGTTAGATGGTTTGGCCACATAAAGCGTAGTCCAATGACATTAGAATAGATGCATTAGATTTCTTTTATGTTAAGAAAGAGACCTAAAAAAGACTTGGTTAAGATGTATAAAATGATCTTAGTATGCTTGATTTAAATAAGAATTTGACACATAATAGACACAATGGAGAAGGATTCATGCACCACCCCAAGTGGGATTACTTGTTGTTGTTGTTGTTGTTGTCGAGTCATTTATCCTCGCACATTTTTCATCATTAATGATAAATTTTAAAAGTGTAACCTTTAATGTGGAAAAAATAATATTATTTTGTCTTTCAGCTACATTAAATAATCCAATTGAAATTAACTCAGTACATCTGTATATAAATACAAGTATATTAGTGATCACACACACATATATATGCACATAACTATACATATATTTATACATAATAGTACCACACAACTATTTATTTATCAGGTTAAAATCTAAAATGGTCTCCTAACTATTTGAATGTGGCTAATTTAGTCCTAGTGTATCACATTTTTTTTTAATTTACTCCCTCGACTATATAAAATTGATCTAAAAAGGACTCACAAAATAAATTGGATTAGTTTTATATAGTCAAGGGATTAAAATAAGATCAATTTTGCATTATAATTTCAAAATGAAGAACCTTTTTACATCAATTTTGTATAATTTAAGAGCTAAATTAGAGAAATGTGATACTTTGACACTAAATTGGCTTCACATAATAGTCAGAGAACTACTTTGAGATTAAATCATTTATTTATTAATACTATATATTATAGTCAAATTTAAAATTGGCACACACACGCACGCACACACTAGAGGTGACTTAAATTATGTCAAAAATTAACTAGAAATTGATATTTTCAAAAAAAATATATATATGAAAGCTAACTAGCTATAACTCAACTTGCTATCACCCCCACTAAAAGATTTGTCCTATTGTAATATCTCTGCCATATTACCTCATTTGTTCATGTCATGTTTTATTCAACAAAAAAACGAGAAATAAATCTTATCACAAATGTCTTGGTTTGTCGTGCTGCTATTGAAAGAACAAAAGAAAATATCAAATATAAAGGAATCAGATTGCTTAGCTTATATCTATCTATAAAAAAATAACATTACAATACATTTGAAAAAACCAATTGTGAATTAATTTAGTTTAATTTTATTTGCACATAATTCATACATTGGAGATAGAATTAGAAATGGTGTGGGTGTGATTATAGATAAAAATTTGAAGGATGATATTATAAATATTAATAGATGTGGAGATAGAATTATAGCTTAAAAGATTATTGTTGATCTAAGATTATCAATATTATAAGTGTTTATTCCCTCAAGTAGGTTTGGATGTAAAGGAAAGAAAGAAAAAAGAATTTACAAAGATACCTCAAAGAAAAATATTTATTGTAGGAGATTTAAATGTTTGGTAGAGTGGTAGAAGATTTTAAAGTGTCATTTGGTTATGAATTTGGAATGAATGAAGAAGGTAGGGACTATATTAGATTTTCTTTACATGATTTTATAGTTCTACTTTATTTAAGAAAAGAGATGAACATATTATTACCTATAAAAATAGATCTAATAAAATACAGATTGATTATTTTCTAATGAGAATAATAGATTGTTTAGATTGTAAAGATTGTAAGATCATTCTAAGTGAAAGTTTAAATACCCAACATCGATTGTTAGTTTTATATTTTAAGATGAAAGATTGTAAAAGAAAAAATAAATCAAATTATTGTCCTAAGATTAGATGAGGGCATTTAAAGAACACAAATAAAAATATTTTTAAGAACAAGCTACAAGAGCTTAGATTTTGGAATGTTCATAAATTTAATAATATGTGAAAAAAATAAATAAAATTAAGCAGTTCTAAAATATCTTGGAGAATCGAAAAAAAAGCTTCTTTAATAAAATAGTTGGTTGGAATCGAGAAAAAGATAAAGAAATAAGATTATTATAAATTTTGGTTTATATGTAAAAACTTGGAGAAGAGAAAGATATAAAATAGAGATTCTGAAAACAATATACGAAGAAAACAATATAACTTTTAATGATACAATAGATTAGATATCAAATAAGGTGAAAGATGTATGTATAAGTAAACCAAAGAGACACGAGAAGTAAAGCAGTGAGGTGTATTAAGGATGAAGATAATAAAACGCTTTTCTTAGAAAGGATATTAAAATAGGTGGATGAGGTATTTTGATAAACTTTTGATGAAGGATCCGAAAGACGACCGATTTTAGAACCTTAATACCCCAAACAAAAAATAGAGAATTTCATTTTATCGTATTAGTAAAGAGTTAGTGAAGCTTTAATGAAAAAGATGTCGATGAGTGGAGAAAGAGTTTGTTGGTTCTATATTTAAGAAAAAATGAATAGTAAATTATAGAGGAATTAAGTTAATGTGCCATACATTAAAATTATGGGAGAGAGTAATTGAGCATAAGATACGAAGTTTCACAATCGCTTTTGCCGGTAGATCTACTATGGATGTTATACATTTGTTAAGGGGTTTGATGGAGAAGCATAGAGAAAGTAAGGAGGATCTACATATGATATTTATTGATTTAGAAAAAGCTTATGATAAAGTTTCAAGAGATGTTCTTTGGAGAGATCTAGAACGGAAAGGAGTTAATATTGGTTATATTCAAGTTATTAAGGATATGTATACTATTACTTACGTGTCCAAACACAAGGAGGATTGACAAAATATTTTCCCATTTCAATTGGATTACATCAAGGATCACTTTAAACCCTTATCTTTTTTTAGTTATAGATGTTCTTACTAGGCATTTACAAGAAGATGTACCTTGGTGTATGCTTTTTCGATGACATCCTTCTTGTTGATAAGACAGAGAGGAGTCCAAGAGAAACTTGAATTATGGAGGTCAACATTAGAGTCTAAAAGTTTTCGTTTAAGTATATCTAAAACTGAATATATAGAGTGTAATTTTAGTTGTAGAAGTTCTACTGGTAATGTTGTGATATTAGGTGAACAAGTCATTAATAAGAGTGAACGATTCAGATATTTAGGCTCTATTGTTCAAAATGATGGTGAAATAGATGGAGATGTTATTAGTAGAATTCAAGTTGGGTGGTTGAAGTGGAGGAATGCATGGCTTGTGTGATGAAAAAGTTTCAATTTAAACTTAAGAGAAAATTCTATAAGATGGTGGTAAGACTTAAAGGACTTATGGTGCAATGTTGGCCAATAAAAGAAGCATAAGACTAAGTGTGAGATGAGGATGCTCAGTGGATGAGTGATTTTACTCTTAGAGATAAAAACGAAAAGAGTATGTTCTGGGAAAAGTTGGAGTAGCTCATGGCAAATAAGATTAGAGAGTTAGATACATAAAGCGTCAGATGACAAGGAGAGTAGATGCATTAGATTTGCCTTGTGTTAAGAAAAGTAGAGGTAGACCTAAAAAGATTTGGTTAAGATGTATAAAAAATGGCCTTAGTATACTTGAATTAAATGAGAATTTGACTCATAATATGACACAATGGAGACGAAGGATTCATATAGCCGACCCCACTTAGTGGGATAAAGGCTTGTTGTTGTTGTTGTTGTTGTATAGTTCATACATTGGAGAGGTTGATAATCAGATTTAGGAAACCCCACAATCTCTGTTTTCCAAATCCCTCAAGATAACTCTAAGAAGAGTAGGATAATTCAGATCTCCTTGCATGCTCTCATTTAGTACATTTTTCTATTGCATGCATTAGGTCAACTTTGGCCACCCACCTATAAGCTTCAAGCTTCCAAGTTAAAACACAAGATCAAGATCAAGTAATATAAATACAGGGATAAACAAAATGTTACCTTAATATGGTATAGCCATTTTAATGAATAATAAAATAAAATGGTTTAATGATTTCATCCATGTAATATTATGTTATTTAATGATAAGCATTGATATTTGAATAGCATTCTCTAAATAGATGGCAATATTATCCAAACAACATTGAACCAAATTACCCATAATCATATCATATGACAAAACGTAGGATCCAATAGTAATTGTGATCTAGCTTGTATATAGGGAATCATAGTTCATCCATAAAAAAGATTAAATTCAAAAGACTGTTTATCTGCATGTAAATAATGGATACCAGTTAGGTAAATGTAATTTTTACTCTTTCTATCTTTTGTAATCAACTAATTATATGAAGCCCTACAAAGAAGGCCATTTTGTTAATTGAACAGAAGGAACAATGTGATGAGGTTATTCAACCCGTATGATGGTAATATCCATGATGCTACACAATATAAATACAAAAAGCTCTAGTAAATTGAATGAAAACAAAAATAATAATAATAATAATAAATATCAAATTATGAATCCGCAAGCTACTAATGTCAAATCTTCAAGGCATTGAATTATATAATCGGCAAGGAGAGAAATAAAAACACAGCTAAGGCTTTAAGAAATTTTTATGTAATTCATCATGTTTTTTACAATGACTAAGAAACTATTTATAGAAATAACATTATAACTAAAAGTGCATGATCCTTCGAAAAGTAATGGTGGGAAGAACTCTCAATTAGACACATAATTGCACCAATTTTCTCATGGTGGGAAGAACTCTCCTTCGAAAAGTAAGGGAGCGGAATCTCTCAATAAGGCTAAAGGCCAAAAGAGCAATAATGCATTCCATCAAAAGAAGCTTATAATTTCTTAAAGCTAAGGTAATACTCCATTACATTGAAACATTGATAGAAATTCCAATGCTACCATGAGAAGCTTTAACAGCAATCTACCAACAATACTTAGAGCTCAGACCATTATCAAACTCCATTCTTGATGCAATGCCTTCATACAAGAGAGTAAACACAAATATTCAGAGAAATGTCAGCAATCCTGAATAATAAGACACTACATGTTTTTTTCTCGTTTTTTTTTCCTTCTCTTTTTTTTCATCATTTCACTAACTTTTTTATCTTTTTAAGGTAAACTCTTATAAAAAAAAATATTAAAGGGATGGGGATAAAAAAAATGCTTCAATTTTAGTAATATGGTGGATGTAATCCTCAAAACTATTTGCACCCTCAATATCTATGTTACACATGATTACTGACATTATGACAGATTTAATAATTACTGACTTAATTATGCTTTTAGGAAATCCTCTCTAGGACCCCTCTCAAGAATTATCCTCGAGAGTGTCTCCCAATTGCCCATCCCTCAAAAGTGTTCTCAAATGCTCTTTATCTGAGCTCTGGTATGCCTGAAGCACCTCACACAAGGTTGTTTAAAAAGCATTATCAAGAATCCATAGCTCCACACACATCATTATTAGAATAGAAATGCATTTAAAGAACCCAAATTGAACTATCACCATATCAGTTTTCCAAACTAATATCCAAGTACTAATCAAAACAATGAGATTCAAAGCACCTATATGGAATAAGAAATAAAAAAAAACACCAGTTAGTAAAAAAAAAAAAACTTAGCCACTTATCTTCTTATGAAAAAAATCAAAATGAATACTCTCACACATCCAGAACTCCACAGAAAATTACAAAGAACAAGAAAAAAAACTGCTTAAATATGAAATCTCCCGACACTCATAACCTCACGACCCTAGCACCGATGTTCTCTAGGCTTTTTTGATTTATTGGTTTGAGCGCCAAGGCGATGGCCTCTCTATCATTCTACCTTAGTGCCCTGATCCTCATGCCGAGGAGCTATATTTTTTGTCTCCCTGGTACAAATCCAACATCAAGGCACTGTCCTTCCGGCATCAAGGCGCTGCCTCATCTATCTCTAAAGCCAAGATCTCCTGTTTTAGTGCTAAGGCTCAACACAAAAAAAAAAAAAAAAATTGGGGGTGCTGCCCCGTACAACCATCCCAACAAACTCACCATCGAGCTCAACCGACATAAAAGAGCTCAGAAATAAAATCAGACTCCACAAAATAACAACAAACCCACCATATTGTCATATCATAAGGAATATTAGCCTCCACTATATTATCATCCTTAATTAGCCATCTCTCTCTCTCTCTCTAGATTTGTTTTGAGAACAGTTAAGATTCAAATAAGCTGAGATTAGAACAAATTCAATTGGATTATGTAGCTAACTTAGTGGAGAGATTTTTCGGGATAGTAAAATTAGAATAAACATGAAATTAAATTTACATTTAAATTCACATTTAAAAAAGATAGGGAAGTTTAGAATTTGACATCAAATCAAAATTTTGAATTTTAATTTAAAATTTAGGATTTGGATAAATGTTAAGATGTTTTAAGATTGGCTGAAGGAAATAAAAAAATGAGAGAGAAAAAGTTATAGTTGATACATATGTAGAGGAAGAAGGGACAAAGAATTAAAATGGAGTTCTTTTGATTTCTGAATAGACTTGGGGGTGTTATCGTTCACGTGAACAATCGTAGATGCTATGCTCACTATGAAGGTGAAGGAGACCGCAAGGTTAGGCTTTTTGGTGGCCAAAGAATGATCACGGGTGTGTTTTTAAAGGCCGACAAACAAAAAGATGTGGAACAATAGCAACGCAATAATAAAAGCGCGAAAAGAGAAAAATTGTTAAATTCAGTATTATGTGACTTGAAGAAATGGTAAAAACTAGAAAAAATTAAAAAGATAAATTCTAAAATTTGTTGTGGAATAAATGCATAACAAAAAAAAATAGAAAACAATAAAGAAAATATGAGAGCAACAATGACGGATGAAAACAACAAACATTAAAGAAAAGATGCAAGAATGTTTGCTCGTATATCAAATTGACTAGTTTGCACCATATTTTTTCAAAATAAAAAAAATACAAGAAAATAAATGAAAATAATATCAAAAAAAATTCTCAAAATATGGATATTCAATCAACAAGATGTTGAATTATTGAATCTTTACTGTTAGAAAACTAGTAAGACAAAGAAGGGTAAATAAAAGCTCATCTATCTAGATCGTCATCAATCAAGAGCTAAAACTTAAAATGTCAGTATACCAACAGCATCAAACATTATTTCCTTTTATTTCTTTCTCTACATATATATGTATGTGTATATATATTCATGTACTTCCGTAACAGAAAATGCCACTCAAAACAATGCCATCATTTTATACTCAATAGTCACAACAATATCAACAAAATAAGCCACTGAAATAATGCCATCATTTAATACTCAAAAATCACAACAATATCAGCAAAACAAGCCACTGCATGTGCCAGCTATTTGCAATTCCTCACCAAATATTTGCAATTTCTTTTTCTTAAACAAACAATCATTTATGGAACAGAAATTGTCTGGTTTTATCGTAGTATACAGTAATTTTATGGATCACGTATTGAATTCACAACAAAAGACTCAACAGCAGCAGTTTATGCCATCAATTAGAAGTCAGCTTAAAAAAATATTTACCGCCATTGTCTTAATTTTGCTATCATGTTACTGCACTAAATAGTTATTATAGAACTGAAAACATTGACATATAATATTGCACGTTTGGTTTTTGGAGAACAAAAAAATATTTATGAATCCACATTCTCCATTCATCCCTATCAACTGCATGAAGTGTAAACTATTTTAAGCAAATCATTTTACATAAATTCCATCAAAGTTACCTTCATTCTACCATTTTTCTTCCAAGCTTCAAACGTAAATTTATGTCTACTTTATAGGTACATTGCTTACGATTCATTGGCCATGCCAAAACAATCAAAGTCTATTTTCCACTATCTTATCTTCAAAAATACTCCCCCCACCATTCCTCTAAGTCAAAAAGTTCACAATCTATTATTTCTAGTTTAGCAACAGCACAAAATATTGAATAAAAACACAAAAATCACCAACAATATCTGATGGAACGTTGGCAACTTATGCTCAGCTTATTACATACTCATAGCCATTCTACAATTTCTATGAGTTTAACCTCCTACGTAGTTCTTACAGACTTGAAGACAAATACATAGGGTCGTAAAAAAAGGACATTCCCGCCTATTCTTCCACTTCCTCTGAAGGGACTACCTTTTATCTCTACTTTGTTTTGTTAAAAATGATCTAATTTTCACTGGTGAAAGAATAAGCGTCATTTAAGGTTTTCTTGTTATTATTACTACACTCTGCACGCTATTTTGTTGTACATCCTTAACTACAAGAAAGATGTCTAATAAAACAGCCCAAGTGACATCACCCCATCCTGGAAACAAGGAAAATACAATGATGTTCCTCTATTGTAAGTCACTAAAGAAACTTGCCATTTCAGAAAGCTCATGTTGGTCAACTTGATGTTTCCTAATGAAACTAGAATCTTTACAGACATCATATGAACGAACATCCAATTTCTAACATGCAACCTACTTAAGTTAGACTAAAAAATGGAAAATAGATGTTCAAATCTCTGAGTTATTTAAGTGAGAATTGATACATTTCAACGCTACGCAACTTAGAAATTCCACAGTCACAAACAACAGCAGAATAAGATGTGTGAGATGAGTAATGCATAGTTCAAATGATTAAATAAAACAGCAGTATGAGATGGGCATGCCCTGCACGTATTAAATATATGGGGTCAAATTCAGTTAAGTTGGTGTATTCACGCGATAGTGCATCTGTTTAATTGCCTGTGCAAGTAGCACCATCATAACCATTACATGATCCCAGCCTCTCTTATATAGTTAAAAACACTACATGTCAGTGAATTGTTTTGCCAAAAAAAAAAAAAACGTTGAGTCATTATAAATAAAAAAACGATTTAGTTGTACATAGAAAAATACAAATAAGCTACAGCCATACTTACTGGAATAGGAACTTTAGACTCCCTCAGTAGTGGCTTGTAATCTGGTGGAGCCTTGTAACTGGGATTTAAACGTAATATTTCACCTGAACGTAACAAAAGGAAAAAAATAAACTAGTGACAATCAAATATTTGCTACATGATTGTCCAGGAAATAAAGCTGAGTGTGATTGTGTGCATGCATGTTGGTGGAGAGGTAGCGTTTTGTGGTAGCCCTTGTGCAAGTCTTGCAGCTTACCAATAAGTTCCCTTCTTTCCAATTCCAGAAGCTCGACCTTATGAGACTGCAATGTTTTAACACAAACGCCTAAAATTAAGATTCAAACGTTATGAAAAATATATCAGAAATTAGATAATAACAATAGTAAATTATACCTTGTTATCAACATTATTACTCGCTGAATTAGCACTGGAAGCATGCTTTGGTGACTCAGAACCTTGATCATCTTCAAATTCCAGAGATCCAGACTTCAGCTGCTGCGTGATCTGCTCCACTCTAGTCTGCTCAAAATTTTTACCACCAGACAGGCAGTAATATCATTTAATGCCACCTGGAATTTGAAGCTTCCTATGTAAGAATTCACAAGGAACGGCACTAAGTGCCTTGGAGTGCCTGGAGACCTTCCATTGACATGTATGAAGTAGCTCCCTTTTCACTGAGTGGAGGGAGCTGTGCGATTGTGGTGTTCGGGAAAATCAAAATGACTATAGGGTGGTGAAGAATCACCAATGAGACTAACAATCTTCGTTATATTAGACTAGTAACAATAAAAAACTATACCTAACAGAGCATTATAACAGTATGGGAAAAGATCAGTACAGATTATAATTATACCTGTGTTCTAAAAGTGGTCTGACAATAGCACAAAACCAAATAGCACATAGCATACCTGATAAGCTAAGGCTTTTCCCTTTCGAACATTTGCATCTTGTGTAACATCAGCACCCCATTTTGTTTTTCGTTGAACTTGTTTTGTGCCCTCTTCCTTGGCTATAGTTCCAGAATCTACTTTGCTGCCACCACGGAATATGGGGACCAAGGACCCTGACAATTTATTCTTTGGTATGACAAATCCAGCTTTTGCTCCAAACATGGAAACCTTAGGGCTATTGGCTGAGACTGTAGATGAAGTGGAAATTGGAGCAGTAGACTGTCCTTGACGAGATTCAACAGTAGATGGCGAGTCAACTTTTGTAGACATCAGCTCCAATCTTTATTTTGATGGTTACATACAAAATTTAAAATGCCCTGAAATTGATCGTTGATTGATAGTTACATTTATAAAAAGCTACATCATGATGAATCAAAAAACTACTTAAATCATCAATGGTGCGTCAAACAGAGACTCATACAGGCATGCATCCATCATTATTCATTCAAATGATCATCTACTATGTGGAAAAAACAAATATGGAAAAAACAGATACGAGATGCGCATGATTCATGCATCAGTATGGATGTGCATGTATATGGATATAACTGGTCAATGAACAAAAGGACAAATGATTGGTATTATTTTATGCCTATATGCAAGTTATAACAACATAATATGGGATGTCAAGATACGAGATGATACACTATGTTTATCAGAGGCTTTGAGACGAAAAGTAAGAATAATCAGTTGCATGCAATAAGCACAATACATGTCATAAGACCAACTACGCTCCATTATACGTAACACAAAGAATTCAACAAACCAAAACACAGTGGATATTATCAAGAACAAAAAAAATGCCTAAAAGCTTTCCCAGCTTAGAAGTGAAATATAAGAAAAGCAACCTAGCGCCTTATATACGATAGCACCAGAAGCGCCCCTGACGCCTTTCTTTTTCCTATTGCTACTGCTTCCTTTTGTGGCAACCTTCCTTTCCCGCCTCAGTGAATCACCTACTTTCTGTCTCGTTGACCTACGACAAATGAATTTGAGAAAAAAAAAGGTTTAGAAGCAACCTGTTATTTAGCTATACACGAGAATAGACTACTATTCTTCACTCATCTAATCTGATCTTTTCCATCAAGACCATCATACCAATACAAGAAATGCTTCATTGATCCTTCAATCTTTTTGGACATAAACATTAGCATTAAGAACATTAACCTCCATCTATGTCATGCATATAACATTACACAAAGCAATAGTGCATGGTCAACACATCTACAATGCTTAGACTAGTGACACCCACCCACCCTTTCGCATAGTCAGGATAAGCAAATCCTCATCATAGCTCAACCACAAAAGCATCAACTAAACAGTTCATTTATCCTTTAAGGTCATGGCAATAATTAGACTGCACCCAAAATGTTGTTCAAGGCATAAAAATGCTTCATATAAAATAAAATAAAAACTTAAGCTATGCTTACTACAGCTTTTGTTAAGTATTGTCCTGCAATTCCTCTAGATTTCAATTGATAATAGCAACAATTAAATCCAACCTAACTACATTGTTAGCATGTAATGCTTATTTAGTGCATTATTATGGTTTTGTTTAACCTTTTGAAATAATCTATGTCATATACCACAGCTTATTATCCATCATGAACCATTTCACCCCGATTTGTACAACTATACATATCTTATAGTTTACAAACATAAAGTATACTTAATAGTTATGTCTAAATTATGGAATATAAACATCGCATGTATTATACATATATCTATACAAACATAAATGTATATGTAATAACCGGAAGACATCCGAAAAAAAAAAAAGAGAGAAAAAAAGAAAAATTATAACTGCCGCGGCAGTTAGCCGCGGAAAGGAAAGAAAGGGATCCAAAGGGAGGGGCAGCCGGTTTCGACCAAACCGAACTCCCAAAAACACGTGAGAGAGAGAGAAGGGAAAGGAGAGGAAGAGAAGACTCTACCTTGCGTGCGTGTGTGCCCTAGTCGTGCGTCGACGACCGAGGAAGGTGAAGAAGAAGATTTCGAACCTTGCGGGTGTCGTCGGCCGAGGAAAGAGGAGCGCCGACGACCGAGAGAGGAGAAGAGAGCCTTTCGTGCGAACGAAGCCGAGCCGCGTGCTTTCGTGAAGAAGCCGACGGGAGGAAGAAAGCCGAGCATTGCGCGGAGGAACAAGGGAGAGAGAGTCGAAGGCTTGCGTGACTTAGGTCAAAATCGAGAATATACAGGGTAAATCATTATTTAGTTATATATTTAAGGGGTTTTTGTTATTAACTAATATCTGATTTCGTTTAATTTAAAGTTTAATATTTTTATTGCAGCATTAAAGTAAATCAATTTTAACATTCGTATCCTTGTAAGAGGGAAGCGGAGATGAAAACGAGGCCATTATTTTTTGATAAGAGCGTTTTCCTCTCTGTAGAAAGGAAGAAGAGCGAAATGAAGGATGCAATGGCCTCGTCTTCATCTCTTTACGGAAGAATTTAATTTTTGATATATAATGTATTTAAATTAAGAAATGTAATATAGTTATGTATAAACCCTATATTTAATTAGAAATTTTGATTTTAATGTTATTAACTTTAATTTAGTGCTATTTCAAGTTTAATTTAGGGTTTAAAAATTTTTAGCAATAAGTTAATTTAGGAATAAGTAATATGAGTTAGATGCAATTACAAATATTGATTTTAAGATCATTTTAAGGATTAATTTAAGAAAAAAAATAAGAAAAAGGGAGTATAAAATTTAGGGAGAACATATAAGAGAAATGTATTTTATATTATGAAAGAAAGGTACTTATATTATCGTTAATTAGATTAGAATTATTTAAGAGGGCATGTTAATCAATTAATGCAATATATAAAATCTTTAACATTTAATATTTTTATGTTATAGGAATTTCAATTAAAGGAAAGCGAGGAAAGGAGGTTAGAGGAAGCTGCAAGTTAAAGTAGATAATTATGTTACATTTATGATAAAAATATCTTTAATTTCTTATGATGATAAAGCATGTTCATATGATAATGACTTTTCATGCTGAGTTATGATGATTTTTCCATTTCTCTTAAAATAATGTAAACTACTATTTCTTCATGTTGGATAATAACGAATGATAGATCATTGTCGCGTTATCGTTTATAAAGTTTATTGATTCTTGATTATTATGAATTAATGTGCATAGTGATATAATTGTATCTTATGAATGTGTATGTTGGCGAGTTCACCATAGTGCTTGGTTGGGGCCTTGATATGTACCAAAATGATCCAAAGGATGAAATTGCGATGGCAATGATAGTAATTGACACTTGTTCTTTAAATGAGTATTTTGACGGTAACTCTTAGAATGATGATAAAAGTAAAAAAGTAAAAGTTTATATGATAAATGTTTATGTATACCCCATATCTTCTTGATAAATGTTTATGTACAGACCCCATATCTCTTCTTGATAAATGTTTATGTATACTACTCCCAGGTTTGATTGTTTGAGCATATTTCTTTTATGCTGACTGACGGCAATCTTGGTTCTTTCTTCTTGTTCTTATAGTGTAATAGCATAATTGACCACGAATTATATTCATTTGTTAGTTGCTTAATCTTTTTTGGTAATCCTCTTAATTAAATGGTGATAGTAAGGGAAAGTCATGTTTACCGCCGTAGAGGGACTTTAGGAGATAGATAATTATGTAATGTTGAGTTATGTTTAAAGTGTGTTTTCTTCTGAACTTTATAGAATATTTAAGTATGGACAATTTGTATAATTATTTGTGTTTTGTAGTGGCTCTTTTATGATTGGAGATTGAAGATTTTATTTATGATTGGAAATGTTATGAAATATTTTATTTTATCCGTCGGCCTATTCCCCATTCAGTATTCCAAGCTCCCGTAGAGTCGTGATAAGTATCGAGGATTTTAGATTTAGGGGCATAAGTAATGATTAAAACCAAAGAACCATTAGAAAAATATGAATTCGATGTGATTTTATGAATGAATTGGCTAGCTAAACATTTTGCTACTATAGATTGTTCTAAAAAGATAGTCAAATTCAATATTCCTGGAAAAGAAGAATTCAAATTCGTGTAGCATAAAAGAGTATTAACTAGGATGGTGTCTTGCTTAAAAGTTCAAAAGATGCTAGCAAAATGCTATAAAGGGTTTCTTGCTCAAATTATTGATGTTACTAAAGAGGTAAAGAAGATAGATGATGTACCAGTAGTAAAAGAGTATCCAACAGTCTTTCTAGATAATTTACCAGGTTTACCTCTAGTCAGAGAGATAGATTTTTCTATTGATTTAACTAAAAATGCGAAACCTGTAGCAAAGTACCATATAGAATGACGGTTAAAGAATTACAAGAGTTGAAGAATCAGCTATAAGTATTGTTAGAGAAGAAATTTATCGTAGACATTTCCTTGGGAGCTCACGTATTATTTATGAAGAAGAAAGATGGGAGCTTAAGGCTATGCATCGATTATAGAGCTTAACAAAGTCACATTGAAGAATAAATATCCTTGCCAAGAATTGATGATCTTTTGATCATAGAAGGAAGAGTATTTTTGAATTGATTTAAGATTATCATCGGTTGAGAATCATAGAAGAAGATATACCAAAGACTGCATTCAATATAAGGTATGGGCACTATGAGTTTGTGGTGATGCCTTTTGGCTTAACAAATGCTCAAGCTCTATTTATGGATCTCATGAATATAATCTTTAAACCATTTTTAGATTAATTTATTATTATATTCATAGATGATATTCTAATTTATTCAGATGAAGCAGCTCATGAAAACCATCTTCACATTATTTTGCAAGCTCTGAAAGGAAATGAATTGTATGCAAAATTTTCAAAGTGTGAATTTTGGTTAAATAGCATCATATATTGGGGATTAGTAGTGAAGGAGTTTGATGGATCGAGTAAAGTCGAGTAATAATGAAACCAAATAACAAGTCACAGTCGAAGTTTCTTAGGATTGACAGATATTACGAGATTCGTTGAAGGGATTTCCGCAGATTGTCATGCCACCTATCAAGGCTAACTCGAGCGGTCAAATTTGAATGGTCGATCGTGTGAAGAGGCTTTTCAAAAATTGAAGAATTATTTAATGGCGCAGATTAACTATTCCATCAGGGACAGAAGGATTTCAAATTTATAGTGATGCATCATCAAGAGGCTTGGGATGTGTACTTATGCAGAATGGAAGAGTGATTGCTTATGCTTCAAGGCAATTGAAAAATCATAAAAAGAATTATCCAACCCATGATCTAGAGCTAGTAGCAGTGGTATTTGCATTAAAATTTGGAGACATTATTTATATAGGTGTGAAATTTTTCGATCATCAAAGAGATATATCTTTACTCAAAGAGCTAAATTTAAGGCAAAAGAGATGGTTGGAACTCATTAAGGATTATGATTTGGATATTCAATATCATCCAGGGAAGACAAATATAGTTGCTGATGCTTTAAGTAGAAAAATATATGGTAGTGTTTATTGGTTGATCTCTCAATAGGAGGAGTTGATTAAAGATTTAGAAAAATTAGAAATTTCAATTATTAAATCTCCAAGTGATCATGTTTTATTGTTAAATCAAATGGCTATACAATCAAATTTGAAAGACAGAATGCGAGATACTCTACCTCAAGATGATGACTTTCAGAAAATTTTAGATTTGATAAAAGTAGGCCATCTAAGACTTTGAAATCGATGAAGAGATTCAAGTATCATGGTAGGGTTTGCATTCCAAATGTTGGAGATTTGAGGAAAGATATCTTACATGAAGCACATCATTCAAATTATACAATTCATCCAAAGAGCAAAATGTATCAGGATCTTAAGGAAATATTTTGGTGGCCAGGAATGAAAAGAAGTGTAGCTTAATTTGTTTATAAATGTCAATCATGTCAGATGGTTAAAGTAACATCAAGTCAGTGGACTTTTACCTTCGATAGTGGAAATGAGATGATATTGTTATGGATTTTGTTGTTGGCTTACCTCCGTAAAATGATGCGATACTATTTGGGTTATTATTGATAGGTTGACTAAATCTACACACTTTATATCAAATAATGATGCATTGAAAGAAAGAGGAGATATGTTGATGAAATCGTGAAGTTACATGATGTGCCAAAATCAATAGTATCCGATCGGGATGGCGATTTACATCTAGGCGTGGAGAAAAATTCAAGAAGCTTTAGTGCGAAGCTTACATTGATCATTTCATCCTCAAAGATGGCGGTCGAAATAACGATTCAAACACTTGAAGATTTGCTTAGACTTTGTATCCTTGATTTTGGAGGAAATTGGGAAATTCATTTGCCTTTGATTGAGTTTTTTCCTATAAGCAATTGGTATGGCTCCCTATGAAGCATTGTATGGAAGGAAATGCATAACACCGCTTTGTTGGGTGGAGACGGGTGAAAGAAGAATCATTGGTGCAAATGTAGTAGATGAAGCCACTGAAAAGATCAGATTGATCCATGATAGATTAAAAGCTGTTCAAGATAGGTAGAGGAAATATTATGATGCTAAACATCGACCAGTAGAATTTGAAATGGGAGAATTTGTATTTCTAAAAGTCAGCCCCATTAAAGGTATAAAACGATTTGGCAAAGTTGGAAAGTTGAGCCCACGTTATATTGGTCCATATGAAATCTTGGAAAGAATTGAGAAAGTGGCTTATATACTAGCTTTACCTTCTCACATGCGAGGAGTGCACAACGTGTTTCATATTTCTCTTCTGCAAAATATATTACTGATGAAGCCAACAAGATTATTATTGATCCTATTGATATTCAACATGATCTCACAATTGTGGAGGGGCCAGAAAGAATTATAGATTATAATGTTAAGCATCTCAGGAATAGAGAAATTCCATTTGTTCATGTACTGTGGAAACATGTATCACATCGAGAAGCTACGTGAGAGAAAGAATCAGAAATGAGAAAACTTTATCCTCAATTGTTTAATTAAATGTATGTTTATTTCTATTATTGTGATTAAATTTCGAGGACGAAATTTTTATAAAAGGGAGAGATTGTAATAACCGGAAGACATCCGAAAAAAAAAAGAGAGAAAAAAAAAGAAAATTCACCTGACGGTTAAAGGAAGGAAGAAAGGGATCCAGGGAGGGGTTTAAATAAACCGAACTCCCAAAACACGTGAGAGAGGGAGAAGGGAAAGGAGAGGAGAGAAGACTACCTTGCGTCGCGTGTGCCTAATTAGTCGTCGGCAATGAAGGTGAAGAAGAATATTTCAACCTGGTGTCATCGAGGAAAGAGAGCCGACAAGAGAGGAGAAGAGAGCCTTCGTCTGAAAGAGCAGCTGCTTTCATGAAGAGGAAGAAAGCATTGTCTGAGGAAGAAGGAGAGAGTCGAAGGCTTACAGGTCAGCAGAGAATATAGAAAGTAAATGATTTATTTAGTTATATATTTAATTAGAAATTCGATTTTAATGTTATTAACTTATTTCAAGTTTAATTTAGGGTTTAAAAATTTTCAGCAATAAGTTAATTTAGGAATAAGTAATATGAGCTAGATGCAATTACAAATATTGATTTTAAGATCATTTCAAGGATTAATTTAAGAAAAAAAATAAGAAAAGAGGAGTATAAAATTTAGGGAGAACCTATAAGGGAAATGCATTTTATATTATGAAGGAAAGGTATTTATATTATCGTTAATTAGATTAGAATCATTTAAGAGGGGAAAGGATGTTCAAGAAGCTAAGTTAAAATGGGTAATTATGTTCTTACATTTATGGAAAAAATGTTTTAAATTTCTTATGATAAAATGTATTCATATAATGACTTTTCATGCGCAAGTTGTGATGATTTTTTGTTTCTTTCTTAAACGTAATGTAACTATTTCTTTGGATAATACTAATCTTATATATATTGTCCGTTATCATTTCATAAAGTTCATTGATTTCATTATTATGAATTAATGTGCAGTGATATAATATCTTATGAATGTGTATGTTGAAAGCGAAGTTCACTTTATGTGCCCCTTGATATACTTGCCAAATGATTCAAAAGGACTAATGAAATTGACAAATGATTCAAAAGGATCAATAAAATTGGCAAATGGCAATGTCAATGGTAATAGATACTTGTTCTTTGAATGAGTATTTCGACGGTGACTCTTGAAAGGATGATAAAAGTAAAAAGTAAAAGTTTATATGATAAATGTTTATGTATATATGTATACTCTTGATAAATGTTTATGTATCACAACCCATATCTTGATAAATGTTTATGTATACTACCTCCCATAGGTTTGATTGTTTGAGTATTCTTTTATGTACATGTGACGTAAAACGCATATACTAGTTCTTTCTTCTTGTTTCTTATAGTGTAACAGCATAATTGACCCATCGAATTATATTCATTTGTTAGTTGCTTAATCTTTTTAAGTCTCTTAATTAAATGGCTGATAGAAGGGAAAGTCATGTTTACCGCCGTAGAGGGACTTCAGGAGATAGGTAATTATGTAATGTTGAGTTATGTTTAAAGTGTGTTTTCTTCTGAACTTTGTAGAATATTTAAGTATGGACAAATTGTATAATTATTTGTGTTTTGTAGTGGCTCTTTTATGATTGGAGATTGGAGATTTTATTTATGATTGGAAATGTTAAGAAATGTTTTATTTTATCCGTCCGACCGTCTGTTCCCGCCTTGGTATTTCAAGCTCCCGGGCCGGGTCGTGACAGTATAAATGCTATTTATTTATAGAAACATACATGTGTGCATATGTATATATATAGCACAATTGAACGAGGCACTGAACATGTTTGTCTTGTTAAATATATAAGCTTAGAAAAGCTAGTCGAACTCGAGGTAATTAACGTGTTGAGCAAGATCAAACACAAACAACAACCTTTTTTAACGGATCTAAATAAAGATACGCGAGCATAAATACATCCTCTAAGTAATTTAAGAAAATCCCGAATTGATCCTACTAAAAATAATTTAACCTTAGATAAGAGAACCAATCTTAAAAACTTGGACATAGGTTCAAGGATCCACTCGACTGAATTTTCAAATATTTGGGTTAAGGAAAATTTTATGTCCTAAAATGCAAAGTTGGCCCATCTAGCCGACTTGAATAATGTCAATGGTCTAGGTTTAAAATTTGGAAGATTATAACCGGCCAAACAAGACATGTGGGAGATTTTTTTACTAAAGTTAAGATCAACAATGAGAGTGGAATCTTTCAAATTTTGATACATTAAGGAAGTAACCAGAAATAGTAAAAACTTGGGTATTATGACAATAAACCCATAAGTTTATGATGGTACACCACTAAAATTCCTTTCACGTTTGTATGTGTGTGTGTATAGATGTACACATAAATGTATACATACATACATATATATATATATATGTACATGTACATAGATACATTCATTTATATCTATACACATACATTTATATATATACACATACATATACATACATACAGAGGGAGAGGGAGAGGGAGAGGGGGAGAAAGAGTACCAAATTCACATAATTTCCGCATAAATAGAAGACAGAAGTACAAATAAATAAGAATCATATACGAAAACTAAATTATCAATAGTGGCACTAAAGTGATTTTACAATACGGATAGATGAATATTGAAGCATGGTGGTTTCTACCAGAACCAACTAATGGAATACTAAGAAAGATCGCCAATGCATGAAGGTTGATGAGGGTTCCTCACAATTATTGAAGGTTAACAAAGTTACCTAAGGAAAACCCACTCAAAACATAAGCATGCTTCCAAAATGTAGTCATTAGATAACTATGGCAGTCACATTCTAAGCCAAATTATGCTAAACAATATAGTTCAAACTAGTAAAACAGAATGGAAACATTCAAGTATCGATTACAGAAAACAACCTATTTGCACAAAATGATTATAGCAGAGCATAGACATTAACCGAAAACCACGACTTGACTGGGGAGGTGCCGGGTGGCATGGGCGGACCTGCCCTTACCCGAGGGTGGGCAATTGCCCACCCTAAAAAAAAAATAAAAAATTATGAGGGTATTTTAGACTTTTAATTTACTTTAAACTCTCCAGTCTCCTCCCCCAAAATAAACCCTCGGCTGGCGATTAGCCTCTCTTAAAATCTGGCGAGCTATCCCGATCTCCCTCTCCGGCTCTCTACTTTCGCTTTGCCCACCCTCAAGAGCGGATATTCTCCCTCATTTTCGATCGTCGGCCGAGTCCCATCCAGCGGAGCCTTAGAGGGTGGGCAATCTTGCTTCATGTGTTACCGTCTTTCGATGGCAGCGGGTGGCGGTGGTGCTTCAGGAGTTCCATTCTTCAAGGTGGTGTAGTGAAGAGATGGCGGCGAGAAGATCTACATTCAGTGTCTTAATCAATATCTAATAACTAACTATTTCATCGCTCGATTTGACTTTTTTCTTTTTTTTTCTTCGATAGAAAATGGAGAGGGCGAGAAGTTGGAGAAGGCTGAAGCGGAGAAGGACAAAGCGAAGGAAAAAAGAGGATAAGGTTATTGTGATCTTCCTTCCTTTATATATTAAAACTTTTATTTTTAATTCAATTGAGAATGATTGAGCCTTGTTTGATTTTTGGTATAATACTATTTATAAGCATAAATAAAATCATCCCTCCATCAATTATTGTCTGATTTTTCTATTGTAAATTCTTGAATTTTCTCTTTCTAGCATTTCTCCAAATCTAAATATTGTAGAGTGTCTTCGAGTTACATTAAAATTTCACATAGACTTTATTCATCATTGATTTAAGATTAATAATGAAATACGTTTAATTATTTATGTACTCTAAATCCCAAATCGAGAATGTCATTAAATCTTACAACACTTGTTATAAATTTATTAGAATTGCTTTCAAATTATGATCAAATCACATCTTTTATATGACTTTTTGATAAAGAGAACTTCCCAATTTAACTCTAATTTTTCATTACATAATAATGGAGAATCATGGATATTTGGTGTATGAAGTCCAATTCTCTTTGAAATTCTTGGGATAGACCATGCATAATGAGATATAGTCATTTTGTTATGCAATGCATTTAATTTTGTTGATCACGTTGAATTTCATCTAGAGACGTGTTATGCCTAAAGTTTCGTTTTTGTGATCGTCTTCTTTTCAATATCCAATTTCATTCTCCTTTGAGATTATTTAACAAATGCCACATGATTGATGACAAATTTGTGCGCAATTATCCTGCAGCCAAGTCTAACACATATTTGTAATTATAAGAAAAGTAGTCCTTAAATTTGTGTATTAATCATTAGATTAGGGCATTCAAAGTTATTTTTTATCACATATAGTAATCATTAATTATATGCTTTATCAGTGATATTGAAGGATTGATTCAATAATATTTTTGATTCAACATTCTTCTCAATCAATTAAGGTATGTGAATAGCATTTTTAATTTTAAACAATGAAGGTGTCTTTTTTTAAGATATTATTGGTTTAATTTTATTTAAAAGCAAGGTGTGCCTTTTTTAAATATTGTTGGTTTAATTTTATTTTAAAAGTAGAAGGTGTCTTATTATTCTTGAGATATTATGAATTTGTTTTGAAAATGTTGAAAGTGTGTCATTATTTTGATTTATTTTATTTGCATTCTACTATCATATTTAGGATTTTCTAAATGGATCGTTATTTAAAGAGAAAATAACGAGTTAATCTTGATATCGATAATCTTCCTTGATCCAGCTTCAGATTTGGAGTTATGATGTTAATGGAGAGATAGAATCGTAACATATTTGGTAAAGGCCACATCAACCTAAAAGTTATAATTTTCCCAATATAATGTTGCAGATTTAATTCAAAGTGGTTTGAGGAATATCCATATTGGTTAGAATATAGCATACATAAAGATCTTTTATTGTTTATATTCTATTTATTTAAGCCTCAAGAACAAGTTACTATAAATTAAGGAGGTGGAGATTCATTTATCGGAGAAAGATTTAAAATTGGAAAAGAAAAGAAAAGTTCCTTACGTTGGTGAACATAATAATAATAGAAAAAATATTTTAAAACATTGGCAAGTGAAGCATCTTTTGAGATCACTTCAAGAATTTTAAACACAATTGGAAGTTCTTGTAAGAGAAGTGACATTTTAAAACTATTCAATATGAAAAGGTTATTTTACATCTCCAAACAGGATTTAATTAGTGGGCGTGATTTGAATTAACTTCTCAGTTGGTGACTGTTTAGTTCACATTTTCATAGTTTAATTAGTCTTATGAAGATGTATCATCTTCAAGTGCTTGAGATAGTAAAGAGGATGAATATGATCATTATCGGTTGAAGCCGTGTTTTAATAAGTGCAATGGAGTCTTTTGATTTTGTATTTCTTATGCATTTGATGATTGATATTTTAGGTATCACAAATGAATTATCAATTTAAAAAAAAGACCAAGATATTGAAAATGCAATGAAATTAGTATAGATATCCAAGCAACGATTAAAGATAATGAGAAATAGTGGATGTGATTCCTTATTACATGAAGTGTCTCTTTTTTTAATGTTTTGAGATGATAGGATATGAGTTACCTTTAAAACTCGTCGACGAGCAATACGGGAGGTGAAGAAATGACAAACTTGCATCACTTATTGCGTTGAGTTATTACACCTATAATTGATATGAACTTGAGAATAATCTTTTTAAAGCCGAGTTACTTTATTTGTGGCGTCTTGCAAGATTGATTCTTTCTTTTGATAAGAAAAACTTATTCGACTGAGTTATATCCTGATTTTTTTTTGAGCTGTCTGACGTACTTTCCACTTATATTATCGATGTCGTAGTAGTGATGATTTTATGCTTTAAATGGTATTCGATCTTTGCCAAATAAACTACCGAAGACAAGAAATAGTGTGTATCCAATTTATGACTTATTATTTTGGCATAACTTTATAGTTCTTTATTCTGATGGAAGATTTTCTGATGAAGATTGTTAAGCATCGATTGCGTAGTAGAATGAGTGATGATTTCAATAATTATGCTATCCTTATATTGAGAAAGAAGTATTTGGTCGATTCGATGAATCTAAATCATTTCAGAATATCCAAAAAATAGATTAAGTTTGTAAGCATTTTTATTAGATTGATGATAATATCTGATTCATTTTTATATTCATTTGTTAAATTCCTTTTTTTTAAATTACTTTTTGCCCACCCTGAAAATAAAAGTTGGTTCCGCCCCTGTCGGGTGGGTATCTGACAGTGACAGGAGATACTAAGTAGATTCGTCGGTATAACGAGAGGAAGGAAGGTGGTGCTCATTTGTAACGAGGCCGACAACTGCCGCAGAAAACACAAAGCAGGAAAAGAAACTGCCGGCTACTCCAGCCTGAAGGAAGCGAAGCAGTATTCGAGAGGCGATGTGGAAAGCGCGATAGGAAATCGCAAGCGTCTTACCACTTATTTTAATCTCTCTGAACGCAGTGTAAATCGAAGACGGCGGTTCCGGCGTGGAACGAATTGAAGAAGACTGCCCCGGCAGGGGTGGGGGACGAGAAGGGATTAGTCCGATGGGCGACAGAAACCCCGATCGAGAGTCCAGGAAAGAAAGTTAATGAGTCGGAAGGTGAGTGCAAAAATATATAATTGGGGGCTTACACAAATATTTTATATATTTTATATATTTATATAATCTGTAAATTTTTAATACAAAATTATTGTTAATATTATTTTTTTTAATTTAGTTTATTATTCATATATTTTGATGTGATTATGATAATAAAAAATTATATAAATAAATATTGAAATTTAAATATTAAATATATAAATATATAAGAATTATAATTTTTTTTCTTATATTTTTTTTATATTTTTCTTGATTATATACCACAAATTTTTATGTATTTGTATATATAACATATAAATATTCATAGTTATTTATATACTAGCTTGATCAAATAATCACTTCAAAAATATAAAACATCAAATATAAAATAAGCATATTATGATATTTAAATTTGATATAGTTAGATCTAAATATTATGCAAAATCAATCATTAGAAAAATCCTATACTCTCTTATATTCTAAAGGAAAAGAAAGCTACTTTAGCTCATTGGATAATATAACAATATGTAATGAAAAGCCTTTGTTAGTAAAATATATTTCATAAATACAAAGTTATAGCTCTCATTATAGCAATTTCTTCAATCTTAAGGATTCTAAAGTATAGAAAAGTGAAAGAAGATTCGATAGAACGCACTCACATGGAGATCTCTTATTTGAGGTAGAGGTTCAAAGCGAATATGTTTTAAAAAAAATATTTTCTCTTTATTCTCTCATTAGTTTTCATCTTGAAATACATTTATGATTTCTTAAAAACTAATTTATATTTATATTAAGTGTAAAGGCTAAATGTCTTGATTTTATTAAAAATTAGTAGTTAATTATACAATATAATTCTTATTACGTGCCAAAAAAATCATGTCAGTAGAGTGAAAATATTTGAGTCATAATTTTGCATGAAAATCAAGCACACACATAGATAATTAGAGATGGTTATGAGAAACACTAGAGATATTATGTGAAAAATTTTAAGAAAAAGGAGAATAAATCATGGGCCTTTTTAATCTAAATAATCTACTGTATATTTTGATTTATAAAGTTTCACTCTTATAAGAATGAAGAAGATGGAAATGCAAGATTGTGTATAGCAAATCAGATAATGAAATCCTTGAAATCATATTACAAGACTATAATGGCCACTGATAGCCATCGATAATGATTGCGAAGATGAATGATAGATGGTGGTGGTGGATGATTTTAAACTTCTATGCTTAGCTCTTTATCTCTTTTCGGAGCCTCCTCCCTCACCCTCATGGTAAAAATGAAGTTATGTTTATGTAGTTTCGAGAAGGGTATTTTAATAACTTTAGTCAAAATTTCAAAGCACTGCATCAGATGATCCATATTAATTTCAAATCAAAGATGATTTCTTGAGTATTTAAATGTCTTAACGACTTATAATTAGAGTGGTTTTGAAATTATTGGATTTCTCTTATTGAGCCTCTCGATTTGACTATATGCGCACTAAATTTATTGATCATTTGACCATATAATTAATGTCCTGAAGTTTCTAGTTATATATGTGGAGCTTGTTTTGAGCTTATTTTTTGTGCTAGTTGACTCATCTCGTTAAAACGTAAAATTTAAAATATATAAGTTTGTTGAAATAAGATTTGAATCATTTCTAATATATATATATATATATAGCCTCAAGATTTGTGCTCGATTTGATAGATTTTTAGCACGATATATCAATTCGAACTAATTCATACCTATTAGTCGATAAATCCAATTACTTAATTAAATTAATTTAGAACATTCAGCATATAATGTGATATACATCTACAATATAATCAACTCAAATTTAATTATTATTTGAGAAAATTTTATTTGATAGTTTCCCATGCGAAATAAAGCTGATAATATAGTACAATTAGCTTAAATTAAATTAAATTAATTAATGCCAATTTAACTGATTAAAATTTATTAATTTTAAGACATATTACACCATACAATATGTATTATATATCATGATTAATTTGAATTAATTTGAATTATTTATTTATTTAATTCTCTTATATGCATGTACTAATTATGGTTAGTCATGATCTAATATTTTGATGATCAATATTTATGAATGAAATTATGAGATCCTCCACATTCAAGCCTTCTATCATTTCTTTTTCCTTGCTCATAAATTGCAACATAGTTGCTTAACTTTTTTATATATTTAATTAATATTTTTTATATATAATATATTAAAAAAAACACTGATTACTTGCATGAAAAATAGCGGTTGATATTATTATTCTCTCTCCTATTTTATAGATATACGTCTTTATCAATTATAATAATTAATGTCATCCAATTTTGCAGGACCAGTTTTATAACTTAACATTTTACATTTATCCCTTATTTTGTGTATATTTATCTCTCAAAGAAAAATCCTCATTCAACTGATAATTTATCATTAAAAGTATCTCATTTAGGATGAGATTAGGACAGCTATAGCTGTCTGAAAAAATAATAATAAATATGATATAAAAAAATTATTATCTAAATAATTATGATAGATATTATAATTTTTTTATTTAAAAAAATAAGATTATATTTTTATAACAGTCACCGCACTCTATCACGTCAGATTAAAAAATACAAATTATTTATCGCCACATGGTGTTGCAAAACACACTCAAATTGCAGTCTCCCTCATCTTTAATCTTCCCCGCATGTTCTTAATTTTCTTTTATAAATATATATTTTAAAATATATTTAAACATTATTCAAATCTTTTAATTTGAGTCGGTGGGAGGCACTATTTTTCTTTCTAGTTAAGCATAATATTAATTGTGTCTGATACCTACTGAATATTAATTGCGAGGGTAGAGGATGTGAACCCGTGACAAACCTATGTTTTTATTTAATTTAAATACTTTTAATTTATTTTAGATTAAAATTAATTATTAGCTTATTTATTTTATTTTTGTTGATTTCAGATGCGAGAGAGAGAGAGAGAGAAAGAGAGAGAGAATGAAGTCATGCTTATGCAAGTCTTTTCTTACTAACAAGTATAGGCAGAAACTATGTGCTATTATAAAATGAGCCCAATTTTGTACAAAGTTATTAATTATTAGTTTAGACATCATATTTTTCTTTTTTGGGAGTTAATAAGTTGCGCGGAGTTCAATTTTTATCATATTTTACTCATTTAAGTTTAATATTAAAGTAATTTTAAATTCATGAAAACCTTAAATAATATTTAGAATATTTTAATTTATTTTTAAATTTGATGCACGCCAAACTCAAAGATTAAATATGCAAGTAAAAATACTCAAGATAAAATTCAAGCATTGTAGATCTTCATATTTGTCAGCTTATGATCTTCTACAAAAAGGAGATGAATCAAAGTTAATAGTCCAATTCTCAGTTTTTATTTGTGGATGCCATCAATGAAAAAAATGAACTTTATTAGCTCAAGAGGAAGAGGTCATTAAAGACATCGATGGAGAGGTCGGGGTTAAGTATTATCAATAGTGTACTGGTTAGTTCAAAAAGAGGTGGTCAGATGTCAATTAGAAGGATGTCGAGCTCATGGTGGCTGATGTTTTGATTGATAAATGAGAGTAACTAGAGACCGAGTCCTAGTGGTTGATTGTATGAGTCAAGAGCTTGAGCATACAATGGGTACTGCTTTTGAAGAGGTGCCAGTAGCCAGGTGCGAGGGCTTGCAATTGAAATAGTAAAGGAAAATAAAAGAATTTGAGTACCTTGCAACTAAGGGCATGTGAAAGATGGAAATATATATAAATTATATATTATGTTATATAATATCAAAGTATATTATTTGTATGTTATAATAGTGACATTATTTAAGATTTCTTTGTGGTTTGAATCTTTTGAGTAGTTAATTTAAATATAAAAAAAGAGACAAGAAAAAAATAAACATTGATATGACACTTAAAATACCACTAGTCGAAGTACAAATCTTGATGTCCAAACAAGTTGATTCTTAGTTGAAACTGGTCGAGATCAAGCATTTAAAATATTATTGAAAATTTTGGGATATCAGTTAAATCTCTAAATAACACTTAAACATGGAGTGTTTATAATCAAATCGAGTATCTCGACGAGCCGGATCTAACGAGCCCAAGATCTCATAATTCTGACTTCATTTGAGCATTAAAATACTTAAAATACATCAAATGATCAAAGGAATCATTTTGAGCCGTCCGATGGAGTGGAGTGGTTCGAATTTTGCATGTATTTACAGAAACGCTACTCCTCTAATTTATAAATAACCCATCATTCTTTACATGAGGGAAGTCAAGCTAAAAAGAGGAGAGAGTTCTAAAGCTTGAAAATCCTCTAAGCATAATCGTGTCACTACTCGACGGCTGCTGAACACCCCCGTCGGCCGCCAACCACCACCGCCGGCCACCACCGTCAGCCGCCACCGTCGGTCATCACCGTCGTCGAATTCGTCGCGGTCGCTGTGCCATGCGGTCAGCGCCACCATGTCGCCATCTCGCTGTCCGCGTGCGATCATCCCAAAACTGGCGTCATCATCGTCATTGCCGTCACCGATTCTGCATACCACCCGTCGGCCGCCAACCACCTCCGTACCATCTCGCCCGATCACCACCACGGCGACCTTCATTGTGGTCGTGATCACAGTTGGTGCCACCACGCTGCCGCCCGGCTCAATCATTGCCTGACGCCGGTCATGCTGACGTCGCCGGTTATTCTATCACCGTACGTTGTAGGCACCACCATCAATCCTGCGTCGTTGTCAGCGTAGTCGCGGTCATCTCGTTGACCGCTGCCGATCCGCCGACAATGTCGTCGGTCAGTCGCGAAACGTCGTCGGTCACCATTGTCGACCATTACCCGACCACCTCGGGTTACCACCACGGCGATCATCGTCGGCGACTCTCATTGTTCACCATAATCTACTATTGCTACAACTTAATCATGACTCTGTATTGCGATTCATTCCCATTATCAACCCTTCTTATATACAATTTTGTGATCCTGTTAACGAGAAAATTTTGTACTCTGAAACAGATACATAGTGGAAGATTTTTACTGGGCTAGGCCCCGTAGTTTTTTTCCCTCTTTTCGAGGTTTTTCCATGTAAAAATTCTAGAGTTCTCTTCTTAATTATTCAAACATCTGTGTGTGTGCTGAATTCCGCAACAAAGTTGTAAACTTTTATTCTACCGCAATTGATTTTTTAGCACGCACAAATATAATATAGAGAGAAATGAAAATTAAGTGATACAAAAGAAGAAAATTTTAGGGTATGTAATTTTTTTGATAAATATGACTATGCGAGTAGATTATTTATACCCTTGTGCAATAGTGGATATAGGTAGATCTTGCTAACCAATGTAAATAAAGACACATTGAATCTCCTAGACATCCATGCATTGGGATTTACACGCTATCATTAAGACGAATAGCTGAATGCACTTCCATAAAGAATACATATCAATATGTTTAATGTAATTACAAAGTCAGTCGAGCTCAATTGACATCAACTTCAAAGAAGAAGTTATTGTGCTAAACAAGTTATCATTACTATCAAGAAGTTGGGTAAGAACTGCAATACCTACTAATAGTCCATGCACATCTATGGAGTTGAAGCATTGATATTTGTAACATAGTCTTGAGTGTTGGGATCATAAAATCAAAATTAGGGAGTGCTTTCTCTTTCACTAGTCTCAATCTTGAGAGATAAGAACGAAGTACAAAAAAAGACAACAATGGATGGAGATCTTACGTTTAACACAAGAGCTAATCCAAAATTCACAACAATGCATACTAATTTATACAATATGATTTCTCTTATTAAAATAGACTATTCATCAAAGAATGATGGATATAGTTTAAATTAGATAAAGAAATCTATAAATGTTATAAGTGAAAAGGTCCATAATGCTTTGTTCCTTAGTGTGATTGTCCAATGAAGTTTTACATTTTGGACTTAGGTGTGTCCTTTCATTCAAATCCACTTTGATTACTTTATAGGTGACTAAGATAAGGCTCAACTCAATATAGATAGTGATTAACTCTAAAATGTTGTGAGAGTTGATGATGTGCAAGTAAATATGCTTAGCAAGACTACATGGAACCTCCAAATATATGATGCATTATATTTCAAAGAAGAATCTGATTTTTATCAAAAAGTTATGCAAAGAATTATATGTCTAAAGATATACATTAATTTCTAGATGGGTGACAGAAGCAACTATGGTTAAAATACAAGGATGAAAAGATGACACTTATACATGAGAAAAACGCTAGCATAGTTGGCTCTATTATAAAAATAAAACGGCGATAATTCTGGATGTGTGATGTTGGACACAATTTCTATCAAGTGGAAGCTTAAAAAAGATAGGACGATGATATGAATACATATCCACAAATTAACAACAGAAACAAAAGAGATAGAAGAAGGCCAAGTTGGCTAAAGGATTTCACCAATATACCCAAAATATAACATCAACAAAGTAAATTTACATGCTCAGACCAGAAGATAGTTAAAAACTACAAATATCCAAAACAAATATAAGTTTTTACAACAACAGAGAGCAATAGGATGAAGAATTTTACAACAACAACAAAAAAATTGCCCAAAATAACAGACTTTATTAAATACAAGACATATGAAACAGTTCAGAACCAAAGATCAATAGAAGCAAGACCATAAGGGCTTAAACTAAACCAACAGAAGCCATATCCAGAGTCGGCTTGAAAGTAAATTCCATACGAAATAAGCAAAGAAAGGAAGAACAGATACTCGATAGCAAGAAAATAAGAAGAGTAGTAATAGTAAAATAACAAACTACACTTACCTCAAATCTCCAGAATGACAGAAGCAAGAATCCTAACAATCTGTAACAGAAAGTAGTTACAAAGGTATAGAAGGCATAGATCTAAGAAAGAAAAGACTATAAATAGATGTAAGAAAAGTAAACAAAGGGAATAATTTTTAATCTAGAAACTACTCCTTTCTCTAGCTTATTCCTTCTCCTTCCTCCTCTGGTTTTTCTTTCCACCGGCTAGCTTTCATCGGAAACCCCATTCTCCGGCTGAAACTCCGGCTATCTTCCCTCCGACTCTCCTTTTCCCCTCGCCTTTCTCTCTAGAGCGACGGCTGCTCGAATAGCCGCATAACTCAATCACTAAGACATTTTCCCCTTTCAAAACGAGAAGCTTCCACGGCAAGATTCATCAGACGGTGGAGCTCGCAACACCCGGATTGCACTATCTTGATCAGACGGCCCTCGACGTTAAGACGCATCAAACCCTCCGGCCCATGACACCTGTAATCCATTAGACAGATCGGACAGAAGAAAACCAATCTAGGCCCACGCCACCGAAGCACAGATCCAAGGGTAGAGAAGAAATCAAAACAAGCCGACGGCTCAAATCAAGACTCAAGAAAAACACAATCCGAGTGCTAGATCCAATGACCAAGAGGAATAGGCACGATCACGATCAGAAAACGCAGATAATTCTCACTATGCTACTCCCCTCAGTGAGTTAACTCCGCACCAGACTTAGCCTGACTCAAGCCAAGATTGATCATATCATTGGTGCTCTTGTTAACTACAACACTCAGGAAATATGGCAGAAGGAACAAGACACACAGTTAAAATAATAGATGAGTGTCAGGAAGAGAATAAAACAGATGAGCGATGTCTTCAATCACTATGCTATTAAATGAAGTCTCAAGAAGATTATCTGCTATAGAAGAAAAATTAGAAAACAATCATCAAGAACAACAATAGTCACAGGTATGTACTCCTCATACAGAAAATTCTTTTCCAAAATACACATTCTGACAACAATGATAGACTGTGAAAGTAGATATGCCAAGGTTCAATGGAGAAAATCCGAGGTTGGTTCAAAGACCAATTTTATTATTATAACTTATCGAGGAGAAATTCTTAATTGCATCAATTTACATGGACGTACCAGCACTAAGCTGGTATCAGTGGATGCACTTAAATAAACAGTTGCATTCATGGACACACTTCAAAGAATAGGTCATTCAAAGATTTGGTCCATCTCTATTTGAAGAGAATTGGCTACAACTAAATCTACGTTCAAAATTTCTACAATGAATTTGAAGAGCTAATCCATTTCGTATTCCACAATTTCTACAAAGTTATTTTGAATTTGGGCTAAGACTTGATATCAAAATGGAAGTAAGAGCCTTACAGCCAAACTCCCTACAACAAGCTTTTCAATTAGCTAAGCTAATGGAAGATAGGCTAGCTAATGAAGTTACCATGATAAGAAATTATAGAGTCAATCAAGCTCTACCAGTAAAACAACCATAATTATAACCACCTTTCGCACACCTTCACTGTCAGCAATAATATGGCCAACAAACAAAACATTCCAATCCAAAATTAACACCAACAGTTGGAAGAAGAAAGAAAGGATTATGTTTTAGCGTGATGAAAAGTATCACAGGTCATATCATCAGAATAAATCCAAATTATTTATAATGGTGATCAATGAGGATCAAGAGCAATACATGCAGCAAGAAGCTAAACCAGAAATATAAATATTAGAAGAAGAATTTCCAGAAATCAGCCTCAATGTATTTACAAGTCAGTCTAATCCTAGAACTTTAAGATTACAAGGACTGATTGGAAATAAAAAAGTACAAGTTTTGATTGGTGTCAACAATTTCATCCAATCAAAACTAGCAAAATTTACAAAGTAACACACGCATCAATTTTTCAAGTAGTAGGCAATGGGAAAACTCTAAAATGTTTAGGAATATGTTCTAATATTCCTATCTAACTATAAGGAAATACTTTTACCAATTCTTGCATTACCCATGAGGAGCGGATGTGGTTTTGGGTGTTCAATGGCTAATAATTGGGTGAATGTACAATTGATTTACAAAAGCGACTTGAATGAATGATTAGATGACGATTACTGGGATCACCTCTATAGTGAACATCATTTCATTTCATCAGTTCACCAAATTGCAGCAAAAGAAAGAAATAATCTCATATTTCCAGATTAGAGAAATATGGAGGGATTTCTATAAAAGAGTTCAATAACTTACCTGCAGGGATACAACAAGTATTATCCCAATATCAAGAACTATTTCAAAGTCTAGCAGGCTTACCCCCAAGAAGGGATATAGACCATCAAATTCATCTGCCACCTGGAACTCAACCAGTGAGAGTAAAAAATTATAGATATCCACATTTTCAGAAAATAGAAATTGAAAAATTAATTAAAGAAATGTTGGATAGTGGCATAATCAGAGAAAACATCAGCCCTTTCTCTTCTCCAACACTTTTAATCAAAAAGAAGGATGAAACTTGGAGATTCTGTGTAGATTACAAAGCCCTAAATAAGGTAACAATACCTGATAGATTTTCTATTCCCACTCCAGATGAACTCATGGATGAATTATATGGAGCTACAATTTTTTCAAAATTGAACTTAAGGTCAAGATATTATCAAATCAGAATGGCTAAAGAAGACATCTACAAAATAGCTTTTAGAACTCATGAGGGACACTATGAGTTTATGGCAATGCCATTTGGACTCACAAATGCACCATCAACATTCCAAGCCTTAATGAATGTAGTGCTTAAACCTTTCTTAAGAAAATTTATCTTAGTATTTTTTGATGATATACTTATATATAGCAAGACCTTAGAGTTACTCCAAAGAAGTATTGGAACAACTCAAGCAGCATTCACTGTTTATCAGGCCATCTAAATGCTCATTTATACAAGACAGAATTGAGTATTTAGGACATATTTTATCACTGAGGGATAAGTAGATCCAAAAGATTCAAAGCTGACATGACTTTTACCAAATTCAGTCAAACACTTAAGAGATTTTTTGGGTTTAACTGGCTATTATAGAAAATTTGTCAAAAACTATGCAGCCATTGTCTCTCCACTAACTTCTATGTTAGCCAAGCAGCAATTTCAATGGACAGAAGAAGCAAAAATAGCTAAAACAAGCAATGACATCACTACCAGTATTAGCCTATCCAAAGTTTACTCAGCCTTTTATCATAGAAATAGATGCATCTGGGACAGCAATTGGAGCTATTCTAATGTAAAACAGCCATCCTATAGCTTATTTTAGTAAGAAGCTCTCACCATCATTACAAAAAGTATCAACATAAGCAAGAGAATTGTATGTTATAACAAAAATAGTAGCAAGATGGAGACAATATTTGCTAGGTAATAAGTTTACCATCAGGACAGATCAAAAAAGCATAAAGGAGTTAATGCAACAAACAATTCAGACTCCTGAACAACAAAGATTTTTAATCAAACTCCTGAGATATGATTACACTATTGAATATAAACTAGGGATTACAAACAAAGCAACTGATGCATTGTCCAGAAAATTATTTTTGTCGAGATAGTTCTACTGTTGACAAATCAGAATCATTTATGCCATTCGTTTTCGGTTTATACTCAATAATTCAACAATATAATACAACAAATCACAGAGAAAACAGCTAGCGAATACAAGAACTTTATAGGAAAATATCGGACAATCTAGAATTATTTCAAATACGACTTGTTAATGGTTTGATACTGATATAAAGATAGGATTATCATAGCAAGATTCAATCATAAACATTATTATAAGGGAATTACATTCAACACCCAGGAGGCCATGGGGAATTGAAAACTTTGGCGAATTACTCAACAATTCTCTGGAATCATATGAAACAAGATATTAAACACTTTGTATTAAACCTATTTGTCAAGTCAAAATATGATACTCAAATCAACAGGGTTACTACAACCCCTACCTATATCACAAGCTATTTGGGAGGAAGTATCAATAGATTTTATTACAGGACTACCCAAGTCTAATAACAAAACAACTATATTAGTAGTGGTTGATAGACTATCAAAATATGCTTACTTCTCAGCCCTACCAAACAGTTTTACTATATCTTATATAGCTCAGATTTTCATTACAGACATTGTAAAACTACATGGCATACCACAAGGAATAATCTCAGACAGAGACCCAATCTTTATGAGTAATTTCGGCAAGAATTGCTCGTTAAGTGGAACCACATTAAAACACGTAGCATACCATCTCAGACGATGGATAACGAGGTAACCAGTAATCCTAGAGTAATATCTAAGGAGTTTTGTATTAGAGACACCAAGGATGTGGTTACAGTTCCTTCCTTGGGCAGAATTCTCCTATAATACATCAATCAATACTTCCACAAAGATAACTCCTTTTCACATAGTATATGGCAGACCTCCTCCTTCAGTAATACATTATAATGAGAAGATAACTACCAACACAGAGGTGGAAACAGTTTTACAACAAAAGGGACATAATGCTACAGCTAATTAAAACAAATTTATAGGAAGCTCAAAACAGAATGAAGCAAATGGCTGATAAACATAGAAGAGAGCTTCAATTCAAAGTAAATGATTTGGTATTAGTTAAATTACTGCCCTATAGACAAACTTGATCCTAGGAATCAATATACAAAACTACAAAGAAGATACTATGGCCCTTTCAAAATTCTACAGAAAATAGGGACTGTAGCATATAAAATTGAGTTGCCCGAAATAGCAAAAATACATAATGTGTTTCATGTATCCAGACTTAAGCAATACGTGACAGATTCTACAATACACCCCAAAATTATCAACTCGGTTCAAAGATGGCGGATGTTAGTCCATTTTTAGATCACGTAGAATAATACTAAAGGAGATCAACTAATTAAAGAAGCCTTAATACACAGGAAGGGCTGCCAGAGGCTTCCTGGGTATCAGAAGAAGAAATAAGGAAAACTTTTTCTGATTTTGACCTTGAGGACAAGGTCAATGTGGAGGAGGAGAGTAATGATATGAATACATATCCACAAATTAACAATAGAAACAAAAGAGATAGAAGAAGGCCAAGTTGGCTAAAGGATTTCACCAATATACCCAAAATAGAACATCAATAAAGTAAATTTACATGCTCAGACCAGAAGATAGTTAAAAACTACAAATATCTAAGACAAACATAAGTTTTTACAACAACAGAGAGCAGTAGGATGAAGAATTTTACAACAGCAATAAAAAATGCCTAAAATAATAGACTTTATTAAATACAAGACATATGAAACAATTTAGAACCAAAGACCAATAGAAGCAAGGCCAGAAGGGCTTAAACTAAACCAACAGAAGCCATATCCAGAGCCAGCCTGAAAGTAAATTTCATAACATAAATAACTGCCAAAAGAACAAAAGAACAGATGCTCGATAGCAAGAAAATAAGAAGAGTAGTAATAGTAAAATAACATACTACACTTACCTCAAATGTCCAGAACGACAGAAGCAAGAATCCTAACAGTCTGTAACAGAAAGTAGTTACAAAGGTATAGAATGCATAGATTTAAGAAAGAAAAGACTATAAATAGATGTAAGAAAAGCAAACAGAGGGAATAATTTTTAATCCAGAAACTACTCCTTTCTCTAGCTTATTCCTTCTCCTTCCTCCTCTGGTTTTTCTTTCCACCGGCTGGCTTTCATCAGAAACCCCATTCTCCGGCTGAAACTCCGACTATCTTCCCTTCGGCTCTCCTTCTTCCCTCGGCTTTCTCTCTGGAGCGACGGCTGCTCGAATAGCCGCATAACTCAATCACTAAGACTTTTTCCCCTTTCGAAATGAGAAGCTTCCGCGGAAAGATTCATCAGACGGAGTCATAACACGGATTACTATCTTGATCAGACAGCCCTCGACGTTAAGACGCATCAAACCCTTCGGCCCATGACACCTGTAATCCATTAGACAGATCGGACGGAAGAAAACCAATCTAGGTCCGCGCCACCGAAGCACAGATCTAAGGGTAGAGAAGAAATCGAAATAAGCCGACGGCTCAAATCAAGACTTAGGAAAAATACAATCCGAGTGCTAGATCCAACGGCCAAGAGGAATAGGCACGATCCAATGGTCCAGAAATCACCCTATAATTCCCACTTTAGCTACTCCCCTCAGCCGGGTTCATTCCACTCAGAGTGAGTTAACTCACTGAACCAGACTCAAGCCAAGGATTCAGATCATATCAGACGACGATGCAATATAGATAATAGTTCATGAACAATGAGCAACATAATAATGAAAAAGTTTATAATAATGAGATTGCTAAGATATATAGCTCAATTTGTATATGTCTCTCTTTTGTAAGTTTTATTTTTAAAGTTAATTTAAATTCATGTAAAAATTATAGATATAATATGAGAACAAATTTGATTTGATTTTAATGTTTACTGGCTATTTAAGATCAAATTAGACATAATCCAGCTTTATACCCACTAACCTCATGATGCCCTATAAAAATATATAAAATTAAAGGGATTAATGCAACTCTTAATTTCTTTTTGTAAATACCCTTGTTGACCTCCATGCATGTTGCATCAGTCGAGTCGAGCTCACAAGATAAATTCGACAGACTTCGGATATAATAGTGCACAAATCAAAGCTGAAATACACTCGACGTCATCAAAAATCAATCAAAATGATCTCTGATTGACGAACAAACTTTTTCTATCACGTTCAATGTATCGAAATTGATCATAATTTACATATTGCACAATTTAATAGTCTACCGATCAAGAAAGAGGATCGTCGAAGTGCCTACGCGCATATCAAAGTCAGAAGATTGTGATGATGCCCAAATGATTTCTATTCATGAAATTGATCACGTCGTTATCTTTGAAATATTGAAATCTATCAAATGAAACTATTCGTGCTCAATTCGGACGAGTCTGCGTGAATATTGAGCGATCAGATACAATAATGCATTAGGTATCATCAAAACTAGTCAAAATGACCTTCGATCGACAAACGAACTTCAACATCGCATTCACAATATCCAAATTGATCAGAATATACATATTGCATAATTTCATGATCGACCGATCAACAAGAAAATAAATTGACATGCTTATGCGCATATCGAGGTCGAAAAGCCGTGACGATGATCAAACGATCTCTATTCATGAAATTGATTATGCTGTTAGTGTCGAACCCTTTCAAATGAGACTGTATGTGCTCAATTCGGATGAGTCTGCATGAATATCGAGCGTAGAAATAATAATGCACAATTTTGAACTGAAATTGATGTGATTCGATGCTGACATGAACCAAACAGTAAAACGTACTGCACCGTTGCGTCCGGAACATCAAAATAAACTGAGATCAATATATATATTGTTAATGTAATAATGTCGGTATAAAAATTTGAATTAGGGTTAATTAAACACTTAAATGAAACCCTTATAAATACCTACTTTACCTAACCCTAACCTAACTCCTATTCAGCCAAATTTCTTCCGTTCTCTCGCAGTCGAATGACTCCCATCTTATTGGCTCGTCCTCCGGCGGCCTGGAGGCAGATCTGGCGAACCACCACCCCGCTCCCTCCTCTGCAGCGCCTTTCGCTCTCGGCGAACCATACGCATACCGTCGCCCGTTCCGCGGACCAGTCGCGTCTCCCTCAGATCCTCGACCCTCGGTCGCGGCGTCCGCCGTGCACCGCTTCCTTCATAGCGCCCAGCACCCGCACTCGCTCGTTCTGATGCGATCCTTTCCCATAGGTATAAAATTGCTTGCTTGTGAGCGTATAAGTGCCCATACATGCTTTTCTTGGCATGACGGAGAAATTTAAATTTTCTGACAAGTACCCGAAGAGCCTATGCACATCTTTTTATACCAGTAGGTTGGGAGACTCACGGTTATGGTGTTGCAAAATACCACCAATGCACGTCTTTTTAGATCGGTGGGCAGACCTAGTTTCGGTAGAAATCCCCGGGCTAGAGGAGATGCTGTCATTATTTTGTCGAAATCCGGAATAACAAGAAACAATAAAAAAGGGACATTTAGAATTTAGCTTGCTTACGAGTATATAAGTACCTATACATGTCATTCTTGGTGTGGCAAAAAAATTGTGTTTCATGCATGTACTTCAGAGCCCCACACATGCCTCTCTTGACATGGTGGGATGATGCATTCGCCCGCGGTGTTTATACCACCCATACATGCCTTTCTTGGCATAGTGGGCAGGCCAGTATACCCAAGGAAGCCCCTACATAGGGACGATGTCGGGATGCTGTCGAAATATTGTCAATAAATAATATTATTCAAATCTCTTAAGCTTAAATCAGTATTGAATTAAATAATTCGCATGTGCCCCGATATTACGTTGAATGCTAAAATTTTATGTCTGAGGATACTGTGCAAGTTGATTCTAGATTGGGTCTTTAGACCGGGTCCGGGTTAATAAAACTTAAACATCTAATAATAATATTATATAAATTTTAACTTAGTAAAATATCTAAGAAGCTAATTCTATTATATGATATTAGATTTGATTCTCTATTATTAAATTAATAGAGTTGATAGGATCTGGAATAGCAAAATAATACATTCATCCCGAGGATAGCTATATTGAATGAAGATTTCAACTTGAGGGGATACTACCATCAACATATGTTTAAAATTTCAAATCAAGTAAATATAAATCAAATATCAATATAAATATAAACTAGATAAATTACTAAGTTCAAAATGACTAAATAAAAATCATTAACTTAAAAACTTAAAACAAAATTTAATTCATCCGTATTCCGCAATTATTTGCTGAAAGTGAAAAATTAAGAAAACTCTAGCTCACAATGAGCCAAAGTCAAATCAAGTGTATTTTAATATTCACTCTCAATCAAACTCATATTAATAAAAATGAGGCCCGTGTCATCGACTAGCTTGAAGGCTCGCATATGATCTGATTCGTAGTCCTCAGGGTGGTTGTTGCCAAATGACACCACTATATTACGGTCACGACTATAGCCTGTATGCTCCCAATTGCTCTAACTTTTGAGATGTGAATCGTATGGTGCACTTGATAGGGTAAAAAATTCTCTGTTAGCTAAGGTGGACTTAAGCTTGTCTCCTTAGATAAACATCACCTAAGGTCTACAAGGCTTGCTTGGACTACGCAACCCATGGCTGCTAACAAGGATCTTTCGGTCAGGTTGGGTAAAGTACCTCCTCTGACTAAGTGGACTAGGGACCATGATAACTCGAAATTACGGAACCATGGGATCTTGATCGGACGTGTCATCATTCTCCCAACCATCTGCTTCAAGTAAAGAATGATGAATTTCATAAATTTAAATTTCATAGCTCCACATGCTGCTACTATATGCCACATGTTTAACAATCTAACGACTAGCCCTAATCGAAAGTTCTTGTGGGCTCCAAAAATTTTCCATCGACCTCTTCGATGAAAAGAGTATTTTAAAGTGTCGGTGTAATTTTCAGAAGGTAGATGAGATAGTAGATAAGATACTACCCAGAGATTTCATCCTCATTTGGTGAGAACTTTAGATCTAGTTCCAGGTTTTCTATAGGCACAAGCCCCTATAGTTAATTACCCCTCTCAATAAGTGAGTAAGCACTTTCAATTAAAGCTAGTCACTAGATCGCTTAATGCATAGGGTATATTAACATCATGTGGAGTTTTAGAATTTAAGATATGAAATTCTTCATTTTAACTTAAACCGGATGGTTGGGGGAATGATGATGTGCACGATCTAGATCCCATGGTTCCATCATCCCAGGCAGTCGCGGTCCCTAGTCTACTTAGTTAGAGGAGGTGGTCGACCCAACCTGATAGAAGGATCCTCATTAGCAACACATGGGTTACATCATCCAAGAAATCTTTGTAGACCTGGGGTGGTATTTATCTAAGAAGATAGGCTTAAGTCTACCTTAGCTGACAGAAGACTGTTTGCCCTATCAAGTATACCCTATGATTCACAACTCAAAGGGAAAAGCTATTGGGGAGCATACGGGCTACAGTCGTGATCGTAATATAATAAAGTCGGATTGGCCAAGCCACCTGATCAGAGGACTATGGTCATAACTGCTTCATCTGTGGAGCCTACTGGCTAAGCCATGCAGTTAGAGGACACAGACCACGTCCTTACTGGCATGAGATTGATTGAGAGCGAACATAGTAGAACACTTAATTTTACATTGAATCCTTTGTGAGCTAAAGTTTTCTTAATTCATCACCTCGACAAACAATTACGGAAGGCGGGTGGATTGAGTTTGATTTAAGTTTTTAGTGATAGAGTTTCATTTAAGCAGTTTCAGATTGTTATTTAATTTGATTTTAAAAATTGATTAATTTGAATATGTTTAAGAGCTTTAGATCCTGTCGACTTTATTTAGCTGCTAACAGAGGATTAGATCTAATGTCACCTGACAGAATCAATTTCTCAAATATTTTACTGATTTGAAACTCTTATTATTGGTTTTTAGGTTTTGTTAACCCGGACCCAGTCCTAAAACTAAACCGGGAAGCAACCCGCGCAACATCCTCAAATAATTGAATTTAAGCATTCAGCATAGTGTCGAGACACATGCGGGTGTTTAGTAATTTAGGTAATTTTATTTATGAATTATGAGATTGATTCCATATTTTTATTTAATTTGATTTGAGAAATTGATTAATTTGAATATATTTAAGAGCTTTAGATTCTGTCAACTCTATTTAGCTACTAACAGATGATTATATCTACTATCACCTAACAGAATCAATTTCTCAGATATTTTACTAATTTGAAACTCTTATTATAAGTTTTTAGATTTTATTAACCTGGACCCAGTCCTAAGACTAAATCGGGAAATAACCCGCGCAGCATTCTCAGACACTTGAATTAAAGCATTGAGAAATTCTTATTATTGTTTTTTAGGTTTTGTTAACCCTCACCCATCCCTAAGGCTAAACTGAAAAAGACACTCGCGCAACATCCTCAAACACCTGAATTTAAGCATTTAGCATAGTGTCGGGGCCCATGCGGGTGTATAGTAATTTTAGATAATCTTACGCTTGAATTATAAGATTGATTTTGTATTTTCATTTTTTTTATTCTAATTTAGCTTACGCAGCCATTTCAGACATTAAAATTTATACTTGAAATCTCTATGTCTGAGCACATATAGGTATTTATGACTTAGCTAATTTTATCTAATTAATGAAATTATTAATCTTGAAAATCATAATTCGGATGAAATTCCTTAATTATTGATTTAAAGGAGGCCCTATGATTTTTGTAGATTTGGATTTAGTACCGCCTTCTGTCTGCTTATACAAAGAGTTGCAGATCCGGTGGCGAAGAAGGCGTTGTAAATTGATCTAATATCTTATTAGATTTTTAAATTAATATTTAATATATTCTAATTTAGCCTGCACAGCCTTTTCAGACATTTAAAATTTACACTTGAAATCTCTATGTCCGAGCACATGTAGGAATTTATAACTTAGCTAATTTCATCTAATATATGAAACCATTGATTTTAAAAATCATAATTAGAATGAAATTTCTTAATTTTTGATTGAAGGAAGCCTTATGATTTTTGTAGAATTGGATTTAGTGTCGCCTTCTGTCTGCTTGTACAAAGGGTTGCATATCCGGTGGTGAAGAAGCCATTTTAAAGCTATAGGTTCAAAGGATAATTTAATTTATCATTTTAAGAAAAAGATTTACTCCTCAAAGTAATTCTTATTTTTGATTTTCCCTCTTTTATTTAAATTTGATTTTCCCTCTCTTTTATTTTTAAAGTCAAAAGGTTCGACGCAATTTCGGCAGCCTCCCGGCGTCATCCCCGTGTAGGGGGCTGCATCGGGGGTATTTTGGCCTACCCGTCATGCCCTGATGAGCGTGACAGTTGGTGTTTTGAAGCACCTTGGCCGAATTTTAATCTCGTTATGCCCTGATGAGCATAACGAGGCCTTCAATCACTTGCATAAAAGCAACTATATATGCATATATTCTTAATTTCCACAGTATTTCAGCAGTATTTCGACATCATCCCCGCATAGGGGGTTACATCAGAACTGTTTTGGCCTACCCATCACGCCCTGATGAGCGTGACAGTTAATGTTTTGAAACACCTCAGCTATGTTGACCTCCACATATGTGCCATAAGTCGAGTCAAGCCTATAAACCGAATTCGACGGACTTCGAAAGCAACAGTGCGCAAACCAGGGTTCAAATTGCACTGGACATCACCGAAAATAGTCGAAATGACCTCCGATCGACAAATGGACTTTTTCGTTGCATTCAGAATGTCGAAATTGATCAGAATATAGATATTACAAAATCTAACGATTAATCGATTAAGCGCTCGAGCTATCAAAGTGTCGACACATGTATCAGAGTCGAGAAGCCGCGATGATGTCCGAACGATCTTAGTTCACGAAATTGATTGTATCGTTAGATTTAAAATATTAAAATCTATCATGAGGCTATCCACACTCAATTCGGATGAATCTGTTCAAATATCAAATGATTTGAAGTGGTAGCGCATAAATCGAGGCTGAAATACACTAGACGTCGTCAAAATCAATCCAAATGACTGCCAATCGACAAACAGACTTCATCATCGCATTTCAAACATCAAAATTGGTCAGGATATAAATATTGCACAACTTAATGAGCAACCGATCAAGGGCTGAAATCGTCAGCGCGCCTACAGATATATCAAGGTTAGGAGGCACCGACGCAAGTCAAATGACTTTCGTTCATAAAATTGATCATGTCATTGGCTTCAAAATGCCAAAATCTGTCAAATAAGATTATTCGCACTCAATTGAGGAAAATCGAAGAAATAGGCACACGCATTTCGAAATGGACTCATTTGCCAAACCAACCTCCGAAATGATATAACCATTGCATTTAGAACAATGGAATTACCCTAAATTGACATATATATCGACTATGTGCATTTACCAGCGTGAAATCCACATTTAAAATATTTAATAAATTCAAAATTTATTAAAAAATTCCCAAATTACTCCCATTTCCCCCTTATTTTCAGTTTTCTGCCATAAAAATAATAAAATAAAATTAAAAAAAATAACTTCCTCCTAATTTTCCCCCCTTTTGTTTCCACTTCTAGCAACTTCCTCATGATTCTCTCTCACATTTCTTTCTCCTAATTTCCGTTCTCTGTACACAAGGTAATTCTACCCCCCCTTTTCAAGATTTTCTCTCGGTTTCAATTTTTTCTTCCATTCTCATAAAATCATGTGATGGCCGTCTCAGAATTTGAATTCTGTGACTGACGCCAACCAAGCACCCACACCAATCAAGATGTTTCTACCAGGCCCAACCCGGCCACCTAGCCCAAACTCACATCCGTTTAGCCTTCAACGACCTAAATCCGCTGCATCCAAATCCCCATAACCTTTTCTTGTCTTATTTTCGCTGCGCCGCGAATCGGAAGAAAATCGTCAGCAGACGAATTCTTCCTTCGATTTTTGGCACCGCACTCCCTCGCTTTAGCTTTCCTGCTTTCACTGCACCGCGAATCAGGGAAGAAAATCGTCAGCAGGCGAATTCTTCCTTTAATTTTTGGCATCATACTCCCTCAATTTAGGCTTCCAGCTTTCGCTACGCTGTGAATCGAGGAAGAAAATCATCAGCAGGCAAATTCTTCCTTCGATTTTTGGCGCTACACTCCCTCGCTCTAGCCGTCCCTCTTCCGCTGCATCGCAAATCGGGGAAGAACATCGTTAACATGCAAATTCTTCTTTTTTGACGCACTTACCTTGCATTCCCAATCGATACCCAACCCCAGTTCCTTTGCTAAGATCATGCGGCCGCAAAATAATATGTCAGAACATGTGGGGATTTGTGAATGTGAATATATACATATACTTGTGTTTCTTGGTTTAAAGACCTCGGCTCAGTAGCGCGACGAGATGAAAAATAGGCTATGTGTGACACCACTGCCACGCCAACGAGCGTCGAGCAAGCCAACCCGATGCGACTCTATATGGGGATGACGCCGGGAGGCTGCCAAAATTTCATCAAATCTTTTGACTTAGAAAAATGAAAAAATAAAATGGGTTAACTTAAGGGGCGCTAAATAGAAAAACTTGTAGCTAATTTTAAATTAAAAAAATGTCAAATAAGAAAAAGGGAGGGAAATTAAAATAACATACATCATATATAAAATCAAAACAAGATAAAAGAAGGGTAAAAATCACTTACAAAAATTTTCGAAGCAGGATTGAAAACCCACTGAAGTTCATAATCACTTCCTTTCAAATGCCTTAACTCTAACCTTTCAAATAAATGGGATAAAATAGGCAACACCCCATTTTTCCTTATTTATAGAAATTGGGAGGAGCAAAAAGAGGGGAGGGGGGGGGGGGGGAAATCAAATAAAAGAGGGGAAAAAGAGAGGAAAATCAAATCAAACAAAAGGGTGAAGACAAATTTGAATAAAAGAATGGTAAGGTGAACTACTTATAGGAAATCTCCAAAATAATAATTTAAGTTATCCCTTGAACATATAGCTCCAAAATGCTTTCTTCACCTGATGCACAAAAGGTGATAGGTGATAAATCAAAATCTATGGAAATAGAAGGTGATACTAAATCAAAATCTATAGAAATCATAGGGCTTCGTTAAATCAAAAATTAAGGAATTTCATTCCAATTATGATTTCAAAATTAATGATTTTATTAATTGGATGAAATTAGCTAAGCTATCAACACCCGCATGTGCCCCGACACTATGCTAAATACTTACATTCAAGTGTCTGTGGATGCGTTGTTTCCTCGATGAGTCATAGATCAGTGTTAACAAAACCTAATAACCTATAATAAGAGTTTCAAATTAGAGATGTAAGAAAGATTAGTTGAGATGACGATATCTAATCTGTTAGCGTAAACAAAGTTGATAGGATCTAAAGCTCTTAAATATATCCAAATTAATCAAATTAACTCAAATTAAGCGTTAATCCAAAAATTGTTTAAATGTAATTCTATCATTAAAACTTAAATCAAACACAATCTATCCACCTTCTGCCATTATTTATCGCGGGTAACAAATTAAGAAAACTCTAGCTCATAAAGGAGCCAATGTCAAATCAAGTGTTCTACTATGTTCACTCTCAATCAATCTCTCGCCAGTAAGGATGTGCGTATCCTCATCATTGGCTTGGCCGAGTTCCACATATATAGCGTTATGACCAGAGTCCTCGACGGGTGGTTTGGCGCCCGGCTCTATTATATTACGATCACAACCATAGCCCGTATGCTCCCTAATGGCTCCCTTTGAGTTGTGAATCATAGGGCATACTTGATAGGGCAAACAACCCTCTGTAAGTTAAGGCAGACTTAAGATTATCTCCTTAGGCAAACATCACCCCAGGTCTACAAAGATTTCTTGGATGACGTAACCCATGTATTGCTGATGAGGATCCTTCTGTTAGGTTAGGTCGACTACCTCCTTTGATTAAGTAGACTAGGGACCGCGACTACCCGGGATGACGGAACCATGGGATCTAGATCGCACGTCATCATTCCCCCAACCATCCGGTTTAAGCTATAATGATGAATTTTATATCTTAAATTCTGAAATTCTACATGCTGCTACTATACGCTTACATGACAAATTTAGCCTTAATCAAAGTTCTCTCTCACTTATTGAGAGGTAATATGGGCCTTGCTATAGAAAACACGGAACGATTTGAAGTCCTCACTAAATAAGGATGAAATCTTTGGGTAGTGTCTTATCTACTATTCCATCTGTCTTCTGAAAATTACACCGACACTTTAAAACTACTCTTTTCAACGAAGAGGTCCAAAATTTTGAGCTGATTGGGTGACTCTGGGAAAAATTCTCTTTCCATCTTTGGCTAGTCATATATGTGTTATAGTAGAATAAATTTTTTGAAAATTTAAAATAATGAAATGGTGATTTAAGTGTGTAACAAATTCATGATGAGCATCTATGTAGAATGAATCATTCCGTAGAGTGTATCTTTATTACACCATTATTGGTTATGTAGTACCTCTGCATCTTGAAAGTATGGGGTGAAATAATAATTGATAATTACTAATCCCCATCTTTCACTTTTGCAAAATGGATCTACAAAGCACTCCTTTCACCGCTCAACTAGGTGGTGCTAACATTTGCCTAGCCAAGTCATCAACACGGAGATGTCGGCTACCATCAATTTGGTAGCTTAAATTTCTACTATCGTAGTAGAACTAAGTACCCACCTGTGATACATTCGTCCGAGGCCATGCTGGAAGGCTCAAGTTACTGAAACTCTTACTAACCATGTGCGCCAATAAGTTCAACAACCAACTGCTATCAAGGAGTTGTCCCAATAGAGAACTTCAATTTTCAAGAGGCTAGGTCAATCTGAAGCTCCCATGATGAAAAGAATCATGTCTTTAATTCATCACAGTACAACTACTGTGCCTACTGAACCTCTGGTACTTGGAAAGCATGATCATGAAGCTTCCTCATCAGGAAGCAAATTAACCAGAAGATAGAGAAGAAGGAGAAGCCGGTGAGGGCTCAGATCCCCTTTGAATGACCTAGTGAGCAAGCGATATTACCGCCAGAAGCGAGTATTCCTACCCATAATAACTTTGACAATCTAAAGTGGGTAAAGAGAAATAGCTCTACTGGCTAAATAAAGCAGTCCTTCTAGAAGAACCAACCACATCAAGCTCCACCACCACAGAGGAGACCAAACATAGTTTTTGTCAGGATACATAAAGTTCTCAAAGTAGCCAAGGTCAGATGCCTTATGAAAAGAAGATTTCAGAGGCATGTGGTGAGGGAAAATGCTGAAGTACCATCAAGAAAATTGTAATCTCTTTGGTAACCGACTATGAGCCCAAGACGCGCATGGTGAGCATCGAGCTGACACTTGGACCAGATTCCAAGAATTCCAAAAGGTCCCAATGAAAGGGTAAAGATATGGAGGCCAAGGCCCCATAATGAAACTTTGAGTAATAGAAGGGTGTGACATCGATACATATACTCGCCTCTAAATCAACTCAAGTGGATCCCAAAAGAAGGGATATCAATGATGAAAGATATGATGGTAGACCGGAGAATCTAGGGGATCCCATCGCTGATCAGTTTCACCCCTACATGAGAAGGTTGACGATCAGAAGAAGTGGTTGTTTCGCACATTGAACCAGAGATCCACTGGAAACGTCGATCAAAAATTCATGTGCAGGAAGAAAATAATGAAGAAGATTCTATGGAAATAGAAGTCATCTATATGGTCAGAGATATAGATGAACTCTCCATTCAACACCATCAACATCAACACGAACTCAGGGAACATGAACCTGAATTTGATGCTTATGAAGAAGAGTCTTCACAGAAGCAAATAGAAGATGGATCTTCGATCTTTGCTGAAGAAGAAGAAGAAGAAAATCAAAATGAGAAAGAAATCATGGGTGTCGAAGCTGGCTATATGGTTGAACCAGGAAATGATCAGCCTTGTACACGCTTTATATAGCGTCGCCTCTTAACAATTGTCTCTGCAAATACACAAGGAAAAGGGTCACAAGTTCTCCCCTAAAATGAGCAAGGAGAACACCAACAAGTAAGAAGAGAAGAGAATTCTTGATTGATGGCGCTTTAAAGAGCAAAGAGAAATGCAACATCAAATGAAGGCCAAAGATAAGGAGATTGCACAGCTTGATACCAAAATGAATGATATGATGGTACAAATGAACATCATGATGGATATGTTACAGAAAAATATCATATCGACCTATTTTGTCCGCTAACCAACGTGTGAATAATGCAACTCTATACCACCAACTCTTGTGGTACCTCAAGCTCCTACACATGCTATGAAGGGGATGAAGCTAACCAAACACCTCTCCACCAATAATTCAAAATATGGCTAGCAATCGAACTGTAATAGCTCAATTAATAATCAATAAAAAAGATAAAGGCGGTCATAGCCTCGAAGCTCAGCCGGTGAGTAAGGGTCTCCCTTACCCAACCTGACACCAAGTGTCATACACGAAAGGTCATGCCAAAATTCAATACTTTCGGCTTGGTAATCCAAAGTAACATCCCCAATTTAAGGCTACTTGTGGTAATAGTGAGGGAACGATGCGCTGCTTTAATTCGTACCGACTTCGCTTCTTTGAATGGTACACAGAACTGCCAAATGATTCAGTTAAAACTTTTGTTGAATTAGAGACCATATTTGTGAAGAGGTTCGCTAGTGCAACTGAGAAAATTATAATCGCTGATCTTGTCTTATTGAAAAGGAGGAAAGATGAGTCAGTGACAAAATTCATAAGTCATATGAAGTGCGAGCAACAATTGAAAGAAGAACATACAATCCAATTGCTAATGGGAAATATGGATGATAAATGGCATCATTTCTTTGCATGGCATCGATTGCAACATTCCAGGACTTGCTCGATAGGGTGGCTAAATTTGAAAAGTTGAATCGCCATAAGTTTGAAGTCTATCTAGGTAAAGCAAAGAGAAACAAATCTTCAGACTCAAGAAGAAACAAAATTCATGCCGCTTCCTATAGCTCAAATGATGAAAAGTGGGTGATATACAACGTGGACAAAGGAAAGCAGCCGGTGTACAACGATGATAAGGGTAAAAAGCCTGCTTATTCTAATCCACAACCAAAATTGGTACTTGAAGGTAATGAAAAATCTCAGACTTTTCTAAGTGGCAGGGAGCGTCCAAAATAGGCCATAAGAGATGATGAGCGAATGCAGCCATCTTTAAAGAAAAGATGAACAAAGAATATTCATTTAGAAGGGACAGTGTGGCCAAATTATTTTGGTAGCGTCAAAGTCGGTACGCTGATTAAATCAAAAGGCACGAAGAAGGCGATCAAGTCAATAATCCAAACTACTGTCCCTATCATCGAATGATTTGTCACCCTATCGAAGACTGTTATGTCTTCAAAGATTGGCTAGAAAGAAAGTATCGGCGGGGTGAATTTACACTATCCGATAGTGTTCTAGTCAACCCTAAAAGAGAGTCTACAAGAATGATTATGTCCTCTTCTATATCATCCAGCAAAGACAAACAGAAGGAGAAAATAGTTCAGACTGAAGAATGACAAACAGTAGTCTCCAAAAAGACCATGACAAGTAAAAATCACCGCTTGAACCTATATTAGACTTAAAAGAGATGCCTAAACTAAGTATTTGGGCTTCTTAATGGCATTCTGATAATGCTACTTCATCACAGCATGAGAAGCAGTCTACTAAATGCAAGCCTCATAAATCAAAGAAGTTGGCTAAGGAAAAGAAGATCAAGAAGAGAACTATAACTCAAAAGATCACTAGCAATTTAGAGGAGTATCACCAGTCAGCAAGATAGCCATTTAGGCTTGTAGACTTCATGCATAAACTTCGCATTGCTGAATCGGATGAAGAAGATAATGGTGAGCCTTGTCCGGTAGAGACATACCAAATCATCTGTGTGATGTCAGATATTCTTCAACATCGGTTACTCCAAGATGACAAGGGTAGTCAGACAAACTCGACCAACCCATCAAAATTTATATCAGGAAAGCAAGAAGAGCTTGAGGAGCTAGTGTTAGAATTTTGTTTAATGACCCAATAAGATAATAAAAGTTCAGATGAAGATCTATGTTTTCTCGATGGAGAAAGAGTCACTCATATCGATATCATCAATGTGAATGACGTTGAAAAATGAGTCTAACCCTCTTGGCCAATCTTCCAGAATAAGAGGAAAATTTGAAGAAACTACCTCTTCAAAAGAATCTGAGCGAGACAAAGTTATTTAAGTTCAGTTGAGAAGTGGTAATGTCTTACCACCTTCATCAAAGAAGGGAAATACAAATAAGATAAAGATAAATAAATTGAAGTCAATGAAGATATCATTCACAGAAATCCTAGAGCAAAGCCTAAATTGAGCGAGAAAATAGATTATAATATTCTATCACATCTGAGAAAGATCCCTGCACAACTAAGTGTGCATGAGGCTCTCTTGATGTCAAAAGACCTTCAAGAAACTTTGATATAAGCTCTCAAAGATCCGGAGAGTTATGAAGCTTACTTTGCTGAGAAATCATGACAGAAACATTGCAAACTCAAGATCTCCCAGTAATCATATTTTATGAAGAGGATCATATGTTGAGAACGACAGATCACAACCGTCTTCTATATGTCACTGATGGCATCTCAATCAGCTGAATATTGATTGATCATGGTTCTTCTATCAATCTTATGAGTCTAAAGGTATTGAGAGGATTATCACTCGATATCCAACATTTTGGGAGAGATAAATTGATGGTTCATAGATTCAATGAAAAAGGGAAAAAAACTTTGGGTTCTTTTATTTTCCCACTCAAATTCAAGAATTTATATACAGAAGCCAAGTTTCATGTAATCGATGATGATACATCATTTAAAGCTCTCTTGGGCCGGCCGTGGCTGCATGAGTATGGTATGGTCCCATCAACTATGCATCAATGTATGAAGTATCTAAAGGATGGAGAAGAATTTAGAATTCTCGGTAACCTACAATCATTCACCGTCAATAAAGCAAAAATCTATGAAGATGCAAAGTACTTCATCCTCAGAGAGCCTAAGCCAACAAAGCCTCTTGAAGTGGTAGCATCCACTTCAGGAACTAAAGAGCAATTTTACAAAATGAAAGAGCAGAAGCACGGAGGAAGAAAGAAGACAATGTCGACTCTCCCTAAAATACTTGATTCTGCACCTAAATTAAGAAAATTAGTTCCTCATTTAGGGAGTGACACAGAAGAATAAGAAGAAGATATTCTTATCAAACTTAAGAGAACTTATAAGCTCTCAAGAAAAGCAGAGTATGAAATAAGTGATTCTGATTCAGACTATGATTTTGAATCTACTTATGAAAATAGAGTTGATGGTGCATCAAGGAGGATAGCTCACTTGACAGAGTCAAATGACTCACTCAAAATTATACCCATCCCTCAACAGTGCTTCAAAGAAATCACTCCATTAGAGGTTCATAATATTGAAGAATTGATAATATTTTATGTGTCACCGTTGAGTGAGAGTGGCGGAACAGGAACTCTATTTTACAAATCTGAAGAGTCTCAGCCTCAAGATTTTGAACAGTCTACTCACATGAAAATTATGATGAGATAGTGCTAACAAGAATACCAATATAATATCCGTAGAAGTTGCGAAGAATGATGCATAAGCTTGGAGTTCATATGGGAACTACTAAATATAAAACTCAAATCTTTAACAAAATGTGGAGCTAACAAAGTCCTCAAGCATCACAGAGAAGTGATAAGTTTATCACTAAAGGTCTCGGGTTCATCCACAAATATCATCAAGACAGAGCCTATTATAATATAATAGAAGCTGAGGTATAAACTCCTAGTGATGAAGAAGATGATTCCCATAAAATTCTTCTTAAAAATGAGGAAGAAGTGGAAGTCAAGCCCGCACCTGAAGAGCTTGAAGATAGTGGACAAATAACTACTATGGATGAACTTAAAGAAGTCAACCTAGGAGATGAAGATGATCCCCATCCAACTTTCGTCATTGCCCTTCTACCTGATGAAAATGTTGAAGAGCTGAAAATATTACTTTGTGAATTCAGGGATTGCTTTGCCTAGACATATTCTGAAATACCAGGCTTATCCCCTAATGTAGCAGTTCACAAACTAGTTATCAAACCAGATGCAACGCCTATTAAGCAAGCTCCTAGGAGAATGAGATTGGAGATTGAAGAATAGGTGATTGCAGAAACTAAGAAGCTAATCAAAGCAGGCTTCATCCGGGAGGAGAAGTATGCAGATTGGATAGCCAACATTATCCTGATTAGAAAGAAGAACGGTCAAATTCGTCTATGCATTGACTTCCGGGACTTAAATAAGGCATGCCCAAAAGATGACTTTCTGCTTCCCATATCAAAACTATTAGTAGACAGCACTTCCAACTATGACATGTTCTCATTCATGGACGGATCGTCAGGATACAACGAAATCAAAATGACACCTGAAGATGAAAAATATACATCGTTCAGAACACCTATTGACATCTATTGCTACATAGTCATGCCCTTTAGCTTGAAAAATACTGGAGCTACATACCAAAGAGCCATGACACGTATTTTCGATGAGTTGATTCATCAAAAGGTGGAATGTTATGTCGACGATTTGGTGGTGAAGAGCCTAAATCATGAAAACTGCTTTAGAGACTTGAGAATTGTATTGGAGAGAATCAGAAAATATGATCTCAAGATGAATCCTCTAAAATGTACATTCGGGGTATCCTCCAGAAAATTCTTGGGGTACATTGTACGTCACAGAGGTATTGAAATTGATCTTACTAAAATCAAGGCAATTATGGAGATGCCTCCCCCGAAGAGTTTACGTCAGCTCCATTCTTTATAAGGACAACTCGCATTCATTCGTCGATTTATATCAAACTTATCAGGACACTGTCAACCATTTGCAAGGTTAATGAAGAAGGATGCTCCATTCAAATGGGACAAGGAGTGTTAGGAAGCCTTTAATAGCATTAAAAGCTACTTGGCACCAATCCAATCTTGGCCACTATTCACGGAAGCCCCTCATTCTATACACAACTGTATTAGAAGAGTCCCTTAGAGCATTATTGGCACAACACAATAAAGAAGGCAAAGAGAATGCTCTTTATTATATCAAAGATTAATTAAATGAGATACTCCAATGAGAAGCAGTTAGCATTGATCTTTGCAGTCCAAAAGCTTCGTCATTATATGTTATCTCACAAGATTACACTCATCTCAAGAATTGATCTATTGATGACAAAACCAGCATTGACAGGTCTCTTGGCAAGATGGGCAGTATTGCTTTTGCAATTTGATATCACATATGTTCCATAGAAAGTAATGAAGGGATAAGTCTTAGAAGATTTTTTGGCTGCACATTCTATTCCTGTGGACTCTTCTCTTAATGATGATTTACTTGATGAGCAAATTATGCTCATTCATGAAAGAAAAAAATTACAAATTTGAGAAATATACTTCGATGGGGCCTCATCAATCAAACAAGTCCAACATCTAAGTTTTCCAAGAGCAAGAGAAGGAATTGACATCATCTTCATAACACCAGAAGGAGGTATAATGAGATGATCATATGGATTGACTGAGCCAAGAACTAATAATGAAGCTGAATATGAAGCATTGGTAGCAGGTCTTGAAGAAGCTATTTTCATATGCATTCAAAATCTGCACATTTTTGGTGATTCTCAGCTTATTATAAATCAAGTACTTGACATCTATAAAATCAACAAGCTTGAGTTAGCTTTCACAAGTTCAGCAATGAAGCAGATACCAAATATCACGCTAACTCAAGTCTCTCGATTCGAGAATAGCAAAGCCGATTGCTTGGCAAAATTAGCTAAGGAAATGACAAGCATGAATGGTGATTATGTCATGATCGACATATTTACTCGACGAGTTCTAGAATCGATGAAGCCCCGTAGGTAGAGAGGTTACCAAATCTGATACAGCAGGATGTGACTCAGATTGCTCCTCATACTCTCCAAAATCAATAAGAAATTATACCAAGAAGAGCTAAGAATGACATTGCCTCAAAAAAGCAGTGTGAAGCCTTTGTTATAGAAGAGTCACGTGATTGGAGCCAAGCCTTCATTGACTATTTTAAAGAACACAAATTACCAAGTAATAAATCACTACCAAATGAAGAGAATGAATGCTTATGCTTTTGTCAATAACACTTTATATCGTAGATCCTTTGAACAAATGTGGCTATTATGTCTAGGTGTAGATGAAGATGACAAAGTGATAGTCGAAGTTCATGAAGGACTTTGTGGTGCACATTAGTCAGGTCCTAAGATGGCAGTAAATAGCAAAAGAATGAGTTATTATTGGTCATCTATGGTGAGAGACTGTATTAATCACACTAAGAAGTGTCATGAGTGTCATGTATATGAATCTCATCCATCAACCTCGAAATTCATTACACCCAACAATAATATCCTGGCCATTTGAATGTTGAGGTACAGATGTAATTGGACCAATCGATCCACCGTCGTCAGTTGGACATCGCTTCATCAGCGGCGACGCTTATTTCTCGGGTGAGGCTACTCCATTTAAAAGTCTGCCACCGAAGTGATCAACTTCTTCATGCATAATGTAGTATATAGATTTGGAGTGCCACACTGAATAATTTCTAATAATGACACAGCCTTTAAAAGTGCAAAGATTTATAGATTCATCGATCGACACAAAATTGATTGGCGGTATTCTTCAATATATAATCCAAGAGCAAATGGCTTGGTGGAGGCCTTCAACAAGACATTAATCAGGCTGCTCAAGAAGATTCTTACTAAAAATAAGAGAGAATGGCATACCAAGCTAGTAGAGGCTCTATGGGCATATCAAACTACCTACAAGACACCAACTAAGGCCACTCCCTATTCATTGGTATTTGGAACTGAACCAGTTCCTCCGCTTAAAGTTGAGTTACCTTCACTTCGAGTAGCTATCCAGTACAATCTAATTGAAGATCAAAATGCTTGTCTGAGAATGGAGGAACTCGACACGTTGATGAAGTTAGATTGCAAGCTCATCAAAATCTGAAAGTCTATCGAGCAAAGATGTCCAGGGCCTTTGACCATATGGTGTGGCCTCAAATATTTCAAAAAGGAGAATTGATCAGTCGAGAAGATCAATTATTCAATCATGGCAAATTTGAACCTAATTGGGAAGGCCCTTTTGTCATTAAAAAAGTATACTAAGGATGAGCATACCAACTCATTGACCTAAAGGGTGAAAGTCCTATGCCGCCAATTAATGGCCGATACTTGAAAAGTACTATACTTGATGACCACGTTCTCGAGGTAATAAATCCCAAGATAAAGAGGGTATTTTTTAGTATATCACACATCGGTGTATAAACATACTCTAGATGAAAAACTATTATGTGAAAATTCCTCTATTACACATGAGGCATTTTTATATTTTTATATATAGACGAAATCAATGTTGTTTGTTAAAATCTCCTTTAGAGCACATCAATTCAAATATGGATGTATTTGTATATTTTCATCTTGAAAATTCTCCTAAATGTACTTTAGAATCCCCCCTGCAAGACAGGGGGCATTTTTTTAATTTATATTAAGTTCATTTGAGTTGACATCATGCCATAAGACGAGATCCTCAAATATATTCTGATTTAGGTGGACATCGAGCTTTATGTAGAAATCCCTGAATACATCCCTAATTGTTACTATTAAAGTTGCATAGTTTTGCAAAAACAAAAAGAATCTATTTCTACACATGAAAGAACAACCCTAAATGTCAAGAAAATTATCTCTCAGATTCTCCAAATTTTGGAGATCAAGTCAAAAGAACTCCCGATTTCAGATGCTTCAATTAATTAGATTGGAGAAACATCAACCTCTATATCCTAAAGTCTAGGACACGGATGGGTTCTAAAGGTCAGACTCAACAAGCCCACAAATGATCGAGTTGCTGACGCTCTCCTCACTCAACAAGCCATAAAAAAAGACCGCAGTGAAAGAGCCCCCATTCATCAATCTGATGACAAAACTACTAACCCACTATAGCTTAAGTCGAAGACTCGAGTAGGTCCTAAAGGTCGAACTCAACAAGCCCAAATATGGCCTAGTTGTTGACACTCTCCTCACTCAACAAGCCACAAGAAAAGGTCGTAGTGAAAGAGCCTCTGCTCGTCAATCCAATGATGATAGCTATTCAATATCAAACCAGATCTAGCTTAGTGATTACAAGCAACCAGGATCCAAGAGATCTTTCTACTTGATCGATAGATCAAGACAATCTGAGGAAACACTCAATTCAGGGCTACCTTAAATCACTCTTCATATTACCTGCAATGTGATATTTCAATCTATTCTCAAATAATCTGATCAAGCTCAAAGCACAGATCAAAGCCCGTCTCCTCATCAAGTCCATCAAAGTAGAAAGCATAGGACTGAAGAAGTAATTCCATAGTTCATACAAAGATGGGAATTAGGAATTTCATAGTTATTCGGTATGTTAAAGCACATGTTGCTAGACTAATAACTCAACATGGACCTTATATAATCCAGAAGGCTGGGTCATCTGTATGTATCCTTCAACGAATCTATCAAAGCAGCAAGCATAGGGTTCATGGCGTACATACACTTCCTGACAAGTCAATATTGATAAATCAAGTCAGTCATTCATCAAGTCCGCCAAGTTCAAAGCTAGGCCAAAAGGAATTTCAAATCCGACTAAGCATGGATAAGATTCAGAGTCCTTCATCAAAACAAGAAATTCCTCCATCAAACCCAACCAAGCATGAAGCTAGGGTTGGAGGAGACTCAAATCTACAATGACATAAAAGAAAGAGATCTTTAGTAAAGCCATTAAAGCAGATAGTAGATGGTGCAAGGACTCTTATCTATATGACAAGTTGATTCTGACAAATCGATCAAGCCCGTCAATTAGCATGTCCAGAATATGGCAGCATACTAATGACAAATCCTATCAAAAGCTCCTTAAGCTATTGCAATCGAAGCTAAAATGATTCAAGCTCTGTGGCCAGCCCAAATGGTCAACTAGTTTTCAATAAACGTGACTCGCTTCATGCACGAATCACATTTATTGGGGGCATTTGTTGACCTCCACATATGTGCCATAAGTCCTACAAACCAATACTTGAAAGTGATAGTGCACAAATCGGGGTTCAAAATGCACTGAATGTCATAGAAAATGGTCGAAACAACCTCCGATCGACAAACAGACTTCTTCGTTGCGTTCAGAACATCGAAATTGATCAGAATATATATATTACAAAATCTAACGATTAATCGATTAAGCGCTCAAGCTATCAATATGTCGACACGCATATTAGAGTCGAGAAGCTGCGATGATGTCCGAACGACCTTAGTTCACAAAATTGATAGTATCGTTAGCTTTAAAATATTGAAATCTATCAAATGAGACTGTCTGCACTCAATTCGGATGAGTTTGTATAAATATCAAAAAGTGGTAGTGCGCAAATCAAGGCTGGAATACACTAGACGTCGCTAAAATCAATGCAAATGACCTCCGATTGGCAAACAGACTTCATCATCGTGTTCATAACATCAAAATTGGATAGGATATAAATATTGCATAGCTTAATGAGCAACTGATCAAGCGCTCGAGTAGTCAATGCGCTTGCATGCATATCAAGATCAGAAGTACTGACACAAGTCAAATGACTTCCATTCGTAAAATTGATTACGCCATTGACTTCAAAATACCGAAATCTAATAAATAAGACTATTCACACTCAATTTGGATGAGTCTGCATGAAAATCGAGTGAGCGAAAGCGGCGATATGCATTTTGAGCTGAAATTGACTCCATTTACCACTCAAATCAAAGCCTCCTCATGAGCGGACATAACCATTAATGCTCGAACAATGGAATTACCTTAAATATATATATATATATATATATATATATATATATATATATATATATATCGACTAAGTGCATTTATCGGTGTGAAATCCACATTTAAAATATTTAATAAATTCAAAATTTATTAAAAAATTTCCAAATTACCTCCATTTCCACTATTAATTTTTCTCGAAAAAACTCCCTCCTAATTCCCCACCCATTTCTTTCCACTGCAACTTCCTCTGATTCTCTCATTTTCTCTCTGATTTCCTTCTGCAGGTAATCCTCCCCTTTATCAAGATTTTCTATCATGATTTTTCTTCCGTTTCAAACTTGCCGCTGTCAATCCGGAATTGATTCGCTTCAGGCCAAGCGCTGACCCACACCTCGCTCCCGTGTCCAACTTGCTGCCTTTTCCTTCATCGTTTCACCATGAGTATCCGCAAATATCTGTAATCTCAGAACTCGTCCAACCGGAGTTTCTTCGACAAAGCGCTTCCGGCCTGCATTTAACCCGGCTGTGATCTCGAATCCCATCTCCATCGCTCAAGATGTGTCATTGCTGACTGACCTTCTCCCCACGCTGTCCCAGGGTCCAACTCCGTGATCCATCCGAGCGTCAAGCTCTGGGTGTCAGCCTCTGGCTGCGGCTAAGCCGACCGCCAGAACCCTCCATACTCATGTAAACCCGCCTCAGACATCTCGGTCTTCACTGCACCCTCGACCAGCAAGCCGCCTCCAGATCTCATCATTGCTCACACCAAATCGGCTGCTAGCAACCCGTCTGACTGCCCATTAGAATCCAAATTTCTATTAGCCCATTTTTTTCGATTTCAAACCTACCATATCGTTTAGCTTCAAGACTTTCTGTTTCGCAATCCAAATACCCCAAGAACCATAACCTTTTCGTCCTATTTGCTGGCACAAGGAATCAGGAAGAAAATCTTTCTTCAGGTTTTACTCCCTCGTTTAGCCTTCCTTCTTTAGTAAATCGAGAAGATGAATTCTTCCTTTAATTTTTGGCGCCGCACTCGCTCGCTCTAGCCATCCCTCTTCCTCTGCGTCGTAAAACGGGGAAGAACATCATTAGAAGGCGAATTCTTCTTTTGATTTTCTGCACCGCTCCCCTTTCATTGCATTCCCAATCACATACCCAACCCCATTCCTTTGCTAAGACCGCAAAGGCGTCGAAAATATGTCGCATGTGGATTTGTGAATGTGAATATATACATATACTTATGTTTTCAGTAGGTTTGAAGAACTCGTTGTGCAGAGGTAACAGATAAAAAATAGGTTGTGGTGTCACAAGACACCACTCGCTATGCTCAGCAGGGCATACCGAGCAAGTCAAAACACGACATCTATAGGGATAGCCGGAGGTCGCCAAAATTTGAAATCTTTTGACTTATAAAAATGAGAAAATAAAATGAGCTAACTTACGGGGCACTAAATAGGAAAACTTGCTGCTAATTGTAAACTAAAAAAAAGCATCAAATAAGAAAGAGGGAGGGAAACATACGACATACCAAGATAAAAGAAGGGTAAAAATCACTTACAAAATTTATCAAAGCAGGATTGAAAACCCACTGAAGTTCCTAATCACTTCCTTTCAAATGCCTTAACTCTAACCTTTGAAAGAAAAGGGATAGAATAGGCAACACCCCCTTTTGCCTTATTTATAGAAATTGGGAGAAGTAAAAATAGGGAAAATCAAATAAAAGAAGAATCAAATAAAAGAGGGGAAAAGTCAAAGTTAAACAAAAGAGAGGGAAAATCAAATCCAAACAAAGAGGGTGAAGACAAGTTTGAATAAAAGAATGGTAAAAGGAGAACTACTTCTAGGAGGAAATCTCCTCCTTAAAATAATAAATTAAATTATCCCTTGAACATATAGCTCCAAAATCCTTTCTTTTGCCAGGATCAGAATTCAGTATATGGCATACTAAATCAAAATCTATGAAATACATACTAAATCAAAATCTACAGAAATCATAGGGTTCCTTAAATCAAAAATTAAGTAATTTATTCTCATTATGATTTTCAAAATCAATAATTTTATTAATTAGATGAAATTAGCTAAGCTATCAACATCCGCATATGCCCCGACACTATGTTAAATACTTAAATTCTTAATGCTATTTCCTGCTAACATCCTAATGGGTAATAACCTATAATAAGAGTTTCAAATTAGTGAAATATCTAAGAAACTAATTCTATCAGATGACAGTAGATCTAATCATCTGTTAGCAGCTAAATAGAGTTGACATGATCTATAGCTCTTAAATATATCCAAATTAATCAAATTAACTCAAATTGAGTGACAATCTAAAAATTGTTTAAATGCAATTCTATCATTAAAACTTAAATCAAACTCAATCTATCCACCTTCTATAATTATTTATCGTCAGTGATAAATTAAGAAAACTCTAGCTCACAAAGAAGCCAATGTCAAATCAACTGTTTTGCTATGTTCACTCTCAATCAATCTCTCGCCAGAGGACGCGGGCGTGTCCTCTATATGGTTTGGCCAAGAGTTCCACATATATAGAGCACGAGTTCTCGATTGGGTGGTTTGGCCAACTCCATTATATTATGATCACACCGAGTATGTTCCCCAATGAATTCCCTTTGAATGTGAATCATGGGCATACTTGATAGGCAAACAACCATCTCGTAAGCTGGTAGACTTAAGATTATCTCTTGACAAACACCACTCTAAAGAATTTTTGACCACGTAACCGTGTTGAGATGAGGATCCTTCTTCTAGAAAACTACCTCCTCGACTAAGGGACTGGATCGCGCCCTAATGAGGAACCATGAGATCTAGATCGTGCACATCATCATTCCCCAACCATCCAGAAGCTATAATGATGAATTTCATATCTTAAATTTCAAACTCTACATCGCTATATGCTACGCATTCACTAATGACTATTTAATCGAAAGTTCTCTCACTTATTGATGGTAATTAACTATGGGCCCTATAGGAAACTTGGAACCGATCTAAAGTCCTCACCATATAAGGATGAAATCTCTAGGTAGTGTCTTATCTACTATTTCATTAAAATTACACCCACACTTTAAAACTACTCTTCATGAAGAGACGGCAAATTTCGTGAGCCATAGTCGATTTTCATCTCGTCTAATGGGCATAACAAAGCCTTCAATCACTCGCACCTGAAGGTGGCTATTGCACACCATAGTCGATTTCATCTCGTCACGCCCTAATGAGCATGACAAGGTCTTCAAACTTGTATTAAATCAAACACATATACACGCATATAATTTTCACACATTTCCATATACATCCACCAATTATATTTTGAAAAATCACTGGATTAAAGAAAGAAATAATGTTTTGGGTTATGGGTCTTTGAAAGTGACAAAAGGAAAGGAAGCAGATCGTGCAGAAATGGGCCACAATTTTGGCTTTACTGTGGAGTGAACGCTGTGGTAGGTTGGTGACGAAGCTAATGCGCTTGGGCTGAATTTCTGGTCGAATGCGGAAAGCGCCCCTATTTCATGGGAGGAGTGGGAACGGCAGGCCCGGGTCACAGACGGCAGAAAACCTGGGCACGCCATTTCTGAGAGGAAATGGGGGCCATAGGTCTGAGGGACATGGGCTGGGGAGCAGTGCACGGTTCGTCACGCGAATAACGGGACATTCGGATCCATTTTGATATTCCGAACCCAACGACACAGTCCATTTCACGATCGGAGGCTGTTTGGTTCATGTCACTTCAACTCAAAATGCGCGTCACCGCTTTTGACCACTTAATTTTCGTGTAGACTCATCTGAATCGAGTGTGAATGGTCTCATTTGATAGATTTTGGTGTTTCAAAGCCAATGAAGTAATCAATTTTGCGAACATAAGTCATTTGATTCTCGTTGGCGCCTCCTGATCTCGATATGCATGCAGGCACATTGACGACTCGAGCGCTTGATCAGTTGCACATCAAGTCATGCAATATTTATATCATGACTAATATCGATGTTCTGAACACGATGGCAAAGTATGTTCATCTATCAGAGGTCATTTGAGTTGATTTCGGCGACCTCTAGAGTGTGTCAGCCTCGATTCACATGTTATCACTTCAAATCACTCGACATATACACAGACTTATCCGAATTGAGTGCGGATGGTCTCGTTTGATAGATTTTGATGTTTTGAACCTAACAGAAAGATCAATTTCATAAACGGAGATCATTTGGACATCTTTATAGCTTTCTAACTCTGATATGCGTGCCAACATTGATAACTCGAGTGCTTGATCAATTGCTCGTTAGATTTTGTAATATTTATATTCTGATTAATTTCAATATTCTGAACACAATGGTGAAATCCGTTCACCGATCGAAGGTCATTTCCATTTTCAATGACATCTAGTATATTTTGAGCCTCAATTTATGCACTGTCACCTCCGAAGTCTGTCGAATTTGACTTATGGGCTTGTCTTGACTTATGACACACATATGGAGGTCAACAAATACCCCCCAACAAATCTGATTTGCGCATGGAGCGAGTCACATTTTTTGAAAATTGGTTGACCATTTGGGCTAACCATAGAGCTTGAATCATTCTAGCTTCAATTGCAATAGGTTACAAAGCTTTGATAGGATTTGTCATTAGTATGCCTTATTCAGTCATAAATGAGATTGACCGATTGAATCGATTTGTCGGATAGATAAGAGTTCTTCACCATCTACTATCTACTTCAATGATTTTCTTTGAATATCTCTTTCTTTTATGTCATTGCAGATTTGAGTCTCCTCCGACCCTAGCTTCATGCTTGGTTGGGTTTGATGGAGGAATTGGTCTGCTTGTTTTGATGAATTTCACTGGGGAATCATTTATCCGTGCTTGATCAAATTTGAAATTCCTTCTATCCTAGCTTTGAGCTTAACAGACTTGATGAAGGACTGACCTGATTTATGCATATTGACTTATCAAAAAGTGTATGTATGCCATGAATCCTGTACTTGCTACTTTAACGGATTCATTAAAGGGTACATGCAGATGACCCAGCCTTCCGGCTCATATAGGATCAATGTTGAGTTATTAGTCTAGCAATGTGTGCTAACAGATAATAACGCAAAAAATTCCTTTAGTTCGCCATCGCTTTATATGAACTATGGAATTGCTTCCTAGTCTGGCTTTCTTTGAAGGACTTGATGAGAGATAGACTTTGATCATGCTTTGAGCTTGATCGATCATTTAGAATAGATTGAAATATCACCTTATAAATATGAAGATTGATTTGAGGTAACCCCAATTGAGCATTTCCTCAATTGCGATCTATCGATCAAGTAGAGATCTCTGACCTTGATTGCTTATAATCACTAAACTGGATCTAGTTTGAAATGCTATCATCATTGACCGACAAACAAGGGCTCTTTCACTGGGCCTTTCTTATGGCTTATGAGTGAGAGCGAACTCGGTCATATTTGGGCTTGTTGAGTTCAACCTTTAGAACCTACTCGAGTCTTTGACTTAAGCTATAGTGGGTCGGTGATTTTGTAATCAGACTGACGAACGGGGGCTCTTTCACCACAGCCTTTTCTTGCAGCTTGTTGAGTGAAGAGAGCGTCAACAACTCGACCATTTATGAGCTTGTTGAGTTTGACCTTTAGAACCTATTCATGTACTAGACTTTAGGATGTAGAGGTTGATGTTTCTCCAACTTAACTGATTGAAGCTTCCGAAATCGGGAGTTCTTTTGACTTCATCTCCAGAATTTGGCAAATTTGAGAGATAGATTTCTTGACATTTATGGTTGTCTTTTCTTGCGTAGAAATATATTCTTTTTATTCATGTAAGATTCTACAACTTAATAATGATAATTATATATTTTGGATTTGATGACGATGTCAACCTGAATTAGAGTATATTTGAGGATCTCATCTTATGGCATGATGTCAACTCAAATAAACTTGATATAAACTAAAAAAAATGCCCCTGTCTTGTAGGGGGAATTCTAAAGTACATTTAGGAGAATTTTTAAGATGAAAATATACAAATACATCCATATTTGAATTGATGTATTCTAAAGAAGATTTTAATATACAATATTGATTTCATCTGTGTATAGAATATCTAAAATGCCCCCTGTGTAACAGCAAAATTTTCACGAAAAAGTTTTTCCTTCTAGAGTGTATTTATTTAGGGATCTCGGCATGAAGCGTGACGTCAACCTAAATAGATATACTAAAAAAAATGCTCCCTATCTTGTAGGGGGATTTCTATTGTATCTCGAGAATGTGGTCGTCAAGTATAGTACTTTTTCAAGTATTGACCATTAATTGACGACATTGGCCTTTCACCCTTTATGTCAATGAGTTGGTATGCCCCTCCTTGGTATACTTTTTCAATGAAGAAAGGGCCTTCCCAGTTAGGCTCAAATTTATTACCAAAATTTTGATTAGGAATAATTGGTCTTCTCAACACCAGGACCAATTCTCTTTTTCGGTATGTTCGAGGCCGCACCATATGGTCAAAAGCCCTGGACATCTTTGCTTGATAGACTTCTATATTTTGATGAGCTTGTAATATAACTTCATCAAGCGCATCGAGTTCTTCCATTCTCAGACGGGCATTTTGATCTTCGCTAGATATTGGATGGCTACTCAAGTGAAGGCAACTTAACTTCGAAAGGAAGAACTGCGCATAAAATGAATAGAGAGTGGCTTTAGTCGGCATCTTGTAGGTAGTTCAATATGCCCATAGAGCATATACTAGCTTGGTATGTCATTCTCTCTTATTTTTGGTGAGAATCTTCTTGAGCAATTTGACTAATGTCTTATTGAAGGCCTCCACTAAACCATTTGCTCTTGGATTGTATATTGAAGAATATCATCAATCAATTTTGTGTCGATCGATGAATCTATAAATCTTTGCACTTTTAAAGGCTGTGTCGTTATCAAAAATTATTCGGTGTGGCACTCTAAATCTATAGACCACATTATGCGTGAAGAAGTTGATCACTCGGTCAACAATAACTTCCTTAAATGGAGCAGCTTCAACCCACTTAGAGAAGTAGTTAGTCGCTAAGATGATGTCCAAAATGACTGGATCGATTAACTAATTAGTCATCCCCAACATTTGAATGACCAGGATGCTATTGTTGGCTGTAATGGATTTGGAGCTTGGTGGATGAGATTCCCATGTACTTGACACTCATGACACTTCTTAGTGTGATTAATACAGTCTCTCATCATAGATGGCCAATAATAACCCATCCTTTTGATCTTTACTGCCATCTTGAGACCTGACTGATGTGCACCACAAAGTCCTTCATGAACTTCAACCATCACTTTGCTAGCTTCATCTACATTTAGGCACCGTAGCCATATTTGTTCAAAAGATCTATGATATAAAGTGTTATTGACGAAAGCATAGCGTAACATTCTCTTTTTGATTTGAGCTATCAGTGATTTATTATTTGGTAATTTACCTTCTTTAAAGTAGTTGATGAAGGGTTGCCTCCAGCCATGTGACTCTTCTACTATAAAGGCTTCACACTGCTTTTCTGAGATAATATCATTCTTAGCTCTTCTTTGTACAACTTCTTATTGATTTTGGAGAGTATGAGGACCTGAGTCGCATCCTGCTGGGTCAAATTTAGTAACCCCACTACCTACGGGGATTGATACTTTATCGACTCTAGAATTCTTTGAGTAAATGTGCTAATCATGACATAATCACCATTCATACTTTCCATTTCTTTAGCTAATTTTGCCAAGAAATCGACTTTACTGTTCTTGGATCGGGAGACTCGAGTTAGTGTGATATATGATATCTGCTTCATTAGCTCGAGAACTCGCTTGTGATAAAAAGCTAACTCAAGCTTGTTGATTCTATAGATTGTTGAGTATTTGATTTATAATAAGTTGAGAATCACCAAAAATGTGCAGGTTTTGAATGCCTATGAAAATAACCTCTTCCAGATTTGCCACTAATGCTTCATATTCAGCTTCATTATTAGTTCTTGGCTCGGTCAATCCATATGATCATCTCATTATCCCTCTTTCTGGTGTTATGAAGATGATGTCAAGTTCTTCTCATGCTCTTCGGAAAACTTAGATGTTGGACTTGTTTGATCGATGAGGCTCCATCAAAGTATATTTTCTGAATTTGTGATATTTCTCTTTCATGAATGAGCATAATTTGCTCATCAGATGAATCATCATTAAGAGAAGAGTCCACAGGGATGGGATGTGCAGCTAGAAAATCTACTAAGACTTGTCCTTTCACTGCTTTCTGCGGAACGTATGTGATATGAAATTGTAAAAAGTAATACTGCCCATCTTGTCAAGCGACCTGTCAACGTTGGTCTTGTCATCAAGTACCTCAGTGGATCGATCCTTGAGATGAGGGTAATCTTGTGAGATAACATATAATGACGGAGCTTTTGGACATCTTTACTCGGTAAACTTCTAGATTTTGTTGAGCTTGGTGCCTGACCTCGTCAAGTCCATCAAATTCTCACATCCGTAGACAGACATTCTCATCTTGAGTGAGATTATGTTGAATGGCTACTCAGAGTAAAGGTAGTTTAACTTCAAGTGGAAAGACTACTTCAGCTCTAAATACTTTAGCATGAGGAGTGAATTTTGTGAGAGTATAGTCTAGATGTCACATCATTATCTTTCTTTAAGGTAGTCTCACTTCAAGGCTTTAGCCTCCAAATTTACTTACTTATTTATCGGGACATTTCGACGACGAATTCTTGGACCTATGTTCCAATGTCATGCCTTGATGCTCACCGTGTGGGACTTGAATTAGTAGAAATCTTGCCGGGGTTGTAGGAGGTGGTCTCTTTGGAGGAGCAACTCTAGCTCCTGATGATAGAACCTTCGTATTTTCTTTTTATCAGTCATTTCTCCTTTGTAACTTTGAGGACTCGATGCACTCTTACATATATGATTTCAAGTTTCCTCACCGGGGAAGTTGGAACCTGATATTGTTGATTTTAGAAGGACTATTTGATTTGACCAGTAGAGTTGTTCTGCTTTACCCATCTTAGGTTGTCAAACCTGTCATGAGTTGAAACACTCACTTCTAGTTCATAGTTGATTGTATAATTTTTACTTGAACAATGGCTGTTGAGCATGCAATTCAACATTTCTCTTTCTCCCTTGTCTTTGGGTTAGCTTGCTACCAGATGAAGAAGCTTTTGTGCTGCTACTTCTTCTCGAGGCATTGGCCTCCATATTTATTTTTCTTTCTAACGGGACCTTCGAATGGATTCAACACTGTTCAGTGTCACTCCCTAATGCTCACCGTGTAGGAATTGCTTAGAACAGTCTTGAGGGCTTACTACCATTGATTGTAGTTTTTGTAGTGGAGCATTTTTGGCTTCTTTGATAATTGACATTTAATACCTGTTCTTCATAAGGCATTTTTCCTTAACAACTTTCAGAACTCTATGTGCTCGAGTAGATAGAGTTTCATGTTGTTTCTTCATAAAGGTTGAAGCTGATTGTTGTTGAGCCCAAAAATACCACTTAATTAGTAGAGCTATTCCTTTTCACCCATCTCAAAATTTTCAAATTTATTGTGGGGTAGAAATACTCGCTTGTAAGGTTGTATGACAGTGATTCGATAAACAACTCCGAGCTTTAGTGTTTCTTCTCATTTGCCTTCTACTCAATTTTTCTCTAGAAGAGGAGGCTCCAGCATCATACATTCCTAGTGCGAAAGGTTCAACCGGTTGTCTAATTCATATGATCAAACTTTCTACCCAAAGGAATGCTCTTCATGGTGCTTCAAAATGAATCAATATTTTAAGTACAAAGGCTCTCTTTGAGGAACCTCGAAGAAGAGTGGCCATTCCAATTATCCTCCATTATACAAGGTGTACAATATGCATGCTGTGGAGGATTATTTACAGTGGTGATGGTTGGGAAGTATACACTATCAAATTGAATGGTAGCTCCAACATTCTCATTATTGATTATAGTGTTTGCCAGACGGATATTGGCTCCGCGACCTAACTGCATGATAAACGGTGTTCTGAAGATCCATCGATATACAAAATAAACAGATTAGTCATAAGAATACAATTAATTTAAATTTAATTTTATTGATGATTGATTTTAAATATCAATTTTATCATGCTCCACTTCTACTATAGCTTAAATTCGACTAGCCAAAGATGGAAAGAGAATCCTGTCCCCAAAGGAGTCGAAATCTATGGGCAAAAAATTTGCCACCACCTCGATGAAAAGAGTGTTTTAAAGTGCCTGTAATTTTCGTAAAGATGAGATAGTAGATAAGACACTACCTAGAGATTTCTTCCTCATTTGGTGAGAACTTTAGATCTGGTTCTAGATTTCCTATAGGCGCAAGTCCCTATAGTTAATTACCCCTCTCAGTAAGTAAGAGAGAACTTTCCATTAAGGCGAGTCATTAGATCACTTAATGCGTAGCGTATAGTAACAATATGTGGAGTTTTAGAATTTAAGATAGAAATTCTTCATTTTAACTTAAACCGGATGGTTAGGGGAATGATGACGCCCTGACCCATCCCATGGTTCCGCCATCCCGATCGCTTCCTAATCTACTTAGTCAAAGGAGATAGTCACCCAACCCGAAGGATTCTCATCGAACATATGTTACGTCCAAGAAATCTTGTAGAAGGGTTTGTCTCGAGACAGCTTAAGTCTACCTTAGCTCACGAGAGGTTGTTTGCTCTATCAAGTATCCTATGATTCACAACTCAAAGGGTGAGCCATTGGGGAACATACGCTAGCTCGTGATCGATAATGGACGCCAAACCACCCGATCGAGGACTCGGTCAATCACATCTGTGGAGCCTCAAGTCATGCGCAGAGGACACGCCACACTTACTCGCATGAGATTGATTAAGAGTGAACATAGAAATACTTGATTTGACATCGGCTCCTTTGTGAGCTAGAGTTTTCTTAATTTTTCACCCCACAAACAATGGATGATTGAGTTTGATTTAAGTTTTTAGTGATAGAGTTTCATTTAAGCAGTTTCAGATTGCTATTTAATTTGATTTAAAAATTGATTAAATTGAATATGTTTAAGAGCTTTAGATCTTGTCATCTCTGTTTAACTACTAATAGATGATTAAATCTATTATCACCTGACAGAATCATTTTCTCAAATATTTTACTAATTTGAAACTTTTATTATTGATTTTTAGGTTTTGTTAACGGAGGTCAAAGAGAAGCCCGACATCCTCGGATAATTGAATTTATGCGGTAGGTAGGGGCACATCTGGTGTTTAGTAATTTAGGTAATTTCATTTCTGAATTATGAGATTGATTCCATATTTTTATTTAATTTGATTTAAAAAATTGATTAATTTGAATATGTTTAAGAGGTTTAGATCCTGTAAACTCTATTTAGCTACTAATAGAGGATTAGATCTACTGTCACCTGACAGAATCAATTTTTCAGATATTTCAATTATTTGAAACTCTTATTATAGATTTTTAGATTTTGTTAACCCGGACCCAGTCCTAAGACTAAACCAGGAAACAACCCGTGCAACATCTTCAGACACTTGAATTAAAGCATTCAACATAGTGTCGAGGCCCATGCGGCTGTATTTAAAAATTTAGACAGTTTTTATTTCTGAGTTATGAGATTGGTTTCAGAATTTTTATTTAATTTGAGTTAAAAAATTAATTAATTTGAATATATTTAAGAGCTTTAGATCTTGTCAACTTTGTTTAGCTGCTAACAGAGTATTAGATCTACTGTCACCCGACATAATTAGCTTCTCAGATATTTTGCTAAGTTGAAATTCTTATTATAGATTTTTAGGTTTTGTTAACTTGGGACTAGTAAGACTAAACCAAAGCCACCTGACTCAAACACCTGAATTTAAGCATTTAGCATAGTGTCGGGGCCCATGCGGGTGTATAGTAATTTTAGGCAATCTTATGCTTGAATTATAAGATTGATTTTGTATTTTCATTTTTTTATTCCAATTTAACCTACGCAGCCATTTCAGACATTAAAATTTGCACTTGAAATCTATATCAGAACGTCGGTATTTATGGCCATTTCATCTAATTAATGAAATTATTGATCTTGAAAACCATAATTAGGATAAAATTTCTTAATTTTTGATTTAAAGGAAGCCCTATGATTTTTATAGATTTGGATTTAGTATCGTCTTACATGCATGTACAAGAGTTGCGGTCCGTGACGAAGAAGTGTGGTTTGATTAATATTTAATATATTCTAATTTAGCATGTGCGACTTTTGACATTTAAAATTTTTGAAATCTCTATGTCGACATTTATAGCTAATTTCATCAAATTAATGAAATCATTGATTTTAAAATCATAATTAGAATGAAATTCCTTAATTTTTGATTGAAGGAAGCCCTATGATTTTTGTAGAATTAGATTTAGTGTCGTCTTACGTGTTTGTACATGAGTTGCATTGAGTGTTTTGAAGTTATATGTTCAAAAGATAATTTAATTTGTCATTTTAAGAAGAAGATTTACTCCTCAAAGTAATTCTCATTTTTCCCCTCTTCTACTCAAATTTGATTTCCCTCTGTTTTATTAAAATTTAATTTCCCTTTCTTTTATTCAAATTTGATTTCCCCCTCTTTTATTCAAATTTGATTTCCTCCTCTTTTATTCGAATTTGATTTCCCCCTCTTTTATTCGAATTTAATTTCCTCCTCTTTTATTCAAATTTAATTTCCCCCCTCTTTTTTTAAAGTTAAAAGGTTCGGCCTTGACTCGGCATCATCCAGTGTAGTGCATCGAGGTATTTTGCTCCGTCGTGCGCGATGAAGCGTGATGGTTGGTGTTTTAAAAGCCTCAATTTCAATCTCTTTAAGCATGATAGCCTTTTCGTAAAATACTATATATGCAGATAATTTCGACGGATTTCAATAGTATTTGACATCCATCCACGTGAAATACATCAGCTTGTTTTTGGCCTCGTTATATCTTGATGGCGTATGACAGTCACAATTGATTGTATTCTCGTCATGCGATGAGCGTAATAGGTTCAAACTTGTATTAAATCAAACACATATATATGCATATAATTTTCACACATTTTTATATACATTCATTAATTGTATTTTGAAATCTCACTTCTTATTTTGGATCAGAGAAAGGGGAAATAGTGTGGTTTTGCGGGCTGTGGGTCGGGTTTGAAAGCTGGCCGGGCCGTGAGTTGGAGAGAAGAAGCAGATGCGGGCCGTGCAGGAAAGGCGGGCCACAGTTTGGGGCTTTGCGGTCTGTGCAGTGAACGGCGGGCCGGAGTAGCGGTTGGTGGGCTGGACGAGAACTGCGGATGCGCGTCGGGCCGGATTTTGGCCTGGCGGGCTATGAATCGTGAAAGCGGGCCGCTATTTCACAGGAGAAGGAGCGGGCTGAACGGTGCCAAGTCGGGTCGCAGACGGGCCGCTCTATTTTGCGGAACGGAGGAAATGGGTCGCGCCACGAGTCGGAGCGCATAACGCGGGCAGCGGGAGCGGGCCGCTGCGCGGGTTCGGGTCACGCGGCGGACGGGGGACACCGGACACGGGTCGGTGCGGCGCAGTGGGCCGGCGGTGGACGCGGGATGGCGGGCTTTGCGGCAGCGGGCCGCTAGTGCGGTTGCGCGGAAGACGGCGGAGTGGGTTTAGCCGGCGGCGTGACTCGCAGAAGCGGGTTTCCGGCTGTGGGACGTGCGGAAGCGGGCCAGTGGGATGCGCGGCGGTGGTGCGGTCGCGTGTTTTTGCATGGAACGGAGGAAACCGGGCGCGGGATTGGCCAAAACAGGAGAAATTTAGAGAGAAAAGAAGAATTTTTTTATCTCTGTATAGAAAATTTTTTTGATGGGGGAGATGAATCTGAGAGAGAGAAATGTGGGAGGAAAAAAAAAGAGAGTAAGAGGTTGCAGAATGGGGAAATGCCAGAAATGGAAAAAAAATAGGGGGAGTGATTTTTTCAGTTTTTTTTTTGAATTAGATAACTGAAAATAGGAGGGAATAGTTGCTGAGTGGGGGTAATTTAGAAATTTTTAAAAGTAATTTTAAATTGACTAAACGGTTTTAATATAGATTTCACGTTGATAAATTGAAAATAGGGGGGAATGATTGCTGAGTGGGGGTAATTTAGGATTTTAAAATTAATTTTAAATTGGCTAAACGGCTTTAACGTAGATTTCGTGCCAGTAAACACACATAGTTAATATATATCAATTTATGGTAATTCTGATGTTCTGAACCCAACGACACTGTCCATTTCGCGATTGGAGGTTGTTTGGTTGAGTTATCAATTGCCTCAAAATGTGCATCCTCAGCAGCTCAATTTTCGCACTCATCATCGATCGAATAGTCTCATTGATAGATTTTGGCGTTTGAAGCCATGACCAATCAATTTCACGAGCGGTCATTTGATTCTCGTCGGTGCCTCCTCGATATCGTACTCGTTACTTGGCTTTGACGGTTCTTTCAGTCATGCAATATTCATAACGTGACTAATTTAGATGTTTTAAACATGATGGAGAAGTCGTCGATCAGTCATTTGAGTTGATTTGGTGGCGTCCATTTGTGTTTAGCCGCCGATTTGCGCGTCAAATCACTGACATTTGCAGTAGTCCAAATGGCGGGTATAGTCGTTTGATAGATTTCGGCGTTTGATAACGACATGATCAATTTTATGAAGCGGAGATCGTTGGATATCATCAGACTCTAATATGCGTCGCGGAATGGCGCTTAATTAATTGCTCGTTAGATTTTGCAATATTTATATTTCGATCAATTTCAACGTTCTGAACGTAACGGCGAAGTCCGTTCACCGATCGGAGGTTATTTCGACCATTTTCAGTGACATTCAGTGCATTTTGAGCCTCAATTTGTGCACTGTCACCTCTGAAGTCCGACGAATTTGACTTGTTGACTTGTCTTGACTTATGACACACATATGAAGGTCAACAATTCTCTCTTAGCATTATAATGGGTAATTAACTATAGGTGCTTGCACCCATAGGAAACTTGGAACCAAATCTAAAGTCTTCACAAAATGGAGAAATCTAGGAATGTCTCTACTATTCCTCCAAAATTTGATCTACATTTAATTCATACTCTTTTTATCGAGAGGATGGTGATAAATTTTCGGAGCCTACAATCCTAATAATGACTTCTTTAGGTTTTAGAGAAAGACTTTTGTGGTGAGCTAGCTAGCTCAGCGATGGAGAGCCCAAAATCAACCATCAATTGCAAGGCAACTCTTACTTCAAAAAGCAGTAGTTGACAGTGAAGTCATCATTGTTGAGGTCAAATAGAAGGGAATCGAGTTTTTGATGATCGACAATCATAACCAACAAAAGAGAGTATTCAAAGGTCGAGTTTAATGGTTGATGTTGTGAGTTAGCAAAGAGGATGATGTTTTGATAAGGGTTCACAACTTAAATAGTAAAGGAAAATAATTGAACTCACGTTCTGCATAGTTATAGGCATATCATAGAAAGATATATTAAGCATATGATCTATTTTATGATATCAATATATATATATATATATATATATATATATATATATATATATATATATATATATATATATATATATATATATATATATCTTTCTTTATTTTATCAATTTTTAAATCTTAATTACTAAAAAATGAACTATATAGTATTCCTAAGGCTCCAAACGAATCAAGTCGAGCCGAGCATGTATGTGTTCAAACTTGAGCTTGTTTAATATTATCAAGTTCGAGCTCGATTCGAGCTATTAAGAATAGGGTTTAAGCTTGTGGTTGTTTACCATTATCGAGCTCGAGCTCGATTCGAGTTTGTTCACAAGCTCGGTTCAAATTGGATTATCGAGCTGGTTAACGAGCAGTTCGTTTAATAAAATAAACGAGCTTGTTCACGAGCAGCTTGTTAAGAAATATAATTGAGCTGTATCAATTAAAGCTTATTAAGCCTAAAAAATAATAATTTGAACAATATTGTTCACAAACAAGCCTTAATCGAGCCATAATTAAGCTCCTTAGCGAGCTTATCCACGAATTTTAAATGATAATGTTTATAAACATAAATGAACCGAACGACAATTTGTTGATCGTTCGTTTTTGAGTATTTCAAAATATTGGCTCGTTTGATTGATTAACGAACATGAATGAGCTCTAATTGAGCCGTGCCATGAGTAGCTTATCGATCTCGGTTCATTTGCAGCCCTAAATATTCCTTATTTCACAAAAGCAAAAACCATTATACAAGGTCGGCCATGGTTGGCCTCATTGTAGAAGTCAAGCCTATAGTGAACATTATTCCAATCAAATTGCTGTTCCTAGCTCAAGACAAAAATTATATGTCTCTCATAATTATATAGAAGAAGAAAATGAACCTGACCCACGACAACACCAGAATATGTCCAATAATCTCTCTCTCTCTCTCTAGACAAAAGAAAGAAAAAAAAACTTACTGCTTTCTAAAGTTTGATGACGATACATGAATATAAATAGGACCACCCACCATCTCTTAGCTCGGTTGGCGGGCGTCTCGGAGAACTCCAATCGAGTTCGATTCTCCGGAGGCGAGAGTATAGGAACGTGAGGGCCGTTATGTGGATGATGAATGTGATCTTTTAAGCGGGAGATTAGTAAAATCCTCACCCACAAAATGGGTGAGATGTTGGGTGGATACCCTTCCAAAAAAAAAAAAATAAATTGGACCACCACATTGACATGTGAGCATATATTATATATATATATATATATATATATATATATATATATATATATATATATATATATATATATATATACTTTGCAAGAAAAAAAAAATATATTAAAATCATATATAATAGTTTTATTTTATTTAATAAAAAAAATTGTTTCAAAGGTTTTTATAAATAATGACAATAATTTAGTTTATCTTATGTCATCACTTCTTAAGATGAGTTAGTATGGATTTTTAACCTAATTATGAGAGTTATATGTGAAATCATCGTATGATATTATAAATATTTTACAAATATTATTAGTGCATTTAACATATATGTCATGGTTCCTTACTTCGACAGGGTGCAAATATCTCAATTTCACCCTTTTAGATACTCTTACAGACTCATTGCCGATACTGAGTAGTAGTCAAAATTTTGTATCCATTTTTTGTCTCTCGGTAGGATATGTATTTCTATTACTATTCAATTCATAAATGAAAATGAAGTAGTTAATAGTGAGAGTTCTACTTTTTTATTGTACCGATTCTTTTGTTTCTGTGGGGCACTGGCCATCCGCTGGGAGTTTCGAATTTAATACTGATATTTTAGCAACAAATCCAATAAATCTGAGCGTAGTGGTTTTAAGATGGAGGAGGTTATATGATATAGTTTTTTAATAAGTTTATATATAATTTAAATTTTTATATTTATCTATATAGCATTATAATTTTTAAATTACATGAAAAATATCAGTTATATATTATTTTATTTAAGGTGAAATATATCTTTTCATATATTTTTTGTGATGTTATTTTAAAATTAGGCTGTTATATAAAAAAATGCAATAAAATAAAATAAATAAATAAATATATAAAAATCATAATAGGAGTATTTCAAGAAATTACGAAATAATCACATTTGTTGTCCTTTTTGTAATTTTAAAAAAAATCTAAAGTTATTAGCATTTTTAATCAAAAAGGACAAAAAAAAAAGCATTCTTAGAAAATTGTTTCACTTGTTTCTCTTCTCTCAGCTTTCCTTCTTTATTTCCATCTCTATTCATTTTGTGTTGCTTCATCCATCTATGAAAGAGCTCTGCGATCTAAAGGTTCAAGTCAATGGCGAGCACAGCTTCTTTGTCAGTCAGGTAATCTTTAAAGCTCTCACAAGATTTGTATTCAAATTGAATTCTTGAAGTAAAATCATTATGGTTTCATGGACTCTCTGATTCTATGTTCAATTCTATCCTAGAATGTTCTCGGCTCGTTCTCAGGAAGACTTAGAAAGATTCTTAAACAAACAAATGGAATATTCAACACAAAAGGAGCTGTCATCAGGTTTATGGACTTCCCAGGCGGCATTGAAGGATTTGAGCTTGTTTCAAGATTCTGCTACAACAATGGCAGAATACATATAAACCCAACAAACATTTGTCTTCTTCACTGTGCAGCCATCTTTCTACAAATGGAAGAGAAGATAACCCCTTGTAATCTCATAAAACAGACTGAAAATTTTCTTGATGGCATTCTCTACTTGACTTGGCACGATCTCCTCATCTCCCTCAAGAGCTGTGAGTCCTTCTTCGCCATGGCTGAGGCCTCTGGTCTTCTACAAAAGCTCCTCTCCTCCCTCATCTCGAAGATCTCATCCAACTCAGATATATCATCTCGCTCCTCTTCATCCTCAACAGAAGCTTCTGTGTTCCGGTGCTCGTCGTCCAGGAAGAGCGTAGAAACAATGAAACCATGCTTGAGCCGAGAATGGTGGTTCCAAGACCTTCTAGTTTTCAGACCAAACATGATTGAGAAGATGGTGAAAGAGCATGGAGCTTATGGACGTAACAACAACAGCCTCATACTCACCAGATTTCTACTGTGTTATCTCAAGTCAGCGGAACAGAGAGGTCATGGAGGCAAGTGGAATAATGGAGGGCTTGCAGACACAGCAGTTTATGGTGTTCTGACGATTGGGAGGACTGTTTTCAACTACAGGGGACTGTTTTGGATTCTGAGAACGCTTTCAAGGCTGGGGCTGAGCAAAGAATGCAGGGAGAAGCTGGAGAGATTAATGGGATCCATGCTCGATAAGGCAGAATTGGACGACTTGTTAGTTTCAGGGCATGATGAAGGGGTTTATGACGTGAAACTTGTGACAAGATTGGTGAGTTTTTTTGTGAATGAAGAGGGTGATAGAGGCTTTTTGTTGAGGATGAAGAAAGTGGGAAGATTGATGGATAAGTATTTGAGAGAAATTTCTCCCGATCGGAGATTGAAGGTCTCAAAGTTTCTGGGAGTGGCCGAGAGCTTGCCAGATTCAGCGAGGGATTGTCATGATGGAGTTTATAGGGCATTGGAAATCTTCATTCAGGTGAGAACATGCTATTTTTCTTCTTGTTCTTCATGCTATTTTTGCTATCTAATATCTGTAGTGACTTTTTTTTTTGGAAAGCAGCCATACAGATGAAATAATCATTTAGGTGTTTTGATAGATTTTAGTGTAAAAATTTGTTTTTGATCGAATGCCAATAAATTATAAAGTTTATTAAGGTGAGTGCAAAACGAATGGAGTTCTTCTCCAGTAAATTGATGCTAAGACTTCTATAAATGAGTCAAGTTGAGTTCAAATTTACTCAATTTACGTTTGAGACTGATTAATTAATGATTTATACAGTAAATCCCCAAAATCTATTGTTCTTCACAGTTTAGTAAAAGATGCCTTCTGTCTTTTGAGTTGGCAATCCTCTCTCCTACCTTTTTATTTCCTTCACCAAATGATGAAGAACAATAGATTTTGGGGATTTACTGTAAAGAAATAATACGTGAGCAACTTAATTGATGCACCGTTCAACATGTTTTTACTCACAGAGACGCTCTTCTGTTTGTTTCAGTCACACCCCAACTTATCCTTCGAGGATCGCAGGAGGCTTTGTCGATGCCTGAAACTAGAAGCTCAGTCTTGAAGCCTGCAAGGACCTTGCTAAGAATCCGAGGATTCCGCCTGACGTGGCAGTTCAAGCACTGGCCTCACAGCAGCCCAAGCTTCATGCGGAAACTAACGTAGTTATGATCTAAACAATGGTAACTCCAAAGCAGTTCTGTTACACCTCAGAAGCCAACTGTAAGAGTTCATCACCAGATAACTATGAAGAAAAGCGACTATTCAGGTGGTTCACTCTTCAGCAGATTCAGAATAGGGTAATAGAGCATGAAAAATCTTTGTACTGATCGAAGAGATGCCTATGTCGAAGATGGTAAGTCCGAAGCACATTAGTAGAACTGTACATTAGATATAGTAGCAGGAGACTACGCAAGCTCATGTTGAGTTTCTTTCAGCTTAAAACTCAGGATTATTGTTTTATAAACAACCTATAAATTGTTTGGATTTCATTTCCATTTCTTCACTTTCCTTCAATCCAAACAAAACCTTTTCATCTTTCACTTCAACTCAATATCTCTATCTTTCTTCCTTTTTTGTCTGATACCATTTCCTTTTCTTTGCATATTGAATAGAAAGAAGAGCACATTGAGAGTTTGGATTTGGCTGTAAGTCATTTTATCCTCTGCCTAATTTCACTTTTCTTGTGCCTGTATATTGAAGGGTGATGCTGATTGAATTGAAATTATATGTAATATTTGTTGAGACATCATTATAATATGCCTTTTTAGTTTCTTTATAAAGTTTCAGACTTCTTATGCTTGGTGAGGCTGTTGCTTTTATTCATAAAAACAGTCAAATATGAACTTTCAGATAGCAATAATGCTGGTTAAGGGAAAAGTGGGAGATCAATTTTATTCTTATTTTTATTTTCTTTATGGAAGGAAATTGGAGTTCATTTAAGACATGCTACTACTACCAATGAAGATGGTGATGATTAAAAGCACAATCAATGGCAGACTTAAACAAGCTAACAACTCTAATAAATCTTGAATAGGCTCAACAGAATTATAGTTTTTATCTATGGACTAAAAAAACCATCATCCAACATTAATAGTTCTTCACACCTAAATTTTAATAACTATATTCATAACACTTAAAATATTTAATATCACATTAAAAATATCACTATCATTTTTTATACTTTTAGATGCATAGTCAAGAGTTATACGTAGGGGTGTCAAAAATTGACCCGACTTGATAACTTGACACGAACCTGACTCGAAAAATTCGGGTTTTGGTTGACACGAAAAATTTTCGGGTCGGGTTGATCCAACCCGAAATTGACCGGTTTGATGACCGAACTTCGACCGAAATCGACCCGAAACCGGCCCGAAACCGGCCTGAAATTGACCCGAAATCGGGTTCGGGTCATTCGGGTTAAAATCGGGTCGGGTTGAAGTTTTTGACCCGTTTCCAAAACCGGGTCGGGTTCGGGTCAACTTTTTTCGGGTCGGGTCAGTTTCGGGTCGGGTCGGTTTCGGGTCGGACCCGAACCCGACCCGCTGACCCAAATTGACACCCCTAATTATACGTATAAATATGAAACTTTTGATGTTAGATATGAACATATATAAGAATTGTGCGATATTTATATAAATGTTCTTAATTTATATTATTTTTGAGTTGAAATATTCTACACAATTATTAATATGCTACTTTAAAGGATTAATAGTCACTTCATTTCATAGAAGCAAGCATTGAATTGCTTTTGTTGTTATCATGTTTGGAACCAAATACTTTAGTGCTTTAGAGGCTGATTCTGCCTTTGATCGTGAGAATATCATACCAAAATACTAGTTAAGTTCAATTGACTTGTCACCTATTCATAAATTATTCAACCTTTTTAGAATTTAAATAATAGTTAAGTATTTCTCTCTCGATTTAACTCTATACTTTTCATGATGAACTCCACTATACTTTTCATGATGCCTATATTATGGTTTAAAATAATTATAATTAGAATAATATTCTTCACTAAGTTATTGAGGATCATTATGTTCGATATGTTGTCTTTTGTATCAAAGATCCTAATGATATTTAGAAGCTTTGCATGATAAGCACTTCTTCTATGAAATCAGTTAAGGTTACTAGATGATAAGCAAGGCGTGAGTAAAATGTGAGGTTCCTTCAATAGGATTTTTAAGTTGGTTCATTGAAAATTGAGATCTTGCAATTAGCTAAAGTTTATTTGAAATAATTGTAGCTTTTTGAAAATATGATTGTAAAGCAGCTATGGGGATCTGAAAATCAGCCTTTTTTTTAAATTGTAGTGTGTCATATAAATATTTTTCTTTTTGAAAAATTCAAACAACAATTTTTTGACAATCACTATACTCTAACAGCTCTGCTTATCAAAATCAAATTTTTATTATAAAATTTTCTAAAAGCAACTAAAAAGCTAATAGCCAAACACAGCTGTGATTACTTTCTGACTGCTTTTTGATAATCAAAACAACCAAAAAGTTATCTCAAATGCACTTTAAATATTTAATCGAACAAAATTATTCATTATTTGATCGATCAAGTTTATGCTCAATTTTTTTACATTTATTTTCATGCAAAATGATTTTAATTTCTATATTATCTATTTTATGTTTGGTCTGTTCAAATATTAATTAGATAGTCTTTCCCTTCAACACCTTAGAAAATTATTCAATTAGGCGTAGACTAGTTTCTGTATAAACTACACACAATTAATAATTCTCTCAGCTCAGAAAAATAAATATTCGCACGAACTCGCACACTCAATTTGATGGAGTTAATTAGTAAAACAAAGAACCATGCGAGCCACTATACTTGACAAGCAGCAGAAGAAAATACTCGACTTAAATTGAAGAAGATATATAATTCTCTCTGGGCTCCGAAAATTCATCACCGATCTCTCGACAATATTAATTGAAGAGTGTGATTTATACGTAGGTGTAATTTTCTGAAGGCAGATGGAATAGTAGATAAGACACTACCCAGAGATTTTGTATTTATTTGGTGAGAACTTTAGATCTGGCTCCAGGTTTCCTATAGGTGCAAGACCCTATAGTTAATTACCCCTCCCAATAAGTGAGAGAGAACTTTCACTTAAGGTCGTCAAAATTCGCATCAGATATAATAACATGTGAAGTTTAAGATTTATATTTATGAAATTCATCATTTTTAAACTTAAATCGATGGTTGGGGAATGATGGCGTGTCCATCTAGATCCATGGAGTCATCCCGTGGTCCTTAGTTTACTTAGTCAGAGGAGGTAGTCACCCAACTTGATCGAAGAATCCTTATCAGCAACACATGGGTTACGTCGTCCAAGAAATCCTTGTAGATCTGAGGTGGTGTTTGTCTAATTTGTCTAAGGAGACAATCTTAAGTCTACCGATAGAATTTGCTTATCAAGTATACCCATGATTTACAAAGGCGAGCCATTAGGGAACATATGGGCTACGACTGTGATCGTAATATAATGGAGCCTTATTGGTCAAACCACTCGATGAGAGGACTCACGATCGTAATTCTTCATCGTAGCGCCATGATGCGGTCGAGAAAAGTCACGCGTCCTTACTAACAAGAGATTGATTGAGAGTGAACATAGCAGAACACTTGATTTGACATTAACTCCTTCGTGAGCTAGAGTTTTCTTAATTTGTCACCTCCGACAAATAATTGTGGAAGGTGGATAGATTGCATTTTACTTTAAGCATTTAATGATTAAATTTCATTTAAGCAGTTTTATTTAGATTGATACTTAATTTGAGTTAATTTGATTTGAAATTAGAATCACATTTTGATGAAAGTATCACCTCCGGTTGAAATCACCAATCAACACAGGCATTATCGGGATAGTTAATCGATTGAATTGACTATATTTGAGAACTTTAGATCCTGTCAACTCTGTTTAGCTCCTGATAAAGGATCATATCTACTATCACATGACAAAATTAACTTCTCAGATATTTCATTAAGTTGAAAATCTTATAATAGATTTTTAGGCTTTGTTAACCCCAGGAGATCAAAATCGATCACTTAAAGCTCCCAGACTTGAATCTAAACATTCAAAGATAGGGACCCATGTGGGTGTATTTAAGAATGCTTTAATTAACGCCTTCTATTCGCTTGTACAAAGTGTCACAAATCCGGTGGCATTTTGATTTAGATTGTAATTTAAAATGTTGCTTGCAATTAGCTTACTTACTAGATTTTATAATTCTCAAATATCATTTGGCTTATAGTCTTTCCAACAGGTTGTTCGTTTTTAGTGAAAATCTATTTTGAAATTCATTTGATTTTCACCTCAACTTGAAGATAGTACTCAACAAATTTCATATGCTTATTTTTAGTGAAAATCTCTTTTGGAATTTATTTGATTTTCACCTCAACTTGAAGATAGCACTCAACAAATTTCATATGTTCTAATTTTATGTTCAATGGAAGCCTTCTTTAGAAATCCATTTTAAATTAGACATTCCAATATATGGATTACATAAGAAGGCTCGTTCTTTATGAATCTCACTTTAGGATTTGAATTGAGCTCTATCTCATTTGAAAATTAACCTTCTAGCTTCATGTAACCTTCTCATAAGTATAACATGAATTCAAAGTTATATTTGCACTTGGCTTATTCTATTTCAATCATTTTTCACACATGATAGAACATAAGCCACAAGATTCAATTGGTTCTTCTTAACTAATTAAATGAAATTCTATCATTAAAAACTTAAAGCAAAACTCAATCTATCCACCTTCAACAATTATTTATCGGTGACAAATTAAGAAGAAGAAGGGCGCCAATGTCAAATCAGTGTTCTACTATGTTTCACTCTTCTTGTAAGTCGTGGCGTGTGTCATGTGTGGCTGGAAGGCTCCATAGATAATGTAGTTATGATTAGAATTCTCTGATTGAGTGGCGCGGTAGAATCCATCCATATTATTACATACCATAATGCTCCCCATGACTCTATTTGAGTTTGAATGTAGAATCATGGGACAAACAACAACATATGTATGGTTAAGGTAGACTTAAGTCTCCAGCAGTCTACAAGAATTCTTGGATGGCGTAACCCATGTATGAGGATCTTTCGATCAAGGTTATCTATCTCCATTAAAATAGGGAAGCGATAGCTTGAGATGGACGAAATCAGATCGGGAGTCATCATTTTCCTAACCATTCGGTTTAAGTTGAAATGATAAATTTCATAATCTTAAATTCTAAAACTCCATATGATGATCTTCATACATTATTAACGACTAGCCTTAATCGAAAGTTCTCTCACTTGTGGGAGGTAATTAATTATAGGGGTTTTCTTTATAGGAAACCTCTAAAGTCCTCACCAAATGAGGGCCGAAATCTTTGGAAGTGTCCTATCTATATTTTATCTGCCTTACGTTCTCAAACTCTCTTCAATTCAATATTGTCGAGAGGTCGGTGGAGAATTTTCGGAGCCCATACATTGTATGATATATCATTCAATTATTATGATGTTCTTGCTTTTATCTTACTATCACCATTTTTAGGTCTATTAGTCTCTTACATTTTCAAAAGAAGGGCTATCTCAATTGCTTTTAATCCCTCATTAGCTCTAGATTCTTAAATCCTGCATTCTTATAAGAGGATTATATTAACTATTTTTAATCACCCAATAATTCGAGGCAATCTAATTATTCTTTTGTTACAATTTGGTTAAGGAGATGGATCATCACAATTATCATAAATCATCATCCATGTCAAAATCATCAAAACTTGTCATTCCTTTCGCTATTAACATATTAAATATTTTAAAATTATATTAATATATTTTTTAAATTTAAAGAAAGATAATTTTGTTATAAGTTATGACTATATATTAATGGGAAGCTTTCTATTTAAGCTGCGTGAAACATATTAATTTTTTTTAAGTATTTTTTTTAGACCAGTGAGCCCGTGAGGGCAATACACACCCGTGCACTCGATTGTGGGTCATCACGTTGAGAGTGAGGCCCCCCAACCGACAGGCCCGACAAGTCTCGTGCTTCCTTTTAAGTATTCACATAAAATATCTAATATTACTTAAGTTTTTTTTTAATTTTACTTTTGACTTTGTGCGAAAAATCATTTAAAGCTAAAGTGATTAATCAAACATATAATAAAAGCAAAATTATATGAAAAGTAGAATCAAAGGAATTCTAAATATTTTACTTTTTTTCCATTTTAAGAACAAAAACATTTAGCAGTAGATTTTTTTTTAATAATACTTTTTTTAATTGATTTTCAATGCTGAAATTTAGTTGTTTCAAATAAATTTATTATTAAAATATAATATAGAAAGAGGCAACACTAATTACCAAATACATATTGCATTGTGATTATAACAAAATAAAATTTAAAAAACTTCTTAAAAAAGTATAAAAGGAATGCAATTAACATAATAAAGAGAGAATTACGTACATAGCATTTAAAATATTAGAATTTACATACGTTTTACTTAAATTTTGCCATTTATATACATGCACTAAAAACTTCCTTAATACAATAAAAAGAGCACTCCCTTCAACGAGAAAATATTATTTGAGAGTCCAAATGTATTCAGACTCCAATCAAATTTGAACACATGATTCCAAATAAATTTTTATATTATTTTAAATAAAATTTAAGAGAAGTTGAGCCACTTATTCAAATGGAGTTCAGATGCAAAGCAACATCCGGACTCTCTATGTATGTAATATTTCCTCCCCTTCAACACCGTTCCTCCTCCGTTATCCGAGGTCTAGGTGATGCCAGACTGTGAGGTGAAAATATTACATGCGGAGTCCAAACGTAGCTTTACGTCCGGACTCCAATCACTACGCAACACGTGTCCAATATAAAATAAGACATTTTTTCACTTAACAACGTTGTAACTTGACGACGCCTTAACGATGCCGTTTACGTTACCCCGGGCCCGGCCTGGTCCGTCTCGTCCCGTTGAAACAGCGGGAGGAGAAAATATTATGTGCGTAGTTCCACATTCTTCGTCACAGAATAGTTTCGGAATTTCTTTTTGTACAGAAATTTTTCTCTGCTCAGCTCCCGTTCTCTCCCCGACGTGCGTCCGACCTTCCTTTAGAGATTTGCTAAATCTCGGGCATTAAAAATTGAGGTATTATAGGCGACTGCTTGAGATATTTCTTTTTTGCATTCTTGAACTTTAATGAATTTAGGGTTTTCTTTGTTGTTCTCACTATCGAATAGGAGAACATTTGAAACATTTGAGTTCTTGAAAGGAAAGGAGACTGTTTTACTGATTTTTGGAGATATTTTGCATGTGTACTCTTTGTACTCTCATGATGGTACAGACCGTTATTTTCAAAAAATTTAACTGTGGGGCTTATCATATGTTAGAATATCCCATTGTAGGATATTTAGTGTGGTTTCATAAAGGATTTGATGAATTCTAGGCCTATTTGGATATAATATGTTCAATCGATGACACTACAATTTATTTGTAAGTTGCTTGATGACTGTTTGCTTCAGTTTTGCATGTGTACTCTTTATATTTTCAGGAGAGTACAACCCATTTTGTCATATATTTCTAAGATTTTTGACCCTATTTGGATATAATATGTTCAATATATGGCTTTACAAGCAGATTGAATGCTGATTGGTTAGATTTTAGGGCTGTTTTGCATGTGTACCCTCTGTACTCTGTTAAGAGTACACCCTATTTTCTCTTTTTTTTCAGCTATTAAACCTATTTGCAGAGAATATGTTTAATCGATTCCATTAGAAGCAATTTGAAGGCAGATTTGCAAGTGTACTCTCTATACTCTCATGAGAGTACAAATCATTTTCTCATTTTTTTTTCTAATTTTTTTGGCCTGTTTGGAGAGAATATATCTATTAGATTCTATTAGAAATAATTTGGAGGCTGATTGGTTAGTTTTGGAGGCAGATTTGCATGTGTATTCTCTATACTCTCATGAGAGTATAGAGCATTTTCTCATTTTTTTTCAATTTTTTTGGCCTGTTTGGAGAGAATATGTTTATTAGATTCTATTAGAAGTAATTTGGTGGCTAATTGGTTGGTTTTGAAGGCAGATTTACATGTGTACTCTCTGTACTCTCATGAGAGTACAGAGCATTTTTTCATATTTTTTCTAATTTTTTTGGCCTGTTTGGAGAGAATATGTTCATTAGATTCTATTAAAAATAATTTGGAGACTGATTGGATGATTTTGGAGGTAGATTTGCATGTGTACTCTCTATACTCTCATTAGAGTACAAAGCGTATTCTCATTTTTTTTTCCAGTTTTTTTGGCCTATTTGGAGAAAATATATTTATTAGATTCCATTAGAAGCAATTTGGAAGCTCATTAGTTAGTTTTGGAAGCAGATTTGCATGTGTACTATCTATACTCTCATGAGAGTACATAGCATTTTTCTTTTTTTTTTCCAGATTTTTTGGCCTATTTAGAGAGAAATTATTTACTAGATTCCATTAGAAATAATTTGAAGGTTGATTGGTTGGTTTTGGGGACAGATTTGCATTTGTAATCTCTGTACTGTCTTGAGAGTACACCTCATTTCTTTTTTTCAGCATTTTTGGCCTATTTGGAGAGAATATATTTAATAGATTCCATTAGAAGTAATTTGGAGGCTGATTGTTTAATTTTAGGGGCAGATTTGCATGTGTACTCTATGTACTCTTATGAGAGTACAGAGCATTTTTATATTTTTGTCTAATTTTTTTTGGCATATTTGGAGAGAATATGTTTATTAGATTTCATTAGAAGTAATTTGGAGGCTGATTAGTTAGTTTTGGAGGCTGATTAACATGTGTACTCTCTGTTAGGGGTGCAAACGAACCAAGTGTTCAACAAGCTACTCGTGACTCGGCTCGATTAGAGCTCGTTTATGTTCGTTCATTTAATTAACCGAACGAGCTTGAACACTTTTGTAAATACTTGATTGTAAAATGAACAAGCTTGAACAAGTTATTGTTCAGTTCAGTTATGTTCGTGAACAGTATCATTTAAAGCTCGCGAACAAGCTTGTTAAGGAGCTCGATAATGGCTCAATTAAGGCTCGATTAAGGCTTGTTCATAAACTATACTGTATAAGGCTCGATTAAGGCTCGATAATAGCTCGATTAAGGCTCGATTAAGGCTTGTTCATAAACAATATTGTATAAGGCTTGACTAAGGATCGATTAAGGCTCGATAATGGCACGATTAAGGCTCGATTTAGGCTCATTTATTTCATTAAACGAGCTGCTTGTTAATAGGCTCGATAAGCCTAATATGAACTGAGCTCGCGAACAAACTCGAGCCGAGCTCGAACACAATTTTTTTAAACGAACTTGAGCTCAAACACCATCCTAAAAGTTTGAATCGAGCTCGAGCTAAAATACTGGCAAATGAGCTTGAACTCAAACAGGGATCTGCTCGGTTTTGTTCGGTTCATTTGCAGCCCTACTCTCTGTACTCTCATGAGAGTACAGACTATTTTCTCTTTTTTTTTAGTTTCTTTGGTCTGTTTGTAGAGAATATGTTTACTAGATTCCATTAGAAGCAATTTGGAGGCTGATTGGTTGATTTTGGGGGCAGATTGTCATCTGTACTCTTTGTATTGTCATGAGAGTACATACTATTTTCTCATTTATTTCCAGTTTCTTTGGCATGTTTGGAGAGAATATGTTTATTAGATTCTATTAGAAGTAATTTGGAGAATAATTGGTTGGTTTTGGGGGGGGGGTAGATTGACATGTGTACTCTCATACTCTCAGTCTGGTATTTTTCTTTTTTCCAGTTTCTTTGGCTTTATTCAGAGAATATGTTTATTAGATTCTATTAGAAGTAATTTCGAGGCTGATTGGATAGTTTTGGAGGCAGATTGACATGTGTACTCTCTGTACTCTCATGAGAGACAAACTATTTTCTCATTTTTTCCAGTTTTTTTAGCCTGTTTGGAGAGAATATGTTTATTAGATTCTATTAGAAGTAATTTGGAGACTGATTGGTTAGTTTTAGAGGCATATTTTCATATGTACTCTTTGATTGGTTAGTTTTGGGGGCAGATTGTCATGTGTACTCTTATGAGAGTACATACTATTTTCTCATTTTTTTTCAGTTTTTTCGGTCTACTTGGAGAGAATATATTTATTAGATTTCATTAGAAGCAATATAGAGATAGATTTGTATGTGTACTCTCTGTACTCTCATGAGAGTATAGACCAATTTTCTCTTTTTTTTTCCAATTTTTTGACCTGTTTAGAGAGAATATATTTATTAGATTCCATTAGAAGTAATTTTGAGGTAGATTGACATGTGTAATATCTGTACTCTCATGAGAGTACAGAATATTTTCTTATTTTTTTTGATTTTCTTTGGCCTATTTGAAGAGAATATGTTTATTAGATTCCATTAGAAGCAATTTTGAGGCTGATTGGTTGGTTTTAGAGGCAGATTGACATGTGTACTCTATGTACTCTCATGAGAGTAGAAATAATTTTCTCATTTTTTTTCAATTTCTTTAGCATGTTTGGAGAGAATATGTTTATTAGATTCCATTAGAAATAATTTGGAGGTTGAATGGTTGGTTTTATAAGCATATTTGCATGTATAGTCTATGTATTCTCTTGAGAGTATAGACCATTTTCTCATTTGTTTCATAATTTTTTGATCTCTTTGGAGAGAATATGTTTATACATTCTATTAGAAGTAATTTGGAGGTTGATTGGTTGGTTTTGGAGGCAGATTTGTATGTGTACTTTCTGTACTCTTATGAGAGTACAGAGCATTTTCACATTATTTTTCAAATTTTTTGGCCTGTTTGGAGAGAAATTGTTTACCATATTCCATTAGAAGAAATTTGGAGGCTGATTGGTTTATTTTAGAGGCATATTTGCATATGTACTCTCATGAGAGTAGAGACTATTTTCTCATTTTTTTTTCAAGCTTTTTTGGCTTGTTTAGAAATAATATGTTTATTACATTTTATTAGAAGCAATTTGGAGGCTGGTTAGTTGGTTTTGGAGGTAGACTGACATATGTACTCTATGTATTCTCATGAGAGTACATACTATTTTAACTAATTTTTTCATATTTTTTGGCCTGTTTGGAGAGAATATATTTATTACATTCCATTAGAAGCAATTTGGAGGCTGATTGGTTAATTTTGGAGGCAGATTTACATGTGTACTCTCCGTACTCTCATGAGAGTGTAGAGTATTTTCTCATTTTTTTTCAATTTCTTTGGCCTGTTTGGAGAGAATATGTTTATTAGATTCCATTAAAAGCAGTTTGGAGGCTGATTGGTTGGTTTTGGAGGCAGATTTGCATGTGTACTTTCTATACTCTCATAAGACTGCAAACTATTTTCTCATTTTTTTTCCAGTTTCTTTGGCCTGTTTGGAGAGAATATGTTTAATAGATTCTATTTGAAGTAGTTTGGAGGCTGATGGGTAGCTTTTTTTGAGCAGTTTGGCAAGTGCACTCTCTGTACTCTCATGAGAGTACAGACTACTTGCTCTTATTTTTTTATTTCATTTGGCATGTTTAGAAAAGATATATTTATTACATACCATTTGAAGCAATTTGGAGACTGATGGGTAACTTTTTTGAGCAGATTTGTATGTGTACTCTCTGTACTCTCTTGAGAGTACATACCATTTTCACATTTTTTTTCAGATTTTTAGCGTGCTTGGAGAAAATATGTTAAATACATAGTAGTTGAAGCAATTTGGAGGCTGATGGGTCAATTTTTTGAGCAGTTTGGCATGTGTACTCTTTGTACTCTCATGAGAGTACAGACTATTTTCTCATTTTTTTAACTATTACTCCTTGGTTTTAGTGGATGTTTTTCTTGTGTACTCTTTTGGCCTTCATTGTTCAGATAATGTTCTCATTAATTAAATTTTCATTTTGAAGTTTAACATGTCTGGGAAAAGGATAACTTTCGAGATGAATTAGAAACGGTGTTGATAATATTTCAGCACACTTTATTGATGAAGTTATTGATATTTTAAGGAGGCTTCATTTGCATCAATTTATTAGATTGTATGAAATTCAGCAAGACTTAGTTTCCATCACATTAATCATGTCTTGCTGGGATATAGAGAGGCAATCATTCTTTTTTGGTTGCCAATGCATTCCTTTCACACCCAATGAAGTTACATTAATTGTAGGGATGTTAAATAGAGAGGAGAAGGTCATATGGCAGAAATTCACACTATCAAAGTTCAGCTCAGTGGATTTTAAGAATAAACATAAGAATTTGGATTGCTCATTGACTGCGGCACAATTTGTGCAGTTGTATATACATTTTTTGCTTTCAAATCTTTTTTTTTATATATCACAACTATAGAGCAATGTGAGAATTGATTGCCTATGCCATTGACATAGACAAATTTGCTGAGTACAATTGAGCAGAGGCCATTTGGGCCTTTCTCGTTTCACAATTTGATGGTATTACATCAAAGATTCTGACACAGAAGACACCTGGGTATATAAGTGGCTTTATCATTCTTCTAATGGTACATTCTACATTTTCAGATATGTATTATTTGATGTATTGAAGTTAACTTATATAAATATTCATTGATCTGGCATAGCACATAAGGCCTTTTCTTCCATATTCGATGGCTAAAAATAAAGTTTGCAGATAACTCCTTCACTAGTTTGGGAGGACTAGGTGCCACAAAATAATTTCACTTTATTTATATTAGAATGTATTTATTCATATTATAAATCATCATATTTTCTTATTGGTGTAACACATGTCTGCCTTTCATTTGGGGATATATCAAAAGAGGAGACCTAGCTCCTTCAAACATTGTCCCCTACCCAGCAGATAACCTATGTCGAGCCCGATAGCAGCCCCATTCCAAGTTTAATGACTGCAGTCCCCACTGAATCTCCATATGTCTCTCTTCGATATTCTCTCCCTTCCAATGTATCTAGTCTGCCCTCTGCTAGTACCCATTTAGAAAGCTTTGCAGTAGAGAGGATACTTGCAGGTTTCAGGGCCTGAGAGATAGTATCATCTTTTAAAGCATCAATAATTGAGAGAATTAATGGAATTGATTTGCAGGTAGCTGCCATTGAGGTGGTGATTGCTGGGCAGCAGGGTTCTAGCATCCTTAGCATGGGGGAAGCTCCTATGGAGGCGACCACAGGAGAATCTCTTGAGGATGCTATCATAGGGGCAGCACCTATGGAGGCTACCAAAGGAGCTTCCCCTGTGGAGGCTACCACAGGGGAGGCTCTTATGGAGGCTACCACAGGGGCTTTCCCTGTGGAGACTTCCACTGGAAGCCCAGAGGCTTTACTAAGCCTGGGAAGCCCTGGGAGGCTCACTGGAGGCTTGCATGGAGATGCTACGTAGACTTTACTCGATAACATTGAGCGTGGTGTGAAGGCTCGACAGATGAGAAAGAAGAAAGCTATATCTTCCCCCTTCACACAAACTTACAGGAAGTCACAGTGCAAAATAACTCTTGTGGTAGCCTCCAGACAAGATGAGCAAATAGTAGAAGAGGTATTACTTTACTTACTTTTTAATTTAACATAATAGTAGCTGATTTCACTAAATTTTTTTGTAAGTTAGCAAAGATGCTCCAATATCAGTGGATTTAATCACTGACTGTTGTCGTGGTGGTTGAGGAGCATCAGGTGGAGGTATGCATCATCTTAGTAGATTAAGTCTTAATTCACAATGAATCTAGCTCTTCATCACTAACTTTCATCATCACTAATTTTCTTACATCCAGCTGAGACATATCATACTGTTGACTTCTCATCAAGAAATGTCCTGCCCAAGCCAATGCTGCAGCTCATTGATACCTCGTGCTCTCGATTCAAGGAGAAGTAAGTCATTTTTCATTCAACTCTTTCTGTATACATAAAATCACCTATTCATTTAATTAGGCTCACATTCCCATATTTCTCACATATAGGGGTGATAGCGTATTCACATCTGGGAATATCATCATTGCGTGAGGCCAGATTGACGAGTTGCTGACAGATCATTATCTGTTAGATGCATACGTCGATATCTTCGCCTTTTTACTGGCCGAGAAGTACTCGCTATGTCCTGGGATATATGTCCCATATTTGTATGTTTTATGCATGCACTGGGTAAGTTACTCCACAAAACTTTAGGTAATACGATCCATTCCTAGTTTAGATAGTTAGAAACCACTAATTATAAACTTTCTCTTCACTTTCTGCAGAGTTATACTAAATATGGCCTACAAAAGGAAAGCAAAATGTTCATCTAGCATGTCACTGCAGATAGTATTTCAAAGAGTTTTACTTCCGTTATAAATAATCGATTGACACTCTGGGCATACTAAGCAAGGGGCTTGATATTTTTATGATTCATTGCCAAACCTAACTCATAAGGTCATTCTTCTTGAGATTGTAAGAATTATTCTCATTTTGGTTTGCCTAAGGTGCATATTTTGTGCCTAATTATTGACTATATCTCTTACTATTTATATCAAATTACTTATTGAAGATGCTGGCTAGTCTTTCTAGAGTGATCCCACAGAATGACCAATCGAAGTGATGAGTGGGTTACTAGTCCAAGAAAATAGTGTCGGCTGTGGGATGTTTGTCTGCAAATACATGGAGGCAGCAATAAGCAAACCTCTAGTGGACTGGGCTGACCACCAGGATTGGCCAAAGAAGATGAATTGCTTCAGGGCTGAGTTCGCTTAAGCTGTCTTCTGTTTGGGTATTAAAAACCTGATTTGATAAATGTTAAATTGAAGTTTGATATGTTGGAAATCAATTGCTTTAGAAATATATCTATGTGGTGTGTTTATAGATGCCATTAGAAGCTATTATTTCTACTTTTAAACCATTCATAGAGATAACATGTCTAGTATATGCCATGTTTAATAGATAACATGTGTGGAGCTTTAGGACCCCTTTTTTCAGCTATTTCTTCAGCTTCTTTAATCTGTTTGGATATAATGAATTCAGTAGATGATCTTATAAGCAATTTGTAGGTTTCTTGATGCTTGTTGGTTTGGATTTGCATGTGTGCTCTCTATACTCTCATGAGAGTACATAATATTTTCTCATTTATTTCCATATTTTTGGCCTGTTTGGAGAGAATATGTTTCATAGATTCCATTAGAAGTAATTTGGAGGCTGATTTGTTGGTTTTGGAGGCTGATTTATATGTGTACTCTCTGTATTGTCATGAGAGTACATACTATTTTCATAATTATTTTCCAAATTTTTTGGCCTGTTTGGAGAGAAATTGTTTAATATATTCCATGTCAAGCTTTTTGGAGCCTGATTGGTTGGTTTTGGAGGCAGATTTGCATGTGTACTCTTTGTACTCTCTTAAGAGTGTAACTTATTTCAATTTTTTCAGCTATTAAATCCTATTTGGAGAGAATATGGTTAATAAAAATCATTTGAAGTAATTTGGAGGCTGATTGGTTGATTTTGGAGGCAGTTTTGCATGTATACTCTTTGTACTCTCATGAGAGTACAGACTAATTTCATATTTTATTCTTGATTTTTTGGCCTGTTCGGAGATACTATGTTTATTAGGTTCCATTAGAAGCAATTTGGCAGCTGATTGGTTAGTTTTAGGAGAAGATTTATATGTGTAATCTCAGTACTCTTTTGAGAGTATAGCTTATTTTTCTAATTTTTTGCAGATTTTTTGGCCTGTTTGGAGAGTATATGTTTAATAGATTCCATGACAAGGTGTTTGGAGCCTAAATTTTTTGCTTTTCTGAACTGCTTTGCAGGTGTACTCTTTGTACTCTCATGAGAGTATAGATGATTTCATCAATTTTTTTTACTTTTCTGGCTTGTTTGGAGAGAATATGTTTATTACAATTAATTTGAAGCAATTTAGAGGCTGATGGGTAGCTTTTTTCATCAGTTTGACATGTGTACTCTCATGAGAGTACAAACTATTTTCTCATTTTTTTTCAGATTTTTTGGCTTGTTCAGAGAGAATATATTTAATAAATTCCATTACAGGTTTTGTGGAGCTTGAATATTAGCTTTTCTGAGCTATTTTGTAGGCGTACACTCTTTACTCTCCTAAGAGTACATACCATTTTCATAAATTTTTTCAACTTTTTTGGTCCGTTTGAAAAGAATATGTTTAATAGATTCTATTACAGGTTGTTTGGAGCCTAAATATTAGTTTTTTGAGCTATTTTACAGGTGTACTCTCTGTACTCTCCTGAGAGTACACACTATTTCGTCAATTTTTTTCCACTTTTTCTGACCTATTTCGACAAAATATATTTATTACATACCATTTGAAGTAATTTGAAGGCTGATGAGTAGCTTTTTTGAGCTATTTTGTATGTGTACTCTCTGTACTCTCATGAGAGTACAAACTATTTTCACATTTTTTTTTCAGATTTTTTGGCCTGTTTGGAAAGAATATATTTAATAGATTCTATTAGAGGTTGTTTGGAGCCTAAATATTAGCTTTTTTTTTATCTATTTTATAGGTGTACTCTCTGTACTCTCCTGAGAGTACACACAATTTTGTCATTTTTTTTCACTTTTTCTAGCTTGTTTGGAGAGAATATGTTTATTATATACTATTTGAAGCAATTTAGAGGCTGATGGGTAGCTTTTTTGAGCTCTTTTGTATCTGTACTCTCCATACTCTCATGAGAGTACAGACAATTTTCACATTTTTTTTCAGCTTTTTTGGTTTGTTTGGAAAGAATATGTTTAATAGATTCCATTACAGGTTGTTTGGAGCCTGAATATTAGAGTTTTTTTAGTTATTTTGCAGGTGTACTCTCTGTACTCTTCTTAGAGTATAAACTATTTCCTCAAATTTTTTCACTTTTTTTGGCCTGTTTGGAGAGAATATATTTATTACATACAATTTGAAGCAACTTGGAGGCTAATGGGTAGCTTTTTTGAGCTGTTTTACATCTGTATTCTCTGTATTCTCATGAGAGTACAGACAATTTTCATATTTTTTTTCCAACTTTTTTGGCTTGCTTGGGAAGTATATATTTAATAGATTTCATAATATGTTGTTTGGAGCCTGAATAGTAGATTCTTTGAGCTTTGTTTTGTAGTACTCTCATACTCTCCAGAGGTACATTTATCTTATTTTTTCAATTTTTTTGGTCTGTTTGGAGAGAATATGTTTATTGTATACCATTTGAAGCAATTTAGAGGCTGATGGGTAGCTTTTTGAAGCAACTTGGAGGCTATTTGATAGCTTTTTTCAGTAGTTTGATATGTGTACTCTCTGTACTTTCATGAGAGTATAGACTATTTTCTCATTTTTCTTTCAAAATTTTTGGTATATTTGGAGAGAATATGTTTATTATATTTCAGTACAAGCTGTTTGGAGTCTGATTGTTAGCTTTTTTTGAGCTATTTTGCAGGTGTACTCTCTGTACTCTCTTGAGAGTATAAACTATTTTCTCATTTTTTTCCTAGATTTTCTCATTTTTTTTATTTGACACTGATTGTAATTTGAAATAAAATAAATTTGAGATACTACAAATGTATTTGAAGTTTCAATAAATAATACATAAGTTATCTATATAAAATAATGATATATAGCACTGATCGAAGGTAAAATAGTTGTTTTTAAAAAAATTAACATTAAAAATATTTTGAATATTTCTTAAACTATACTTTGTTCGTAAAAATAGCAATAAATGATATAGTACAGATAAACTAATTAATTAAAATTTTAAATATAAAATATCAAATTTAAGATGAAAATATGTAAACGCAATTGTGGATACCTTTTTTTGGCTTTATAAAATACGCGAGTGAGAAGAGCAATACGGTTTAGTCAAAATAGTTTGGATCCAAATTTACAATCATTCAAATCATGTCTTATAAATATCATGCGTATTAAGAGCAATTCTATTTACTTCTACTAATTCGGATCAGAGCAGAAAACCATGCTTTATTTTATTTTGTTTTCAATTTTTTTTAGCAGTTTAAGAATACTACCATTTAAACTCAATGTCACACTCCAATATATTCTAATAATTTATTAAATATTATTTATTATTTTGCTCTAGAATAAAATTTAATTGAAAGTTCTACACAAATTAAAAATTCTCTTCATCATTGGCTTCATGGTAGATTTTAGAGTATTTTTTGCTTTGTACTATTACTCTCATGAGTACACTTGCTTTCGACAATTTTTTTCAACATTTTCACCAATTCTTTCATTCAAATTGAGTTTGAGACCTCTTACATGTGTACTCTCGTACTCTTATGAGTACACCCATTTCTCATTTCATTCTTTGGCTATGTTTGCAGATAAAATAATTTGTGGATGCAAATGCAAGCTATTTGGAGATTCTTTAGTCGATTTTAGAGGCTATTAAGCACGTGTACTCTCTATACTCTCTAGAGAGTATACCCCATTTTTCTCATTTCATATTATTTGGCCATTTTATTAAAATAGTTTGTAGATCAATCAGTTGTTTGGAGGTTCTTTTATCGATTTTAAGAGATATTTACCATGTGTACTCTTTGTACTCTCCATAGAGTACACACCATTTTCTCCTTTTCTGCCACTTATTTAGCCCTGTTTGCAGATAAAATAGTTTGTAGATGCAAATGTAAGCTGTTTGGATGTTCTTTAGACGATTTTAGATTGTGTGTACTCTCTACTCTCCAGAGCACACCCATTTTCTCCATATTATTCTTTGGACACATTTGATTAAGTAGTGTGTAGATGCAAATGCAAGCTATTTGGAGGTTATTTTGTCGATTTTAAGTTTTAGCTTACGTGTACTCTCACTCTCCAGAGTACACCCATTTTCCCGTTCATTATTTGATTTGATAAAATAGTTTGATGCAAATGCAAAATTTGTTTGTTCTTTTAGATTTTAGGGTTGATTTACGTGTACTCTCTATACTCTCAGTACACATTCCTCTTTTTTCAGTTATTTGGCCCCGTTTGTAGATAAAATAGTTAGTAGATGCAAATGCAAGATGTTTGGGGGTTCTTTTGTCGATTTAAGGGGTTGCTTAGCACATGTACTCTCTGTACTCTCTAGAGAGTACACCACATTTTCTCCTTTTCTGCCAGTTATTTGGCCCTGTTTGCAGATAAAATAGTTAATAGATGCAAATGCAAACTGTTTGGGGGTTCTTTTGTCGATTTAAGGGGCTATTTAGCACGTGTACTCTCAGTACTCTCCAGAGAGTACACTCTATTTTTCCCTTTTATGTTAAACGATTTACCCGATTTGCAGATAAAAATTGTAGAAGATGCCAATACAAGGTGTTTGGAGGTTGTTTCTTATGTTTGGAGATAAAATATTCAATAAAATTTAGTTGTAGAACGCATAATCCATTGATGAGAATTTTCAGTGGTTTATACCATAAAATATCACCACCACATTAAAAATAAATTCAGCAGATGTCAAAGTACAAAGAATAGTCACAAAGTACAACATACTATCTATTAACTGACACATTTTCAGTCAAATTGACATTAAAGTATGTACAGTTGAAGAACACAAAACTAAATGATATCATGCATTAAAATAAATCCCTGTAATGATATCCATTATTAGCTTAGTGTATCCTTCAGCCGACTGATTGATTGTTGAGCTTGAGTTAAATTCCTAGAATAGAACATAATATTAGTTAATGACTTTGGAGGTAAACAGAAAATTACTCTTGACTTTCTTGGTTCTCTCCCAATATCCCTTAAGCTTTGCATTTGAAACACCCTTTGACCGCTGCTTAACTGGATCCTTTAAAATGTTATTTCCTTTATCACTGTGGTTGACTTCTTCTTATTGTTACATTTGGGTGAATTCCCACATAATATAGAATCGACATCATTAGATAGTTTTTTTAAGGATCAAAGCATATACTCTTCAGCTATCTTATTACCCTGTGCCCTAGTGCTTTTTTTGATATGCATATCGATTGATGTGATTCCAGAAAATAATGTCAGTTTCATTTCCATCATTCCCTTGCACATCTTTTAATGTTTTGTAAGCACTATCAAAGTAGATATCCCTCTTTGGTCTGGTTGACCATCGCATGAGAAGATACTTATTCAGACTGCACACAATATCTTCCTGACTAAGAACTCAGATGCAATGGGCACAAAGCAATCACATCATTTTAAATTTTTTATAACTACAAGTTACATTTAGGCATGTCTTGTCAAAATGGATAGTCCATATTTTGGAAGCATATTTATTCTCTAAGTTTCTCACAAAATACTCTATGGGATTGTCATATGATACATTTGCTGTTAATCCTCCAACTCCACATAAAAATTCTTCCTCAAACATTGTATAAAGTTTTCTTGTGTAAAACATAGCTGCTTATTTTAGAATTGGACTACTCTTAACAACAAGAATAATTGCTGACTGGTTGCACTTGAAATCTTCATCATGTTCATTCCGGCGTCATGTATCCATAACCTTCTTTAATCCTAAGAAATAATCTGTGATTGAAGTTGTTGGTTTAGAAATTCTATGACATACATTATTCGTGGACTCACTGCGTTGCGTTGACAAGATTCCCATACAGAATGAGTCTTTGCAGAATGCAGTGAACCACTTGCATCTAATTTTATAAAGCTTAGACAACCAAGCATGATCATGCAAATTGCCTTCATCCAGCATGGTAGACCAAGCTTGCTCAAACTCTTCCTATGAGTCACACTTTCTTATGCATGTATAGAATATACTTTGTATTGTCTTATTATTATTAAAGAAATGTACCTTCGAAGAAGCTTTCTTCAAAATATGTTATTGACACAACTTATGATGAGTATGCGGTAATATAATTTCTATAGCTCTAGCCATTGCCTGATCTTGATCAGTGAATATTGTTATAGGATGCCTGTCACTCATTAATCAGAGAAATATTTTGAATAGCCATGTGAATGACTCAATTGTCTCTTCTGATAGAAATGCTACTCCAAATAAGATATTTTACCAATGATGATTCACTCCAATAAAAGGGGCACAGACAAGATTATATTTATTGAGTCGATAGCTTATATCAAAAATTATGACATCCCCAAAACAATCATATTCTATCCTTGACATGCCATTTCTCTAAAAAAACTAATCAAGCAATCTGACTTATCAACTTGGACATCCCATACAAACATCCTATCCTTCGGTTGCCTTTCCTTGAATAATTGTATTAATGCATTACTATCATCATTCGCAATCATCGATCTTCTCTCTTTTTGGATGAAATTGAAAGCATCTCTTTTTGTGAAGCCAATATTCTCTATGCCGCCAACTCCCTCACTAGCTAAACGCACCAGTTGCTCTAATTACGGCCTCTCATTGTCTTCAACACAGTTGTCTTCTCATCACTGATGCCTCTATATGATCTAAGAAGATGTAGGTCACCCAACTTTGCCAATGAATGATTATGACTTTCTATATATTTTTAAATCTTCAAATTCTCTTCTAAATCAATGAAAAATCTAATCATGGCCGGATAACCACTCCTTGTATCTATTTTCTAGAATTTGATTGAGTAGTTTAGATTGACAGCTTTCTTCCGACCAGCTTTTGCACATAAAAAATCTTTTGATTTTAATTTCTTGGAGTTTGGCCAATAACTAGTATGATCCTTCCTAACATTGAACTCAGCTTGATGTGCATAATCACTGTATAGTGCATATGCCTCATTTTCATTGTGAACAGTGGTGCTAAGGAGTTTCCCTATATTTGGGTCATTAGACATAACGGCTTCATCATCGCACCGGTCATTTACCTCATTCACCTACTCAAACACAAATATGTCACATGCAAAACAGCTCCAAAATGTGAACAATAATCTGTGCTCTCATGAGAGTACACATGCAAATGTGCTCCCAAAAACTAATCAATCAGCCTCCAAATTGCTTCTAATGGAGTCTATTAAACATATTCTCTCCAAACAGACCAAAAAATATGAAACAAAAGAGAAAATGGGGTGTACTCTCATGAGAGTACAAAGAGTACAGATACAAAACACTCTTAAAAAGCAACCAATCATCCTCCAAATTATTTCTAATGAAATCTATAAAATATATTTTCTCCAAACAGACCAAAAAATTTGAAAAAAAAAAGAGAAAATGGGGTGTATTCTCATGAGAGTACAGAGAGTACACATGCAAATCTGCCCCCAAAATTAACTAATCTGCCTCCAAATTACTTCTAATGGAATCTACTAAACAAATTCTTTCCAAATAAGCCAAAAAAGCTGAAAAAAATGAGAAAATGGTGTGTACTCTAATGAGAGTACAAAGAGTACAAATATAAAATATCCCTAAAAATCAACCAATCAGCCTCCAAATTGCTTCTAATGGAATCTATTAAACATACTCTCCAAGCGGGCAAAAAAAAATTGAAAAAAAATGAGAAAATTGGGTGTACTCTCATGAGAGAGAATCTGAGATCTCAAAAACATCTAAAACCAAGAAATCAGCCTCCAAATTGCTTCTAATGGAATCTATGAAACATATTTTCTCCAAATAGGCCAAAAAATCTTTAAAAAAAGAGAAAATAGGGTGTACTCTCATGAGAGTACACATGCAAATCTTCCCCCAAAATTAACCAATATATCTCCAAATTACTTATAATGGAATCTACTAAACATATTCTCTCTAAACAGACCAAAAAAATTGATAAAAATGAAAAAATAGGGTGTACTCTCATGAGAGTACATAGAATATACATCCAAATCGGCCCCCAAAATCAACCGATCTACATCCAAATTACTTCTAATATAATCTATTAAACATATTCTCTCCAAATAGGCAAAAAAAGCTGAAAAAATGAGAAAATGGGGTGTACTCTTATGAGAGTACAGAGAGTACACATGTAAATCTGCCTCCAAAACTAATCCATCACCCTCCAAATTACTTCTAATGGAATCTATTAAACATATTCACTCCACACAGGCCAAAAATCTAGAAAAAAATGAGAAAATGGGGTGTACTCTCATGAGAGTACAAAGAGTACACATATAAATCTGCCCCCAAATTCAAACAATTAGCTTCCAAATTATTTCTAATGAAATCTATTAAACATATTCCTTCTAAATAGGTCAAAAAAACTAAAAAAAATGAGAAAATGTGGTGTACTCTCATTAGAGTACAGAGAGTACACATGCAAATCTGCCCCCAAAATCAATCAATCTGCCTCCAAATTACTTCTAATGAAATCTACTGAATATATTGTATCCAAATAAGCCAAAAAAGTTGAAAAAAAAAGAGAAAATAGGGTGTACTCCTATGATAGTACAAAAAATACATATGCAAATCTGCCCTCAAAATTAACCAATCTATCTCCAAATTACTTCTAATGGAATCTATTAAACATATTCTCTCCAAACAGGCCAAAAAAGTTGAAAAAAAATAAGAAAATGGGGTGTACTCGCGTAAGAGTATAGAGAGTACATATACAAATCTGCCCCCAAAACCAACTAATCACTCTCCAAATTACTTATAATAAAATCTATTAAACATATTCTCTCCACACAGGCCAAAAAACCTGGACAAAAATTTGAAAATGGTATATACTCTCATGAGAGTACAGAGAGTACACATACAAATTTGTCTCCAAAATTAACCAATCAGTCTCCAAATTATTTCTAATGGAATCTATTAAACATATTCTCTCTAAGCGAGCCAAAAAAATTGAAAAAAAATGAGAAAATGTGGTGTACTCTCATGAGAGTACAAAGAGTACATATGCAAAACACCCATAAAAACTAACAAATCAACCTCAAAATTACTTCTAATGAAATCTATTAAACATATTCTCTCCAATAGGCTAAAAAACGAAAGAGAAAATATGTACTCTCATGAGAATCTACAAATGTAAAACTCTAAAACCAACCAATCAACTTTCAAATTACTTAATAATCATTATATATTTTCTCCAAAACAGCCAAAAAAAATTTGGAAAAAAGAAAGAAAATAGTATCTCATGAGTAGAGTAAACATCCAAATCAGTCCCCAAACCAATCAATCGACCAAATTACTTCTAATATATAACATATTCTCTCAACAGAGCCAAAAGGTGAAAAAATGAGAAAATTGAGTACACTCATGAAATGAGTACATGTAAATCGCCTCCAATACTAATCAAACTCAAATTATTTATGAAATCTATTAAACATATTCTCTCCAAATTGGGCAAAAAAAGGCGAAAAATGAGAAAATAGGTTATACTCATGAAATGAGTCTGATACTAACAATAAAACCAATCGACCTCGAAATTGCTTATAATGGAATCATTAAATATATTATCCAGCCAAAAATTTGACAAAATTGAAAATAATCTGTACTCTCATGAGGAAACAGGAGTCTGATCAATCTGCAAAAACCAATAAACACGAAACTAATCTATTTATTAAACATATTATATCCAAATAGGGTCAAAAGAAAAAAAAAAGAAATGGGTTGTCTCTCGTGAGTCTGAGAGAATCTGTATCTAAACATCAAAATAAGGAAAGTCTCTGAAACTTCTAATAGTATAAAAAATATACATTAAATAAAATAATTTCAAAGAATATCACTAATAAACCCCAAAAAAATTGTACATATAAAACAGTTCAGAAAATTGATCGATGAATTTTTATTTATCTGACATCCACTAAATTGGTGATATCATGATATCACTTCCAAATTCGTTCTCCATCTTCACGCTTTTTCCCGAAAAATGAAATGAGATTTTCTATTTCTCTCCGAGCTCGGTTTGTCTGGAAAAAAAAATATTATGCTCTAAATCTGTTTATATATTTCTTTTAAATTTCTTCCGCGCATTCAAATGCCGTTACTCCCGCTGTTTAAACGGTCCGGGCTGGGCCGGGCCTGGGTAACCTAAACGGCGTTGTTAAACGCCGTTAAGTTACATCGCTGTCGAGTGAAGAAAATACCTTATTTTATATTGGACATTTGTTGCCTAGTGACTCGCATGATGGCTGATGTCTCGAAGTGTAGCAGACGTAGGTCGTCAACGGCGACGACGAGGGAGGTTTGCGAAGGGAGTATGCCGGGACAAAATGTTATGCTATGGGGAACGCGTATGCTGAGACAAGGCAGAGAATTAAAGGGAGGTTGGCGAAGCGGACGGAGGATTAAAGGGAGGTTTGCTTAGTTGTCTGCTGGTCGGATATCTCAACCTGCAGGTAAATGACATCAGAGTGGTCCATTTGGCCTGGGAATCTTTCTCCTTTGAGGATGGTAAGCAATAAACCTTAAAGTGTATCAATGAAATCTTTAGAATGCTTGGAAATTACTTGAAATAGATGGACGCAGATTTTTGCATGGCAGATGAGATCAACTATAACTCGTCCGGATTATTTTTAAAGTAGGCTTAGTGCTAATGATAATTAGTTGTTTAGGCACGAAAAAAATATAATTAAGAAATAAGCGCAGTCGTCGTGACAGATGGCCGACGTGTTTTCACGTCGACGCCAAAACGGACGACTGGCTACTTTTTTTTTTTTTTTTTTGGTGGTTTTACAAAATGGCGGAGAGAGAGAGAGAGAGAGAGAAAGGGATTTTATTTTTATTAATTTTTTTAAATAATATAATTATTTAAAGTATATAATTTAAAATATTTTTATAAAATATTTAATAACTAAATATTTATATATTTAGTTATTAATTTTATTATTATATATATAATTTAAAAATATTTTAAATTATATATATAAATTTATAAATTTATTTAATATTTTTTATTAATTAATATAATTATGTATAATATATAATTTTTATTAATTTTTGTTAATATATAATATAAAAATATTTAAAATATATAAATAAATAAATAAAGAAAGGAATAAATTATATAAATATTTTATAAACTATATAAATAAAGTAATTATATATATATATATATTTATAAATTTATTTAGTTATTTATATGTTTAAATTATATAAATATTTTTTAAGTTATATAAATAATTTAAAAATAATTTTTTATAGAATATTTTTTAATTATATATAAATATATATATATATATATATATATATATATATATATATATATTTATTTAATATAAGTCTTTAATAATAATAACAAAAATATAAAAAATATAATATAAAAATAACTAAATAAATAATTTTAAAATAAATAAAGAAATGAATAAATATATATATATGTATATGTATATATAAATAACTAAAATATAAAATATAAATAACTAAATATTTATATAATTTACAATTATTTGTTATTTATTTAACTAATTATATATTTTAAAGAAATAAATATTTTTTAAATAAATAAATAACTAATTAAATATGTATATATATATATATATATATATATAACTATTTATTTATTTATATATTTTAAATATTTTTAAATTATTTATATAACTTAAAATATTTATATAATTTAAAACATATAAATAACTAAATAAATTTATAAAATATATATATGTATATGTATATATATATATATATATATATATAATATATATATATATATATATATATAATTACTTTATTTATATAGTTTATATAAAATATTTATATAATTTATTCCTTTATTTGTTATATATTTTAAATATTTTTTATATTATATATTAACAAAATTAATAAAATTATATAAATAAATTTATAAATTTATATATAATAAAAAATATTTTAAATTATATATTTAATTGTATATATAAATAAAATTAATAACTAAATATATAAATATTTAGTTATTAAATATTTTATAAAATATATTTTTAAATTATATACTTTAAATAATTATATTATTTAAAAAAAATTAATAAAAATAAAATCACTTTCTCTCTCTCTCTGTCTCTCTCTCTCTCTTTCTCTCTTTCTCTCTCTCTCTCCCCCGCCGTTTTGTAAAACCACCACAAAAAAAAAAAAAAATTGTAGCCAGTCGTACGTTTGACGGACGACTAGACCTATTTTTGCTAATTATATTTTTTTCATGACTAAATAACTAATTATCGTGTTGTCGAGAGCAAAGCACTTTATAGCGCTCGGATGGTTTGATAATAAGCTGGAGGAGAAAGGTCAGCTTATAAAATGGAAAATGGAGGGACCTCTTCTAAGCGCAGTTTCTGTAAATCGGAGGAGAGAAATTCTCCCTGGTGGAAAATGAGAAGAAGAGAGAAGATGAGATGAGCAGAACTAGAGCTAGTGGAAGAAGAGATGAGAAGATAACGAAAGAGAACGATGTGCTGCATGTGACTTCTTTCTTCTAGCATTTAATCCACTTATAGCATGAGAATGCAATTTCAGAAGAATCTTTTTGCAACGAAGCTCGAAGACAATGCAAACGATCAGTAAAATGTGGATTGTTAGAGCAATAAAATTTGCATTGCCGCTAATCCTGTATTCGGCGTTGGTCCTTGTAAGGCTATAGATCACTGCTGGCCTACGCTGTTACGCTTTTTTTTTTGGGGAGAGTATTTTTTTGGTTCATCAAGTAATTTTTAGGTGTGTATATGTAAATGGTATAATTTAGGTGTTAAATATGTAAACTCTAATATTTTAGTAAATATAATGTTGCACTCACTAATATATAATTATTATTGTTGCGTGCTAGAGAATTTTATTCCGGTAGATGCGAGATCTTCGTCGTAGCCCAAAAATTATCCAACACACAAGCAGGGGATATGAACAGGTTATCGTGGAAAATCGTTAAGGGAAAAACCACGGGGCGCATCGTAGAACTTTTATGTGTTCAAAGATCAGTCCTTGCTTCCGTAGAAGAAGGTGTTTCTGAGTGAAACAATATTAGTGTAGAAAAAATCTGATATCGGTCAACTCAGTGTGGCAGTCTTTTCTAGTCAGGTGCGATCTCTAGGCGAGCTCCCGATCCTCGAGCCTTCTTGGGTGGTAGCAGCGGTGGTGATAGATCGTCGAGGTCGGGGTGGTTCTCGAGCTCTCGATCTTCAAATCATTGGTCTCTCAGGTTAGAATGAAGCTCTATTTATAGATTTTTTGGGAGTGGCGCGGAATTCGTGGAAAACTCCAACCACTCCCCATCGGACGGCGTCGATCCCCGATCGACGGTGTATTTTGATGATCGGGTAATGATGTCGAATTGGGTGATCTTGAATTCGTTGGATTCGTCTTGGCGGCCTTCGATCGGCATATGTCATTTTGGTGACCATTTGGCGGATCGGATCCATTTTCATGCTCGATAGCGATGCAGTCGATTGAGCTTCGGAATATATGCATCTTCTTATGTTAGTCTCATCGAGGCGGTGATTTTGTAAGTTCTTTGAAATCGGTGATTAGATCGAAGCATTTGAAAATGCCTTGAGATTCGTGATGATTAATTTTAGGATATATCGATTTCTATTTTTGGGTGACATTATCTCATTCATCCAAAAAATATATGTCAAATAGCAAATAGAAATTGGAGAGTCCATCAATGCATTTTGAGAGAACAGATCTTCATAATAGCACAATATTATAACTGGAAATTTAAATGTATAGGTATGTGGGTGTGATATTTTGAGGTTATGGACTGTTATTGACACTACGAAAGTTTTGAGCATTTAGGGGACCCATGGGCCGCGCGTGGCTGCTATGCCTTGCGGAATTTACCATGGCAGTCGATTGCAGTACAGTCGCGGGTCAAAAGCGCGCGCGGACATGGGCAGTTCAGCCATGAACATCGCCATCCGCGTCAGGCGGTTAGCATGAACCGCGTGGCGAACCGCGTCGAACCGTGGCGGAAACAGCGCCATCGGGTCGTGGCGGGCGGTTGCGCAGCCTTCGCGAACCGATGGCGTTAAAGCGGGTTCATGGGGCAGCGGGAACAGATGAGGCGGTCAGGGGGCCAAAAGCGGGCAGGATGTCTTGGCGTCGTATGAGCAGGGCCTTGCGCGTAGCCATGAGGCAGCGTGCTGCGCCTGTGCCCAGTGCAGCCAGACTGAGAACAGACTTTGGCCGGGTTTTGGCGGGTTTTGAGGCTTTTATCCTTTTACTATGGGGTCTAAAACCCCAGGGTAAGAGGGAAATGTACACACTTTTCTCATCTCTTCTTCTTCTCTTAGAGTGCATAGCCCTCCTCCTGGTGGGAGTTTGGGCACTCTTTTTGGGATCCACCTACTCTCGAGCAAGAGTGCATAGCCCTCCCCGGGGTGGGCACTCTGGGATAATTTTCATCTTGATCACGAGTTGTGTTGATGGGTGAGAATCTTTGAAAGAGACACGTCCACCCTTGTAGGCAGGGGAACCTTCTAAAAATGGGAGGACCGAGATTCGTGGGAGTCGATCACGGAGACATTGATCGTGATGCTTCAAAAAAAATATTATTTTCAATGATTTGGTTTAAGTGTCCGATAGAGCCCAATCTCCCGGTATTTCACCACTTACAGATGAGTTTGGGCGGATTGCGGATTCCTCCATCCCCGAGATGATCGCCATTTTGTCAAGATGCGAGGTTTGCATTTCCCGCTGAGCAGACAATGACGATTGATGGGACTTATAGTTTTCGTGATGTGCACCTTGACTATCGATTACCGCGACAAGTTTACATACGGTTTATCCCGCGGAGTGACTGACCTCCTGGACGAAGGATCCTCCCAAGAGTTGGGCAAGCATTCTTTTGAAGAATGACTGGTCTTCGAGAAATGGGGAAAGCGAGAGATTTACCCATTCCCCTACTGGTGATGAAGATATCGCGAAATTCCGAATATCAAGATCTTCGATTTGAGATTCTCACAGATTTGTGTGTGGGAGGAATCTTTGTTCGAGGCGGCTTTTATTCATCCCAGGCCTTATGCACATGCTGAGAAAGCCCAACAAAGAGGTTTCCACCGATCTCCCAAGCCCCTCCGCTTCTTCCCGAGGAAGGACCCCTCCAAGAGAGAGAAGAGGAAAAGAGCGAAGAGGTGATGGTGATATCGAGCACCAAAAGAGTCTGCCCTTCGAGTAGTCGCCCCAAGGATCTTCATTCCGATGACGTTGAATCATTCCCGAGGCCAAGAACCGTAACAATCCTTCTTGTTGCTCATCATCTTTTATTTCCCATTTCCTTGTGCTTAACGTAATTTTTCTTATTTGATATCGAAGAAGCAAGAACTTGACTTCAAAATGAACATTGGTCAATGACCGAATTCGAGTTCGTGAAGGTCAAGTTTCTCCATGGTGAATATAAGAAGGTATGTGAGAAAGTAAAAGAGATGTCCGTGTTGGAGAATCAACTTGATGAGTGCAGACCGAAGCATACTCGTTTCTTTCTTTTCGCCGAAAGTTGAGCGACTCGGATGAATTAGTGGAGGCTAGAACAGGTTGGTTGGCCGAAAAGGATCCAAGATCTTTCTCAGAAGGTTTCGTGTCTTGAGGCAAAGAACCGAGAGTTACGCCTTTGAGAAAGAGGTCGCCTTATCTCGGTAGAAGCGGACGGATCACGTCGGAGGACTTCAAGAACTCGACTTTCAAGAGTATCATACAGATCACGCCGTGGAGGCCGAGACCACGGAGGTGATGGAAGAAGCTTTGAGCGCAAGTTAATGAAGGCTTCATCCGAGGTTTCTGGGACACGGTTTGAGCAGGTCCTTTCTCCTAGCCTAGCTTCCACTTCTAGAATGGAGGGATGACTCGAGATAGTTCTTCATCATCTACCGATGAGACCATCAAGACCGCGTAGTTCCTTTATGCATGTTGCTGTTGTATACTATTTCGGTTGATTGTACTTGTATGTTCTCAGAAATATTAACACAAAAAATTATTTGTGAATATTTCGAGTTATGTGTCAAAGTGTACATGATAAAGATTCAGAAGAGATCATCGAATTTTGAGATAATTCTGATCTATTCTAAGATCATTACCAGCGCTATTTGATGACAAACTTGAATATATATTTATGAGGTTCTCTCGTAACCTCTCGATCTATCCTAGTTGTATCTGAGCGCTTACTATGATGTTAACCATTTATGGAGAAAGTTGTAGGCCTATGAGGATTGCCAACTTATCCAAGGTTGTTTATCGAAGCTACTCACGATGTTAACTCAGATAGAAGATCGAATTCCCTGGGATCGATCTTACCTCGAATGAGATACAATAGCATGATCTCATGAGTCTTGTTTTAAAATGCAAGCATAAGCAAGAAAAGTCACAAAGTATGAGAACTTTAACATAAATCCAAACACGATGCCAAGGTTGGACAATAATGCACGATAAACAGAGTATCGATAAAATAACAACAATTGCAATACAAACATACACGATGATAATGTTTTCCGCATTCACTAGAATAAAAAAGTCGATACATCACCGGTACTTCGAGGTAGCATTCCGTGCACGCGGGAGAGTCTTCCCATACTATCCTTAAGCTTGAACGTGCCGTGCTTGATTTAGACACCACCACATACCGCCTTCCCAAACCGGTGAGAGTTTGTCTCGCCCTTTTCCGCCGAAGTCGAGACTTCTGAGGACGAGGTCCCCAACAGATATTGGTCGTGGCTTTACCCTTCTGTTGAAACCTCGAGCAATCCTTTGCTGATAGGAAGCCATTCGGAGTGCTGACATGTCGCGTCTCAGAGATCCATGGAATCGGCTTATCCGCTTTGCCGGAATCAAAGTTATGGGTTCTAGTGGCTCGGACCCCATGTCGACCGAATAGCCTCAAACACATTGCTTTCTCCAAGAGGGTCCTGATGTAGGCGGTAAGCCCAAAGAACATTGATAGTTCTTCCCATTGCCCCTGCTGGTTCGGGCCGCGGTTCTTTAGCCCCTTTAGATTGTCCATTGACTTCATTTGCTTCGTGGGATGGGATACCTGTGGATTAACCGATATGCGCCCCCGCGTAAAGATGTGAATGTCTTTCCGTGAACTCATTATCTGATGATTTTGCTGGAATGTCAAACGACAAATAATATTTTTCCGCATAAATTGCTTGGCATTTGTTGTGATTTTGGCCGTTCACTTCCACCCACTTCGTGAAGTAATCAACGCCAAGATTATGAATTTTCGCTGCCCAAGCAATGGGAAAGGGTCCCATTATATCGATCCCCATAGCAAAGGGCCACGCCTGGATTGTGGTGAGTTCTAGATGGTGTATGAGTGAGATTGGAATGTAACCGACACTTGTTACACTTTACTTTACAACTAATGCGCCCTTCTTCATTGTAGGCCAAGAAAACCTTGCCTCATGATTTTGAGGGCGAGGGATTTTCCTCCCAAATGTTCACCACAAATTCCTGAATGAACCTCTCGCATTGCATAGTTAGCTCCCAAGGTGGTGTGACACTTTAAGTAGGCCCTAAGAAGGACCGCCAGAGTTCACCGACATGGTGAAGTTCGTTTCACTACGCCTGAGACCTGATAAAGATCTGGGGTCTCTGGCAAGGCCCCGCTTTGAAGAAAGGACATGATCAATCCATGAAGATTCTTTGGTCCTCCTGAGATTGTATCACCCAAGGGGCCTCAATACCGGGAAAGTGGATGTCCTCTATGTATTTTCTCTGAAAAGATCTCCGCTTGTTGTGGCTAACTTGAGAGGGCATCCGCGCGGTTCTCTTCCTTAGAATATGAGTTATCCGATGGGTCTCGACTCGCAAGAAGTGACTTTGCCAAAAGATCTGCATCGAGCAAGTGCGGATGACTATCAAGTCTCCTTCAACCTGTGAGGCCACAAGCTATGAGTCTGTGTAGATGGCTAAGTTCTGACCTCACAAATAATGGCAGCCTTAGTCCCGCTACGAGGGCCTCATCAACGACATTATTGGTGGTCGGAACTTTAGTCAAGCCCTGACTCTAAAGTTATTTTACTGGGGAGATAAGCAAAATTCTCCCTCGCGACCTGGTACCAAGCTCCATCAACATATAATGTCCATTGATTTGTCATGGAGTGATGAATGATCTGCTCGTGGTGATGGGATGGTACATTCTACAACTAAGTCGAAAGCACTTGTGACTTTATATCGACGGGAAGAAAATGGATGTCAAACTCTCCAAGCTCGACCGACCACTTCATCAACCTTCCGCATACATCGCTTTTGCGTAATAGTTCTTAATGGAAGATGAGTGTAGACGCTGATGGTGTGGTACGGCCGCAATTTTCGTGCGTAATGCACTAGGCCAACGCCGCCTTATCTCGCTAGTGGATAGCATCCTGATCAAAAGGATTCGACATAATAAATGGGTCGTTGTAATGAATTCTCCTCGCCAGACGGAGCTTACGGCATGAGAAGAAACAAAGAAGATGGGATGTGACTTCTCTCCTTGGATGGCTTTGATAATAGGGGAAGCTAAATAGACTTCGAAGTTGCTCAGCGGTCGACATTCATCGTCCACTTTGGAATCCATTTCCTCTGCACCCAGATTTTGAAGAATGGTAGATACTTATCTCTGGCGGGCCAAGAATCGTGATAAAGGCGCAATCCTTCCGGTCAAGCGTTGGACTTCCTTGATCGTTCTTGGAGGTGACATGTCGAGTGCTTTTATCTTCGGGGTTGGCCTCTATCCGCGTGGTGACCATGAAGCTAGGAATTTCCAGGAAACTCAAAAAATGCACTTGCTTGGTTGAGCATCTTGTAGTGTCGAAGAATGTCAAAACCTTTGCGGTCGAAATATCTTTGTGATATTTCCAAGCTCTTCACCGACATCATCAACATACACCTCCATATTGTGCCTATAAGATCCTTGAAGATCTTATTCATAAAGCGTTGATATGTTGCTCGGCATTTTTTAGTCGAATGGCATGACGATAGCGGTATAGTCCACTGTTTGGAAGGATGTTGCTTCCTCATCTTTTGTTCATCGATTTGATTGTAGCGAATAGGCATCCATGAAAGCATCGATGTCGATGTCGCATCAACTAGTTGGTTGTCTGAGGAAGGAAGCTATCTTTTGGGCATGCGATTAAGGTCGGTGTAGTCGATGCACATTCTCCGAGCCGTTGGCCTTCTTGACTAACACTCGTTAGCCAACCGGGTGGGGTAGTAGACTTCTCGAATGAACTTGACTTCCAGAAGTTTGGTGATTTCTTGTTCTATGACCTGTAATCGTTCAGAAGCGAAGGTTCTTTTCTTACATCCGCAGTAGGTTGAGTCAACTTTGAGGGAGTGCGTAATGACTTAGGGTCAATGCGAATATCGGATGCGCTCGGCAAAGATATCTTGATTTTTTAGAAAATCTACGTATTACGATTTCGGTCGATGCGACAACGATCCACCTTCACCTTTCCGATGGATCAACTTAGAGATAGGAAGACAAATTACATCTTCAAGCGGAGAAGCCCTTTGAGGCATCCTCATCTCGTGGTGAAGTTCTCGATGTTGAGGTTCTTGGCGTAAATGGGCTTGCTTGATATAGCTTGTGCTCTGTTGATTCCACCGCCGATGCCGGTGGTGTGGAATTTCATCTTGAGGTGAGGCCGATGTGTGCTGCGAATATAGCTGGAGATCTCCCAAATATTGCATTATGCGGACTCGAGACTTGACTGATAAATTGTATCAAGTGGGTTGCGTCAGAAATTCTCCAGAGTTAGGGAAGGCGATTGTCCCTTCCACTACCGGTCGATTATCAAATCCATGGGCCGTGGCGGGTTGAAGCTTCTCTCTTTTTACCCATGCTTGAAAGTGGAGTAAAAGAACATCAACGAACTCCCATTGATCAATATCCTTTTAATATTGAAGCATGGATCATAGACCCACTGCGATGACAAGGGGATCTTGATGTGAAGCCCCTCTAGATCTAAATCATCAAAGGTGATAGAATGGTCAAGAGACTTCTTGACTCGGCTCTTGAAGGCAATGAATATTTGGCTAGATAACAGCCCTCCACGCAATTGTTTCTATCTCTCAGGCAGCTTGGCGGTTCCTCGGTTGCCCCGCATTTCTTTGGGGCGGGTTGGTTTTGTATAAAAGCCTGAATACCCACGGCGTATTAGTCTTTCAATCTCCTCCCAGTTGGTGGCACTCTTGATGGTGTGCCCTGTTGCGGTGAAAGTGGCGAGAATTTCTCTTGATTTCCAATTCAGGCTTTAAAGGTGCGCTTGGCATCCTCTTCACGCCTTGATAGGATGTTGCATGGCGTGTTGAGAGCATTATATTTCCTCTGATTGAGTCATGTCAGGTCTTGAGGAGGTTTTGGGGGAGGTTCTTTCTCTTCTTTTTTGAGATGTTTGAACATCACCTTTGGGAACCTTCTTCTTGCTTGGTGGTTCAAGCATTTTGATGAGCAGCGATAACCCGTCGGTGATTTGTGCCTCTATTCGGTGGACAGTCGACATAGGAATGGGTCTCCGCATTAATGATGAATAGAAGTATCTGGCGAGTCCTCAGAAGCACGCCCTCAAAGTTACGGATCTACTCTCACGGTATCAGACTTGAGAGGAGAACCTCTGGAAGTATTCTTTGAGGACTCTCCATCGTTACGGATTAGGAGATGTGATGAATCACGATGATTCTCTTGTTAGCGAGAGCATCTACAAAAAATCGAGCTCTCCAAATGATGGACGGACCTTAGCGGCGAATAGAACCAATGAGCGTCCTTTGAGTTCGGGAATACGACCACAAGGCGAGTCATTTATGCTTGAATGTGCATGATCGTTGAAAGTGATCGATATGCTTCGTCTGGGATGGGTTGTGCCATAGGGTCCATCTTTGGGAAGCTTGAATCTCGTCGAATCGGGTAGAGATGATCTCGGCGGGAAGAGCTTTGGAAGAGGCGGGAGAATGGATCATTCATTGTTTTGGAACTCTTCCCGCACGTCGTCATAGTTCATTATAAGATGGCGTGGAGTTTCCTGTCGAAACCATTCAGATTGAGTAAGCGGTATCCGTTCGACATCGGATGTGGTGCCAAGGGGTTCTCTACTTGTTGATCCGGCATTCCGGGTAATCATTCTCGAAGAAAATTTGGATTATCTGGGGTCTCGTGGCTCTTCCAGTGTTGGAACATTTTGCCGGCCTCTCGCAGAGTCGAAGAATTTCGTTCGGGAATCCTCCATCCTTTGAACGCGATCTTCCAAAGAGGGACGGACCCCCACACATAAGTTATGTAGAAGTGTTGGAGACTTGGCGTCCTTGATCCCGAGAATGGAGGCGTTGGAGCGCAAACCCCGCTTACCAATCATATTGGATATAGCAATGGGAATTTGTTCCTGGGGCGTAGCTGCGTCTTTGAGAATTTTATTCCGATGCGAGATCTTTGTCGTAGCCAAAAATTATTCAACACATGGCGGGGATATGAACACGGGGTTATACGTGGAAAACCGTTAAGGGAAAAAATCACGCAGGGCCTTGCCCATAGAACTTTCACTATGTGTTCAAAGATACGTCCTTGCTTCGTAGAAGAAGGTATTCTGAGCAATATTAGAGTGTAGAAAATACAATATCGATCAACTCGGTGGCAACCGGTCTTTCTAGTCCACGGGGAATCTCCTCTAAGGCGACTCTCATCCTCGCACTTCTTGGTGGTGGCAGGTGGTGATAGATCATCGTCGAGGTCGGGTGGTTCTCGAGCTCTCGATCTTCAAATCGATTCCGGTCCTCTAAGGTGAGAATGAAGCTCTATTTATAGATTTTGGGAGTGGCGGGCCTTGTAAATTGGTGGAAAACTCCAACCACTCCACCATGACCCGATGCGATCCCCACCATCGACGTGTATTTTGATGATCCGGGTGCCTTAATGATGCGAATTGGGTGATCTTAGATTCGTTGGATTCGTGACGAGCTTCGATCGACTATAAATATGTCAGTTTTGGTGACCATTTGGCGGATCAGGATCCATTTTCATGCTCTGATAGCTTGATCTGAGTCGATTCGAGCTCGGATCAGACTATGCTTGATGTTGCTATGTTCATCTCATCGAGACGGTCTTTATTTATAAGTTTCGAAATCGGTGATTAGATCGAAGCATTTCTGAAAATGCCTTGAGATTCGTGCTTGATCAGATTAATTTTCTGAGGATGTATCAGTTATATATTAATTTTTAATTTTTATGTATTATTATGTATTGATATAATAATAATTGCGTGATGATATTTAAATTTTATATACATATCATGATAGAAATATGATACATTATTTGTTAGTCGTCTTTCTAAAGGTGGTGATGCTCTTGAATTTGCTCACTAGAAAATGGAGGGTAATTCCATAAATAAAAATTAAATAATTTGCTTTTTCATTCCTTTTGTATTTGAATAGAGTGGTTACATTCATTTTCTTATGTTTAACCTTGATGATTTTCTTTAATTATTTTCCTTGTAGTTTGTGTTTGGTAACTTCTTTGTTCAAGAGTATAAGTAGTTTGTTTTGCTTCCATCATGATATCAATTTCTGCTTCGAAATCAAATATTTCGTCGGTTTACAAGTGTAATGTTTCACTCAAAAAAAGAGAAAAAAAATTATAACTATGTTCCCTCAAACCAACCTGCACATATTAAGATTTCTCTTGATTCTCTTGCATCACATCAATATATAAGGAATTGTATTGTAACTGTGGAGCTCTTGGTAGAAGCTCTTCTCTCTAACCATATAATCCGCATTCGAGCACACTATTAATCCTCCTAACTAATTGGTGCCATTAAGAGTCGATTCTTCTCATCTTCCCCTTAATGTTTCCGTTGGTCATGATCTTCATGTTGACCTCCATATATGTGCCATGAGTCGGGTCAAGCCCACAAGTCAAATTCGACGGACTTCGGAGGTGACAGTGTGCAAATCGAGGCTCAAAATACACTGCACGTCACTGAAAATGGTCGAAACTACCTCCGATCGACGAACGAACTTCTCCATTGTGTTCAGAACGTTGAAACTGGTCAGAATATAAATATTGCACAACTTGATGATCAACTGATCAAGCGGTCGAGTCGTCAATGCACTTGCATGCATATTGAGGTCAGGAGGTGCTGACACAAATCAAACGACCTCCGTTCACGAAATTGATCGTGTTGTTAGCTCTGAAACGTAGAAACCTATCAAATGACAGTATTCGCGCTCAATTTGAATGAGTTTACGTGAACGTCGAATGGTCAGAAGCGCATTTTTGAACTGAAAGTGACCAAATTCGACGTCGAAGTCACTCAAACGACCTCCGTTCATGAAACTGATTGTGCCATGACGTCTAGAACGTCAAAATTACCTAGAATAGATATCTAATTTGACTAATGTTATTATACTTAAAATTTCATCAAAATTATCACATATTTCAACATAAATTTACTTAATTATCTTTGAATTGTATCTGCTCAATATCTTAAAACTTGAAGCCGCACTCATCCATAATTAACCACCCATTTTAACCCAATTAACATAACCCCAGACTCTTCATGTGGAGGTCATAAAAAAAAAGGAGATAATTATCTCCTATGCATGCTACAACCACCCCCTTTGATATCTTCGGCGGCCTTTCACTCCCTTCATGCGGGCCGATTCCCTCTAGCTAAATTTTCATAATAGGTCTGTTTAGTAATTAAATTAGCTAATTAGGCATCTTAAAAATTTTTTTTTAAAATAGGCCTAGTCACCAGTCGTGAAGCTCAAATATTTTTTAAAAAAATAAATTGGCGTCCATTTTTGGTCATATCGTCATTAGATATATCATGGGCGTTTTGGTATCTTGGAAAGATAACAAAAATTATACTTTCATGTTAACAACTTTCATCTTAGTCGTAGTTTTTTGCAAATGTGTGATTTCTGAAGTTGCAAAAAATAAATATATTGATGCAGCTCTCATTTTTTGGTCATATCAGGCTTATCAGGTGTCGGATTTTGGCGTGCTTGGTATTGTTGGAAAGATAATAAAAATTTCTACAACTTTCATGTTGACAACTTTCGACGAATCTCGCCCGATGAGCTGCAGTTTTTGTAAATGTGTGAGTTCTGTAGTTGCAAAAATTAAATGTATTGTGACAACACCTATTTTTTTTTTGCCATAATACAAAGATTATTGAATATATATAATTTTTCGGTAATATCAAACACTCTCATTATATTTTATATATAAATTGAGTTTGAATCTTTATGTAATTCCCAGTTGAATCTTTCCTCCTCGCATTTGAATTAATCAAAACAAACAAATAATAAACTACATGTCGTCTACTATATAAAAAATAGTCAAGAGTACATGAATGACTAAAGATGACCTATCTGATATTTACAAATAAAAAATAGCCAAGAGTACATGTCGGCTTCTATATAAAAAATAGTCAATAATCACACATTTGTAAAAACTGTGGCTCACCGGAGAAGATTCGTTGAAAGTTGTCAACATGAAAGTTGTAGAATTTTTTATTATCTTTCTAACGATATTAAGTATGCTGATATCTGACACCTGATAAGCCTGATATGACCAAAAAATGAGAGCTACATCAATATCTTTATTTTTTGCAACTTCAGAAGTCACACATTTGCTAAACTGCAGCTCACCGGGCGAGATTCGTTGAAAGTTGTTAACATGAAAGTTGTAAAATTTTTTATTATCTTTCCAACAAAATCAAGTACGCCAAAATCAGACACCTAATGAGCCTGATATGGCCAAAAAACAGGGACTGCCAATTTAATTTTTTTTAAAAAAACTATTTGAGCCGCCTATGGCGACCATCTAATACTCATTTCGTTGACCTATTTAATTTTTTTTAAGTTACCTAATTTGCTAATTAAATTACTACAATTATTATGAAAATTTTTCCATTCTCTTCGGAGAAAATATTACATCCGGTCGCCTATGCACTCAATCTGCCCGATCGTGTCCGGTAGTTTTTTTTTTATTTTAGCGATCTTTGTAACTAGAACGAGTTTATCCCCGACTTGGCAACCCGCCTTGTTCAAACATCGAGAGAAGAAAAATGAGACGCGCGTCGTTCGACATTCCTCAGATGACTTTAGGGCTTTCGAGCTCTCCACTCTCGATCGGCGACGTCCTATGCCTGGTTTGAACGAGTCTTGCGAATAATTTCCATTGAGGTATTGTAGGCCTGAGGTATTTACACTGTTTCTGAACTTTATGAATTTAGGGTTTTCTCTATTCTGCTCATCGTCCAGTATGTGAACATTTTAGAACATTTGAGTTTAGGGTTAAATGAACGGGATGTATATTAGTAGTTTTTGGAGATGTTTTGCATGTGTACTCTCTGTACTGTCAAGATGGTACACGCTGTTATTTTCAAATTTTGAACTGATTAGCCTTGTGAAATGTTTAGTATATCACATGGTAGAATATTTGGTCATGTTTCAAGATGAATTTGATTAGGATGATAATATGTTTCGATGGAATTAAAATTTTGTGGCGATTTACGATCCTCTCAGACTCTCATGAGAGTACAGAGCATTTTGGTCATTTCTTTCCTGTTTCTTTGGCCTATTTGGAGGAAATTTGTTCATTGCAATTCGCCAGGAACACTTTAGAGGCTGTTTGGTTAATTTTTTTAGTGTTATTTTGTATTTGTACTCTCTGTACTCTCTTGAGAGTACAGATAATTTTGTGGACATTTTTTCTAGTTTCTTTAGTCTGGTTGTTCAGATTATGTTCATTACATTCCAGTGGAAGTAATTTGGTGGCTGTTTGGTTTATTTAGCAGTGTTATTTTGCATATGTTCTCTGTACTCTCTTGAGAGTACATAGCATTTTGATCATTTTTTCCTATTTCTTTGGCCTGTTTGGGGGAAATATGTTCATTGCAATCCATCAGGAATAATTTGGAGGCTGTTTGGTTGGACTTTTAGTGTTGTTTTGCATATCTACTCTCTGTACTCTTTTAAGAGTACAGATAATTTTTTGGACATTTTTTTCAGTTTCTTTGACCTGGTTGTTCAGATTATGTTCATTACATTTTAGTGGAAGTAATTTGGTGGCAGTTTGGTTGGGTTAGTAGTGTTATTTTGCATCTGTACTCTCTGTACTCTCTTGAGAGTACAAATAATTTTGTGGATATTTTTTTCAATTTCTTTGGCCTAGTTGTTCAGATTATTTTCATTACATTACATTGGAAGCAATTTGGTGAGATGTTAGTTGGTTTAGAAGTATTATTTTGCATCTGTACCCTCTGTACTCTTTTGAGAGTATAGATGATTTTGTGTATTTTTTTCTAGATTCTTTGGCCTGGTTGTTCAGATTATGTTCATTACATTTCAATGAAAGCAATTTGGTAGCAGTTTGGTTAGTTTAGAAGTGTTATTTTACATCTGTACTCTCTATACTCTCTTGAGAGTGCAGATGATTTTGTGGATATTTTTTCTAATTTCTTTGGCCTGGTTGGTCAGATTATGTTCATTACATTATAGTGGAAGCAATTTGGTGGCTGTTTGGTTAGTTTAGTTGTGTTATTTTGTATCTGTACTCTATTGAGAGTACATATGATTTTGTGGATATTTTTTCCAGTTTCTTTGGCATGGTTGTTCAGAGTCTGTTCATTACATTCCAGTGGAAGCAATTTGGTGGGATGTTGGTTGGTTTAGAAGTGTTATTTTGCATATGTACTCTCTGTACTCTCTTGAGAAGAGATAATGGATATTTTTTCCAGCTTTTTTTTGGCCAGTTGTTGATTATGTTCATTACATTCTAGTGGAAGCAATTTGGTGGCTGTTTGGTTGGTTTAGTAGTGTTATTTTGTATCTGTACTCTCTGTACTCTCAAGAGAGTACATATGATTTTGTGGTCATTTTTTCCTGTTTCTTTGGCCTGGCTGTCCAGAGTCTGTTCATTACATTACATTGGAAGCAATTTGGTGGTTGTTTGGTTAGTTTTTTAGTGTTATTTTGTATCAGACTCTACTCTCTTGAGAGTATAGATAATTGGTCATTTTTTTTTTTTCTTTGTCCGGTTGTATAGAGTATGTTCATTACATTCCAGTGAAAGAAATTTGGTGGGATGTTGGTTGGTTTAGAAGTGTTATTTTGCATATGTACTCTCTGTACTCTCTTGAGAGTATAGATAATTTTGTGGATATTTTTTCCAATTTTTTTGGCCTGGTTGTTCAGATTATGTTCATTACATTCTAGTGGAAGCAATTTGGTGGCTGTTTGGTTGGTTTAGTAGTGTTATTTTGTATCAGATTTCTCTCTGAGAACATGATTCTGGTCATTTTTTTTTCTTTGGCTTTGGCGTCAGGTTGTTCATTACATTACATTGGAAGCAATTTGGTGGCTGTTTGGTTAGTTTTTTTAGTGTTATTTTGTATCTGTACTCTCTGTACTCTCTTGAGAGTATAGATAATTTTGTGGTCATTTTTTTGTTTCTTTGGTATGGTTGTATAGAGTATGTTCATTACATTCCAGTGAAAGAAATTTGGTGGGATGTTGGTTGGTTTAGAAGTGTTATTTTGCATCTGTACTCTCTGTACTCTCTTGAGAGTACAGATAATTTTATGGTCATTTTTTTTAGTTTTTTTGGCCTGGTTGTTCAGATTATGTTTATTGCAATTTATTAGGAATAATTTGGAGGCTGTTTGGTTAGTTTTTTAGTGTTATTTTGCATCAGACTCTCTACTCTCAAGAGAGTACGATGATTTTGTCATTTTTCCTGTTTCTTTGGCTGGTTGTCCAGTCTTCATTACATTACATTGAAAGCAATTTGGTGGTATTTGGTTGGTTTTAGTGTTATTTTGTATCGACTCCTGTACTCTCGAGTATGGATGATTTTGGTCATTTTTTTCTTTTTTTTTGGCCTGGTTGTTCACATTATGTTTATTACCTGACTTTTCATTTTGAAGTTTACAATGTCTAGGAAAAGGATAACTTGAGATGAGCCTACCAGTTGAGCGATTCGATAATATTGTAGACGATTCTTGATGAGTCATTGACATTTTAAAGGCTTCATGCATAAATTCATTAGACTCTACAAAATTCAAGACTCAATAGCCATTACCTCAATCTATCTTCTTGAGAGAGATAGAGCAAGCTTTCTTTACGGGTGGGGTGCATTTCTTTCACCCCCATGAAGTTGCATTATTGTAAGGATGCTAAGCGAGGGGTGAAGGTCTTATGAAATCCCCTTCATTGATTATATAAGACTATGCTTGAGTATGCGGATCTTCGTTACCTTTGGCACATTGCTCGTTTTATCGATCTTTTTTTGTATATCACAACTATAGGAGACATCGAATTGATTGCCTACGCCGATGATGACATAGATAAATTTCTTGAATCTGGCAGAGGCCATCGCTTTCTAGTTTCATAATACATCAAAGATTCATACCCAGGACACGGTACTTGAGTGGATTTATCACTCTTCTTATGGTATGTTTTATATCTTATTATTTGATATATTGAAGTTAACTTACATAAATATTCATTATTGATCCGGTCACATAAGCATCATGAGACCGCCATCTCCATTTGCAAAATATCTGCGATGGTGAAAATAAAGTTTTTAGATGGCACGATTTAGAGGACACCGGTGACATATAATAATATCACTTAGTTCTTATAATTATGTATTTATTTATGTTGTAGTCATCACATTTTTTTATCAGTTTAACACAGGTCTACCTTCAATTCAAGGACATATCAGAAGAGGAGACCTAGCTCCTTGAATCATTTTCCCCAACATGCGTGTTGTTGAGCTCATTTCTAAGTCTGAGTTCAGCCCCCATTGAGTCTCCATATGTTTCTCCTAGATATTCTCCCCCATCCAGTGTATCTAGCCTGCCCTCTGCTACTACCCCTTCAGAAGGCTTTGCGGTGGAGAGGATACTTGCAGGTTTTAGGGACTTGAAAGATATAATATCTTCTTTTCAAGCAACAATGAATGGATGGGATTGATTCACAGTTCTTTCAGGAGGTTCTTGGCGTGGTCCTACCATCCACAGTGAAGACTCCAACAACTTCAGCCCACACTGGATACTTCCACTTGGGAAGCCCCAGGTAGCCTTCACTGGGAAGCCCCGAGTCTACCATAGGGAAGCTATTGTGGAGGCCTCCAATGCACATGAAGATGCTTAAACCTTTCAGAGGATTGAGCGTGGTGTGAAAGCTTCGGATAAGGAAGAGGAAAGGCACCCTTCACACACATTTACAGGAAGTCACGAGTAAGAATAAGTGATGTGGTGGCCTCCACTCAAGATGAGAAGCCGACAACAGATGTATTAAGTTACCTTCTTTTAAATTTGAGATAATAGAAATAGATTAAATTTTTTTATAGGTTGCAAAGATGAGCGAGGTCGATTACCCACAGATTGCATGGTTATGGTAGAGGAGCATCGGGGTATGAATCATCTCAGTAGATCGATTCTTAATTCATAGTGAATCTAGCTCTTCATCACTAACGTTTATCATCAGTAATTTCGTTGCAGCTAGCAGAGGCACATCATTTTGTTGAGTTCTCATCCAGAGCTATTTTGCCTAAGCCGATGCTCCATCTTATTGACATGCCATGCTCCCGATTTGAGGACAAGTAAGTCAATCTTCAATCATCTCCTTCATACATAAAATAAACTATTCATTTAATTAAGATCACTTTAAAATATTTATCACTTACAGGGGTGATACAAGATTCATGCGTGAATATCATTATTGCGAGGGATCGATGAGTTCGACGGATCAATATCTCTCGATGCACATTGATGCCTTCGCCTTCTTATTGGCGGTACTACTCGTCCGAGTTTGTATGTCCCTGTACATCTCATGCTTGGGTAAGTGACCCCACAAATATGCGGTATTACAATTCAATCATTATTTAGAGATTTCTAAACATTATCTTCTTTTCTTACAGAGCTATGCAAAATATGGTCTACATAAGGAAAGCAAAATGTTCATCCAGCATGTCACTACAAACAGTGTGTCAAGGGCTGAGCTACTCTTACTTCCAATTATAGATAATTTGTACTAGACACTCCTGGTTGGACATATTAAGCTAGGGGCCTAGTATTTTTATGACTTATTACCTAAACCAACCCATAAGGCCATTCTTCCAGAGATTGTAAGAGTTATTTTCAATTTGGTTTCCGTAAACTAGTTTTTTTTAGCCCCTCTTATTGACTATACTTCTTGCTTTTTAGATCAAATTACTTGAAGATCTTTGTGAGTCTTTTGTGAGCGATCCCACAAAATGGCCAAAAATGGTGGTGTCTCAAGATAACAAGTGTTATGGATGTTTTAAGTACAAAACAAGAAATCTCCACTTAACCGACCAAGATTGGCCTAAGAAGATGAATGAATTGCGGGAGTTACACTATCTTTTGTTTGGGAATGAAAAAACAAAGCTAAGAACAATACATTTAAAGTTTGATAAGTAGGAAATAATTGTACAGGGTATTTCAATTTTTTTTTTCAATATTATTAGGCAGAGAACACCTGTAGCAAGTTGGTTGATAAGTAGGAAATATTATTATTTTTTCAATATTATCTATGCAGCAGTTTGGATCTTTTATTATTCGTCTGTACTCTCTATGCTATTATAGAAGTGAAAGCTTAGATCATAATGCAAAATAGTTGGCATTTTTCCTATTGAGAAAAATATAGAAGTAAAAGCTTAGATCATAATGAACCATGCACTTGGTTACTTGAGAGTTTTAACTTGTTTTATATCAGTGGAATTGGATTCGATATGATTCATTGCTCTTTCTTTTACATTATGTGACCAAGTAAGTTTCTTACAAAATTTGTATTTTGACAAAAATAAACTATTTTAGACCCATCAAATTTTTTAATAATGATATACATGACTTTGCTGCTATATTATATTAGATCAATACTATTTTAAACCCAAATTGAGAGCTGTACAATCAATTTTTAAAAATCTAATTTGTTAGTTCAACCAAACAAAGTACATAAAGTCATAAATTTCTTAATTTGGAGAAGTGTGAACTTATTTTCTTTTCCTTTGATTCTATTATTAAGAATATATAGTGTGCTTCCTACTAATCTAGAAATCCATGGCATTTAAGTTTTCAAACTGCTGGACGAAGAGAAACTATTCACTATAACCTTAAAGCAAGTTGGATGCTACTCGGTTGCCTTTTTTTATGAGTTTTCTGAGCAGTTTTGCATGTTTATACTCTCTATACTCTCTGTACTCTCTGTTGTTTTCAACAATCTATTTTTTTTACATTTCCACATTTGCTTTGTAGGACGAAGATAAATTGTTCACTATAACCATAAAGCAAGTTGGATGCTCCTTGGTTGCCTTGTTATAAGTTTTCTGAACAATTATCTGTATTCTATGTACTCTCTGTACTCTCTGAATTTATATCATATTTTAAATTCAGATCAAATGAAAAGGTGAAGCTAAAATTTACATTACCTCGAGTTTGATTGGTGGTAATCTATATGATTACTTATATATATATATATATATATATATATATATATATATATATATATATATATATGTATGGAAAGTACTCACATGATAACTATGTCCCATTTAATCAACACTTTAATTACATATGGCATCAATATAATTGAGATTGAATTTTTTAGTAGTAATAGATATTTAAAGACAAAATGTGTGCTATTAAGAATTGATGTATTATATTTTTTAAAATAAAATAAGTAGTTTTGAGATTTATCCTATCTGAAAATATCGTCAGTACTAATATAATCAGCTCATTCTCGTAAGCAAGGTAGACTCATTAATCAAATACTGCAATTTGGTAAAATATGAGAGATTTAGTTACAGCAAAGAAAATGACCACAAAATCATTTCTTGAGTGAGAAATCTGAAAAACACTAAAAACTAACAACATACCAAATTACTTCCATTGGAATGAAAATGACACCAGCCAAAGAAATAGAAAAAAATGTCCACAAAATCATCTGTATTCTCAAGAGAGTACAGAGAGTATATATGCAAAATAATACTAAAAAATCAACCAAACAGTCTCCAAACAAGTAAAGAAATTATCATAGAAACATAAACATTATTATATCAAGTTACCCATGAGTACAGAGAGTACAGAGTACAGAGTACAGAGAGTACAGAGAGTACAAAGAGTACAGAGAGTACAGAGAGTACAGAAAGTATAGAGTATAGAAAGTATAAAGAGTACAGAGAGGGCAGTCTTCTTATTCAGTAAGGCTTCTTTTGTTTAGTATTTTTTACCTTCAAGATGCTCTTTAAAGGCTTCCTCACTGTAAGTGCTAACCTCACAGAGAGCACATTCTCTCTATGCCATAATGCCTTCGCTTTCATCCCTATTATCACTTCATGGGGTGATGCTCTTTAAGGCTTCTTTTGCTTCGGCTTTTTGCTTTTGTATTTTTACCTTCAAGATGCTCTTTAAGGGCTTCCTCACTAAGTCTTGACCTCACATATAGCACATTACCTATATTCCATAAGACTTTCTCCCCCCTATTTGTCATCCCTACAATTAACTTCATGAGTGAAAGGAATGCCACCCAGGAAAGAAAGCTTACTTCTGTCCCAACAAGAGAATTGAGGTCATGCCTATCGAGTCTTCGAATTTCGTGGTGGAATTCATGAAGCTCTCAGCGTTAATGACTTCATTACTAAAAGTACGAATGGGAGTGGATCTGAAATCCCTAAACCCAGCATTTTGCCAAATTGCTTTCAGAATGTACTCTCAACAAGAAAGCGGATATGACCAAAATCTATACTCTATTAAGAGTACTGAGTGAAGAAAACACTAACAAATCAACCAACAAAAATTGCTAATGAATATATTTCCTCCAAATAAAGAAGAAACAAATAAAAAATGAATGCTCACTCAAGAGAGTAAAATCTGAGTACAGAGAGAGTGCAGAGAGTGAGAGAGAACATAGATTATAGATGTAATGAAAATAATCTGTCGCCTAAAGAAACCGAGAAAATGACCAAATCGTACTCTCTGGATGCAAAATAACACTAAAAACCAAAGCTCCAAATTGCCTCATCATTGTAATATTCTCAAAGCAAAGTAGTGAAAATAACCCAAAATGATCTCGGGAAGTCTGAGAGTACATAGAAATTACAGATGCAAAAAATCTCCAAAATCAAACATCCCACCAAATTGCTTCCAATGTAATGTAATGAACATAATCTGAACAACCACGCCAAAGAAATTGGAAAAAAGTATAAAATCATCATTTCTCAGAGAGTCTGATGTCTGAAAATAATACTAAAAAAATCATCACACCAAATTTTTTTGTGATAGATTGTAATAAACATATTTCCTCCAAACATGCACAAAGTGAAAAAATGCCCAATGCTCTATACTCGAGTGAGAGTATAGAGAATGAAAATCTCCTATAAAGATTCAAACAAATTCTTTGTGGAATGTGATCATATTCTCCATCCACCTAAAATAGAAAATCATGTAATATTCAGAATACATATGCAAAAATCTATCCCACGAATAGAAAGTCTCGAAAGAACTCCAAACAGTGTAGAAAATATACACTAAATAAAAAAATTTCAAGGAATAACACTAACAAAACATAAAAAAATTGTACATATACAACGGTTGAGAAAAATTATCAATATATTTTTATTTAATACATCCTCAATTTATTTTATATTCCATTCTTCTTTTTCTGTAAAGAAAATGAAAAATCTCTTTCTCTCTCTCAGTTTGCAAAAAAAAATTATACCCCAAAACCCTAAATCTAGATATATATATATATATATATATATATATATCTTTAAATTCCTCAACGAATTCTACCATTTGTTTGAGCAGGCGGGCCGGCGTCGGGCGAAAAAAGCGGTCGGTCAGTTGATTCTGATGGTTAAAACAGGAAAAAAATTACGGACATCAGATCAGGATTAAAGTTCGCACATAAAACCACGTGCAGACTCCGGACGTAATATTTTCTCCGCTCTTTATCCAAAAAAAAAAAATGAGCTTCCTCTCCTCTCGCTTGGTGTCGGCTACGGGAACAAAAAAAAAAAAAAAAAGCGCCTCATTCGTTTTTCCGCTCTTGCCTGCTGCCGGTCGATCTTAGCGTGCGCCGGATCTCAGACGAAGAAGGAAAGATGAGAGAGATTCTCCATATCCAGGGCGGGGAGTGCGGCAATCAGATCGGGGCCAAGTTCTGGGAGGTGATATGTGACGAGCACGGGATCTCTTTCACTGTTGGCGGAACAGCTTGGTCTCCCCCGTTCATCCGTCCCTTGCAACTCCCTGGCCCGCTCGGCATTCTCTCCCGATCAAGGGACAACCGAGCAGCAGCCGAGCTCTCGTCTATGCTACAGTATCCGAAGCCCCCTAGTTGTCCTTGACTCTCGCCGCTCCAGCTAAAGCTAATCACGAACCGGCTTTATCTCATTACAGAACCTTCGCACTCTCAATCATCAAACTCCTTCGGCCACTCCATGACGGTGACGAAAAGCTCGCAGCAGAAGCCCTCTCCGCCCTTGCTTCCGTGGATGGCTTTTTACTGGACGAAGGCCTAGTGCTCTCGCTTGCTTCGAACTCACTTGTCTATGTCAGATCGCTGCTCATTAAGTTGCTAGTTTCGAGTTTGGATGGGGATAACAGAAGTATTGTGGTTTTGAAAACGCATGCCGTGATTCGAGTGCTGCTAAGGCTCGCAGATGATCTTTATCTGCTGATGAGGGCATAGGCAGTTGATGGCCTTGCTTCAGAGTGTCGGACAATTGATTCTATACTGACTGTAAAATGCTTCTATGATCACGCTAGATCGTTTCTAGGCAATGGCGATGACTTATTAAGACTGTATGCTATTAGATTGATTAGTGCATACGGTGAAGTTTTCCTTTTTGCGGGAAATAAAGAGGAGACAGGTTATTGCGAGCCGATGGATGCAATCTTTGTTTAGCTTTGTGCAAGGGCAAGAGATATGTATATGAAGCAGGAGTTTTTGTGCATGGAATTGAGGATGAGTACCATGAGGTACAGATGGTTGCAGCTCAGGCTTTGGAAACATTGTATCAAATGGCAGCAAATGATCGCTTGATTATTCAGGAGAAACATATTCATATGTTTCTTGGTTTGTTAAATGATGTCAGTGCCTTAACCAGATCCGTCACAAGAAAACTCTTATTTTTGAAGACCACACTAGAAGAGCGTGGTGAGTTGAAAATATCCAAACGTTGTCTTAGATGAGCATAGGGTAAAAACAATCACGATGCAGCCTATCGGACGCTATAGGCTGCCAAAATATCGTCAGATTGGACAATAACAAATGACTTAAATGTTGTAATAATAAGAGAATAACTTCAAAAAAAATGATGAAAATAAAGAGACGAAAGAATATACAAATATGCTCTTTTGTGTAGGTATTTGAAGATCCCGCTACGCTTAGAAGAGCGTGGTGGGATTAAAAAATGACGTGTCTGAAAAGATTAGAAGAGCATGGTGGAGTAGCTCCAGAAATGACGGGATGGCAAAATATAAATATAATTTTTTAGACTTAAATTAAATATCAAATCAGAATTAAAGTTGAATATAAAACTTCTAAAACATAAAAATAAGAAGAAAAAAAATCATACTACGACAAGCAAAATTCAAATGATATTTGTAATATGACTCAATAGCTCATTATGAGTACAAATGAAGCTTATTGTGGATTTAAGAGCTTGACCTTGGACAAAAAGAACTGTAAAACAAGTCTTACAACAGATTCCACACCTCTCAAATGATAAATTAAATGAATATATGGGTTGTATTGTATCCAAATAATTATAAGAATTAGATTCAAATGTGATCAAGACTCAGAACTTATACGAAACATATAAAAGATACTATGCTTGAAATTCATCTTCCACATAAAAATAAAACTCAAGTTAGATTCGAAAGGTGAGTCACAAGAGGGCTTGATGGGTCGCTTGCAAGCAAAAACATGACTCGATAGCTTTGCATCTAATGCAAATAAAGCTATTAAATGAATGATTGAATTTTATTATAGCTCTCTTTGGAATTATTAAGAAGAGCTGAAGGAATAAAAAAAAGAGAGAAATAGAAGCTTATACTACATTCACTTATACACATAACATGTGATCTTTCGATAAACATTCAGATGATACTTACATTTTATCTTGAAAGAAATATAAAGTTGGATACGCATGAAGATGCAATAGTTTGTCCATGAATGAGAATCAATACTAGACATGATGAACTTGTAGAAAATCAGAAGCTCAGCAATAAGAATAAATCAAGCTTCATAAAAAAACTCATAAATTCAATGAATTAAGAACTAAATGTGAAAAAGATGAATATTACTTCAAATAATTGAACAAAAGTTAAAATACGACGCCACCGGATTCGCAACACATCGTACAAGCGAACATAAGACGTTAATTAAGACTTCAATTGAACTCTTGCACACATTTTAAGGCATGATTAAAACTTAAATTCAATACATTAAAAGTATGCAAGCAATCTAAAAATATACCCGCATGGGCCCCGACACTATGCTGAATGCTTAAACTTAGTGTCTGCAAGGGTTGATCCCCGATTGGATCTTAGAACCGGGTCTGGGTTAACAAAACCTAAAAATCAAATAATGTTATTATAATATCTTCAATCTAATAAAATATCGAAAACATTCGTGGTGATCTCTACTATGAAATCAATAGAGTCGATAGGATCTGAAATAGCGAAACAACAAACCGCCCCAATGATGGCTGTGTTAAATGAAGATTTCAACGAGAGGGGATACTTCCATAAAAAATATGATTATAATTCCAAAATGAATTGACTTGGATTGAACATCAATATAAATGTAGGATTTAAAATATCTTGGAGCTATAAATGTTTAAATGAAATTCAATCTAAAAATTTAAAGCAAACTCCATTTAATCCACCTTCCATAATAGTTTGTTAAAGGTGACAAATTAAGAAAACTCTAGCTCACAGAAGAGCCAAAATCAAATCAAGTACACAACTATGTTTACTCTTAAACAATCTCATGCTAGCAAGGACGTGGCTCGTGTCCTCTGACTAAGTGGTTTGACCAGTAGGCTCCACACATGATGTAGTTACTACCAGAGTCCTCTAACTGGGTGATTATCGCCAAATAACACCATTATATTACGGTCACGACTATAGCCCATATGCTTCCCAATGGCTTTGTCCTTTGAGATGTGAACCTATGGTGCACCTAATAGGGAAAAAAGCCATCTGTTAGCTAAGGTAGACTTAAGCTTGTCTCCTTAGACAAACACCACCCTAGGTCTATAAGGACACCTTGGACGACGTAACCCATGTGTTGCTAACAAGGATCCTTGAGTGGTCGATTACTTCGACTAAGTAGACTATGGACCGCTAATGACGGAATGGCGAGATCAAGATCGGTCATCGTTCAACCATCCGCTTTAAGTTAAACATAATGAATTTCATAAATCTAAAATTTAAAACTCCATCTTTGCTATTGTCATTTATAACGACTTAATCGAAAGTTCTCTCTCGACAGAAATTAACTATATAGGTGCTTTATTTATAGAAACCAGATCTAAAGTCCCAAAGAGAGGCTAAATCTTTGGGTAGTGTCTTATCTACTATTCCATCTGTCTTCTGAAAATTTCACCGATACTTTAAATCACTCTTTTCATTAGAGAGGTCCGTGGTAAATTTTTGGAGCCCACACTCCACTTTGATCAATCTAAGTTCTTTCGTTTTTGGCCTGGTCTCTAGGCTCTTTGACCATATGTAACCTTATATTTGATTAGTGCCCTTATCTCTAGGTTAAGCTAGCCAAGCCTAAGCCAGCCTACCTTAAGAACCTAGTAGACTTATGAGTCCACCTCTAGACCTTTCCTTGATTTTAATGCCAACCTCACCTTGGCCTAGTCAACAACATCAACTCTAGCTGTAGGCCTAACCTAACTATGACTTTGCCCTTCTTCAAGACCCCATATTTCCATATTTTTCATATATAAATTTTTTTTTAATGATAAACGATAGCATGCTCATGCGTAGCTCTCCCCACTAGGCCTAATCGTTCTTAATATTATGCATCTGAGTTCTTCACTAATCACCATGGTCTTGCTCCCATCCAGCATCTTGGCTTGATCAAGCTTCTCCTTCTCATTCATGCACATGCCCTTATACTTCGCTAAACTAATCAGAATCAAAAACTTCTCTATTTTTCTCTCTCAATAGCTAAATTTCAGAAGAGACCAATGCTCTGCCACTGTTCTTTGCGCCTTGAGAGCTCTCTTTATTTCTGAGAAACATAGGAATATAAAGGTTTCACTTGAGAATAATGTTTCTGCAGCAGTCATTAATGATGAAAAAACTTCTTTATTCACTTGCAAGAAAAAAATTATTATTTTTTCTTACTTCTTCATTCCTTAAAAACTGTGATATCTTTGATACGGTTAATCAAAATTTAGCTTGCGGTGATTTATTTGTCTGTAAATTGGAAGAACTTTTAGCCTTAATGAAACTACTGAGTTCTTACTTAACTAACTGATACAAAATATTAATCTGCTGTGATATCAACCAAATCAATGGGCGATGACTTGATAATAATAATTATTTTTAAAAAAAATTCAAAACATCTAAAAATATTTTAAATATTTTTAAAAATAATTTCAACTACCTAAACCTCAAAGTTATATGTTTAGCTTTCATTGATTTTGGTTATTGATTTGATTTTATCATAAAATTGATTAAATCTAAAATTAAATTCATTTTACTTTTTAAATATTAAAATTTGTGATAAATGAATAAGTGAAAAAAAAAAATTCAATGTGAATATCACTTATTTTGTATGACAAAATTATAAATTTTAGCAAAGATTATTTGATATTTTATAGTACATATTCAAGATAATGTTATCATCATTAAATTTAATTACATATATGCTTATTTAAACTAAAAATAAACTGACTAAATTAACTAAAATAGTCTAATTTCTTAAATGGAGTCTTCAATAAATTAGATGAATTAAATTTAAATATATGTCAACAACTAAAAATAGAGATTCTTATTAGAAGTTTTGAAAGTTATATAATGAATAGGCCCCATTGCAAGTAATTCATTAGCAAAAATAAGATGAGTCCTAACAAATCGTTAATTTAGGATTGTTTTATAGAAGCCATTAGAAACCTCAAAACCCTAGAAGCAAGAGAAGGCACACTCATGGCTATGATATATAGGAAAGAGAATAAAGGGAAGCTTGGCATTAACTTATTCTATAACATGAAAAAGTTTTTGATTTTCTCATTTAGAATAATTGAAAAAAATATTATTGCTTAAAGTGTATACTCTATTGATAAATAGGCAACAACAACAATAACAACAACAACAACAAGAAGCCTTAATCCCACTAGGTGGGGTTGGCTACATGAATTCTTTGTCTCCATTGTGTCCTATTATGTGTCAAATTCTCATTTAAATCAAGTATACTAAGATCATTTTTTATACATCTTAACCAAGTCTTTTAGGTCCACCTCTACCTTTCTTAACATAAGGCAAATCTAATGCATCTACTCTCCTAATCTAAGACACCGACGCTTTTTATGTTGTCAAACCATCTACTCTCCCTAATCTTATCTACCATTGGAGCTACTCCAACTTTTTTTCCGAATATACTCATTTTGCATTCTATCTCTAAGAGTAAAGCCACTCATCCACCTAAGCATCCTCATCTCTTGTAACATCTTATGCTTCTTCTTTTATTGGGCCAACATTCTTACCATAAGTCATGTCTTACCACCATCTTATAAAATTTTTCCTTAAGTTTAAGTGAAACTTTTCTATTACATAATAAAGCCGATGCATTCCTCCACTTCAACCATCCAACTTGAATTCTACTAATAACATCTCCATCTATTTCACCATCATTTTGAACAATAGAGCATAAATATCTCACTTTTATTAAATCTAATGTCACTTGTACTATCACTAGAACTTCTACAACTAAAATTACACTCAATATATTCAGTTTTCGATATACTTAAATGAAAACATTTAGACTCTAGAGTTGATCTCCGTAATTCAAGTTTCTGTTGAACTTCCTCTCTAGTCCTATCAACAAGAAGAATGTCATTAGCAAAAAGCACACACCAAGGAGCATCTTCTTGTAAATGCCTAGGAAGAACATTCATAACTAAAGTAAAAAATATAAGGGCTTAAAGTTGATCTTTGATGTAATCCAACTAAAATAGGGCTCATCTATTTATATTATCAAAAGCTCTCATGAGATTACTTATTTCATAAAAAAAAAGAATATTAGGGCTCATATTTGAAATTATGGGTGTTCACATAGGCTAAAATATTCTTGTTTGCTATATCTCGATAAAAATAATTTAATTTATTTGATTTTATTTTTAATTAAATTGAATAATATATTAAAATTAATTTTTTTTATTTTTTATGAATTAATTAATTGAAATTCATCTAATAAATTCGATGCATTAAAAATTTCTTTGAAAATAGAAATTTATCAACTTATATAAATAATTTAGTATTTATAACTAAATTTATATAATTATGTTTGAGTTCTTAATTACTTTAGTTTATTTGGTTTGACTATTTTTTTAAATTGAATTGAAAATTAAAAATTAAATAATTTAGTATTTGCATTTAAAACTGAATCTTGAGTTTGCATATTAAACCAAAAAAAATCAAATAATATCAATTTGATTTAATTTTTACCTTTATGGCTTTGTCGGTGCCCAAGCATTGGATAAAAAAAATAATAATAATAAATAAATAAATTACATGCATTATCCTGCCGTGACAATATTAACGCAAAACAGCTGGAATTGAAGGTCGGGAATATTGTCAGAAAAATTATATATATATATATATATATATATATATATATATATATATATACAAATATTTAAACATTTATATATCTAGTATTTAAAATTTAATATTTGTAAATATAATTTTTTTGTATGTATAAAAAATAGATTTTACTTTAAAAATTAATGAATGTTATTTTTGATGTAATATTATAAATTTAAGTATTATTTATAAATATAAAATATAAATATTAGATATATAAATGCCCTTTTAAAATAAAATTTTTTTGGAATTATTGTAAATACTTTTCTAGCTGAACTCACAATAATACTTGTATGAAGGCATGGCTGCATTTGCTTGAAATTATGGTATAAGAATATAGCTTTTTTAATAATTATTTATGATTAGAATCATAAATAGATCAAATAGAGTTGAGCATTTATTTAATCGAGCTCGGGCTAGTTTATCAACATTATTTTTGAGCTTAATTTGAGCTTTTTATTAAATAATATATCGAGCTATAATTAAATAATAATTTTTATAAATATAAATAAATCAAGCAATAAGTTGTTCAAAATTTTCTATTTAAGAATTAAGTATTTATCAAATTTAAATTTATTTATTTAGTTAATTAAATAATTAAGTGTGAGCTGAGCTATATTATGAGTAATTTGTTGAACATCAAATTTATTTACAGCCTGGATTATATTGGAGTTGCTGTTTTTGGCCTCTCTTTTTTTTTCAATCTTCTGTAAAGCCTGATTTATCGGTGTTTTGTTTATTAACAAATTTTAATGATTGTTCCTGCTTTCAGATTAGACTGGTTTTCAGTACAGTTTAAATGGAGCGAATCTAAACATATTTTAATTTAGATGTTTAGTTTATTTGTAATTAAAAAAATTAATTAACTTTATCTTTAAAATATGAATAAATATATATTTTTTGGGTAATTTTCTACCTAATCTTAATGAAAGATATGAACACAAATTTATGAAAAATGAAATTGCAATTCAATTCAATTCATTCGTATAAAACAAATTCAATTGAATTTACCTACTAAATATAAACAAATATTTTTCTAGAAAAATAATATTATTTTTTGGAAGTCGAATTCTTATGATAATTAGATTATTTAGAAGCTAGATTTGAATTTAGTTTTTTTTTGGGGGAAATTGACCCAATTAAAATAAAGTCATATATTTATGCGCATGTGTGAAAAAGAATACAATATAAAAAAAAATGTAATATAAAATGACGGTTGATATGACCCTGAAAATTCCTCTAGTCGAAGCACAAATCTTGATGTCGAAAGCAGTTGTCAAATTGAAACTTGTCATCAAACTTAAAATATCATTGAAACTTTGAGACATCGTCGCCACTCGACGTCGTCAGCCGCCGCCGCCACGCCGCCATCGCCATCGATCCGCCGTCGTCGGCCATGTTGCCGTTATCGTCACTCGGTTATCGCCTCAACATCGTCAACATCGTCGTCAACATCATTCCAACATCGTCGTCAACATCATCGCTCGTTTATTACTGCGTTTCATTTCTCATATCTGTAATCCCGTGATCGGAAGATCTTGTACTCAAATAGATACTAGTGGAAGCTTTTTTAGGCAGTGGTTTTCCCTTTTCTCGGTTTTCCATGTAAAAATTATGGAGTTTTGTTCACACTTTTATACCGATGTGTGTGGATTTCAAAAAAAGCGCTGTACTTTACTCTACCGCATGCTTTTTTAAATGCAACAACTGTAATGTATTTAGGTTACTTTAAGGTATTTGATTGAAAATTTTACAAATACATGAGTTTATTTTTTTTATATTTGATAGAATAAATATAATGCAAAATAATTCTGAAGTTGTAGATCGTAATTGTGGCGGATAACTACAGTGAGTAGCGGCCAGCGACGGTGATAGTATTTTATACTGGTTAATATATTTAGAATTCTTCTAAATCTTGTGAATTTCAAATACATTAAAATCAACTCTTTTAATATATTTTAAATATATTATATTATTTTGAAATTTTAATATGTAGCATATCAAACTTAAAATAAAATAAAAGTAATATTTTATATTCAAAATTTATCAATCCGAACAGCCTTTTATTCCCCAATCAAACGAACAAGAAAAAAAAAAGAATCGCGGATGTTTGCTAGGGCACTCTCGGCGCTCCCCTGGCTCCTTCTCCTTCACCTTCTTCGTCTTGATTCTCTCCTCCTTTTTACAGCCCTACTCCCTTTCTCGGTGCTCGCCCTCCTCCCCTCATCATCGACCTCCCTCATTAGGTCAGTGCACGAATGACCACAGGAATGGTGAGCCCGATCCCAAATGGTTCATTTCCCCCCCTACCTTCATCCTCCCACTTGCATCCTCCCATTTCACCTAAACCAGTAGGATCTCTTTCAGTATGGAAAGATCTCCTTCTGTAATCTGAAAATACTCAAACCGTCCCTCTAGCTTATGTGCCTCATTCCAACAGTGGATTTTTTTGAGGAAGATCTATCTGCCGGAAAGCAAGAATGGCATCTCTCATTAATTGGTCACTCGATTGGTAAGCGTCCATACTACGGATCTTTGTTAGCCGCCATTAAAAAGAAATGGAGCTTTAAAGGTACGCTCGATCTCCTTACATTCAAAGGTGACTATTTCCTGTTTAAGTTCAATTGCCAAGAGGATTATGATTTGGTGTGGAATCATGGCCCTTGCTTTCTCAACGGTCGGCCTTTTATTTTCCAAAAGTGGACATGGGATTTCCGGCCTTCTAATGACCCTATCACTGAGATTCCGATCTGGATTAAACTCCCTAACTTCCCTCTGTGCTGTTGGAACGAGGTTGGATTTTCTAAGGTTGCTAGTAAAATTGGTATTCCTTTGGCCATGGACCATCTTACTGCAGCTAGATCTCGGATTACGTTTGCGCGTATTTGTGTCCAAATTACTACTTCCTCTTCTCTTCCCGACACGATTCCGATCAATTTAAATGGGAAAAAATTTATGCAAAGTGTCGTTACTGAAACCTTCGCTTGCTCAGTAACACATTTTCACATGATTTGTGCATCCCTTAATCCGCTTCTCTTCCTCCCAGTGGCAGTCGTGCTCCTCCTAAAGCTCCTATTAGAGTGGCCTCTCAGATCACAAAGAAGTACATCCCCATTCAGCCTCTTCCTTCTCATTCTCCTATTACAAATGTGTCTTCCTCTCCTCCTATTATTAATTCCCCACCTGGTGATAATACCTTGGATGCTTCTATAAGACTTCCTTCTCCCACTATTGCCGATTTAAATCAGTCACCAACTCATACTCCCCCTCAGGAGGATCCTTCGGGTAATGAAGATTCTTCCCTCTTCAAGGAGCCGAAAGATCATATTCAAACATTCCTCGTTGATCGACTTTCTCTAGGTGTTGTTACACGTCGTACTCCTGACTACTCTCCAACATTGGTAATGATAAAGGGACTAAAGATGTAAGTATACTCATGGAAGGAGGGAACAACTCTTCTTCTTTTCAACCTCTCCACCCTCAAAAGGCAACAAAAAAAGGGTAAAAAACCCTCTTCTTCCTCTTCCCAATGAATCAAATTTCCATTGGTAGTTGGAATGTTAGGGTTATATCTGCGGAAGACTTTCCATGTAAAGCTTATTAAAGACTCTCATTTAGATCTTCTTTGTCTTCTTGAGACTAAAGTTCATCTAAATCCTTTGCATATCAATCAGGTTTCTTCTAACTACAATATATTTACTTCAGAATCCAGTGTAAATAACTTTGATTGTTCTAGTGGAGGTCGTATATGGATTAAATGGCAATCTGATAGGCTGAACTTTGAGTTATTATGCAAGTCTAAGCAATTTATCCATGGCCGAGTTTCTGCTCCAGGGGTTAATAGCTTTCTCTTAACAAGTATCTATGCTGAAAATGATTCTACGGTCAGATCCTCCTTGTGGTCCTCCCTAAAGGAATTGCCTGATGTTAATGCTCTTCCTTAGATTATTTTAGGTGATTTCAATTGTCCTTTAAGTGCTAAGGATAAACAAGGGGGTAATTTGGTCTCTTTCAACTCCTCTTTGGAATTTAAAGATTGTGTTAATGATTGTGGTTGGATGGAGCTCCCTAGCACTGGCTTACATTTTACTTGGTTTAATCAGCTGGAACATGCCATTTACTCTAAGATTGACCGTGTCTTTTGTAACTCCAACTGGATTGAGACGCGTTTCCATCTTCCTTTACAAAGTTCTCCCTCCAAGATCATCGGATCACTCACCATTGGTAACTCTTCTTCAATCTCCTTCTTTGGCATCTCATCCTTTTTTGAATTATTGGACCTTAAAGCCGTGGTTTAAGGATGACATTATGGAGGTTTGGAATAACTTCATTCAAGGAGATCCTTTTTTGTCCTTTCTAATAAGCTAAAACTTGTTAGAAATATGATGAAAGGTAGATATAGAGATATCACTCCCATACGAAATCAATATTGTTAAAGCAACAAAGTGTGGTCCTTAGGAATCTGGAGCAAGACCCTTATAACATTCATTTGATTCATGATGCAAAGGAGATCAAAAATAGACATTCTGAGCTTCTTATAAAAGAAATGCTATGGATCAAACAGAGAGCTAAGGCACATTGGCTTACTTATTCAGATGATGATTTAAAATTCCTCTACCTCTCAATCAAAGAACGGAAAAGCTCCAATCTGATTAGAGAAGTGCAAACTGATTTGGGTGTCTTCTCTGATCAAAAGGATATTTCTGAAATTTTTTGTAGGTATTATGAGGATCTTTTAAATTGTGATGACTCTCTAGTTATTCCAGTGCAGAATTTTCCTGCAGGGATTTGTCTATCATTAGATCATGCTGCTGATCTTGAAGCTGATGTTTCTGAACAGGAAATTATTGCTACCTTGAAAAGTATCAGTGAAAACAAATCTCTTGGTCCTGATGATTTTAATTCCAAGTTCTACATTGACTCTTGGAATATTCTGTTAATCTTTCTTTTCTTTTTCAAGAATTCTAGATTGCCCAACTGTTTCAAGCATACTCTTTTAACTTTCATACCAAAGGTGAAACACTCTAATAGAATTGAAGATTATCGCCTATCTCTTTATGCAATACATTCTATAAAGTGGTGGCCAAAATCCTTGCAAATCGAATGAAGAGATTCCTCCCCTCTATAATCAACAATTCTCAATCAGCTTTTGTTAAAGAAAGAGACATCTCTGATAATCTGGCAATGGCCTTTGAGATATGTAATGAGTTCTCCACCTCCAATTTCTCTTACTTTTTAGCTAAAATTGATTTGAAAAAAGCTTTTGATAAAATCAATAGAAAAGCCTTGATCCATAGACTTCTGGATAAAGGTTTTCCCATGAGATTTACTACTTGGGTGGAAGCTTGCATTTCTGATGTGCCTTTCTCTATTGTGTTAAATGGGAATATTTCGGGTTATTTCTCTTCCTCCAATGGCCTCAAACAGGGCTGTCCATTGTCTCCTTTTCTCTTTACTGTGGCCATGGACACATTCTCATGCATGTTAGAAAATGAAATTAATAAAGGATTATATAATCCTATTACTTTGGTTGGACAATTCTCTTCATCTCTTATATATCGATGATCTCCTTGTGATGGGTAATGTTGATCCCTCTACATTTACTTCCCTCAAGTCCATTCTTCAATCTCTTAAGCATTACTTGGGACTTGAAGTGAATTATTCTAAATCATCTCTGTGCCTCTCTACAAGGAAAATTGATAGTACACATACAGTTTTGGGTATTCAATTGGGCACTTTCCCCTTCAAATATTTGGGTCTTCCTCTTATTAAAGGTACAATTAAGATGGTTCATTTCACTCCTCTCTTTGATAGACTACATGTATGGATGGCAGGCTGGAAAAATAAATTCTTCTCATTAGGGGGAAGGTTGCAGCTTATCAGATCTTCTATTAATAGTTACTTATCATCTTGGTTTCGTTATGGCTATTCCAGATGGTATTATTAAAAAATCTCACTAAATTTTTCTATCATTCGGGAGGCAAAAGTTGCACACAATTTCTTGGGAACGTACTACTTTACCCAAAGAAAAAGGTGGAGTTGGGTTACTCTCTGCTTCCTCTATTAATCTGATCAGTAAACTGAAATTAATGTAGAAAATTTGTAAGAGAGATTCTCCTTTTGCTAATTGGTGTTTAGCCAAATATACCTCACTATGGAATCCATGCATTTTTAGAGTTTCTCCACTTTGGAAATCGATTGTGAAAGTTGCTGAAAAATTTAGGAACAAACTGAAATTTCAAGTTGGGGAAGGTAATGCTTTTTCTTTATATTATGATCCTTGGTGTAATGGGCAATCTCTTTGTTACTGGTTGGGAGTAAATGGGCTGAAACATTTGAACCTCTCGGATGATCTAAAGGTCCACACTTTTATACAAAATGGGCATTGGAACCTTCCTACTTTACTTGAGACCTCTCATCCTTGGTTGTCCATAAAGATCTTGGAAACCACAATAAAGGACGGTGACAATTCTGTAAGTTGGATCAACTCTAACTCTCCTTCTACCAAGGTTTTTAGAGAAGCTATCTTTGATTCTCACCCCTCTTTAGATTGGACCAAGGGAATATGGTTTAAAGGCTATTCTATCAACTATGCTCTCTATTGTTGGATGACATTTATACAGGGTCTCAAATTATCTGATAAGTTAGCGAACAAAGGAATTGGAACTCAACTCCCTTGCTGTTTTTGTCATTCTGTTTTTGAATCTCATAATCATATATTTTTTGAATGTCCTTTGGCTATGAAATTGGTGAGAGCTCTTATCCCAAACGGTATGTTCCTATTGCTGCAGTCTACTCTTCCGCAGGTTCTGAATTTTATCAATGAAGGGGAGCATAAAATGTTACAAAGATTACACTATTTGATTATTGCTGTTCTTGTTTATACCCTGTGGAGAGAAAGGAATAATCGTCTCTTTTCTTCTATCTTCCATTTGTCGCCTTATTAAAACAAAGTTAAAGAAAGGGTTTGCCAAAATGCAAAGTTGGAAATTGAAAGTTGCTTGGCTAACATGCGGATTTAATTCGCATTGGAGGAACTATCACCCTCCTTAACTCTTCTTTCATTACACGCTTCTTATTTTTTTCCGATGTTATTATGCTTTTCGCTCTTTCTCTGTTGTCGATTCTGAAGTGGGCTATCCGGAGATTTTTCTTTTTTCGTGCCTCTTTTCTCATTGTCTTGATTCGGCGTGGCTTTCGGATGTTTTCTTGTTCTCTTCTTTCTTTTGGAGCTCATCGGGTGGCTGTGAGTTTTGTGGCTCTTTTCTGCTGCTTTTTGCCATGGATGATAAGGATGTTCTTGCGGTTCTTTCTGTTTAATTTTCATTCTGTGTTGGCATACCTGGAGGTGATGGAATTCTGGATGATATATCTTGATCTTCTCCCTGTTGCTTTCTGGTACTCTATACTGGCTGTGGGTTTTGGTGGTGCTCTCGGTTGCTTTTTGGAATGGACGATGATGAGGTTATCCTTGCACAACTTTAGATTTCTCGAATTGCCCCTCCTCGCTGGATGGTCATTCTGCAACCACGATCCTCTTTTGATGGCAAGAATACGACGATACTTGGGGATCGTTTTAGGCTTGACAACCGGAGGGACTTTCATGTCCCTGGCCTACATGATTGAAATGTTGTCATTTTGGGCATCTCGATGTATTTTGTATCTACGAGTCCATATGCTATCTCCTCTTTCTAGGATTTTCCTTTTCTAGTGCTTTGATCATGTTTCTAGAATTGTTGTTCTAGTTTAGTCTTTTCCTTTTTTGCTTCAGTCCTGTAAGGGATTAGTTTCTTTTGTAACATCATTTTTGGAATACAATTAGGCTTCGGCCCTTAAATTTTTCCAAAAAAAAAAAAAAACAAGAAAAAAGAAAACGTTAACTTTTTATTATATATATATAACTTTTTTACTCGATTTGGGGGACAGAAACGAGTTGTTACCTACAAGCTTATCTCTTCACATTAATTTAATAGTGATACAGAGGATATGAACAAGTAATCACACGTGTATTCCGCATGCATCCGTGCCAGTAGCAGAGACGATTCTGCGTTCTAGCTTTCTTCCAGCTGTCGTCCTAATATGATCCCTTGTTGTTTCACTCGTGTGCAGCCTGTCTTTTGTTTTTTCTACATTTTAGCCTATTTAATACAAATATATATATATATATATATATATATATATATATATAAAATTTAAAGTCAAGAAGATAAAATCTCTTGAATAAAAACCTAAAATTTTAATTATTAATTTAAAATTATTTTCAACGGTGCACCTACAGAACAAATTTTACTTATTATTAATTACTTTTTTTTAGAGAAGGCAAGCCTACGACTTTTACCTAAATAACATGTAATTCTTATATATATATATATATATATATATATATATATATATATATATATATATATATATATATATATATATATATATATATATATATTTATTTATTTGATACTAAATTTTAATATTTATAAAAATAATATTTAAATCTTTAATATTATATCAAAATAATATAATCATTATTTTTTAAAGTAAATTATAATTTAACGTACATAAAAAATATTATAATTATAAAGATTCAACTATAAAGATTAAATAAATAAATACGTAAGAATTATGTATTATATATATGTAAATCTCATTTTTATTTATTTTATTTAAATAAAACTAAATATTTTTTATAAAATAAATAATAACAATTGTGCACATCAACTATCCTTGTTGCGTGCTAGAAAATTAGTTGCTAGAATAAAAAATTACACTTTAAATTTATTCGTAATCCATACAGATGTTTGAAGAATTAATAAGAAAACTAATTTTTTTCTGAAAAATCTCAAAAGAGGAAAATCAATTCAACAAAATTTTTTCACTATATATCTCTTTCGAGTACAAATTTTTTCAATATGAGATTACGTGTATATCGACAACCCCGGTGAGTAACAATATATATAAAGTTGTATATACTAAGTGATAGTAGATGATGGTGAAAGCTCAAACGGTAAGCGATAATGATAATTCGGCGGCTGGTCGCGATGATGATGGTAGTTGATGACAATGATGATGGTTGGCGGTCGATGGTAGTGGCGGTGGCAACCGATGGTGGCGGCTGGCGTCTGTCAGCGAGATGAAAATATAGTTGCGGTGATGACCGGTAATGAATGGTGGTTGGCAGCGGATCGGCGGTGGTGGCCGACGGCACCGGCGATGGTTTGCGATCGATGGCGGTACGATAAGCGGTGGTTGCGACCAACGGAGGTGGTGGTGGCCGTCAATATTACGATTATGTGGAGGATTTTAAGCTTTAGAGCTCACTCTTCTCTTTAGCTTACCTCTCATGTGAAGAATGATATTTATAGGTAGAGAGTGACGCTTTATAAATACATGTAAAATCCAACCACTCCACTCATCGCATAACTCAAAATGATTCCTTTGATCATTTGATGTATTTTAAGTATTTGAATGCTCAAATGAAGTCAATTATGAGATCTTGGGCTTGTTGGGCCTGTCAAGGCGCTTCGATTTGATTATAAACACTCCATGTTTAAGAGCTATTTAGGGATTTTGATATCCCAAAGTTTCCAATATTTTAAGTCTTGATCTCGGCTAAACTTAGATCAACTTGCTTTTGACATCAAGAATCGTCTTATTATTAGTGCTATATCGGTTCTTTTGGATGACATTATCTCAATCATCCAAAAATATATATGCCAAATACTTGAAAATAATAAATTCTTCAATTGTCCATTAACCATACATTTTGAAAGAGCAGATATTCATGGGAGCGCGAGATTATGATTGTGGCTGCGAGAGCAGCGGATGTGTAATGACGCGGTCGTAAGATTTCGGTTATGGACCCATCTGGCACCTGCTTTCAAGCGGCGAAGGGTGGCCGAGGGGCAAGGCCTTCAGGTGGCATGAGTGAGCTTCAGGAGGCATGGTGGCGGGCGCACAGCGTGGGTGCCGCCCGACGCACGGCGAGTCTACGCCGCCCGGGCAAACCTGCCGATGAGGGATTTTGTCCGTTTGGTCTACTTTTTTGCTTCACCCATTTTTTCTTTGATTTTGCCTATGTCTATAAAACCCCTAGGAGAAACACACCTCATATACTCTAGTGTTCTCTTCTTAAGAGAATGTTGTTCTGAGGCGATCAAGGCCGTAGTTGTAGCCGAGCTCGGTTTTCCTCGAAGAGGCATCAACATCCCACGGACCGACCGGTTCGGTGGCGATCAATATGCCCGTAGTTCATACGGCGAGGCTCGGTTTTCCCTCGAAGAGGTGTCGTCGCCGATCGACCAGTTTGGAGGCGATCAAGGCCCGTAGCATATAGAGCTCCGGTTTTCCATTGAAGCGTCACTGTCCCCTCGGACCGGCCGGTTCGAGGATCAAGGCCCATAGTTCATACGGCGAGGCTCCGGTTATCCCTCGAAAGAGGCATCAACTGTCCTCGTCGAACCGACCGGTTTCAGAGGCGATCAAGAGCCGTAGTTCATATGGAGAGGCTCCAGTTTTCCCTCGAAAGAGGCGTCAACTGTCCTCGTAGGACCGACCGGGTTCGAAGGCGATCAAGGCCCGTAGTTCATACACAGGCTCGTTTCTCGAAGAGGCGCCAACTCCTTGTTGGATCGACCGTTCGGAGGTCAAGGCCGTAGTTCATATGGCGAGGCTCCGCTTTTCTTGAAAGAGTGTCAACTCGTCGGTCGACTGGTTGAAGGCGATCAAAGTAGTTCATACGGCGACTATTTTCCAGCGTCAGCGGACGTCGAGTTCGGAGGATGAAGGCCAGCTCATACGTCGAGGCTCCGTTCTCTCGAAGAGGCGCTTCCTCGTCGGACCAGGGTTCGGAGATCAAGGCCGTAGTTCATACGGTGAGACTCAATTTCCTTGAAAGAGGCGCCAACTCTCGTCGGACCGGGTTGAGGCGATCAAGGCTGTAGTTCATATGGCGACTCATTTTCCCTGAAGAGGCGTCGCCCTCACTCCACGGTTTGAGGCGATCAAGGCCCGTAGTTCCTACTTCTTCTTGTAGAAAATTGGATTTCTTGAAACTCCAATAGATGGTTTAACAGTTGACAACTGCCAAGATGGCAGGGAAACATAAATTAGGAACCATCATACGAGCAACTCAAAAAGTCTAATAGATAATTTTAGAGTATCATTCTCCATGATGTTACTTGATGCCGTTAACTTGCATGGAAGGGGTAGAATCGAATTCATTGAGGATTTTTGGCTCATCCGATGTTGTTTGTCAAAGTGTTACTTGATGACATTAACTTGCATAGAAGAGGGCGAATCAAATCCGCTGAGGATTTTTGACCCATCTGAAGTTGTTTGACAAAGTGTCACTGGCGTTGCTTTAACTATGGAAGAGGTAAAATTGAATCAGCGATTTTGACTTATCCGAGGTTATTTGTCGAGTGTTACTGATGACAAGCATATGGAAGAATCGAATTGAATCGGCGAGAATTTTTTGACCGTCGAGGTTGTTTGTTTGAGTGTTACTCGATGACGTTAACCCGTATGGAAGAGGTCGAATTGAATCCACTGAGAATTTTTGACCTATCTGAGGTTGTTTGTCATAGTGTTACTTGATGACGCTAACCTGTATGGAAGAGATCGAATTGAATCCGCTGAGGATTTTTGACTTGTCTAAGGTTGTTTGTCAGAGTGTTTCTCGATGACGTTAACCTGTATGGAAGATGTCGAATTGAATACTGAGAATTTTTGACCCATCTGAGGTTGTTTGTCAGAGTGTTACTTGATGACGTTAACTTGTATGGAAGAGGTCGAATTGAATCCGCTGAGAATTTTTGATCTATTCGAGGTTGTTTGTTAGAGTGTTACTCGATGATGTTAACTTGTATGGAAGATGTCGAATTGAATCAGGAGAATTTTACCTTCCGGTGTTATTTGTCGAGTGTTACGTTAACTTTGTATGGAAGAGGTCAATTAAAACCACCGAGATTTTTTTTTATTCGAGGTTGTTTGTCAGTGTTTTCGATGATGCTTTGTATTAAAGAGGTCGAATTAAATCCGTTGATGATTTTTGACCCATCCGAGGTTGTTTGTCAAAGTGTTACTTGATGACATTAACTTGTATGGAAGAGGGTGAATCGAATTTGCTGAGGATTTTTGACCCATCCGAGGTTGTTTGTCAAAGTATCACTTGCGACGTTAACCTATATGGAAGAGGTCGAATTGAATCCGCTGAGGATTTTTGACCTATCTGAGGTTGTTTGTCAAAGTGTTACTTGATGATGTTATCCTGTATGGAAGAGGTCGAATTGAATCCGTTGAGGATTTTTGACCTATCCGAGGTTGTTTGTCAGAGTGTTACTCGATGATGTGAACCTGTATGGAAGATGTCAAATTGAATCCGCTGAGAATTTTTGACATATCCGAGGTTGTTTGTCAGAGTGTTACTCGATGAAGTTAACCTGTATGGAAGAGGTCAAACTGATTCCGCTGAGGATTTTTGACCTATCTAAGATTGTTTGTCAGAGTTTTACTCGATGACGTTAACCTGTATGGAAAAGGTCGAATTGAATCCGCTAAGGATTTTTGACCTGTCCGAGGTTGTTTGCCAGAGTGTTACTCGATGACGTTAACATGTATGGAAGAGGTCGAATTGAATCGGCGATTTTTTGTCAGGAGGTTGTTTGTTAGAGTGTTACTTTCGATGATATTATTTGTATGAAAGAATTAGAATCGCGAGGATTTTTGACCCATCCGATGTTATTTGTCAGAGTCTTCGCTCGATGACGTTAACCTGTGTAGAATGGGTCAAATGAAAATATTTGTTTGAGCTTGTAGCCAAAGTTGCTCCTTGACTTTTGCCTTTCTCATTTGTATTACTAACTTGCTTCTCGAACTGATAATCAATTAGATATCCAGAATATTGATTTGGATAATTTTTTGAGATTAAGAGTTGCCCTCAGTCTAACAAAAGGCAAGGATCAAGTTTGATGAATCTTCATTCTTCTTATATGTTCCTCGAGAGTAAGATTTTCTTCACTACATAGGTGATGCTATTCTGAACATAAAGTCAGATTGTCAACCATTGTGAAGATGTAAAGGGAATGTTCCCACAGACGGCGTCAAACTGTTGCGTGTTAGAAAACTAGTTACGGTAAAATAAAAATTTGCACCTTAGCTTTGTTGCAGAATCCAGCACACACACAGATGTTTGAGGAATTAATAAGAAATCTCTAAAATTTTTACGTGGAAAACCAAAAGAGAAAATCACGGCTAGCAAGTAAAATCTTCCACTATATATCTTTGAGTACAAAAGTTTCCGATACGGATTATAAATTGTATGAGAAGGGTTAATGAGAATCAATCGCAACAATATATTACCATGATTAGGTTGTGACAGCTGCTAGTGGTTGTTGATGATGGTGAATCGAATAACGAACGCAACGCAGCCTACCCATTTGGTGCGGCCTCCGGATTGGTGCGACGGTGGTCGGATGTGGCCCAGTGGTCGACGGTCCGATGTGGATGCGATGGTGGCATAATATGATTAATTGGTGGCCGACGACGGTTGATCAGCGCGCTGCAATGCGAGATAAGCCGCATAGTTAGCAGTAATCCGGCAATATGGTGACGTGGTTAACAACAACGATGGTGGCCGACATTGTCGGTGTGATGAGCCTGAAGAGACAGCGTTGGCGCCGCCAACCGCCGTCGTCAGCCACCATCATCAATCATCATTTCGTCATCAACCATCGCCGCCGGTCGCTATCGCCCGCTCATCGCCACCATTATCGACCGCGCCGTCGTCGGCCACCTCCTTTGCCACCAACCACCCGCCGCCGGCTGCCGCGGTTGCTCGCTGCTCGTATTCGATCTCTCCATTCTTGGTCACCGCTGACTGCCGCCACCGTCGTGCATTGCCATCAGTCGTCGGTCATTACTGCGGTTATCGCCGTCGACCATCGTCGCCGGTATCCACTGTTGCTGTTACCTATCGACCACTGCACCGGTTGCCCGCATTGCCACTAAATTTCATTCGTCAACATCAATAATCATTGTCATCAACCACTGTCGGCCGCGTGGCCGCCGATCATACGCTACCACGCCGGTCACTATCGCTGACCATTGCCGTTGGTCCGCCGCGGTGCCGCTGTACCATCGCCGTTCTCACTCACCACCTCACAGGCCGTTGACCGTTCACCATCATCAACTAACACTAGCAGTTGTTACAACCTAACTATAGCTATATAACTGTTGTTCGATTACCATTGTATATTCAGTAATCCTATTATTGAAACTTTGTACTCAAACAGATACATAGTGGAATATTTTACGGTAGGCCCCGGATTTTCTCTCTTTTAAGGTTTTCGTAAAATTGAGTTTTCTTATTAATTTCTTAAACATCTGTGTGTGTTGGATTCTGCAATAAGATTAAGACATAAATTTTTATTCTACCGTAATTAATTTTCTAGCACACAATAATCTTTAATGCTCCCCATTATTTTATTCAAGTTACTACCAGGCATCAACTAAACTGCACAAGCCTGGCAAGTTAGAGCCTCTCTTCCCCACTCCTTCGCGAGTGCGAATATAGTACCCATCCACACGCTGCTCGGTCACTCCCTCCTTATAAATTGCTTGCAATCTGAGCTTCTCAGCTCACAACGGAAAACTCATCTCGAGCTATTATTTCTTTCATGGCTTCCTCAGCGGTTCCGTTCCGTTTCTCCATTCTTCTCATATGCTTCCTCTTTGTCTTCTTCACCATCGCAGAACCCCGCCCTGTTCTTCACTTACAGACGGTACGTTAATTAATTGTGCTTTGTTGATTAATTTTGTATATATATGTTCTGTAGACGATGATGATAATTTCAACTAATATTGATATTGTTATGTTTTCTATATAGTCGACTAGTGGTCAAGGCGTGGGAAGTTCTCTTGGCATAGGTAACATAGAATTCATTCGTTTATTAATTATTTTGTTAATTAAGAGCTTATTTAAGTTGATTTTTTTATTTATTTTATGTTCTCTTTAAAATTATATTTATTTGATATTTTTATGTATTTTAATTTTTATTTTAAAAAATAAGTATATTATTTTAAAATTATTTAATTTTTTTTAATATTTTAAGTAATTGTAAAAGTAATTATCTTCGCTAAGGCACTCACCCACTTTTACGGCTATTATTTGGTGACGCCATTATTGATAGTTGCCGTCATCAGCTTAGCCGTTATCATCACTGTCGATCTCTCTTGCTATCTCTCTTGCTAGCATTATGTGAAAAATAAAATTAATATATTTTGAATTTATTTATACGAAAATATTATTTTGAAATTCATTCTGATTAAAATATGATGTGAATATATATATATATATATATATATATATATATATATATATATATATATATATATATATATATATATATATATATATATATATATATATATATTCAAGTGTTTTAACGGTTTCGATTCGGGTGTAGATTGTGATGGAGCGTGCGCCGTTAGATGTAGCAAATCGTCGAGGCCAAATCTGTGTAAGAGGGCGTGTGGCACGTGCTGCTTGCGCTGCAACTGTGTGCCGCCTGGGACTAACGGCAATCTTCAGATGTGCCCTTGCTATGCCGCCCTCACCACCCGTAATGGCCAACCCAAATGCCCTTAATTAACAAGAACATATATATATATATATATATATATATATATATATATATATATATATATATATATATATCTAGAGAGAGAGAGAGAGAGAGAGAGAGAGAGAGAGGTTCTTGTTCTTGTTAGTTGAATAAAATAAGTTAGAACGGCTATTTTGATTGTATTTCAAGCTTGAAATAGTTAAATACAATTGTTTTACAACAGTTTTTTTTTTAAAAAAAATTATCAGAAGCAATTAAAAAGACAACCAATCAAAAATAGCTATAAATGAGTAGTACCAAAATTGAGTCATTCCTAATTTGAGCTTGAATTTTATACCACAAGTTCCAATCTTCTAATTTTGCGTGAAGAAATAAGTTAATTTTTATTCAAGTGTTATAATAAATTAAAAAATGAACAAGAAATTATAACCAAAATAATTAAGAATTGCAATTAGATATAATTTTAAATTTTAAATAAATTTATATCATAATTATTAAATTTTAATTTATTTTAAATATATTTTATATTAATATTATCTTAAATAAGTTGACTTACAAGTTAAGCCAAATTTATCTAGCTGGGCTCATGACTCATGAGCTATTAATTATTTTTCAAGAGATATTTGAAATTGCTTTATGATAGAAGTTTTTTAGGAATATAATGAATATGGAATCGATTAAGCCCAACTAACAATCTGTAGAAAGGCTTTGTTTTGGGTTAGCTGTTAACCGTCTTTATGAGATACGAAAAGCCCAACTAAATGATGTCCACTGGCTTTGTTTGGGCTTTTTTTGTTAAATCTAAATTTTTGACTTAATTTAAATCTAAATTTTTTTGTTGAATTTATATGAAATCAACAATTCGAATAATAATGATCATGTCCATGAATAAATTTTAATTGAGTTTTGATCGAGATCTTTAATGAGTTTATTCCTGAATTTTAAATGATAATTTTCATGAATATAAATGATTCAAGAATAAGCTGTTAAATTTATTTATTTAACAATTAATTATTTATAAAAATATTCAAATCAATAAGCTCTGACTGAAATCAGTCACCGGTAACTATAGAACGCTGGTTCTAACCACAGATGATACCGAGAGGGCGCTTTCCATGAATCGCTCCATTTCTCACTCTGTATACCGTCCTCTTCCTCCGGTTCTCACGAAAAGCTCTCTCCTCCGCCATGAATCAACTCGTCCCGAACTCAGTAAATCACAGCACCCTCTCTCCTCTCTGCTTTATCGAACGCACGGCCATCGTAATTAAAATTCATTTGAAATTCTCTCGTTTTTAATTCAGTATGACTACTAATAAATTAAATAAACTTTGGATTCTTATTGATTACAGCACACTTTTCAGCAGGCATATTATCAGCCAGGCCAGAGCCAACATTTCATCATTGATATAACTATTCAAAATCTTTTGTTTATTGAAGATGAAATATTAAATGACAAGAAATGACTAATAATTTATCAGATTAATTTTGATAATTTTTATGGGTTGCTTTCTGTTTCAAGTCTGTCATCACTGACACATTCAGACATTAATAAATTGACGCACAGATGATACAGATCAGCAAATGAGTTATTCAATGCTTATCTAATCCATCCATGCCTCAGCCGATGGAGTCACATCTTCTAGAAATATCATGCGAAACAGCACGGAAGACTTCTACTTTTTTTTTAATTTTTTTTTATAAAATTTGAGCCATTTAATAATAGTATTCACTGTGTATTAGAACACGTCTATATAAGACTGTCAAAAAAAAAACAAAATAATTATTCGAGTTATTTAACTCATTCATTAACTGTGTGAGTTAATCATAAATAAATATTATATATATATATATATATATATATATATATATATATATATATATATATATATATATATATATATGATTTAATGTTAAAATTTTTATTATGAAAAAGATTTATCAAGATTCGAATCCTCTTTGTTATAAATTTTTTGAATTATTATATTTTAAGTTATTTTAAAATGATATGAGTCATTTTGAATAATTAGAGTCGAACAAAAACAGTGAAATTTCAAATTATTTTAAATACGAAGTTAAATATGAATAAAATAATTTTCAAATGAGTCAAATATAAATATGAGTTAGACCTGTTTATACCCCTACGTCTAAGAATCTATTTGAATTTAATTTTATTTTTATTTTTATATTATTTTTAAAATATATTTATTTGATATATTTTTTATTTTTAATAATAAATAATATTATTTTAAAAAACATTCAAAATAATTTTAGATATTTTTAATATTTTTAAAAATTATAATGATCATTAAACATATTTTACTTTGAAAAAACATAACAAAATAAAAAAAATAAAAAATAAAAAAAGTGATCCTAAACAACTCCTAGGAAAAAAAAACTCTCAACCACGGCATTCCGATGCAAAGTTCTAATTTATTTTTTTTAAAATTTTTTGAGCCATTTGAAAATATTTGTTGGAACTTTTTCTAAAAAAGAAAATAAAAAATAATATTTGTTGGAAGCAAAGTCAACTGTATGACACGTTAGATGGCTACATTTTCCAAATTGCCCACCCATCAGTCAACACGTGGATCAGATGGCCACATCTTCCAAATATTTTCCGCACGAGTGAGTGGCGGAAACGCTTTGAGCTTCGCGTGACGACTCGACTAAACTTGCTCATTAATTTGTCTATTACAGATGAAAAAAAAAAAAAAAAACTGATCGAATATTCTAATCAACATTTGGTCAAAACTATTTTTAGAATTTTAAAATTTATTTAAAAAGTGTAATAAATCGTAAAAAAATTTATTTTATTTTATATTATAGTTATCTCTGAATATATTCAAATATTTTAAAATCAACTCTAATCAAAATTTGAGTAAATTTTATTGATTTGATCTCATATATATATATATATATATATATATATATATATATATATATATATATATATATATATATATATATATATATATATATATATATATATATATATATATATATATATATATATTATCACAGAACTGATTTTTTTTTTTTTTGTATGATTCTGATTTAGTGAATGAAATATAGGGAAGGAAACACAATTCCAGATTTGGACTAATTCTCTTTGGACAATATAGTGACTATCAGTTTTGGAATTTTAAATTATTTTATTAAAATGCAATTATACATTGAGAGCGATTTGGAACTGATCTTCGCAATTTTTTTTTTTTTAAAGGTTAAGGATTTTGTTGACATTGTGCAAAATGCGTATCTCTATCTGCATGGAGTTAATATTTATGGCACTTAAGTTTTTTATTTTTATTTTTATTTATTTATATTTTTTTGGAAAAATTGAGGGCTGAACCCAATTTCATTCCAACAATAAGAAATAAAAAACATACAATAATCCCCTAGGGTTGATGATAAAATTTAAAAAAACTAGGATAATCTTCCGAGAGAATAAATAAAAGACAATACAATCAGACAATTAAAATCAGAGATGGCCGGACTCAGAACAAAAATTCATGAGAGATATGATGAAACGGGACGAGATAGTCAATGCAAAGGGGCATCATACCCGAAAATCCTCAGATGGCATCCAAGGGAGCCCAAAGTAGATGGCCAAATAGTGAATAGAGGGTGGAGTATCTGCTCAAGACTGAGGACTCTCTGGTTGCAGGGGGCACTCTGCGGGTTAGCCAATGCAGAAAATTCCCAAGCACGTTACAAAAACCATCATCGTCTGGCGTAGACCATCAATGGTATAGTTAGTGAGATGAGAAAGAGGTAAGAGAGTTATGTATAGTTCTTCTAGAGCTCCGGCATTGAAATGTCATGAAAGGGCCAAGTGGACTTGAAATTCCAACGATTAAGTTTAGAAGCCACAATGAGTTTAACACTAGATACCAGGCCAAAATGAGATCTAGCCTCTCCTTGGTGAAAAAGGCGATTCCTTTCAGTCTAGATTGCATAAACAACAACTGCTGTGATGTTATAACATAGTCTTCTAACGACCTTATGCTCTAAGAGGGTAATGTACCCAAGACTTGGGGGTAAATTCACTTGCATAAGAAAAAATTTTTCGTTTGATAGAAGCTCTTTAATTAATCTCATGGAAACCAGGCATTCAAAAAATAGAAGAGAATGATATTCTAATGAGGTTCTATAGAGAAGGCAATCAAAAGTTTGGCCAATTCCCCTAGTTTGAAACAGGTCGGAGGTCTTGAGACCTTCAAGGTATGCCATCCAATAAAAAATTACAAAATTGATAGCATAGCCTCTAAACCAAATTTCCCCAACCCAATCTATAGAGGGAATGAGCTCATCTTGAGTCAACTAGATAAGTTTGGAAGAGAGCTTCTCATTCCCTTTCCAGAGAGCCCTATCAAACCTTGGATTCAGTTTGGTCTCCATGATACGAGCATAACATTGGGGATATTTTACTGTAAGATTGTTTGTGATATCCTAGGAACCATTGATCTGAATAGAACTTACTTTTGCATCCAAAGGGTTGTTAAAGATAGCAAAACATTCCCGTCCCATTTGTTCTAACAAGGAGTACCCATTACACCAAGGATCAAAAAAGAGAGAGAAAGCAGATCCATCACTAATTTGAAGGAACAATTTATCTTTGAAATGGTGGGCACAGGCCTTTAGTTCTCTCCACAGGGGGGATTGATGAGTTACATGATTATGCCAAAATACCCATAATAGTTATCACATAACTTGGCCAATAAGGTGGATTCATTAATGACTTTCCACATGATTTTCATTTTACAAATGAGGTTTAAAGTCATGATAGAGGAGAGCCTAAGCTCCCCTTTTCTCTGGGTAGGGTAGTCTTTGCCCACGAGATAAGGAAAAGCTTCTTCAGTTCCCCGCTATGGTAAAAGAAGTTGGCCGACATAGATGATATTATTTTGAGAATGCATTTGGGAAAGGATTCTGATCTGAGCTAGTAGGACAGGCAGTTGTTGAATGAGGATCTGAGGAGTTGGAGCAGCCCTCCAAAGGATAGGAATTTGCTCTTCAATCCAGCCAACCAACCAAATAATTTATCGAAAAAGGAATTGAAGTGGAATGACTTGAGGGAACCCGCCATAAAGGGGATACCCAAGTATTTGACTTGAAAATTGCCAAGCTTTACATTTAAACTCCTATAGGAAAGATCAATTAGACCAGCTTTAGAAGACATACAGATTATCGATTTGTCCCCATTGATTTGCAGGCACGTGTAGGCTGCAAGAGTGTCTAGAGAAATAAATGGATTATATTTGAATAGATTCGCCTCCTTCTCAATGAGGCTGGAGAAAGTATCCATAACAATTGTAAAAAGGAAAAGTGATAATAGATAGCCCTGCCTCAGCCTATTGGAAGAGTTGAAATAGCCTTTAATTTCTCCATTCAGCACGATGGAAAAGGGAATCTCACTAATACAAGCCTTAATCCAGTTAACAAAGATGGGAGGGAGGCTTTTTTGTAGAAGTCTATGAAGTAGAGAGGATCTATTAATTGTACCGAAAGCCTTCTTCAAATCAAATTTCGTAATAAACCTTTCTAAGTTGGGATGAGCCTTGAAGTCATGACAGATTTTATGGGCCAAGGATATATTATTAGAAATGTCTCTTCCTTTAATAAAGGCTGATTGGGAAATATGAACAATAGAGGGTAGAACACCTTTAAGCCTATTTGCCAGTACTTTAGGTAGGACCTTGTAGAAAGTACCACAAAGAGAAATGGGTCGGTAATCATAAAGACTATTGGCGTGCTTGACTTTTGGAATCAGAGTAATGAGATTGTGGTACTTTAAGCTTAGTCTTTATGATTATCCCAACAAATTCAATAATCATAAAGACTGTAATTCCTGAAGAAGTGGTGTGTTGCCAAAAGGAATTGTTTGTCAATGATATCCCAACTTGAGGTGAAAAAATTGGAGTTGAATCCATCAGGGCTAAGGGATTTATTCTCATTAATACCTTGTAAAGCTTGAATGATTTCCAAATCAGTTATCTCGGTAGCCAACTTAGTGGCCTGGGTAGTGGAAATAGAGTTGCCTAAGGGTATCTCATGAAGAATTTGGATGGCTCCTTCTATTATTAAAGAGACTAGAGTAGTAACTGCATATTTCAGCTGCAATAGAGTCAAGATTAGAAATAGTGTCAGTTGGAGTCTGAAGACAGCGAATCTGGTTAAGGTTCTATCTCTCCTTTATAGTGCTATAAAGAAATTTAAGGTCATCATCGGATTGGGTTAATTAATGAACTTTTGCCCATTTCTTAGCCCATAGACTCTCCTTCTTACACAAATTATAATATCTCTCTTTGACTCTCTTGACTTCCATAATGAGATTAGGATTATCAGTCTCCTTATCAAGTTTACAAAGAGTTGCTTCCTGTTCCTGTTTAAGAGTAGCTAATTGAAGATTCAGGGAAGTGGAGTCCCAAATCTATCTTCTAAGGCCTGATTTAGTAAACTGAAGCTTTTTTGAGAGTACAAAAAGAGGATCACCATCCCAAGCCTATTTAATCACATCATCAAAGGTCCCAAAAGTGGTCAAATAGTTTTTGAACATGAATCTAGAAGGGACTGAGATAGTCTGATGAAGGAAGGTAATTAGAGGTGAATGATCAAAAGATAGAGGAGGAGCTACCTTATAAAAGGATGAGGGGAATTGATTCACCCAAGAAGAGTTGCAAATGGCCTTATCAATTTTTATTTAAAGAAGATTCTCCTCTTGCTGGTTTGACCAAGTATAAAGTAGACCTGTGCTTGAGAGATCAAAGAGCTCATAATCCATAATATAGTCTAAAAAATTAGCCAATCTACCTGGAGGAATGGGAATGCCCCTAATTTTCTCTTTGCTATATAGAATGAAATTGAAATCCCTCATGATAACTCATTGGGAGGTCATAGTGGAGTCTATGCCACACAGGGACTGCCAAAGAGAGGCTCTATCTAATGCATTATTATGTCCATAAACACAAGTTAGAAAGAAGGAACAAGAGTTATAGCTATCCACTTTACCATGGATGATCTGGTTAGAGATCAAGATATGATTAAAGGAAATGGTAGAAGAGTTCCATTTAATCCATATTCTTCCTCCAGAATGGAAGTCAAAGTTATTAATACTTTCCTCTGATTGAAAGAGTTTGAGCTTATTTTATAAGTAAAGGATCACCAAGAGAGAACAAGGAAAGTTTTGTCTTTAAGAGGAAAAACATCTCTATGTTAAATTACTTCATTAATCTAGAGCAGTCTTTGATTCTATCCTCATCAAGAAGGCCATGAGAAGGACTCATAAAGTATATCAAAATAGAAGGAGAGGGATGGGATCTGTAGAAGGGTTGCTTGCCCTTCTTTTTATTATTAGCTTTATGCCATGTGGCATTGTGGGATGGGATGAGGAGGATTTAGAGGAATCCAACTATTGTGATCTTTTGGTGGGGGGTTTTGGACAGATTTTCATAGGATTTATTTGATTGAGTTTGAGACGGAGATTACGTAGTCGATCTAGTTATCACTCATTGTGGTAAGGAAGAGTGGGTGGGTTTAATTTGGGGTTCTGTATCCTCGATAGAGGCTTTGACAAGATTTTGGGGTCCCTCTTGAGGAGGGGAGTTAACAAGGAGTTGGTTGAGGTTGATTACAACATGAGGAGAATCAGTTGCTTCTAGCTCTGTTGTAGCAGAAGGGATAGAAGAATGATTCTCTCTAGTAGGAGAAGAAGTTTCTAGGGTAATAGATAAGGTATTAGTTTGAACATAAGGGAAACGAGGAGGCCGGCTGGGCTACGACTCCTAAGTGTCAGCTTCTTCAGGGCATTGAGGTGACATGAGGAATTGTCATGAGAGAAGAGGAGCATTTTTGACATGCTTTGGGATTCCAACCATATAAGATGTCTTGCTGGAACTTAAGGCCTTTCAGATTGATAGACACAAAGTCAAGCAAGGGAGAAGAGATTTACTTGAACACAAACCCTTGCAAAGGTGATCCTTGATTTACTAGTTGTGAGATTATTAACTACTAAAGGAATTCCAACTTTGTTTGCAATTTTTGAGAATCCCACTTCATTCCAGCAATAAAGGGGAAAATCAGGCAACTTGCTCCATAGTGGGATTTTGGAGAAGTTTTCTTTTGAAGGTCTGAAATCCCATAATCATTTCTGAAATATGAATGGCCTGCCATTAAGAAAACACATGCCGTGATTTTAAACCAAAGCAAAATTTTTTGGCAGGTAAACTTGAAGAGGAAGAAGTCCCATTCCAAGGATAGAAGATCAAGATTTTCTTTGAAGTTCTACTTTTTCTTGACAACAGCAAGGAGGGATCCATAAAAGGGGCGTTTCCCTATGGCATGCCAAACTAGGGATAGACTCCATTCCTTTTGGCCATCCTTCAGTACATCCTCAGAGAAATTGACCTCATTCAATTATGAAGGAACAAAGGAGAGGGACATGGACTTGCTTTTTTCATTATGAGAGATCAAGAGGTATTTGCAATTACAATGTTTAGGTGAGGGTAAAGTAGAGGAGGCTGGGGTGCTCCGGGAAGGGACAACACCTAGGATCGAAGCAAAAAGAGTAGGGAAGTTAGTTGAGAAGGCCATATCCGAGTTCATGACAAGAAAAAAGTTCAGAGCCAAAGATCACTTAAAAGAGTTAAACACAGGGACGGCCTCCGGCAGCTCGCCGGAGGCTAGGGGGACGAGGAAGGGGGAGAGAAAAAGCAAACTGAGTAACAAGGAGCAAAGTAGAGAGAAGGGAAGAAAGCACTGCCATAAAAAGCAGGAAGGGGGCATCGAAGAAGCATAAACCTAACCTCTATATAGTTTTCAACAACTTTATGGCACGTAAGTTCATAATGTTACAATGAATGAGTTGGACAGTAAGAGTTGACTATTTTGACTTTTGGTTTAGTTAAGGAAATGATGGGCATGCAAGCTCCGTTTAAGGATAAATTAAGAAGAAAAAACTTAAAGAGAATTACTATTCAATCTAATGTTATTCATGTAAGATAGTAAGTTCTTATTCTAGTTATAGATTGTGCTCAAGGTGTAGAGAGAGAGAGAGAAAGAGACTGGGGTACTGGGTTTCTATCATGTGGTTTGAGTTTAGAGTAGATTTAAAACACTAAATCTTATATTTAATTGATAACTTAAATAGAGGGGGTGGGTCAAATCAAGCCAAATATTTTATGAAGAAAAAGAAAGGAAAACAATCTATTAGAAAATGAAAAAAAGGCAACTGTATAAAATTGCATTATGATTCTCTTAACTCATGTATCATATTGCTTAATTATTTCATGCATCATTTTTGCACTAATGCACAACTTCGACATCTCCTATTTGCTAGTATAGAGCATCATCGTCTATACAAAAAAAAATATTATCATTCATGTCAAGCGTTGTCCATTGAAGGTGATATACTTGATTTTGATGGCATCATAGCTATGGTATCCCCATTGATCTCATATTCTATTGACACCATAGTCATTACTCATCAATCAATTTAATTATCTAATAACTTGATAACTGCCATTACACATGATGTTGAATATTTTGTTTTATGACATATAAACCATTTTATGCCTCATTCATAAACATGCCAAACTCAACAACAAAAGTTAATATTATCCAAGGAGAAACATCCAACATCATTAACATAACATAGCTAAGCATCACATATGTGAAAGTTGAAAACTTGGATTTCATTTTAACAAATTTTAATTTTGATGTTATCTTTCTATATTATTTCTATATTTGTTTAATGCATTGTGGGAATATTTATTCTTTTAATGGACTTGATGCAAACTATATAATGTCAACTTCTATCGAAGCAGCTTCTTATGTCTTTGTGTTGTTTATTTTTCGATGGGGCACCACCATCATACTTATTAAAGTGACCAGGTACGACATTGAGGTATGATATACTATCTCAAAAGATAGAGGCATCACCCTTCAATAGACCTAATCACCTAATAAGGACTCCTAAGGCATGATGGGTCTTCAAATAAACTAGAAAATTTTCCCCTACTTACATGGACGAATAAAGCAGGGTTTATATTAAATATGATTCTAAAGTTTCTTATGGAGGCAAGCTTCCATAGTTAATTATATATTAGAAATGAAATTTCCTAAGAATATTCTCGATTAAAGTAGAAAATTATCATCTCTAAAGATTTCAAGGTTAGACTATCAAAAGAATGGTTATGTGTAGGAAATTAAATGAGAAAGTTCAAAGAGAAGAATTATTTTTGGAATCCAAAGGGAGGACGTAGAAAATACTCATGATACTAGGAAGCCTAGTGAGCATTCCAATCTATCATATAATTGGGGTTTATATATTTGAAAGTAAAGAGATTTGTTTATTTAAGTTGAATTTTATTAGATTGCTAAGGCTTATAATCTACAAATACAAAGTTGTGAAAATGCCTAAGAGGTGAGGATTTATGCTCGTAGCCCAAAGGAAATAATTACATTAGATCTTAAATCTAGGGAGCTTTAGTACGAGCTAAAGCGTGATCTAAATCTATCGACGGGTGTACATAATAGTTTACCTTCACAAAGAGAATACTGACTTAACTTATAACACTGAGGGGTGCTTAACCTCCTCATATGATTTTAAAATCATATAGTCTGGTGTTATGAATTGGAAGATAGATATGGTAGTTATTTAATTGGAAAGAAACTAAGTCCTAAATCCACTCCTTAAGAGACTAGAGCATGAGTGGTATGAACATATGACTTAATCTACAAATGTAAAATCTTTTCAAATTTTATTTCATTTTTGGTACATCATTTAAACAAAGGCTTTAGAATTTTTATATGCCTAAATATATGATGAAGTAGATTATTGGTCAAATCAAAAGAGAGAGGGTGAAGCTTCATTAGTAGGGGTTGCTCTCATAGGTCAAGTGGTCCCTATGCGTGTAAGAATGGAGGCCCTCATATTATAAGAGTGATTCAAGATAATATGCATGATGTTATACATACAACCATATAGCTAAGGGGTTGTTAAATCTTTGAATTATTTTCATTTATGTCTTAAGCTTTATGGTGAGGTTACGAGTTATTTAGAATTTAGTTATGAGTGATTAATTGGATATAAAATTTATTTTCTTATCCTAAGAGCCTAACGCATCCAGGCTACACATTAAAGCATCAAACATAAGAAACTATGAAGAAGCATACCATTTTTAATGTGCAATCTAAAAAAAGCATCAATTAATTTTATAAATTATCGTAAAAGAATAAGAGGCCAGTGTGGTCGGATACCGCCGTATAACCCGAAAAAGAAAAGATGGGTAGCCGAGCTTTACCCTTATACAACATAGCATATGAAATAATAATTACAATTTTATTAAATGCTATGGGGGTCTTCATTATCACTCCTTTGATTTTGATGTGCTTGCTTCAAAGACATCATAGGGCACCCCGGGATGAAGCCTTCTAGCCATTGCACATCTTAATCCCCCATATTACTAATTCTAATTCCTATTGCAATATTACATTCATATAAAAAAAAGTAAATCTAACTACACCTACAAAGTAGATGTTAGCTAAACATACATACAATCCTAAGCAATTATATTTATAATTTGGACTTAGCAGCCTGCACATGGGTAACCAAGCCCATCTGTCCTGACTTTGATTATATTTAGGGGTTTAAGAAACATGCAAAAAAAGCATTTACATTTATTTTTAAGCATCCCTTAAGCATAATCCTCTGTTAAAAATATGATTAGGTTAAGAGCGGCCTAACATCTAGTTTATGAAGCATACACCTTAACATTCAGTCAAAAATAATACATCACAAAAATAAAATATACATCACATCGTACACTATCCTAACGTAGAGCTAGAAGTGGTGACTTAATTTTAATGCATGTGTTAAGGCTTTATGTGGTATGTATTAACTAAGCATTTGAGTTGTAATTTTCTAAGTTTGGAAACATTCAAGTTAACATGAAGGTTGGTTTCACTTGAAGTTGCTTAATTGATTTGTGAATTTTAATTTGTATTTTTATTTTTGTTTCATGTGATTTACACTTAGCACCTAAGTGTTATAAAGAGAAGAAAGAGGATTGCCCTCTTTTATCCCTACCTTAAGCCACTTTCTAAAGCATATTAGCTTGATTTAGTTCTCTTTAGTGAATGGTTTATTAAGTGATTTTTAATTAATCTTAAGTTTAGGTTAACTTTAAATGACCTTGTTCAATATGAAAGGCATCTTAAGATTAATATAATTGAATTACTAACACATGACATATATTAAACCATTTCTTTCCATCACATGTATCATGCATGTGATTTAATACTTAGCATATCTATATATACAACATGTTTTAGCACACTTGAATGATGAATGTATGTGTATATTTCAAGTTTATTTTTTTATATGAACATATAAATTAAAACTTTATCCAAATTTTAATACTAAAATACATAGGTATGGAATCACATAAGTACATGTCATTATTAAACCAGGAAAGTGAGGTAATCAAATGACCTCCTTTGGGCTAACTAAAGCCTCATATTCCCAGGATGTCCAGATTATATACTTATTAACATTCCAAATCTATGTAAATCTATACATGAATAAGGAAAAGAGAATACTAATTTATACATCACACATGCTAATGACTTAGGTGAATATGAATGCATGTATTTTTAATAATAAAAGAGGATATTCATCTTTTGATTAAGCACACACACACATGTACAAAAAGATGTGAGCAAGTATATGCTGTTATTTAATCAAATGATCTCCTTGGGGTTAACAAAAGCCTCCTATTCCTGGGATGTCCAGACTAAACACTTGTTATCTTAAATACACATAAATGTATACACAACTATAAAGGTGAGAATCATGTAAAGATTGTATTTTCTTGATTTAAATCATTTATCAATATGAATTAAAGCTCTATCTAAATTCTAATATCAAAATACATAGGAATGAAACCAAATGAGTACGTGCCATTGTTAAACCAGGGAAGTGAGGTAATCAAATGACCTCCTTGGAGATAACTAAAGCCTCATATTCTGATGTCCAGATTATATACCCATTATTGTTCAAACTCATGTAAATCTATATATGGATTATAAGAAAGAGAACTTTATTTAATATGCTTAAGCTATAAACACATGAAAATACTTGTGTATTCAAAACTATCAACACTCTAAGTATTATAATTGATTAAGCGTTAGAAGATAGTTTTGAATTTCTTAGTGATAATAGCCATACATATATTTAATTAAGCCAACACATGCAAGCTTACGTAAAGGAAATTTATTTGATTTATTTGAATTTAAAAGTATGAATGTATGTAGTCAAATGACATACAATATTTAATGTGCTTGGAAAGGAACAATTGAATATAAACATATGATTCATTCAATTAAACTAATTCCCAAGGACAATCACATTAAATAAACCCATTTAAAGAAAACTAAAGTTCTTTTATTAATTTTGATTTTTAGGTTAAACTTAAAGAGGAAGGGGACTCATCATTTACTATTATAAACCCCATTTCCACATTGGTGACTTGATCTAGTTTTAAAATAGATAATTAGGTTTATTTTATGAGTTAATTAGGTTGTAGTATGCATTAAATATATTAATTAACCCTTTCCTATATTACCTTAATATAATTATCCAAATAATTATGAGCCAACATGATATGCATATGAATTGAAAATTAAATTAGTAATGGTCCTAAGAAATAAAATGATATAATGCAATTGGCTCACAATTAATGATTAATTAAATTAAGGAACTTAATTAAGTACTCTTATAATTTTCCCACACATATAGATTAACCATAATTCCCTAAGTGACTTTAGGTTATTAAACACCTAAGGATCTACCCATGATTTAATTAGTTAAGATTTGAAATGATTTGGATTTAGTTAATTAATTAATTATTTAATTAATTAAACCTTTAACTAATCATAAATTAATTAACCTCCTTTTTAAATGACATGGACTTAGGGAAAATATTAGGATAGGGGTCTTAAACCCATTCCCCTTGCCCATTTACTATTTTTCAATGATTAATAAGCTTAATTAATTTTTGTTTACTATGTAAGAGGTTAATTAATTAATTAGACTAATTAAGAGAGTGATTATGGATTAAATACTTAATTATCCCAATTTTTTGAGCAATAAATCTCAAGAAAATTATGTGTAATAGATGTCATCCCATTAAACTAACCCATAAAGTTTGGGATTAATCACATGAGTAATTAAGGAGTAATTTATAATTAAGTTATCAAATAAATCTAAATTAAGCCTTAGTTGCTGTTCAAAATCACTTAGAATTAATTTTAAATGATTCTTCTTTGAAATATCTTTAAAATGAGTATTTATTTACATTTTTTGAATATCCTATGATTTGTTATAAATTATGGAAATTTCAGCCATTAAAATCAATTAATTAGCCCTAATTAAGCCTATTCCTGTCGGTGCCATGCCGACCATTGTCGTGACACACTTTCCATGTGGTGCCACGGGATTGGTCACTTAAACATGTCTGACTCAGTGCTGATGTGGCTGGCGACAGACGCGCTTTCATCTTTGTTGTCTAATCTCAGATCGAACGATGCAGATTGAACCTACAGTTCCTTAAGAGATTAAATCAAGATTTAACTAATGAATAATCATGAACATCCATTCCAATCATGCGGAATGGATAGTGCATGATTGATCATCCCCCGAGCAATGAGAGATGGAGGCCATCCGTCATTCCTCGCTTGTTCACCCAAGCTCGAAATAACTCCAAATGGATCCCACACCTTCGCATGAAGGATCTGAAGGGATCCAATGATCAAGATCGCATGACATGCAAATTTCCTTTAAAAAGCTCCAACCAATTTTCACCAAAAGCTCAGTTTCATGGAATTACCTCAATGGCGCTCAAGACCCACAACAAATCTGATTGAGGAAGCTTCGTCTAGTGGAGATGAAGCCTTGTTGTGCAGCAATTGAATCAATTCCTCACCGTTTGCTCTATGGGCCAAGCACCATCAATTTGGAGGTCAGCTTTGATTGAAGTCCTCTCTCCGATGGTTGGGAAGCTTGGGAAGCAATTCGTTCTTGCTCGATGAGGTGTGAGGATGGTGTGTATAAAATTAATTTGAGTTTGGTGAATAAATAAGGGAGTTGGATTGAAGGAATGGATGCCCTATTTGGTTTCAAGCCTTCGGCAATGGGAGCTCGATTTACTTTAGGGAGGGCTCTAGGGTTTTTGAAATGGTCTCTAGGAAGTTTTTGAGAGCGTTTTTCTTCGATTTGGATCAAATTGGAGGGGGTATACCTCCTCCTCCCTTGGATCGGATGGTGTAGATTCATTTTCCTTCTAATGGCTATTCGGTCATCGATGGTGATTGTGGGTGGCCGGGAATCATCCTGGGTGGCTAGATTTGAGTGGCCAAAGGTAAAAGAGTGGCTGCCAAGGTGGGATAGTGGCTGTCCTTGGGTTTTAAATGTGCAATGGGGAGGTGAGGTACGTTCGCCTCCTCATGGGTCATGGCCGATCCAACCACCCCTTGGGTTAGGTTGGGCAGTGTCCTAGGTATCTAAGTGGACCATTGGTAGAGTGCCAAGTGACCAAGGAATGGAAATGACCACTTACATGGGTGATTTATCTCATGTGATACCCTTGACCCAAGGGTAGAATGATAATTTGCATTATATTTGATTTGGATAGATTTAAAATGAGCTCAAATAACAAGTAATTTGGAGTTTATTTGATTAAGTTTGGCTCAATTTGGCTCAAATGGGTCAAATTGGGTTAGGTTGGGCCAAATTGATCAATTGGATCAAACCAAGGGCTGGGTCATGTTCATATGATCATTTGAGATGTGTTGGTGTTATTGATTTGATTTAGTTTGGCTTAGATTTGATTTTGGCTCATTTGAGTTCATTTGGGTTAGGTGTTGGTTTTGATTTGATTGACCAATTGAAGATGATTGAAGGCTTTAGTTTGAATTAATTTGGATTTGATTAAGGCTTAGAACAAATTATCCCTTTAGGTCAATTTGGGATAAGTAGATCAATTGGGCTCAATTAGTTAAATTGGGTTTAATTAGGGCTTTAGTCAAGTTCAATAATAAATTTAGAATGAACTTGAGCCATTGGTTGTTCATATTTTGATTTGACCCAAATTGGCCTTTTAGGTGAACTTGGATCAACTTGGATCAAGAGGGCCAATTAGGTTTTGTTTAGCTCAATTGAAGGTCAAGTCATGTTTAAATATTGATTTTGAGTTGGTATGAATCATTGGTTTTAAGGGATTTGGCTTAGGTTATAATTTGGCTAGTTTGGGTTCATATGAGTAAGAGAGTTGACTTGGTCAAAGGACCAAGTTGACTATGTTTGACCTAATTTATGACATTTGATCATCCTATAGTGATCAACAATCATGGTAGGAGGTCTCGGTGGGCTTGGTTCAATTTAATTTGGGTTGAATTAAAGTTTGGTTCAAATGGGTCCTTTAGGTCAAGTGAACATAAGTGGGTTTAGTTGGCTTGATTTTGGGTTGGATTAGATTTAGTTGAGTTTATATATGGGTTTAGGATTGATACATAAATTCAATTGCAATTAATTTGGGTTTGGATGAGTTTTGATGCATTTGGATATTCCAAGTCAAAAGGGTTAAGTTGGGTTTTACTTGGGTTAATTGTGGTTTGGTTTGATGATTGTAGATTTGATTTATATTTGTGAACATGATTGAAGGTATGATTAATTAAAAATTTAATTGAATTTAGTTTTTGGAATGAAGGAATTTGGCTAAGTCGAAGTTGGATCATGTGGCTTAGGAAGTGTTTGATTTAGTTTTGATGATTTAAATGTATATTTGATTTATATTTATGAAGATAATTGAAAATATGATTGAGTCATGAGAAAATAAATTAAGTTTGAAGTGATTTGAAGGAGATTTGACTAAGTCTATACAATTAGATCACATGGCTTAGATTTGGATTTGGTTTGGATTTGATATTTAGTTTTGGTATGATTGTAGATTTTGGCAAACTGATTAGATTGTACAATTGATTTAGGAGAAAATCAACTGAGTTTGGATTGATTTGATTATAAGTTTCAATCACTTGATTTAAATTTAGATTTGGGTTTGGGTTTGATATGAATTGAATTTGTTTATGATTTAAGAAGGTGAACATAGGTTGAGTTTAGGCTGTAGGAAATGGATCTTCCTAAGTCCTAGGGCATAGCCTAATCCTGTGGTTAACCCTTCTAAGTCTCTAGGCTTAGGTTAAGTGTTCACCTAACTATTAGAAGTGTCTTACCATTAAGAAAGTCTTAGTGTCTAGAAGACTTCTAGGTCCAAGAAGAGGAGATTGAATCCTCACTCCAAAAGTGAGGTCAACAAAAGGACTCCCAATAGGTGTGGTGTAACTAACATGGCACCCCGCACATATTAGCATTGACCAAGATGATGAACAATGTTGAAAAGATTGTAAATGATAACAAAAATTACATATACCTAAACAAGAGAGGTAGATAGAAGCATAATCTTAGTGCAATGCAACTCAATGCCAAGGTCATAAGAGGAGGAAGAGGATTTGATTAGAATTACATATCGAGGATATGAAGAAAGATCCTCTATAGGATTACACATGCATCGGAGATGACATGTGAGAGGTTTATGCTAAGAGAATAGGAGGAGGAAATCCACTGGGGATTGGATATATGAACCTTCCACTAGGGAAGTAGGTTCGAGTTATCTGCTGGGGATATGAATTTGAGTTTGATTTCATTGATTTGTTAGGGGTTGTATCTGCTTGGGAATACAAGGATTTGAAATTGATTTTAAATATGATTGCTTGATTGTTTGTTTAATTTGTGCTTGATTAGGGGAGAAAGGTGATTTGACTCCACTGGGGAGATTAGAATTGGATTTGATTTAATTTATTTTGAAAGGGATACGAGTTTGATTGAATTTTTTTGATTAGCTCTGCTAGGGAGAGGTGGGTTTGTATTGTTTCAATTTAAACTCCACTGGGAAAGTTGGTTTAATTTGTTTAAATTTTGAGATAGACCTTGTCAGTGTGCGATGGATCCACTCAGAAGGGGTTATATCGCCCTTAACTTATCTCATGTTTACATATCCAAAGGGATAGTCTACTAGCTGCGGGGTAGAGCTATCCAACCTAAGGGTTTCCTTTCACTGTGCAATGACTATGCTAGGAAGAAAGTGTAGCGGACTTACATCTTCCAAAGTGAGGAACAACTAGGGTGATCTGCTGGTAGCACAACAAATTGAACCCGACCTAGGGTGATTACTGAGTGAGTGTTGCTAGGGAATTATGTCAGCTCAAAAGTAGTCAGAGTTATTTTTATCTTAACTTCATTAGATTTGGTATGGTTTGTATGAATTATATTTAGTTTGATTTAATTTATGGACCCTGTCAGTGTGCGAAGATTCCACAAAGAAATGACTATATCGGTCTTGGCCTATCTTAGATTACAAATCCAATAGGATAGTCTACTAGCCATGAGGTAGAGCTAACCAACCTAAAGGTTTCTTTTTGGTGTGTAATGATTGTGCTAGGAAGTAAGTGTAGAAAGCTTTCATATTCTAAAGCGAGGAATAACTGCTGGTGTGATCTATTGGATGCACAACAAATCAAACTCAACCTAAAGTGACTATTAAGTGAGTGTCGGGGACTTATGTCAACTCAAAAGTAGTTAGAGTTAATTTTATCTTAATTTTGTCTAATTTGGTATGATTTATGTGAATTAGATTTAGTTTGATTTAATTTATGGATCCTGTCGGTGTGTGATGGTTCCACTGAGAAGGGGCTATATCCACCTTAGCCTATGTCAGATATACAAATCCAAAGGAATAGTCTACCGACTGTGGGGTAGAGATAACCAACCTAAGGGTTTCTTTTCAAGCATACTGTAAGAAGAAAGCAGACTTACATCTTCCAAAGCGAGGAACAATAAGATCTTACACAATAAATAGAACCCGACCTAGGGAGACTACTGAGTGTTTGGGGACTTATGTCAACTCAAAAGTAGTCAAGCGATTCCTATAGGGAGTCTTGCTGATGCCGCCCTAAAGATAGGATGCCTGCTTGGAAAAAGGTACTGCTAGGGGTGTCCTTCTGATCCATAAGTAAATATATATTTTATTTGTTTATATATTTACATGGACCTTGTTGGTGTCCGAGGGACCACACTGAGAAGGGGCTATATCAGTCTCGACCTATCTCAGATTTACTAAACCAAGGGAGAATCTGCACATCTGCAGTATAGATTCTCCAAGCACAGGGGTGGTTACTAGGAAAGGGGAACTATCTAATCTGGTAGTAATCGGGGTAGTATCTAGATGAGGTCACAAGGACATGATTCAAATAGAGTGCCCACAGGGGAGGTGCCTCTTGGGGCATTATCCCGAGCCTTGAAAAAGAAAGCCTATAGGTGTACGGTGGCCAACTCAAGGAGAAAACATAGTAGACTTACATCTACCATGAGTGGTGTATCCATTGGATGGGTCGCTGTCAGCATAGCGAGAACCAACCAATCTAAGGTGTCCGTTAGTATGTGATGATCAATCTAAGAAACTGTAGAAGACTTTCATCTTCACAAACAAAAATGATCATCAAGATAGTCTGTTGTCGGTAGGACGTATGCTATCTGACCTAGGGCGACTACTAAGCAATGAGTCCCGCATGAGTACTAGACCCAGACTTAAAGTAGTTAGGAGGAAAGGAGCTGCTAAGGAACTTACCCTAAACCTTAAATATACTTGACCTAGTCAGTGCACGAAGGCTAGTCCAAGAAGAAAGTGTTGCAGACTTACATCTTCTTAAAAGAATCCATCATGAGGTAGCTTATCGGTCGTGCAGTAAGGCCTACCATACTAACAAGGCACTCATTGGTGTGCAGTGGCCAAGTAAGGAAGGAAAGCGTAGCAGACTTACTTCCTCAAAAGCAAGAAGACCACTAGGGTGACACACTAGCAGGGTAGTGCATCAGCCCAACCTAGAGTAGCTACTGAGTGAGGGAAGCTGGGGGGCATTATCTCAATTTGAAGTAGCCTGAGACAAAGGATATGTGTTTATTTTATGTATTTATGTGTAGTTTGTGTTTGTGATGTGTTCATGAAGGATAGGATGCCGCTCGGGTTCCTACATCTATCATAAACGCATTATGGCAGATTTGTAGACAGAAATGCTTTCAACATGGACAAGATTGAATTCAAAATGAAATTTTCATTGATGATAAAGATTTTCAAACAAAAATTTAAGGATAATATTTCTTTAAGTAGAGCCTGTTGCTTGGAAGCATTGGGCGCTCTCCCTTATGATTAATAAGCTGATAAGATCTTTCTTGGTAGGCCTTCTCTATGGAAAAAGAGGCTTCCCAAGTGGGTTCAAACTTTCCTCTCATCATGCGACGGACAACAATCATTCTCTTTAGAACTAAAATAATATCTCCTACTTAAAAAGCTCTAGGACGGACCAACTTGTTGTGAGCTTGAATCATTTTGGCTTTGTACAACTCGAGATTTTGGCATGCCCATAGGCATCTCTCTTCCAAACCTTCGAGCTCTTCTAACCTCAACTTAGCATTCTGCTTGGTTGTGATCTTACTACTCACAACTATTCTTAGTGATGGAAGCTAGAATTTTAATGATAGAACAGCTTGGATCCATACACTAAGGAGAAGGGAGTAGACTAAGTAGGAGTTCTGTATGTGGTGCGATAAGCTCACAAAGCTTCAACTAACTGCTCATGATGAGAGCTTTATTGAAAGCTTCAGCCAAGCCATTTTCCCTTGGGTAGTAGATGGCAAAATATCTCCAATCTATGCAGTGTCTCTGGGCACAACTATTGATTTTGATGCTCTTAAATGCAATACCATTATCGGATATAATTAGGCGAGGCACCTCGAATCTATATACGATATGGTTTCAAAGAACTGGAGCATATGCTGAGCTATGACCTCTCAGAGTGGGATCACCTCCTCCCACTTGAAAAGTAGTCAGTAACAGCTAGGATGAATCGATGACCCTTAAAAGAAGGAGGATCAATCAGACCCACTATGTCAGTACCTCAACACTCGAATGACCATGGGATAATGTTGGGTGGATGGTTTAGGACCACATAGTGTACTTGACATTGGTGGCATCGCTTAGCTATGTCCATGTAGTCTGCAATCATCGACGATCAGTAGTATCCTAATCTCTTAATCTTAGCTTTCATCTTTGTACCAAATTGATGAGCTCCACATAATCCTGAGTGCACCTCGATAATAATCTTACGAGATTCGTTTGTGTAAACAACATAATCACATATGATCGAAGGACCACCGTTACAAGACACCATCCACGAGGGCATAGCAAAATGCCCTTTACTTCATCTAATGAGCTTGTGACTTCTCTTGAGGTAGTTTGCCTTTATTTAGATAATCCATGAATGGTTGTCTCCAATCCAACTCCTCATCCTTCTTAGCAACGACAACCTCCCCTTCAACAAAATATTTTTTTTGATAAGTTCAATATCAATAAGGGATAAAACTTATCTATTTTGGACCTTTACTAATATGGACTCATCTTCTAGACATGCCAACTCCTTGGAAAGCTTGGCTAAAGCATCTACTATGGAATTTTCTCCTCGAGGAATCTTATAAATGGTAACATTTGGGATTTGGGCCAACAACTCCATAGTGTATTTATGGTAGTGATAGAGCTTGGGCTTTAAAACCTTGTAGGACCCAATGATTTGGTTGATGATTACCTGAGAATCCTCGAAGATATTGATATTCTGGATGCTTAGAGTAACAGCTAACTCCTGACCTACAATCAGAGCCTCATATTCATCTTTGTTGTTGGTGCAAGGTTTGGATAGATGGTATGAGAATCTTATCACATCACAGTCTAGAGTTAGGAGAACTATCCCTACCACTGCCTTTCTTTGAAGAGAAGACTGTGGTTCTTCTCCCCTTTGAAAGGGAGCTGCACCATCAAAGTACATCTCCCAATAATGAATGCTAGTGTCCCCTAAGTTCATGATTTATTCATCGGGGAGATCATCACTAAGCAGAGAGTCAGCAGAAAGTGGCTGTGCTGCTAAAAAATCTATAAGTGCTTGTCCTTTCACCACGCAGAGGGGTATGAAAGTGATATCAAATTGTGATAGAATCATGGACCGACGTCCAACTGTCCGGATAGCATCGACCATGTCATGAGGTATTGCAGTGGGTTGATTCTAGAGATCAAGTTCACCTTATAAGAAAGCATGTAATGTTGTAGCTTTTGGGATGCAAATATTAAAGCTAGGCAATGCTTCTCAATGGGTGGATAATTTTCCTCAATAGGGATTAGATGACGGTTGAGGTAGTAGAGTGCATTTTTCTTTCCTTTGTTATTGGTTTGAGCTAAAGGAGTCATCTAATGCAGCGGTGTATAGTATCAAAGGCTTGCCGAGGGAAGAATGTGACAACATCATCGTAGATGTCTTCAAGGTTGACACTTGTCATCCCACTTGAACTTGACATCCTTTTTGACAAGTGCTAAGAATGGGTGACATCTCTCTGATAGGTTGGATATAAAGCATCTTAGATATGCCAACCACCCATGGAATGATCTGAGTTGAGTTAAACTTTTAGGGGGTGACATTTCTAATATTGCCTTGATCTTCTCCAGATTGATTTTGATTCCCCAATGTCGGACAACAAACCCAAAGAATTTTCTAAAGCTACTATGAATGCACACTTTTGGGGGTTCATTTTGAGGTTAAATTATCTTAGTCATTCAAAAACTATTCTCAAGTCAAAGAGATGGTCTTTCTTTTCTTTAATTTTAACCATGAGATTCTCGACATAGCATTCGACTTGATGATGAATGAGTTCATCGAAGATTTGAATCATGGCTCGCTGGTAGGTAGAACCATAATTTTTAAGGTCGAAAGGCACAACCTTATAATAATAGATTTTGATCGAGGTTCTAAAAGCAATATTTCTTTCATATTCGGTTATACCTAGATGAGCCATCCATAAAAGACAATACTGCATGAGATGAGATAATGTCCACCATCAGCTCTGGGATTAGTAGTGAAAATTCATCTTTTGGACATGCCTTATTTAGATCCCTAAAATTGACGTATATGCAAATTTGGCCATTCTTTTTCTTAACTCGAATGATATTGGCTAACCAGGTGGGGTATTTCTCTTTCCAAATTAAACTAGCATTGATCAATTTCTTAACTTTAGAAATGCCCTGTTGTTTAATGTCTAATCGCATGCATCTAAGAGCTTGCTTGATAGGGGTTAACACTAAACTCTATTGCTAGTTTATGGACCACTACATTAGGAGCCAATCCAGATATCTCTTCATAACTCCATACAAAGCAGTCCTTAAACTCAATGAGAAGCCTAACTAAGTTGGTTTTAGTTTCATTCAACATGGAACTAATGTATGTCAGATGTGGATTTTCTTCAGTCCCAATGTTGATTTCTTTAAGCTTGTCGATGGTTGACATGATCTCCTCTTTGATCTCTAGCGGTGCATCTTTGACTTCAAAATCATCTGGATTATTTGAAGTTTCTAAGCACACCTCCTCATATGTGTTAATATGATTTGAAAAGAACCCATCAGATTCTAAATGATTGGTGATGACAAAGTAATAATCGTCATAATCGACTGGATCCACTATACCGAATCCTTATCTTGATCTTGATTAAGAGTTCTTGCATTTGTTGTTCCATATTCTTTAGAAGTAGTCTGAACTATGCTTGGACCAAGTATGTGGTATTAACCCTTTCATTGCTAAATTTAGAACACAAGGAGAGTACCAATCGAAAGGTAATTCTATTAAATCTTTATATGAATCATCCTCAAGTTATACATCGACTTCTTGACTTGAGAGGATGATGCTCCCAAAAAGAATCTCTGAGTCTTCACATCTGCAGATGACCTATTTTTTTAACTTAACTTTTAAGAAAAGTGGGCTAAAGCCAGGTTCCCAAGCTTTATATATAAAAACTTCATACTTTGCTTTGGATTTCATTATCAAGCTAAGTGTTTGGCCCATCCCATAGATTTGGAAACATTTTGTGGATAGTGGGCGGAGGCCTTCTGGCCACTAAAATGCCTTTGGACTAGCCTTTAGTGGATATATCTCCATCCCAATGTTCAATGGAGTAATTATGGGTGGAATTTACATCCTCAGCCTGCTTTTTTTCTTTCTTTCTGATTTTGACTATGTTTGTATGAGTATATTTTTGATTTTGGGGGAGGTAGTAGGTTACATCTTCATATATCCTGATCTCATGAATTGTAAGTGATTTGAGATCTCCTTTGACACACTATTCGATCCCATATCTCACAAACTTAATGAACTAATGTAGAGAGGATGGAACCATGTTATTCTCGTGTATCTATGGTCTTCCAAGCAAAACATTAAAAGATGTATCCGAGCCTATAATGTGAAACTTGGTTTCAATTTTTCAATCATCTATCTCCAATGCCGAAACTATGGAGCCTAAGGCCCTCTCACCTTGTTCATTGAATCCTCTCAACATCATCCTCTCCTTTTGGAGTTTAGAGATATCGATCCTCAAGTAGGCAAGAGTTCTTAGACTCATAATATTGACTGATGCACCCGGGTCAACCAAACTTTGGATAGCCTGTATTTGTCAACATCCACTGTAATGTAAAGACAACGGCTATGCTCGGTCGTTCCTAGATGTAAGTCTTCATCACTGAATGTAACTCTTAAGATTTCCTTCAAGTGGTGTGCCTCCTCTTTAGTAGCGATCAGTTGAGCTAAGCATATCTCTAGATCAAGTAAGGCCTTGATTAGAGATTTCCTTATCTATTTGTATAAGATAAGGGCGTCATATATGCTTAACTTAGCTAAAAACTTTCAAAGATGAGCTAGAATGTTGTATTGAACTCTGGCTTGGTCCTCCACAAGCATATCCATAAGTGGAGCATTCTGTGGAGGGCCTCTGCTCACTAGAACCAATGACTTGCTTACCATTATTCTGAGGTGCTACCATAAGAGGTAGAACTTTTCCACTGTGTAGGTTGACTTCAATGAATTTTAGAATAATGAGCTTATGAAAAGTTCTACCTTCTCATTGGGCATACCTACATCTTCTCTTATGGGATTCTTAAAGTTGGATGACTCCAAGTCAATCTCGATAGGTGAACCTGATTGATTCAGAGAAGGAAAGTAACTCTAAATTAGAAAAGAAAGGATTGAAATTACTAGAGCTATTGTTATTTAGAATTGGAGAGCTTTCTAAAAGAATAAAATCAGGAGCATCATAAGTAGATAATATATAAGTAGAATTATATTTCTTCATTGATTTCTTTTTGGTAGAGATACCTGATAGAAATCTAGTAAAGTAAGAGGAGTAAGGGATTTAGTGCCCTTATCTATAGATATAATGCCCCTGTCGATAGAAGAGGAGTTAGCAAAAGAAGTGGTAGTTGTAACGGTGGAGGGAGTGCTGGGCACTATGGTTGCATTTACGGAATATCCGGGCAAGCAGGCTATCAAGCCACCTCCCCAATTTATCCTTTGCAACTAGCAAACCTTCCTTGGTATTGGAGGTTTGAGCTAGTTTAGGCACCTGCAAGGAAAGTTTCTTGATCTTAATAATGAACTTTTTAGAGGTTCGGGATAAGAAGATATCCCAACCTTCTTTGGTCTTAAGAGGATCACAAGTATCCCCAAGGTTTACTCTAACAAAACTGGATGGTTGTTCTAATTCCTTAGGGATGAATATGGCTCCTGACTTATAGCTACGATCAAGCTAGTCTTTAAAAGTGATACATTCCTCTAAGATATGGCTTAACATGCAGTGGTAAAGACAATAGCTAAGATCATCGCTCTTGCCCCTTCCTCCAGCCTCTTAGGCTCTGGTAACTGAATGTTAGGTTTCTTCAAGAGATTCTTGAAGATTTTTTTTAACTACCTCCCTCTTGAATGAATATGACTTGTTTAATCTATCAATAAGAGTAGGTGGAAAGTAACTACCTGATGATGGATATGAATACCGCTGCTGGGTAGGTTGCTGTAGTAGCGGTAGTGGTCATTGTGGCGGCTGCTGTGGATGGTATGATGGCTGAGGGGTGGTGGAAGAGGAGCTGTCAAAGGAGGCTGCTGAGCTCGTGGTCTCTCATACTGAACTCTAGCTAGCTATTTCCATCTGTCCGCTGATGCAACTGTCCCTGAACTCTTCTCAAACACTTTTTATGGCTTGGGCCTAGATGATTGGTCAGGAAAAAGCAATTATTTGGCTTTCTCTTGTAGGCCACCTTGTTGATTAATTTCTTGAATATTTTGATGGTAAAGCCCTTAAACATGAAGGAGACTGGGCCATGGATATTCTTAAGAAGAATTTTAATGGCATGCTATTCTGATAACTGTGATTCGTATTTCATGCTCAAGTTGTGCCACCTAAGAATGTAATCAATAAGAGACTCATTGGGTTTCTGTTTCTCTACCATGAGGTCACCCATAGTCACCCTCTGTTTAGCTCTAGCAAATGTTTTGATGAAGAGGTGCTCCAACTCAGTAAAAATCTTCACTAAACCATTGGACAGTTTGCATACCAATCAAATGCAACCCCTGCTAAGCTACTGACAAAAAGTTTGAATAGGAGTGCATCCCTGCCACCGACATTGCACCAGTCGGCTCTAATATGTGCAATATGTTGCTATGGGTTTCCATTGCCATAAAAAATCTTGAAGGATGGTGGCACAAAACCCTTGGGGTATTGAACTACATCGAATTCTTTCAGGTATGATCTACCTTTTGGAATGGATGAGCTCCCCCTAGCTTGTGCCAACGCCTCCTTCACATGTTGTTCCACCATATGATTGATGTCTTTCTTATGTATGTAGGTGCTATCTGTGACCTTCCTAAGCAAAATACCAGCATCATCATCTACGGGAGTGCACTTAGGATGGTCTAAGGTATGTACCAACCCTAGCCGATCGACTACCATAGGAGAAGGTTGCGAGAGTGGAGCTAGCTTATGCAAAGTTAAGACCACTGCCATCAACTCCTCTACCCTCTTCTCCATTCTATCTATGTGGTCATCCTTCTGCTTGAGCTGGTGGAGGAGGTGCTGAGTCGAGTGAGTAGTGTCGCCTTCCTTGACCACAACACCTTCCTGACTATGCTGATCTCTCTATAGGGATCCTCGAGTGTCGACCATGTGGACCTCAGCTGTGTCATCCAACATGTCATCTTCATCAGGGTCAAAGCTAACTCTACCATCCTCTTGATCTGAGTGATCACTGCCAATAATATGCATGACCGCTACACCGATGTGCATATGATCATCTACCTACATGTTTTGCGAATGATCCTCATACCACTATTATGCGGACAGCATTGTATATTTCTCTTTCTGGTGATGACACTTTCACCTTTTACCGGGGTGGAATGGGAGAGTCAATCAGGTGGTGGGAGATCCAGCCATAACAGGGAAGGGAGGAAAGAAAGCGGAGTAGTGATGGAAAAGTGATTGGATGAGTGGCGAAGGGAGAAGCCGAATGCCGCGAGAATGATGCTATCTAAATGATCAACCATGATAGGGCACCGATAAGAAAATCTATCAATGCGGAGGTCGCCGAATGTCTGGCGTACCTCCTCCTCTCTCGTTTGACCACTTGGGCAGTGACTCTAGCCTCCACGGCTCTCTCTGTGTGAATTTGACCCCTAATGCTCCTAGGGATCAAACTCCTCAAATCATGTAAAAAGTTGGACTTCGAGCATCCATGGGCCTTATCGACCCTGCATAGAACGGATCGTAGATTGGCATAGGGCTTCCTCCTATCCCTAGTTGGTGTCTCAAACTGTGTTGGTGGTGGAGGCAATGCAGTAATCCTCCTAATCCTCTTCTTCGTCTGAAGCCGAGAGGGGGTAAAACCTACTGCCACTCAAGAGTGGAGAGGTCTCACGAGAGAAACCCTCCTCAGCTACAAGAGAGGCATCGTCAATCTGCCTTGCCTCGTGCTCATAGTGCCGCTTAACCATTCGGCTCTTGTTGTGGCATTTCATCTTGGTAAATGGGGTGGAGTGGGAGCTAGAACCTTCCTCAAAGGTAGGGGAGACTATCTAGAAGGCCAAGATAGCCTTGCCATTCAGAATGGGGGAAACTAAAGAGGAGGTCCTAGCCCTAAACTGCAGAGGGTAGGAAAGGTGCATCAAACAATGGGACTAGCACTAATACTGATCGAGATTTGGTAACCACAACAGCCTTTCTCTTCAGTGAGAGAAACTCACAATCTGATGAGATGTCGAAGCGGAGAAGTGGCTTTTATTCCCCCCTCCTCCCTGCTAACGGTCGTGAGGGCTAGCCCCTTGCAGGTGACTCGAACAACCTCGAAGCCATGCCCAAACTAAATCACATGCGTAGTGGTAGTGGTGAGTATGGCCTGATCCAAGGACATATCCACACCAGATGAGAATGAGAAGATCATCTTACTGGCCGACATGGGAAGACTGATCACAGAAGGGAAGAAGAAACTAACTGATATCTCTGCATTTAAAATAGAGCTGAATCTGACCCTTGCTTTGATAACTGCCTTCAATTATTGACTTCTTGATTTGACTTGGAATTTGAATCCATACTTAACAAATTTAGGTATGCTAAGTGGGGTTCATTGAATTAGAGAGATTTTGAGATTTGAGGAGAGAGTTTGCCATATGATTTTGATTTAGAACCCTCATTCAACAAATTTAGGCATGTTGAGTGGGGTTCAAAAATTTTGGAGAGGCCTTTGGAAATATATGTGTTGTATATTTTGTTTGAAATTTGATTTTTGAAAACCTTTACCTAGCAAATTTATATATGCTAAAAGGTTTCAATTATGTGTTTGAAAGCATTCTGTCTTAATGATTTGTGATTTGTTGTTTGTTGGTATATGTTGATTTGATATGATTTGAAGAACTCTCATTTAACAAATTTAAATATGTTAAATGGAGTTCAAATTATGTTTGATATTTGTTTGATTTAGTTTTTGAAAAAGGGGAACTCTTATTTGACAAATTTATGTATGTCAAATAGAGTTCAAATATATGTTTGATGTTTATTATTTGATATTATTTTGGAAGTGAGACTCACACTTAACAAATTTAGGTATGTTAAATGGAGCTCACTTGTATGTTTGTTTGTTTGTTGATATATGGGTATGTTTTGATTTTGGAGATTGAATTCTCATTTAACAAATATGGGTATGTTAAATGGAATTCAAAAATATATGTTGGATATTTTGATTTGGGAACTTCATTTAACAAAAATGGGCATGTTAAATGGAGTTGAAAATATATATTATTTTGATTTTCCAAAAGGGAGACCTTCACTTAAGAAAATTAGGTATGTTAAGTGAAGTCCATTTTGTATGTTGATTGTTTTAATTTTGGTTTAAAAGATGGAACTCTCATTTAACAAATATGGATGTGTTAAATGGAGTTGATTGTTTGACTTCATCTTGAAAATGTGCTTTGAAAATTCTAAAAGAGATTTGTTGATGTATGTTTGTTTTTGATTTTAAAGAGAACCCTCATTTAACAAATTTAGGCATGCTAAATGAGGTTATTTTTTTTCATCTTTGAAAAGAGGTTTGAAGATTTTCTTTTTATATTTTGCAAATTTTTTTATGTGAAGTTTAGTTTCAAAAATGATTTTGTTTTGAAAAAGTGCTTTTGAAGAATTTTACAAAAGATTTTATTTAGCTTGAATTTTATTGAAATTTTAAATATGAGATGAACTTTGCCTTACCAAGCAAGTGGTAAGGAGGTTATAAATTTATACTTGGTGTTGACATCATTTTTAGAATGCGCTCTCAACCCCTTCATCTTAGACATATGACTCCTCTTAGACTTTAAGAGTTCCTTAGTCTTAAGACACATCTAGTGATTAGGTGGACACTCAACATAGCCCTAGAGACTTAGGAGAGTTAGCCATATGAATAGATCATGCCTTATGGGTGTTAGGGAAAACTTCCTACCCTTAGCTTAAACCATTCCTCACTTTCTTTCTTTCTTTCAAGTCAAAATCCAAATCAATCCTATTTGATTTTCTCCAAACTCAAATAAATTCCATGAGTGAAAACCATGATTGAAATCTATGATTGAAACCCATGATCAAAATCCATCAAAAATTCCTAAGTTCAAATTTCCTAAGTCCTTAATCCTTTCTTAAGGACTTAACCAAAAATTATGATCTAAACCAAATCAAATATTTGAGGTTTTCTCATAATTCATATATATTATCATTTATATTAACATATATAAATGAAATATAAATTCAAATCAATCAAACTAAACTCAAAATTCCAAATCAATTCATGAAATTTTCCTAAGTCCCTTAATTTTTCATTAATGGACTTAGCCTAAACCTTCATCAAATCAATTCAAATTCATGGGATTTACTCATAATCCATTTATATTCTCATTTATATCCACATATATAAATGATATATAAATTTAAATGAATCAAACTAAACTAAAAATTCCAAATCAATTCATTAAATTTTTCTAAGTACCTTAATTTTCCATTAATGGACTTAGCCTAAATCATCATCAAATCAATTCAAATTCATGGGATTTTCTCATAGCTCATTTATATCCTCATTTATATTCATATATATAAATGAAATATAAATATAAATCAATCAAACCAAATTCAAAAATTTAAACTCCAAACTTCATAATTTTTTTCTAAGTCCTTTAAATCCTTCTTAATGGACTTAGCCCAAATCATGATTAAACCACTTCAAATCCTTGAGATTTCCTCATGATCAATTTATATTCTCATTTATATTCACATATATAAATGAAATATAAATTCAAACAATCAAAACCAATTCTAAAAATTTAACTCAAATCCACTCAAAATCCAATCTAAGCCTTTCAAGTCAAGATCTTGAACTTAGCCAAATCAAGTTCAAATCAAGCCAAACTCTTGATTTTCTTTCATGATTCAATCAAACCTACAATCATGAGTCCATATATAAACCCAAACTTCAATCACTCAATCAAATCCTAGTTCAAAAATTAAAGCCCAAATCGTCTCATATTCTTCCTTTGAATATGAAATTATCAAATGGATCAAAACCCATTTGACTTCAAACCACTTGTAAATGGATTTATATTTCAATCATGAGATATACAAGATCAAGCAAGTTTATATTAAGCTTTGACCAACCCATTTCTCCCACTTAGGCTCACTTGACCCAAAGT